>JANVCC010000036.1:10691182-11073229 GCA_025345505.1 Todiramphus chloris collaris
CAGACAAGGAAGGAAAGACAGACAAGGAAGGAAAGACAGACAAGGAAAGACAGACAAGGAAAGACAGACAAGGAAAGACAGACAAGGAAAGACAGACAAGGAAAGACAGACAAGGAAAGAAAGACAAGGAAAGAAAGACAGACATCTCAAAATTAAACATGGGAAACCAATTAGCCAGTTTCTATTGCACTTTCTGTCAAGTTTTACTTTCTGGTTCACCTACTGGTAAGCAGAGGTAAAAGGATTGGGCTGCAAGGAAAACTTAACTCTGGCCTGCCTCACTTCCCCTCTAAAATCCCCTCGGGTTTTGTCATGGATTTGAAACACAATTTTATTTCACCGGCGGGAAAAGAAAAGGGGCAAATGCAAAATTTAAAACATTAGCCTAAAATAGATTAGTTTCTTTAAAGTCACGTACTCCATTTTATGCTACATTATACTGTATGCCCCAATCTCTTTTACAAGCCTTACTAGAGCTACATTTTCAGTTCACTGTTACATTTCCCAAAGGGAAGGATGGTCTTAAAAGCCCTACACATAATGTCTATCGTTAATCTGATACTTCCCCCAAAAATAAAAATAAGGAGGAAAGAAAAGAAACATTCATAGAGACAATAATAGAAGACGAGTATGGGCTGAAGTAGAGAGAGATCACTAGACAGCGAGTTATACACAAAGGGAGTGGTTAAATGCAACAGAAAGTCTAATCACTTGGCTCGGCTAAATACCTTCTATTTAGAAGTCCAGTAAATGGAGTGGAACAGTTTTGAACCTCTGTGGGGCTCAGGCTTTTAAGAACAGGCTGAACAAAAGTTACAGATGAAAAAGGAATAAAAAAAAATATATATTAAAAAAAAAAAAGGAGAAGCTTTGTTGCCACAGCTCAAGGGGAATCACATTTCTCCAAAGGGATGGGGAGCTGATGATGGAGAGCGAGAGCTTTCGCTCTGCTTAATGCCTGCCGACAAGTTTTTATTTAAACTAAACTTGTTAAGGTGTTGTCTTAATAGGCTAAAATTCCACAGGGTTCCCCCAGGTGGGTTTCTTCTGGGTAAATGGTGCATGTAGTGTTCCTGATTGATCCCATTCCAGTAGTAGAGCTGGAGCAGTTTATACCCATCTGCTATAAATTGCATGCTTTCCGCTTCTTAACAGCCTATTTTCTGTGAATGCTAAGGGGGGCGGAAAAAAAAAAAATAAAAAATCCCTAAACATTTCATCCTGAAAACCCACGAAGCTGTGTTATGAAGTAGAAGTCATTGATCTGATGAGTTTGCAAGTCGTCCGGTAGATTCATGTATTAAAACACAGCTGTTTGTGTAAGCCGCTTCTGATCGGAATCAACAGGGATGACTTTGACTTAAGTGTGCTCTTTGCTATTCACCACACTGAACATACAACAGGTTGCAAGTTTACTCTTATTAACTCCTTTCAAGTGCTTTGAAAGGAAAACAAAATGAACCAGGAAGAGTACCAACGCTGTTTGGCACGTAGGCTGCCTCTCAACACAATTTCCAAGTGTGAGAGTTCGTATTTAAAGCTCATTGCTACGCCTAGACTCTTCAGAAAGATATGACAAGAGAAGTTAGAGCAGAAAGGAAAACAAAATGGCAACAAAAAAGGCAAGCATTTGAGAAAAAGACCTTATCGCTTCCACACTGGAGGTCAACATCACCTTGGCTGCATTAACGCAGCTGCTTCTCAGACTGCAGCAGTTTTACTGATACTTGAGATATTGGTGCAACAGTGGGAACATATTGTTATCTTGGGGTTTGTTGTTTTGGGTTTATTTTTTTTTTTACAGATGAAGAAACTGGAGGAAGGAGAGGGGAAAACTCAGGGTCACCCAGCTGGTGTGTGGTTCAGTTGGCAATAGAGACCACGTCTCCCACATCGGCATTTCATACACCACCCACTCACAGTCCACAACTGGGAAGAGCTGAATTTGCTTTTTTATGTTAAGAACTTTCCACGGGGAAAGAGAGAAAAGACAACTCATTAACACAGCGGAGCATCTCACACCAATAGATAACCTCAGAAATCTCTCACATCTCAAAGGCAAAGTTATATCCAATTCTAGAATGTTTTGGCAAATTGGAATTGTTTCTCATATTAGAAGAATTTCTTTAGCCAAAGGTCAAAGAAAAGATCAAGTATAAGGGTGTGGGGGCAGGAGGGATGCACATGTGGAAGGGAAAACAGCAGGAGGTGGAGTATAAGCATTTCTTCCTCAAATCATGTCTGATTTCCGTGCAAACTAACTTCCTGAAAACATCTGTGTTCACTCAAGGTGATGGTATGCCTCTCTATTTTCTTTTGAGGAACTGAGAAGAAAAATCCACATTTGCACTTGCAAATGGCAAAAGGCTTGAGAGAAGGGAAAAAAAAAAGACAGCCAATCTGTTTCATTTAGGATATAGAACATAATTGATCAGACTGCAAAGACTGCAGCTTGGCAAAACAATTAGACATTCAATTTACTATATAAATTCAGCAATTTCCACACAAACACTTCTACACTATTAAAACTGGTCTAATGATTTCCAAACTATTTCCCCCATCCTCCTGAAATGGAAACTCTTCCTTTCCTTTTTCCTCAGCTTTCTATCTGCAAGGCCTTATTACAGATAATTATTTCACAGGAAGGCGGTAAGAAACTATCGTGATGGGCACAGTATAAAACTAATGAAGGCAATTCACTTTTTGCTCAAGAGCTGCCTGATCTGAATGCAAAGGGCAAAACTCTCAAATTATTTGTATTTCAGGTGATGCAAGTGATCTCCTGAATTAAGCTCAGGATAGCTCTGCTTGTTGCCATCTTTTGCTCCACCGCATATTAAACTCAGGTATAGTCTTTCACACACGTGGCTATATGCATGATCTATAGGGCATACAGTTCTGTAAGTTAAGACAGCATTATGCACACAAATATCACTTTTTTTTTTAACCACAATTAATTAAACACTTTTCTACCTCCTCCTGATCAATATTGAGGTCTGCACCTCTCTATTAACCTCTAGTCCTGCAGCAGATTACACAACAGCTTTAGTTTTCATTTAAGACTGTTCTTTTGACTTATAGGCCTGATTTTTAGCTGCCAAACTGTTTTCTCTTCCTTCCTTTATTCATTTTGCAGAGAAGTATTACTTGAGAACACTATGCAGTAAATTTGGGGTTAAATCATTTGCTTAATTTTATCAGGGAATCAAATGTTAAAATCTTGCTAAAAGGTGCTGAGCTTAGCCTCTTATCAGTAGTCATGGAGTGATATTTTATTACCCAGTCCACAGTTCACCAAATTATGATAACTTTCTTTAAATATCTATAAATACCTATGAAAAAAAGCTGCACACAATATTGACACTTTTTTCCCCCGCAGATTTCTTGAAAGCCCTTCGCAAGATAGGTCAGAATCATTATCACAGCCTACAGTAAGATGCATCTATGATTAATATTTGAAAAGGAATTTCAAATGCCACAGGTGTCAGGAAGACAATTAACAAGGTCTTATTCTGACTTATTCTACAGATAAATTTTGTTTCCCCGATTCCTTCTATAGCTTGGTGAAATTTAAATGAAAGGTCTGGACGCAGCCATGGGAGGTTTTACTGTTCCATCCCAACAGCACGGCCCTTGAAATAAAGATTGTTTCTTGTTGCAAAGACACCGTTTCCTGCAGGCGTTCATCGTAAAGATATTGGATGCAGTCCAACCTAATAGCTCATGGTCTTAAGTCTAGCAACTTTGGTAAAACCTCTTTCTTGAGGTAAATACGTGAAGAGAAAATCTCCAAAATTCTGCAGCATCTCTTCTTCAAAACATACCCTTCAACGCAGAACGTTGTCTCTAACAACCTGGCATAAACAATTTCACTCTGCCTAGACAAATTCTGTGCACGTTAACACCTTTGTTTATTAATATACATTAACATCGTCTCCTGTTTATAGCATTCCTGTTATCCCAAAGCACACGAAAAGCACTCAATAAATGTTAGTAACAGCTCTGGGCAGACTAAATAGAGGGATTATTTCATCTAGCACCAAAACGCAGCCACCCCTCAGTGTCAGACCCTGGCAGCTAAACCACTCCAGGCTGCAGTATTTTAAAAGAGGAAGAGAAACTGGACCCAGCTGAAAGTCGAAGAAGACAGGGAGGCTGAAGGTAATAATTTTGCCTATGATGTGCACTGACAGCGAGGGTTCGTTTCATGATAGGAGAAGGGTGATGTGAAATGCACTTTGTGTGCACCCAATGTTTTCATGCAAATTCAGAGCCACACAAACACCCCAGGTGTTAGTGTTTAGCACTGGAGGTCCAACACATTTCTTATTCCATATGTTCCATAGTCTCCACAGACACTTCAGGTCCTGTTTCAAGAACAGTATTTTACATTGAAATGAAATTATACCTGGGAGAAGAGACATGTTCCAGGGGCTTAAGGCATCCGTCCTACATGAAACCCTGGGTCTAAAAGAATGAACTGGAGTCTTTATTCCACAAGGGTTCAGCAGTCTGGATTATCAGATATGGCTCCAATTTGTGCATCTCCTCAACTTCATTTAAATGCTAAAAAACATACAGGCATTGAAAGGTCTCGCCAACACAGTTCAACCTACACAGTCTTGAGGGGAGAGTAACGAATCCTAACTCTATCCACAAATTGACCACAGGATTATTAATTCAGATCCAGTAAATTTTTCCTTTTCCTTAAAACCATGCAAATGATTTAAGGCGTTGGGGAGTACCGCTATGTGTAATGACCGAACATAACCCAGAGACATTTTCCTAAAGAATCTTTCTTTAAAGAATCTTTCCTGTGAAATCCAGAAATCTCAAACTCCAACTTGGAAGTCATGGAAACAGTACACATGGCACCTCATAATGCTGGTTTTTTTATACAGACTCCTTTTCCAGATTAGACTGTATTTGAAACTCTTCATGAAATATTATTTATTGGGAGTCAAAAGTTTCTATGCTGCAAAAACAAGACATGTTATTACCCATTTGGTGTTCACCTATCTTGCAATTGCACTTTAAAATCCAGTATAATTTTTTCCTGTTTTGATACTACAGTGAATTTGCTGTGCTTAAGGCAACAGCAGCAATATTTTTCTCACCATACAGACGTCAAAAATGACTTTAAGGTAAATCTAACACACCCAGCCTTTCTCAGTGCTGAAATCTTTAATAACAGAATAAGCTTTAGCTGGTAATTTTTTTTGCCAGACTGAACACCACCTGCCAGAAACCAGCAGGGGGAAGGGGAAAAAAAAAAAATAGAGGGGGGAAAAACTAAGGAAGAATTGCTCCAGCATCAGGGAGACTGAACAGAGGCAAGCCAGAAAATTTCTTCACTTTAAACAGAATATCAGAAGTAATAAAAGTAACTGTGAGAATGGAAGGAACAGATTCATCTTCAGCCACTTCTCCATGTGATGAGCAACAGCATTCAGCCAGAAAGCATTTCCTGCTCTGCAAAACCACAAACATTTGTAGAGCCAAAGGGCATTGTTCTTTGCAGTGAATAGTTTCAAACTATTTGAATGCTTAAAGTAAGAGAACGTTCATATGAGTTACTGTTATTTAGTCAGCAAGTTGTGAAACGGTCACCAGGTGAGAATGGCAAACTGCAGACAGGATCCCTGCCCCTAAGAATTTAGAGGTTGCGGCACAGATCCTCCGTGCAGATGAGAATGGGCAGACCCAAGAGGGGCTCCAGTAAATTAACTGGTTCTTGGGATATCTGCACGTAGACAACTGTGCAGATACAGTCTGGGGAGAGGAGTTGAGATGAAAACACTGCAAGCCAAAAGAAGGGGGGACTCAACGGGAGGAAAGATTATTTGGTTACTACTAGGAAACCGTAACTGTACTAATACAGTACAAAATAAGATGGACTTACAGGGGAAGCAAAACAGCAGGACATAAAAGTAAGAACCATACTCTAGTCCCATAAAGAAATGAAAATAAAAGGTTCAACTGCTAATCCACAACAAGTCTCATCTGCTACTTGATCATTACTTGAGAATTTGAAGCTATAGTGGAATAATGCAGTGGGACAAAATTCAGGAGGTGGGTAGACGACCTGTGAGGCTGTGTCTGAAAACGATGCTTTAAACAACATGAGATTGTGCAATAATGTGAGGCACCGAACGCACAGAGAGTCAGCTCTTTGTGGCAACAGTGAAGAGATGACCCAAATAAAGCAAATCCAGGTAACAGGACCCATACATAAAGCGCAAATAGAGAAAAGGGACACCAGTCCACTCAAAAGGAGCACAAAGATCCCTGAGCTGATGCCAGCCTGAAGCCACAAATCAGCCCTGCAGAGCACAAGGGGATCTGGAGCAATACCACCACACAAACTGCTCCTTGCTGCAACTGGTTCCTGCAGTATTTTAAATTTCACAGGCAGCAAGTGCAGAGTCAGCCTGGGGGTGTCTGCATCCAGGTTGTGGCTAATCAGTTACCCTTTAATAAGTTTTAATAAACATACCCTTACAGAGGCATCTGGATATGACCAGAATAAGGAGAGAAACTTACAGTATGATGCTGGTAATGAAAATAAATTAGTCAAAAAAAACCCCCCAACAAAACAACACAAAAATGTTACCTTTTGTATTTACCTCCCCCAAAAAAACCCCAAAACTAAACAAACAAAAAAAAAAGCCCAACTTACTTTCCCAAAAGCTCCTCATGCTTTTTGTTATCCTTTCTCCAGACCTCAATGTCCAACATATCCTTCCTGTCAGAGAAGTAGTGAAAATCAAACTGTTCCCTCCACTGAGGATTTGCACTCTTACACAGTGTCTAGAAAACATGCAGTTATAACATTTACTTTCCTGAAACGGTACTTATTTCCACAGTAAAGCACACATCAATTCTTCTACAAGAACAAGACCAGATGTTAGGGCATCAACTACTAACGTCATTCCAAACAAATCTCCCCAGCCCATCATGCACAGCCTCAAATTTCTTAAAAAGTCTTTCCTCTCTCCCAGTAATGATAAATATACAAATGTAACATGTATGAATGGCTGGAGAAATTCTGAAATGCAAGGTGGATCCACCAGCTTCACTTTCAGTGGTCACCATTCAACATCACAAAAGAAATCAAGAATAAATCTTTCGAGGGCAGCCACCTGAAAACAGATTTGAATTAATTTAGGAACCTAAACCAGTATTTTTTACCTTTCTTTGTTAAGCTAACAGGCAAAGAAGCAGCCGCCTTGAAATTATTAACAACCATTTCATTTGATATCTCTAAATTGTACCTCTGAGTTTGAGGAGATTGTTCATTTGGTCAGGTTACTGTGAGCATTCAGTGGACTGGGTCTTAAATCACTTTAATTCATATCACACTACAGTACCCACTGTCAATACCAGCATTGCCACTGAGAGAACACGAGACAAGATTAGCGGGACCACAACTGGGATTCCTTCTACGTTGTCTGCTTTTCTGGACCATGAGAGATGGTACTTTATAAGTTGAATAAACTCCAGGAAAAGAACGTGAAGTACTGCCAATTTGAAGTCTTAGTAGGGTGTAAGAGCAGCAGTCCCCAACTTTTGCTGGGCCCCAGACAGAAATACTCAGCAAATAACTCATTATTTTAACTCCTCATTTTACACCTTTTCATTTTCTGTGACTGCAAACACTGCAGGTCTTGCAGATTCATGACACAGACTATTGACCATTAAAGAGAAGCATAACAAGGGATCTTAACTGGAATAATGTATATTTATTCTACAACAACTAACCCGTTTGTTATTTTTCAAAGCTGCTTTTCTAAATAAAAACGTTCTATCGTGACCTTGGATTGAGGTCCAATGTGGGGGACAGAGTGCAGGTTTCAGATGTGCCTACATCCGAACATTATGTTCCATGTACACGCTCTGTACATTTTGTACAGGAGGGGGTTTCCTTCCTCCTCCCTCTGCACTTCCAGTTCATGGCATGAAGAGCTCTTACTTTCTCAACAGAATATAATTTTAATTATATCTTCTCTCCTTATGAGACTTTGGAGATGAAATGTCTATCTTTGGGAACCCTATTAATTTCTTAGATTCCCATGAAATGGTGCTGGATACAAATAAATACATCCTAGAGGAATAAAAATTCAAATCAAAACCATGGAATACTCTGCGTTTTGTGTTGTTTATTTTTTGATTTGGATTGGTTTGGGGTTTTTTTTCCTGTTAGAGGTAACATATTTTTCAGGAAAGGTGCTTTAAAGAAATTTAAAAAATCCCATGCACTGGAAACCACTTCAGGTCTGCTTTTTCAGTATACCTAAGAATGCAAACCTAATTTTTCTACTAGCAGAGGAAAAAAAAAAGCCCCACATGTGTGATGCATACAGCTCTATTTCATTTCACATTAATGTCTAACATCCATCAATATGATGAGTATGTTAAACACACAAAAAACAGATACAGACAATATTCCTAACTTCCTATTTCTGTGTTGGTATGTAAAACATATTAGTAAAATGTTAATGTCCCTGATCTGGTCTCCTGGTTTTGATCTCGCTTATACAAAATACATTCAAGAATAGTTCCATCTGAGGTAGCAACACCACTAAAAGAAACAGCAAGTACTGTACTGGCTTCAGCAAACTTAAGGAAATCCTTACTACTTACCTTACTCTTGTATCTTTGATCTCCTAATTTGAGGAGAATGAAAATCTCTGCCAAGCCTCCTCCAGGGATGTTCTTTCCCTCCAAGAGCGTGATGGTGACCAGCCCATTCCACAACTGGTTCTTGCGCAAAGAGTCGGAGAGTCGCACACTCCGCATGAAACTCGACTGAAAAGCAAGTCAGCAACATGAAACATTTGTACACCCAAACCCATAATTTTATGCTCAACCTGACTGCGATATGAAAGCACCAGATGTGAGAAAAGTACCACCATCCCTATGAATAAGCAGGAAAAGGAGGGCAGTAGGAATGCTATGGATTTTCTGCCTGAACTACAGCTGGCTCTCTGAAGGGATGGTGTCCAGCATCAGAACAAAACCTGCAGGGTTAGCTTACACTATCAGAGAAGTCAACTTCAGCTAACCTGGCTGAGCTTCAGCAAGAGCAGACCTCGAGTGTTGAGAGCAATCTGTTACCCTGGCTCAGAGAAAGATGCAGGAGTACAGTGGGGTAGAGAGGTGGAAGAGGGGAGAAGCTAAAGTAAACTCTCCAGCTACACCCATAAAATGTGGGTCTGTCCTTTCTGGGGAGACAGCCCACAAAGATAAAGTCTATGGCCAGGTGAAAGGCTGAACATGCATCTTCCACCTCCTCAATCACTCAACTGCCTGTCATCCATGTTAGCTCTTTGCCTGCTGCCTTTGCCGCTCTTGCTTCCAGAGACTGAGCTCACGAATCAAAAATACTGATGCCTGCAGAAAAAACACTGACACAACCAGGCTCTTTATCTGGAGTTATGGTTACCCAGTAGCCACATCCATTACCTTCGCAGCTTCATCCTACATCGCACGGCTGCGCTAACAGTTTGCTAACTGGCAATATTTTATTGGACAGAGGATGATTAAATAGGCCTTTATTTGGGGGGAGTGAGCTGGAAACATTAAAACTCAAGGCTATACTTTTCTTCTTGCAGTAAAAATCCTGCCATATTTTATTCTTGTGAAACAACTTTTAACTCGCCACACTTTGGAGCTTCAATCATGTCAGATACAGGTGGGAGCAAGACGGAGGAGATTTCACAAGTCACTTTAAAACAGGACATGTTAGCTTTAAAAGCGAGTAAGAAATGTTGTTGCTAAATAAAATGATTGCAAAAGCACCTGATGTCTGAAGATTACTTTTTATGGATCAATTACCCAGCAACAAACTTCTGAAATCACGGGTGGTGAACTCACAAATTTTTTACTCACTTTTTACTGGTTAAAATACCCAACTCTTTGAATCCCACAAGCGTATTAACACATTTCTAATTAAACACCCCGTTTGGCCTTCCTGGCGCATCGGTTAAAAAAAAATCCTACCTTTAAAAAGAAAACGAGATTTTGATTCATAAATCCAGCTGCAATGTAATTTCTTTTCTTTTCTTTTTTTTTTTTTTTGGTTAAAGTTTGTCTTTTAGGCCAAAAAGCTAAAGCATGACTGTTCCCATGGACATACTTCAAAGTCCCCGCAGATATATTCCTCCCTAAACACTGCAACTATTTCAAAATCCTTTTTATAAAAAAGGGAGTAATGTCCACGAGGGATCAAAGGGCATTCTACAGTCTGGCAATCGCCTTAGAAAAATGGCAGTGCTTCCATGAAATATGCCCTAAAATAATTTTGCAGCTTGGTATGTCCTAATTTCGAATTGGATGTTTATCTTGGAAAGGCTTCTATCTAACTTGTCCATAAAACAGCTCCACTTAGCTCTATGAGCCCTGTGAAAATGGAATCCAAAGCTGGCTATTAAAGGGGCCTGGAGATTGCTTCCATATGGCGTAACAGCATGGGAGTGGAGGGCTAAGGCCTACAGCAGGCGCTGCTTGGCTTGAGCTCCACATCTATCCATGGACACTCGTTGCATTACACCATAACATCTGGATTATTGCTTGTAATGTCCCTGGGAAATATCCACTTCCCATCAAAGCCTTTATCTATCTCAGTTGTACTTTGAACATTTTAGTATTTAACATAGTCGTGTTTGATGTGATGTACTTGCTGCTTTAGGACCAAGGATTTTCCCTTCCCCCCAACCCCCCCAGCTCCTTCCTCAGAGGAGGAAGAGGTATTTGATGTTAGTTCACACACACAAAAAAAACCCTAAAAAACAAAGTTTAATAGCTATGTTACAATTTCTTTTAAAAAACAAAGCATCCAGATCTCTTCAAAGCTTCCAGGCTGCACACGAAAGACAGTTGTTATCACTCAGTTTTCAAATCAAACTTGGATTCTTTCCATTTTTCAACCAGGCCAGAATTTTAGGGAGTAACTCAGCACTGGGGGCCTTCCTACCCAAGTTCTGTAGCACACATAACCCCACCCTTTTAGCCACTGACTCAGTTCAAAGGACTGTTGGGAGGCACACAAACCAGCCCGGATTCCACGCAGTCTCGGGAAAAATCAGCACCTGCAATTTGGTATTACTAGAGTACACTGCAATGCAGCAGCTCTGACCTTCTGAACAGGTGGCCCCTAGGAAATGGCCTTCTGCATCTCCTTTCCAGATAGCAGCATGGCTGCAGAAGTGCTCTATGCTCACCTCAGAAGAGGGGTATGTTGGTGTCCAGCCAACAGGACCTGGCTACTTTCTGGATGAGATCTAGCATCAGTTTAGAACATCACGCTGGACAGAGAAGCCAAGGTGTTTGCAGCTGGTTTAGGGCACAATGCTGATCTACAGCACCTCAATGCAGGCTCACTGACTGTTGTTTGCTCCCTACCTCCCTCAATCCAGCTCTGCCACCACCACAAGCCTCTCTCCAAACAGAGATGTACAGAGCCCATGAAGGCTACCTGTCCCATGCCCCTGCCAGACAGCTCATCACATGAGGAATGCTTTGGATTTCCTGGATGTGTCCAGGTCATTCCCACAGAGTGTGCTCAGGTCTGCCACATCTCCTGTGCCTCGTATCACACACACACACACCACCCCCCCCCAAAGAATCTCCCTCTGTGCTCTGCAGCCATCTCTCCAGCCTCCCCAGGTATTCGGCAGACTGTTCCTGTGACCACCCTGATGGAAATCCCAGCCAAACAGGCAATGTTTCAGATTCCATTCAATTTCTGGAAGGAAGCACATCTGGGAAAACCCAGATGTCTAGTAGACCCACAGACTTAGACCATCAATGAGTCAACTTTAGTGTTGCCTGGGGAAGCCTGCACGACAGAAAATGCCTCCCAAGTGACAAGAAAATGATATTACATTATTTATTTTAAGTCTTATCTCCTCTCTGATACTCTGTACCTACTTGTTTCAAACTGATTTACACAGAGTTAATTGACTAAACTTCACAGCCTCCCTCTGAGTTGGTTAAACTATTAGAAAGCAATGCACAGAGAAGTGCAGTGATTAGTCCAACAAAGTTACTCAAAGGCAAAACAAGAACTGAAAAAAACCATCCTAAACACTCTTCCTCCCTCCAGCCATCACTACACTGACCTGCCTTCACGATGAGACCAGAAAGGTCAAAGCCCCTGTCTACAGTGGACAGAAAAGGAGAACAGAACTGCTTAATCGGTGACAAATTTAACATGTTTTTATTTGTTAAGCTTATTCCTTTCCCTGTTACCTCCCAGGCTACAGACGCCTCTGCACTTGGGTACTTCAGCTCCTCCTGCTGCTGAATCCAGCTGTGCTCCCAGACTGGATGCCAGGTCCTTCAGGCCTCTGCTGATATATTTTCCTGTAATCTCTTCATGCTTTGGCTACATCCCAGACCAAAGCAAAGGTGCCTTACAGAGGTACAGAAATGTTGGCTGAAGCTAGGATCAGGCTACAGGGCTGGAAATTCAGGAACACATGCTTTATGATGAAAGTTGGCACATGTCCCAAGCACAAGACATTGGACAAGTTTGCTTATTTCTTCCTGCCCATCATCACTTTGAAATCAAGATAGCCCTGGAACCAGAATTTGAGGGGTTGTCTCCAGACATAGCTCTAATTTTGGCTTGGCTCTGTGTGCAAATAGCCAGTGATACCACAAAGGTCACCTCTCTGACAGTTCACTGTTGTAAAATGGATAACAACTTGAACAAAAAGCATCCCTCAAACAAGGCACCCAGAAATAAAACAATAAGCACAAGAATATCCAGAAAGTTTTACTCTTAGAAACTAGATGTTTTCAAAGTCTAAGAGCCCATGTTCACTGCAGATTTAGTGACTGCAACATCAGGTAAGTATTGAGTAAACTTCTCTGAAGCAAAAGTATGGCCTGGTCATAGAGCATGACCCTGTCATTTGAGAAACAAAAGATGGTTCTTATCCCTACTGCTTAGAAGTTATATTTGCCCAGAAAACATCCCATGTCTCTGCACAGAAAAATTAATAATCAGTGCTCATAATAGTCTTCAGAATCTAGCTCCTGGTTTCAGAATGAATACAAAAGCTTCTCACACCAACATCCAATTTTTTATTACATTTTGGTTCCAGTTTAAAGAAGAAAACTGGACAAGAATGAGCAGGTAGACCATATTCTACCTTCACAGAGTCAAGAACAGAAAATGAGAAAGAATGAAGGCGCTTTGGAGAGGAAAGAACCAGCTCATTGACCCAGCTTCACAAAATCCTTTAGGAGCTTGAGTCTCCTTGATAATACCATTTGTATATAATCTCCCTCTATAGGCACCCAGCAAATCCCCTCTGGTCCGTCAGGGCTACTTTCAAATCTGTCACTTTTTCTGACACACACATACATGCCCCAAGTTCAAACTTGTTTTTGAAGCAATAAAGAGATGCAGAAAAATTGTACATTTAAATGACACGGTGAGGTGGCCAAGTGTGAAGCGAGCCCATCTCTCACATCTTTCATTTAAAAGGATGAGACAGGACAAGAGAAAGCCTGCTGCAATCCCCGTGAAGAGGTCAACGTCGAAACTGGGCCACGTAATTTGCCATTTGAGAAAACAACAACACGCAAATAGGAAGACTCTTTGGACCTCTCCTCATTAGGCAGGGAAACCATTTTGCAGAGGCAGTCTCCCCTTGGGAAACAGGAGAGGGCAGCGAGATAGGCAAGTGAACCGACAGGAGATTGCTGCCACTACGCGTGACCCTGTGGCGACCGGGTCCCTCCGCTCCGCAAAACACTTGGAGAGCATCACTGCCCACAGGGTATTGTGGGAGAAAGCCAAATACAATGAGGCAGGCAAAAATGAAACCTAACAGCCCACGCAGAAAAAAAATAAAAGGAGAGCGAGGGATTTTCCCCTGCGATGAGATGCTGAGGAGCACTTTGGTCCAGTCAGCCTTTCAGCCAATTTATTCAATCAGCTTAGGCTATCAAGGTGCCAATTGTGTCGCTTTTGTTTCAGGACTGAGCTGCTGCGGGTCAATCCACCCCAAGCAAACCTGCTTATTTGCTTCATAGATGTTCAACACTTAAAGGTTATTCAGCTGTACAAATGCTGGAAATAGCGTGCAGGGCACTCAGGGTGAGACTCAAGCCACCCGGGACAAACAAGGCTACTGAGCATCAGCACGTTGGGCTCCAGAGGAGATAGCTACCAACTCCCTCTGCGCCCCAGATAGCCCCAAAAAAGAAAGACAAACAGAAAAGAGGGGAGACCTTGCCAATACACATATATTAATACCACCTAATAGTATCCTCTTGTCTTTGCAATGCCACCCTCCACAAGAAAAAGAAGAAAGCTGCGCTCTTGGAGGCAGCTTCCACAAAGAACAATGCTGTTCTCAGCTCCCACGTGAAATGAGGTGTCTGGATGTGCTGCCCATGTCCTGGGAGTCCACCCGAATGCCCAATGGTTCCCTTCTAGTAGTAACAAAAAACATACACTGTAGTATCATCAGATAGCTAAACCATCCAGTTCAACAGCTATTGCACCAAAATGATTTAAAAGACAATACTCAGTTGCTGAACTCCTTCCTGCATAGCACCTGTAACGACTGTGAAGCAACCACAGCTAGACTGGAGATCTTCTACTACTGCTGTTTTCATTCTTGCCTGAAATTCCGTGTTTGGTTCAAAAATCAAGGGAACTCAGAGAACACAAAGGAAGTGGACAGTACCCACAACAGCCCACAGTATCCACGACAGCCCCCTTTGCCAGTATGACGTGAAGTCACAGCAGGTATTGATGCCATCAGGAGGGGAACTAGCCATGTGGGGTGAATTTGGGAAGCCAGCAAGAATTCCTATGTTCAATGTGAAAAGACTCATTTCAGACACTGATGTGCCAAATCTGCGCTAAGATAACATAAAATTTCTTTCCTATAGACAATATATATTAAAAAGAGATGTGAAAGTTATATTCATTTTGTCCATCCTTAAAATGAGTTGTTTTCCATGTATTTTTAGAAGAGGAAAAGTTAAATATTACAATAGAGGTCAGCTATAATTCAGCACAAAAAAAAAAAAAAAAACCAAAACAAAACAAGAAAACTATTTCAAATAGAAAACCTTTATGTGTCTAAACCTACAGAGATGAAATTTAGATCTGTCTCAGTTCAGCTCCTCAAATGGAAAGTAGACAGCCTTTTTCTCCTGCAACAACCAACCAGACTCAGCTCAGTAGCCAAAAAAAGAGACGAGTTTGTGTATCCATTACAGAGCTCTCTCCATTTCCCCTGTCCTCCTTATTCCTGCGTCTTTATCTCGTCCAGCAACATTGTTTTCTACCCCATCATACTCTCTGGCTATTCTTCCATAACCTCTTGTGCCTTCCCTAGACACCTATATTCCCCATGCACACAATTTTTCTTTCTAGCCTTTATGTTCTGCCACAAACTGCTACTACTGCTTCCACAGACCAGAGTTTCCTAACTAAAGATGGTTATTGATGTACAGTACTAGTGTTTTAGTGCAGTAGCAGAATCAATAAACTAGGAAATACTGCTTTGTCAGATTTTTCCAGCGCATGCTGGGAAATATTTTTACTGCCTTTGGATGGTCACAGAGCTTTTCTTTAGAGATCACACTGGAGCATGAACTGTCTTCCCTAGGAAGAACTGAAGCTCTCCTACCCTCTAGTGACCGGAACAGAATAGAGCACAGGGTTGCATCTCCTTTTGTTGTTTGGTTTTTTTCTCCTCCTCTTTTAAACAATCCTTTCACTTCTCCTAACTCAGCACCATACTTCAGCACCTCTTGATTTTATTTTAAAAGATGCTAAGGCACAAGCCAGAGTCTTGGGAACTGAATGACCTGCCAGCTTACAGCTAAAGGTCCAAAAAGGTACAGGTAAAGAAACTTCTTCAAAATGCAATAAGATATAACATACAACAACAACAAGTTTCTGTGACAGCAACCAAGACAGAAGTTTGGCTATTCTGGACAAAAAGGAACAGAGTTTAAAAACCTGGCTCCCTTTCCTGGGACCCAAAGCCAACCAGCGTCAAGAGACAGCTGTGTGTGCATGGGTGAGAAAAAGGGGGATCAAGCTACACTGACAAGAGTGAGGGCCCAGTAATTTCCAGAGCTTTAGTTAAAAACTGAAGTGCTGAGCTCTTCAATTATTCCATCACTTTCTGTCATCCAGCATTGAGGGATGTCTGGCAGCTCTCTGTGCCGAGCGCTGCAGGAAGGGCTGTGCTATCCCTGGAACTGGGGCTCACTGAGCTGCCATCCAGCTCCAAGGGCCGGGCTTTGCCCTTCTTATGTTGACAAAAACATCCTTGCTGGCACAATACCTGAGAGGGTTGGCTCCTCTATATAGCACACCACGGTTATAATGAAAAAAACAAGAGGAGGTTAATCATTCAGTTTATTTAGGCACAAACCAATAGTTATATAGGGAAAATATCAAGATGCATGTGGGTTCTGCTAAGAGCCTTTCCTGCTTTTCAGCAAGTTAGACTGTATAGCTCTCAAGCTGGGTACCGAGTCCCGCAGTTCCTCTATCATTGTCATTTACTCAATAGCAAATTAAAGCTTTACAGAACAAATAAAAAGCCACAGTCTGTTTCCTGAACAAGTTAAAATCTAATACAAAAGTAGGACAGTGCAGGAATATAAAAGTAATAGAAGCCAGCAGGGATACTACAGACGACCAAGGGAAGTGAGTTCCGCAGATATGTAGCAACACACAGTCCTGTTACATTGCTGGTAATGAAAGCTCCTTGCTCAGTCTCCATTCCAAAACAAGAAGGAATTCCAAAACCCACAGGACCAACCAGAAGAAATACTGCCCCAAGAATTTCACACCCCCCCCACCGTGGTGAGAGGTGGCCCAAACAATCAAGACTGGGAACGAGGAAACCCACGTTCCATCTGGTACCAACTACCTGCCACTTCTCAGGTAACTTAAGCAACTCAAATATCCCATAGCTCCTTTTTTTGGGTTGTATTTAGATCCATTTCCTTAGCACAGACACTTTTGCTTTTTCTACAGCTCTTTGTTGAGTAGGTTTTTACTGTCACTTACCATTAGATGCTACAATAGGACCTACAATAGGAAAACAGCAGCAATTTCTCATCACATGAAAAAACAACCCCCAAAAACCCCACAAAACAAAAAAGCAAAAGAACCACCACCCCATTTAGACAGGTTGCAGGTAGACTTCAGAGTTTTCATATTTTTACACTTCACATTTCAAAGGAGGGCACAAAGATTTTGGGAGAGGACTTTTTTTTTTGAAGGGAAAAAAACCTCATGGATTACCTTGGATGAAGTTCGCTTCTTTCGACTTGACCATCTCTATTCATGAGTCCCCACCATCATACCAAAGAGAACCCAGAGAGAGAAAAGAGAGGAGGAGTAAAACAAAGAGAATATTTAGTAAAATAATTCAAACAGCAGCTTGTCAAACATGTTAGAAAATCTTATTACTAAGTAGTGGGGCTGGATCTACTACTGCATTCATCTCCCTCCTCTGCCTCATGGAACGTTAACAATCAACAAACTCAAAATACCTGCACTGCACCTAAAAAAAGAGGAAGTTAAAAAAACAGAAATAGAGAATAAAAAGTGGAGAGCCCCAGAGCCATTAGTGAGAAACAAAGCTTATACTTTTGGTGCCATTTGGTTCTAGGATAAGCTAATTTAAAAAGGGAAGAAAAAGAAGGGAAAAAAAAAAAATCACCTTGCTGTTAAGTGCTAATGGGGACAGAGCCATTTCACTATTCTGAAACCACTGGAAATGGCTGAGCAATTTGCATTTGAAATATGAGCGCTTAAAACGTCATCTTTAAAAAAAGAATTACAGTATGCACCAACTCTTCAGTTATCTGCACTCTGAATGTTAACTAAGCACCCAAGAGTACCAAAAGCTGCTACTTTAAACCAATTTTCTGTCTCACTGGCTAGGTCCACTTCAGCCCATGCCTTCCTAAAAGTCCCAGAAGAAACCTGAGGCTGTTTTGGCTAAACTGCTTTTTTTTTTTTCCTAAATAAGTTTATTTAAGTATTTGCTTCACCCTCTCCTACAATCCAGTGACATGTGTGCCAACAACACTCTTGTACTAGTTAAATATGGGAATTCACATCCCAGATCAAAGCCATCCCTAAAAATATTGATATATAAATACAAACCGAATGTTTTGAATGCTGCAATTACATTTTAAAATAATCATATATTGAGGTAGAACTAACTTTATAATTATCTTAATATTAATTGAGATTTTACAATTCTCAAAAAAGGCAACTGTCTGAAAAATAAGTAATGAACAGCAGAAATCCCACATTACCTTTTATTATTTTGCTTTCCAACCAATTGAAATATTTATGTTTCTATAAATAATCCCATTCAGACTGGAATTCCATACCTATAATTCAGTAAAGTGCTGTAAACAGTAACTTTCATACTAGACTATACAGGAGACTTGTAAAAAGATTTTCTCTTTACATATTTATCACACATATTTAAAATTGGACTGGCTTGGAAACCAGAGCTAAGGAAATGTGTGATCTTTGCTTTTCCCCACCCCTTGCAGGACGGGATGAGTTCACCAACACAACACAGGTATGCTCCACACTGTGTAGGAATCCTAAAAGTTGAAAACAAAGACAAAAATCCAGATGTAGAGCCTGAAATTTAACAACTATAAGCTTCAGTTGTGGTTCAGTTGTGTTCCCAGTCTCTGCTGGGATTAAAGTATCACTAAATGCACCTTATTTCAGCATCAGGAGCCAAGTTAACTGAACTCAGTCATGAAACCATCAGTGTCAAAATCAAGATTTTTAACAGGTAGTCTCTTCTTCTCAGCCACTGTGCTCCTCTGCAAGATTGGTGTGGTTTAAATACTTACATCAAATTCCTGCTTTTAGATTTCACATGGATGAATTTTATCGTGGACAAGAAAAAAAAAAAAAGAATTTTTTTTTTTTTTTTTTAATTATTTTTTAAGTGCTAAAATAAAAACTTTTTGGTGGAAATGAGGACATAGCATGCTCTGGAATAACAATCACAGCAGGTATGGTTCATACATTCACTTCAGCAACCTGCATGTTGCAGTGGTAGATACTACATGCCCGGTACACAGCGGCCACTGCCACAGCACGTCACAGCTACAAGATAAAATCATTCAGCTACTGATATCTACACAACTTTTACCCAGTTAAATATGGACCTTTTTGTTTGGTTTGGGGTTTATTTTTGTTTGTTTGTTTGTTTGTTTAAGATACGCTCTATCTCAATTTCAATATTAAGTCTTGGATGTTGAAAAAGAACGTGGTGTTTCCCAGTAAATCAGATTCCGTCAGCTCTTTTTTTTCTCCACCCTACAAATTCCAGCTACAAATTTGACTTCTTAGGCCACTTACATTTCTCTTGAAGTCTCCTTGCTTGACTGCTAGACTTAAGTTTAATACAATCACTCCCATGTCATCTTCTAAACTGTTAGGATCTTCCAGCTTTAAAACCTGTTCGGTGGTTCTACAAGCAAAAAAAAAAGAAGATGTGCATTTATTGACTCCAGTTAACTCGACTTGATTATTAAAGGTCACGCTGAGCTGTGCAAATTTCAGCTTTCTTGTCTGAAATTCCCAATATTGAGTTTAAATGTTAAAATGGGAAATCTGGAGGGCTCCTTCTTAGTTCTGACAAAATATACCACCCTTTTAATAATACAGCCTAGCATCTATAGAGCATTACTTAAACTCATAACTCTCCGCATGCAGATGCATGATGAATTAAGTTACTACTGCCTCCTCTTCACAGGGAAGAAGAGTGACAGAGAAACTCATTCAAGGGAATTTTCTACCATTAATGGCTGGGATTTGACTCACGAGACCTGTGTTCTGCATTACCTCTGCCTGCGTTTAATCTCCCTCCGTGACTCAGTTTCCTCTTTGCAAATGGGAACAGTGGTATTTACCTGGTGGCACTATCTCATGGATAAATTTATTTATGCGTCTAGAAAGTCAGATACAACAGCCATGGGAGCTGTAATACACTCGCACGGGAAAAACTAATTTTCAAAACAAACCAAACCAAAAAAACCCCACCAAAACAAAACAAAACCCCTGACCAAAAAGTCACACAGCAAG
Source organism: Todiramphus chloris collaris (assembly GCA_025345505.1). Taxonomy (NCBI): domain Eukaryota; kingdom Metazoa; phylum Chordata; class Aves; order Coraciiformes; family Alcedinidae; genus Todiramphus; species Todiramphus chloris. The sequence goes on from JANVCC010000036.1 coordinate 10,711,308, forward strand.
GGAATATGAAAGAAAGAACTAAAACTTGAATTCCCGGCTTCCAGCTCCGCGTTGAGACCGAGCAGCAGCAGACAAAAGGCACAGGGCTTTCCTCTGCACTAAATCAGGGCCAGATGAGCTGCCGTGGGGACGGATGGCTGCGGGGGGAGGCTGGAAACAGGGTGCTTGCAACCAGCCAGGCAAACCACTCCCCAGCACAATTATAGACAGAAAAAGGCACCCCACACTACGTGGGGCTAAGAAGGGGTCTCAACCTTCTCCCCAGTTTCTTATTCCACCTCCATAAATTATCCTGGTGTAGCTCTCCCTTAACAATGCCGTACATAGAAACTCTTATTCTTTTTCCTAGACATGAAAAGGAAAGGGCGCCTTCTGCTGAAGAGTTGCTGAATCCAGGTTGGATTCTAATCCGGTATGTAACGCCGGATAAAAAGACACGTGTACAGCAATTTCTTTTAAAATGTGCTCCCCACCCTTCTAACAAAATAAGTTTTCAGGAAAAGACAAGTTCCAAGCTAGCGCAAAAGCATTTCATTATTTTCCTACGTTTCCCAATTAAGCTGCAATTAATTAAATAAACGCATTACCTATTGAGTTCGAGTTCAGCGAGCGTTACAAATGCCGAACCCATGAAGTCTGAAGAGGTTAAATCTCGATCGTACACCTGGTAGCAAAATAAAATAAATATTTCCAATTTCCACAAAATAAGCCAGTTTTATCCTGGCCAATACAAGAACAGATATTTTAAGCCTTTTCAGTTCAGTTTCGTGTTTGAAAGATCAAAGCTGAGATATAATTCAGAGATAATTTTCCATCTCCCTGCTTTAATTTGTGTTTAACTAAATATTTAAACAGCATTTCGAAAGTATCTTCTTAATATTATGTAAACAGAGACATGTGTGCTGCTATGGATTGTGGCTGTTCCTTTATGCTCTGTGCGATAACATAATGAAACACTGCACAAAAATCAGGTACTTCTGGCTACAGATGTTTTAGCAATTAGTGCTCACAACTGGTAGCTTGCAGTTCTGGTAACTGTAACGTTACTCATAATGAGAAAAGGCTTTGCTACTTGTCACGGCTGCATCCCAGGTAATAATTCTGTTCCACCCAGCCAAATTACACTCTATAAACGTGCTTATGAAACTGCTATAGGTTTCACTGAGTTTGCACAAGCACTGTAAGAGCGAGCAGAATTTAGCTCCACAGCTTTAAACGTATCCAGTCAAGGAGTTTTATTTCAACTTGGGTTTTTGCAGACGGAAAGCAAAACACGCGAGTAAAATCTGGAAAAGACATACGTGCATTTTAATTTGGAATTGCTGAAACATTTAAACTGGATTGTGTTTTATGTCACACTGCTACAGTGAATAAGAATCAATAGGTTACTGAAGTTGAATAGAACTGCTTAAAAAAAATATTGACCCATCTTTCAGAAATCTAAAACCAAAACGTACCTTGATCCAAAGTTTTTGATCAAGGGTCTGTACGGGCAGCACGACAGTTTCATCCCAAACTGGGTTGAGGTTCTTGTAGACTACCTTACTTTTGTATAGAGTTTTCCCATTCAGTTTAAACTTCACATACGGGTCGCTTGTACCTGTGATAAATAATAATAATAATAATAATAGATTAGCACTGCCCCCACATAGCTCCATAACCTTAAATTATATTTTCATAAAACAACAAATAACAATAACAAAGAGTAATTACTTATTTTATATGAGCGTACATATACTTAATTACCTACATAAAAATTGCTAGTTCCTCCAGGAAATCCATAGAATGGAACCAGAAATTTGTATGGAAGCAGGCAAAAAGAATCTGCATAAATTGCTTGATCTCTGCTGTGTTATTCTTAAAGAAATGTTAATTATACTTCAGTAACTTAGTTAACATTTTAATTTGGAAAAAGAGCAAACAGATGCAGGGACAAAAGACGATTTACAGGCCAAGTAACAAAACAGTGGAAGAGAGAAAATGCGATCCTGAAACTATGAATATATAAAAAGACCAAAACTCAAAAGCATCGTAACTTGTACGGGAGCTCCAAGGAAACCAGTAACAATAGCTAAAATACCCGTCAGTATTTCATCACCGGTCTAACTTGCCAATTTACTTAAAACCAAGTTTACAGTGAAAAAATACTGACATTATCCACAAGCTCAGGATAAAAAAACCACATACAAACTAGATTCTGTGAAGACAACAAACAATAGTCAGGTAATACGTTTTTTTAATCCATGTGGCACAATTTGCCATGGCAATAACATCCCACGTTTTTATGGAGCAGATGTCCATGGACAGAGCGCGAGGCTCGTGCCACTCGGCAGCAATAGAAAGACTTACAGCTGTCAAAGGAAAACAGAAGAGGGAATCAACTTTTTATTATTGTTATTAAACCAGTGGCATCTGCACTAACACCAATCACCAGGCAGGACACCACACAAAAGGGAGGAAAAGATTTCACTAGGTGGTTGGTTTAGTAATGCATACACACTTGCAAAAAAAAAATAAATCTCACAGGCTGCAAATAGGGGAAAGAATGAAACTGAGGTATAGCAGCATATACAATTAACTGATCCCAGGCGCCGTCCATCTATCATATTCCATATTGTCTGTATTATGTGTTATATTTGGAATTAAACTTCCCTCCTAGCAGTTCAGTTCCATTAGAAGAATAACAGCTAACGCGATGGTCCTGGCTGTCCCGCAGCCTGCAGTCTGGACTGCCGGCAGGGAAAGACCGACTGCTACACCAGACTTCACACTCAGAAATAATCTCAACCTGTCCTCCCTGGTTCCCACTGAGATACCAGCCAAAAAACACATAGCAGTTCACGATAACCCAGCATAAGACCAATATTCAGTCTTGTCAGTAGTTTGGTGAAACAGGGAGAATGTGAAAAATCCATATTTAAACATCCAAAGTTCTGATCAGCCTTATGTGAAGACAGGCTCAGACTCAAGAAAAAAATAGCTATGTGTTAGCATCTATTTGGAATTACATAGTACTGTAAAGAACTATGCTCCTGGGACATACAGACTTATTTTTAAGAATTACAGAAAGTTTTTATTCTGTTTTAATTTCAAAAGGGAAGAGTTGGCCCTGGCCAATTCTTCACATAAAGGGTGCTTCACTCACAGAAGGAAAATGCTACTTGGTTTTCAAATACTACCTACGGCTGATCCTTTTCCAAGAGAGTAATTGTTGAAATCAACCCCTTTTTGTGAGAAATGCTGTAAACTTAAAAAGAAGTTTCTTTTCCTTCTCCTCTAGGAGAGAATAATAATGAAGGCCTGATCCAAAGCCAGGGAAGTCAGAGGGCAGCTTCTCATCATTTTCAATGGGTTAGGACTAGATCTTTCCCTAGAATACTTCTCAGAACTATGATTATTCTCTTATGTAAAATGTACAGCTTTAAACCAGCACACTTTCCACAACGAGTGGGAACACACAGATGAATCGTAGCCTCACAATGTGAGGAGTAGCCCTCAGAGGATGCAGAAGCTAAGAAATAACAGCATTAAGCTCTTTGCTGTTTCTTCCAGCTCCTTTAAAAAGAAAAGGAAAACAAAACAAAACAGGCTTCTATTTAGAGGTTAAGCAGTAGCAAGCTGCATTTTAAGAGCAGTAATAATGCCCACAACCTATTCTGTGCATAAAATAGCAATGGGCCGAGACAAGGAAAACCACTGATGAAATGAAAGCGTGAAGAGGACGATAGAGGCAGGTGGTCTATGGCCATAACTCATCTGGTTTTGGCAGAGAAAACCCACGAAGGAGGGGAAAATCTGAAAAGAGAGAGAGAACGAGGAGAGAGCAAAAGCAAACAGACAGCAAGTTCAACATCTGGAAGGATAAAACTCCAAGCCCTTTCTCCAAAGATGGGAAGCAAGAAGACTACAGTTAAGTAAGCATCCCGATTGCATTATTGCTCTGAAAGCTTTCCAGGTGGGTATAAAGAAAAACAGGAGGGAGAAGGGCTGCCCAGCACTGCTCCTGTGAGCCAGGCTTTAGCAATCATTCTCATATATATAAATGTCTTCCTTTATATTTAAACATATTTACACATATTTCTACATATAAAACCAGATATATGTATATAAAAGGAGCATATATATTTATAAAAAAAAAACTTAGATAAAAACATAAAAAACAATGAGGGGAAAAAAGCTACAATAAAAAGAGGCCTTTAATTAAATAAGATTGCCACTCTGGGATCAGGCCTTCATGCTTGTCAGCTTACTCTCAAAATAAACATCTCAAACCCGGGCCTCAGTGGTGTCACTTACTCCAGCAAGGCACACTGGGTAATCCCTCGCTATCTTGACAGCTACATAATGTTCAAACTGTTTCACGGGTGAATGGCGGCACTTGCGCGAAAGAAAATATTAATGCTGGGAATTAATAGAAAAAGGGATGATGGTTTACAAAAGCCAAACAAGGAAAAGGTGTCAAGTTAGTACCGGTGTTAATTGTTAGGGAAAATAATTGCGGAGGGGCGCGGGTTTCGGCGGCGCTCGCCTGTCTGGCTGTCAGAGGGGTAACATCTCAACTAGGCAGGCAGGGGAGCGGGGTCGGCGGCTCCCGGATCATACAAATGACGGGCTGACACATCCGCGCCGGCAAACAGATGGACTTTCACCCCTGCGGCAGGAGCTGGTGCGCACCAGGGCTCCGTGGCCTTCGCTGGGCTGGACCTGGATGGCCAGAAGAGAAATAAAGCGGGGGGGGATACGGCACCACAGCCCCTTTTGGGGTTTTCAAGGCTCCCCCTGAGGTTACTCTGGGGATGTTGATAAAGCTGCTGTACCTCCCTGAGTCACCATGCCAATTTGTTTTTCTTTAAAACACCCCAGATGACATCCAGGTGATCAAAATAGGTTGAAAAGGAGATGGGGAATGGAAAGTAAACCAGGTGGGCATTCCCCATCTGATGGGATGAACAGCATAGACTGCAAATTATTAACTGCATTTGAATTCCAAGGCTTGATGTTTTCTGGATTCAAGATCAAGAAAGACATCTGCGTCTATTAAAAGCTATTTATCAGAGGCAATCTACGATCCAGCCAAAAGAGAGTAACTTTTCAAAAACATGCCTGGTGACTTTAGAGATGAACCAGTCTGAAAAAAAAGGATGTATTTTTTATAATTTTCATCTAGATATGACAGGCACCCAATAATTTCCTTACGAAGCCAAGCCATTACAAATAAAAAAGAAAAAAAAAAATAAAAATCAAACGTAAAGCTTTTCAGCAGCCATTTCTTAGTGAAGGCAACAGAGTCAACTTTTAAGCACATGCACCCACCAGGCTCTTCTGCAATGCAAGGTCTTAATCTGTTCACCTCAGCCACATCAGCTGTAGACACTTGTCAACAAGGTAGTGCAAGAAGACTGATTATTGTTGAAATCAGTTGAGAATTTAGCCCAAGAAAAAACACATTTCTGGTGGGAAAAGCAAGGTATGATGAAGAAGGTTCTCATACAGTAAAATATATGTACAAAATATTTAAAACCAAACAAGATTTTCTGCTTCTCAGCCTAAAACAAACCCAGCAAGAGCAGAAAGAAAGGATAAACTCTACAAAATATATCTTTGCATCAGCTGGAGCTATTTTCCCAGTACAGAAAGAACATGCATCTCAACAGCTGCATATTGCATAATATCTATTTTCTTCCACTAACACTAAAAAGCAACGAGAACAGGCAGACCAAACATCGGCTAAAAAGCTTCAGTGAGCCAAAGTTCCCGGGACACGGCAGCAGGAGAGGGTTTAGCAGCCCAAGAAACTGTTAATGGTGTTTTTAAATGGATACTGCTGCCCTCTAGCAGCTACCGAGAGATGTATCACATCAGCTGTCTTTAATACTACACACTTGCTTCGTAATTAGAAAAAGATAACACACAGAACCAGAAAACCCGATATAATTTCAAGCCACACACCATTTTATAGGAGTAAACTTACTGGAAATGTAGCATATGAAGTGCGTCTCGTTATATAAATAAATAAAAAGTACTACCTAGTTGCCTTAAAATCCTGAAAAATCAAAGCACAGTATGAAATATAACCTAGACCGTCTTAAGGTTTAGTTAAAAACCTACATTTTAATCTGAAGGAGGAAATGAAGGATTTCTTTTATATGCATGTAAAGAATACATTTTTTTTAAATCTTCCTAGAAATAGAATTACTGGAGTTATTTACAACAAGGAGTAAAAGATAATTTAAAGTGGAACACACATTTTTCTTCTTAAGTGGAAAACCACTATATTCTTGCAGTGAAATAGCCAAGATCAAGGCTTAAAGGGGAAATCAAGAAGAAAAAAAAAAAAGAAGTGTTGTGCTGGCAGGAAATTCAGGTAATTTTGGAAAGTTTTGCACTCAGCTAGTTTTACATGGCCAGATGGAAACGAAACATTGCTTGGAAACAAGCATTGCCAGTAGGTTCCAAGGGAAAATAAACCAGCAAACCATCAAAAAAAACCAAAAAAGCCCAAATTCCACAAACAACAACAACAAAAAAACCCAAAAGCAAACAAAAACAAGTATATAAATAAATAAATAAATACAAAGACCAGAGAAGGTTGAAGAATGTATGCAAACCCACAGCTGAAGGGGGAAGAAAAAAAAAGAGGGAAAAAAAAAAAGCCTGAACTGAACACTAATAGAATGAAAAAGCAGATACAGGATGTTCTATGCAAGACATTTCAGAAATAGCATTTAAAAACAATACTCGAGGAACTACAAAAATCCCACGCAACCCTACCAAAACACCATGTGACATATGTTAAGGGCACAATGACACAAAGAAGACACATGCCTATAGCAAAAATTAGTCCAACTGAACATCACGTTCCCTGTCTGGGCTCAGGTAGGAACAGACAAGAGGACATCAGGACAGGGCAGACGCTGCTAGGACACACTGAGGGTTTACAGTACAAAGCAGCACTGTTCAGTTTAAATAGTTGCATCTTCTTGTATTCTGTCTTTGGCCTAATAAAATCTCCTTATAGAGATCCCAGAAAGATGCAGCGTGAGCTGTGAACCCTATATTGCTATATAGGCTGCATAGGCCCTCGCAGAGGCGTTCCAGTACTTTAAGGGGGCCTACAAGAAAGCTGGGGAGGGACCTTTTACAAGGGCTTGTAGCGATAGGATGAGGGGTAATGGTTTCAAACAGAGTAGATTGCCTCTTAGACTGCATGCGGTAGCACGACAAAACTCCAAAACAGTCCTTGAATTGCCACATTTTTTCTGAACACTTCTTTCTAGGTCCACAGGAAATCAGATATAAAGAAACTCCTTTCTGTGAAAGCAGTGAGACACTGGAACTGCCTAGAATGGCTGTTGATGGCCAGGCTGGAGGGGTCTCTGAGCAACCTGGTCTGGTGGGAGGTGGCCCATGGCAGGGGGGTTGGACTAGATGACCTTTAAAGGTCCCTTCCAACCCAAACCGTTCTATGCTTCACACAGGTAGCTGCCCCCCCAAGAGCCAGCTCTGACAACCTACAGACCTTTGACAGTTTAAGAAACCTGTTATCTAAATCACAATAACCTACAAGAGACGAGTCATAGGGTCTGGGCCCTACGTATTCTCTTCCTGTGCTGCCATCCCTACATTTTCTTAACGTAACATTAATTTATCAAAGGTGGCTATGCATATAACAGATTAATTGCTTTTGCTTGATCTTGATCTGTTTTGCTGAGGTTGCTATCCCTGCGCGTTCATTTCCGACAGCCAGTCCTGGCAAGAAGCTCACAAGGAGCACTGTGTATTATAGGGGCAAAGTTTTGGCCACACATGTTGCACTTCCAGAAACTGGACTTGGCACAGAAAAACTGCTTGCAGCACAAGCCCTTGTATGCAGAGCTACACGGGATTCCAGAAAACATTAAAATAAGTACGCGAGACCAGTCCAATCCTTAGCAGTTGTAAATTAGCCATGATTATGCCTTTCAAAAAAGAAGTGTGAAAAGTTGCCTAATACATCTCAATAATTAATAAATCTGAAGGACTAATGATCTAATTTCAGATCCCCTGAAAACAGAGAAAGTCTAAATTAATCAGTGTGTTTGCAGGGAGCAATTCAGCCTAATTGCTTTCAGCATTTGCTTTCCAAACAATGAACTTGCTCTAAACCGACAAACACCCAGCGCAGCACAAACATGTCCCTTCCTCCAGCACAATGGAATCAGCGTGGACCCAGGCAGAGAGAGGATAGCCCACAGCTGTGAGTGGTGGGCTACTGCAGGTTCATTACTGCTTTAAGTAGTGATATTATATTATATTTGTAGATTATATTATATTTGTAGATTATATTATATTTGTAGATTATATTATATTTGTAGATTATATTATATTTGTAGATTATATTATATTTGTAGATTATATTATATATTATATTATATTATATTTGTGTTATTCTGTCCCCTTTCTTTAATTTTATTTTGTCCTTGGGAGATCTTTGGCACTGCTCACACTGATGTTAGAAGCTGCCCATGCTGTAGAGCAGCACGGCCTCTCTGTGAGCTCCAGGAAGCTACTGGGACCCTTTCTGACAGTGGGTGGTGGTAGAGGTGAAGGCAGCTGACATGTTCTGTACTACTGCAGCCCACCCTCCTCCCTTTGCATGTTCAGCTGCCTGATTCACGAGAAGAAAGAAGTGAGAGCAAAACCTAAGTGCAGCAACAAAAAACAGTAAGGGAAACCTGAAAGAAAGAGCCAGGGCACAAAGATCCTGTAAAAATCTAGAAAACACGAAACCATGTGAAAAAGAGACATACAAAATTCAGGCTGGAGCAAAGTAGCTGAGGGGGGAAATAAAAAGACAGCAAGCAGCCACTCACCAGCTGACATCACATCCAAGAAATATATTTCTTGTAACCACATCATTTAAGAGATGAAAAAGTATACTCAAACTTAGAAAGTACAGGATTTGGAAACAGCATGGACTTTCTCACGCTTCCAGGCACTTAACCCCCAGTTTCTGTTTTTTCTTATAGCAGTAGAACTGGATTTGTCAATTCAAGGAAGGTAACACTTCCTTACAGTTGCGGCATGACATTGCTGCTTGGTCTCACAGTGTCACTGTTGTACAGAGGTAACTCATACAGGCAGCAATGTGCATAGTCAGGGCATCTCAGAGCCATAACAAAGCAGGACATTTCAGATTTCATTAGACTGACTCAAACATCAGGTATCACCCGGCCCTGTGAAAGTGAACCAGCAAGTAGAAATGGGCTCCAGCCGCTCCCATTTCAAAGCATGTGGAGCTGGAAGCTGGAAGCCTCACAAAAAGAGGCTCCATGAGGCCATCAAAGCATTAAGGGCGCAACAAAATGACAACACTTAGAGCAGTCATGATTAAGACTCCTTAAGATTTTTTAAAGCCAAATGAAATATATCTCTATTTTCTGCCGACCTACCAGCACTCCACAGATGCTTTTCTGCATCCTTACTGTTCACAGTATTAAACCACCCAGATCACAAAGTCCTCACCATCACCATGATATATCATGTCATCTATTAATACTAATACAAAGTACACAAACCCCAAGCTTTTGGTATTGTTCATAAACACAGAGATCCACCACCTTCAGTGTTTGTTACAAGAACTAGAAATACAGGAGGACCCCTGCACCATCTAACATTAGGTACCAATGGTACATGCAGGTGATGTGAATGCCATTGTCCAAGCACACCTTGTTATCTGCTTAGATAGTTTCTAATGTATAACTGAGTTGGACTGCATCCTAAGAAGCATCAGCGAGAAGCAATTAAATCAGACTCCAAGCAAACCAACAACCAGCAGGTTACACCTCTACCATTCCTGCATCCCCAAGAAGGGACACACTGCAATTTTGACCTGGAAGGGGAATGTTTTGGAGCCTCTCTCCCGTCCACCAGAACCAAGATCCTAACAGCCCTTTGTATCCTTGGCTGGAGTATGTATATTGGGTTTTGCCATATGGAGAATCTTTCTCTTCCATTTCCAGCACACCCCCCCCCCCCCAAAATGAAAAGGGGAGGGAAGGAAATTCTGATTTTTTTTTTTTTTTTTTTCTTACATTGCTTATGAACTTTGCAGAAAGCAACAGAGAGCACACACAGCTGAGCCAGACACCTGGTCTATTGAGAGCACATATGAAGAAGAGCTACAAAAAGTCAGGAATTTGAGAGACAACAGATAAAAAACCAATGCAAGAGGCAAAAGGTGAAAAGAAAAATAGGCAAGAACAAGATGCTAACAGAAATAATAATATGAAGAAAAGAAAAATTACTAAAAAACTGGTAAAGAAGGAAATTAAATCACACCAAAGGGAACATATGCTGGAAGAGTAGTACAAGCAGTACATAGAGAGTCACAAAGCCTGGAAAAATAACTGGAAAGTTCAGGGGAAAAGTAAAGTCACATGTTAGTCTACAGTTACCAGCAGAACTATTCTCACCTTTACTCAGCCAAGTATAATTAATTCCTGCTTAATAACTGCTAAGCATATAATGAGTAAATTCAGGGAGAGCCCTGTGAACTTGTCGAGCAGAACCAGGAGTTTCCAGCAACAGCTGTTTCCAATAGCAGACATATCTCTCCTTTGTCACACACCTGAGCTTTAGTTTTTGCTTAGCTATATATATACATGCTTCTTAACCCTGGGACAAAACGCAGGCAGAAACAAAGACAGAGCGCCGGTGCGAGAGATTCCACGCGGCTTTCAAACACACCTCGTGCATCGCTTGGCACTAAAAGCTGCTGTGAGAACTGAAACGCACAACACGCCTTAAAGCCGCCGCATTCCCGCCCAGTCCTGCCGCTTACGGCAGCAGAGGAGGCCGGAGCTGATGCCGGGGGGGGAGGCAAGGCGGGCAGCGCCGGGCCGGGGGGAGCGGAGCGGAGCAGGGGGTGTCCCCGGGAGCTGCCACCAGAGGGCGACCGCCGCCCGCGGCCCGGGGGCCGCTCCCCTCGGACTCGGCTGCTTAACAAGAGATCTCTGTTGAAATGCCGGGGGAAAGTACAGGTGGGAGAAGGGGGACGGATGCCACGCTTAAAAATGTCTTTCTTCTTTTTTTTCCCTTGGAGTAGATCAGAACTTCCTCAAAAAAAAAAAAGTAAACTGATACGGGTTTGACAGCTGCTTTGAGACTTTTCCCCCGCCCCAGAGCAATCGTCGCTATTGTAATAACAATATTAAAGTTTAGGAAGCTTACAAAGCTTACGTTAAACCTGATTTAGGCTAAAGATGCTGGCACATGCTCTTCACTCAGGCTATGGTTGAACATTCTGCTATTCAGTATTTGGAGTTGGTTTCCATCAAGGACCAGGCAAGCAGTTACTATTCAGTATGACCGCTTCATTTAAAGAAAAAGAGGATATTGCTACTCCGACCCTCCACCACCACTCCTACCTATCCAGAGTAATTTTGCAGTTGCCCGCACAAGGCTAATCACAGGAGGGTTCAAACTCCAACCCACTCATAAAACACAGGACCAGCGATTCACTATTACCCACAGGAAAGCCCCAGCCCCTCACTGCACACAAAAAACCATGGGGAAGAGAGACTGAAACCCCCTCCCCACCTGTGTCAGGAAGCACAGCTTGGTTAGCTCTAGAGACCTGCTGTTCCCAAAAAAATGAATGGGGATGACTTGGCCTTCAGCCCAAGCTGCAGTCTGACTCGCAGGATACACTGGCTGCGGACATATTCCTATATTCAGATTATCAAAAGCAGGCTGGTGTACCCCAGCACAGCAGCTGTACCTGGTGTTATGGTAGAGGGAGAAGACCCACAAGGTTTCCCTGGGGTTCTCACATTGGAGAGATGAGGAAATTTGACAACTTCCCGCTTTTAAAGGCACACTGCAAAAAGCACACTGGTTGGCAAGTCAGGGCTGAGTGTTACAGAAAGATCCTAAGTAACCAGCACCTATAAAGACATGCATCAGGAGCATGGTTTGTTTTGTTTTGGTTTTGTTTGTTTCCTTGTTTGTTTGGGGTTTTTTTTTGTTTGATTGGTTTTTGTGGTTTGTTTTTGGTTTGGGTTTATTTTGGTGTTTGTCTTGGGTTTTTGTTGTTGTTGTTTTGGGTTGGGTTTGTTGTTGGTATTTCTTAAGAAGCCACCACTGCAACATGATGGTGATTGAAGAATAATCAGTAAGTCACTATTTTCTTCCCTCCCAGTGCCTGTGTGGAAAAAAAACCCCACAATTTTTATTGAATGATGCATCACCTGACATACTTCATTTTCTAAATGAGTGGTCATTTGCCAGAAAGCAACACAGCCCCATCAAAATGTTTTTTTTTCTCCCCTTCCTTATGTTGTTTCACCACTTTGCTCAATGCTTCACTGAGGGAAGCATTTGCTTTCTTATGCAACAAAACACAGCCTAGAGCAAACTATGCTTTGCCTACTGAAGAAATACTAGTCTGCTGGAATTGCTCATTTCTAGCATCTTTTCCAGCAGTTGTACGTGTCCTGGCTTGTTCAGCTTGCTAGTAAATCTGAAGAACTGCTACATGGTTAGGAAAAACATGCTTCTGTTTAAAGAGGAAAGATCTTAATCTAAGTATTCATTTCCTCCTTCCAAAAGCTGGGAAGAAAAATGAGGATAACACCTGACCAAGAGTTACTGTATGCTGAAGACATGAAAAACTAGCATGGAAAAAGTTAACTGAGATAACAGATAAGGGAAATCCCAACAAGCATCACCCCATGTGAGAAAGTTTTTAAATCCATACGCGTCCCTCCAGATGCAAAACTTCACAGACCTTTAGACTGTGCAAGCTTATTTTCTTTAGAACTGTATGAATAAGCCCTATTGCTTCATCTCAAAAGAGAGAAACTGCTCATACATTTTGCAATATAAAAGAAGTGTTTCTAAATGCAGAAAAAAAAGAAATAAAGAATAAATCTGAAATGCAGAAAGACTGGACATCTGCAAGAGCTCTCTGTCAGGTTCAGATCAAAGGTCCTGGAGCAGCTGCTGCTGCAGACCCTACAAGCCTTGGCAGAGCCTCCTGCAAGACAACTCTTCCTCCCGCAGCAAGCAGAGAAACGGGAAAGAAAGCACTTTTAGTCCCTGTTGCAAAAGCCTGAGAAAGAGCCAGGCTAGCAGCAGGCACCTTCACACAGTTTTTCCAGGAATCCTGCAAATCTTGTTTAATTTATTGGATAATTTTTAAAATTTTTTTATGTTGCCTTCCTTAGGTTGCATCCCAGATGAGACGGGGGGATTGCTGGCTTACAGCCTTGCTCCCGTGGTTTCCCTTTTAATCACGTCTTTGCAGATAACCCAAAAAGCACTCCTAAAGCAACTTCATCATTTAATAATTTTCAAAATATTCTTTGGCTTTTTTCTTTTAAGCTCCAATAGAATTTCTCATGATGAATCACTCTGCAGTTCCTAAATAGGTACAGATGTTAAATCAGCCAAAAAGGTGCTTTGCAGCTGCAGTCAGACAGGAGGAGCAGCAAGGAGAGGGCAGCTCCCTCCCCTGTGTATCTAAGGTGGATAAACCCAATCGTTGAGTGCTCTGACCCGGGCAAGGGACACAAGTCAATGACTTGTTATATTAGAGATAAGAAGCCAACAGCTGCCAAAGTCAGTGAAAGGAGAGCTGTGTGAATTTGAAAGGAAATCTGCTGAAAGGTGGAGCTCACCACAGCGATCCCTGATAACCAGGTTCCGGCCTTCCTTCAGGTGGATGGTCAGCAGGTAGGCAAAAGGGCTGGGCAGGTCACTCAAGCAATCATTAGCTTCCTCTAGAGCCTAAGGAGAACAAAGAAATCAGTCACCACTGCACACCTCTGAAGCGGACCATGAATGAAGCAGGTGTTCGCTCAGTTCTGCAGAGAAAGTTCTCATCTTTCCTTAGGGCAATCTTTTACAGAAAGGAGAAAAAAAAAAAATTCCTTCCCAGGCATTGCTTCATGATGCAAACAGCTGAGTATCAGCATTGGGTATGTTCACCAAAGCAAGGGGTAACACAAGGAGGTTTCTACCTGAAAATGAGTAGTAATAGTAACAATGAAACGCACACAGAAGATTGCCAAATCCTACCAACTTCTGAATTTCTTTTTCCTAGCTGTTTTTCGTACTTTCATAGAATATCTCAAGTTGAAAGGGACCCATAAAGATAACTGAGTCCATTGGAAGTACACACTTCACATAGCTACTGAGAGGACAGTATTTCTTTGTCCGGGTCAAAAAGAGAGAAACGCAGCAGTGGGTAATGCTAGTTGTGAGGTTTTGCAGTAGCAAACTCGAGATCTTGTTCATCAGATATGCTGCCAGGATTACACACCTCAGCATCATCCAGCCAGCACATTCAGTGAAAACAGCCTCTGGACAGCACTTGAGAGGTTATCAGAGGGCAAAGGTAGAGAAGTTCATCAAGAACAGGCAAATATGCTTTACAAGAGAAGAGCGCATGTCGAAACTGCCAATGCCTTTTAACACTGCCCTAAAACTGGTATTGTTGTCCGTCAAACCCTACAGCCACGTTAAGGTATTTGCTGTCTTCATTTTAATCCAGTTTATTCCTGGGCTGCTAGTTGAGTATTTATGCTGATGACTTCATCAGTTACCAGTACAACATAAAAATTATAGACTACTTTGGAAAAAAATCCAGAATATTTGGATCTGTTTAAAACAGTAACTGCTTCACACAACTGCAAAAAAAAAAAAAAAAAAACCCAAAAAAAAAAAAAAAAAACACAAAACCACCACTAAAAAAAAAAAAAAAAAAACCCTAAAAGCAAACCAAAAAAATTACACTGGAGAAATCTATAGAAGGCTTCTTCACCTGCTGTTATTTTTAAAATTTTAACCTAAAATAAATTGTGCTTCAGATCAAGTTTCAAAATGCTTCAAAATGAAAGGACTTACCATCTGATCATCAAAAGTTTGAGATGATATGGAAGAGTCTAGATCCATTTCTCCACATGGGTACTATAAAAAAAACCAGAACAAATAATTAGACAACAGTAATGTAGGGATAAAGAAAATACTCCTAGTATCGGTCAAGAAAGCACTTAAACATATGTGTAACCAGTGAAATCATTTTAATTCTGCTTATAGAACCTTCCCCTCCATAATTTAGATGTACATTTCCTTTTCCTGCTTTATAGTAACTGCACTTAGCCTCTTGGGTTTTATCTAAAAAAATATGTACCTGCATCCAGCTATTGAAATAAATTCTGCTCCCCCCCAGTTGAGACTTGTGTTTCCAGTGCTGAGGGTCTTTACCACAAACTCCTGATGTCTGAAGACTGTTGCCTGAAGATTGCATCTGGTAACTTATCAGTCAGCTTTGCTGATTCCTATTTCTGAGCAGAATTTTATTTGTTTAATCTCCAAGTGTCCTCGCTAAGATGAAGTTTTTTTTTAAAATGCAGCAGCAGCGTTGGCAGCAGCAGCAATATCCTGGGGTTGGAGAGCCAGCTGCTCTCTCACTTGACTACAATTTCTTCTTTACCACCCAAAAGGCAAAGTCCAGGAAAAGTTTTGGTTTTTAAAAAAAATAAAAGCTTGGGGAAAAGTTAGAAAGTAATTCTCAAAGTGAAAAAAAGTTCTTGGACATGTACTTCCCCCACTTTCTGCAGTAACTGGAAAATCCAAAGGATTTTTATCTAGTGGCCAGCATAGGAGAGGAAGTCAATCATTTCTTCCTAAATACAGACTTGTCCAGACCCTTGAGGCTACAGTGGCATGGCATCTATACTGTCGGGACACACAGAAGGGATTCATTGGTCAAGACACCTCAGATGCTCTTTTGCAACAGTCTACAATCATCATTTTAGTTGAAGAAGACATACGTGCCTGGGCACCTCTTTTGGTCAAATGCAGGGAAATCACAGCCCATTCAAATACGGAGATTTATGTTGAGAATAACCTCAGCCTAGAGAAATTCACACAAGGTGGAATTCGATCCTCCTGTGAAAGTGTTATTATATGCAGTGCGGTAACATCCAAATCTCTCAGATGAGAGCTGCATTGTGTGGAGAACTATACAAGCAAAGCAAAAACCAACCAACCAACAAAAAACACACACACAAAAACAAACAACAAAAAAAACAAACAAAAAGCCACCAACAAAAACAAACAATGAACAAACAAAAACACACACAAAAAAAAGAACCAGCTCCTACACCAAAGGTCACAAATCTTATAGATACTGATATGCTGAAATAAATACAAACACACTTTTGTGTAATCATTCTCGTCCTCCTCCCCCCAAATACATATATTACATATCAGGAAGTACAGTAATTCAGCACTGCAAGTAAAATTTCACTTGCATGACAGATGAAATTTAACATCATGGTTCCCACAGTAATCGTAACTTGGCCACCTTGCAAAAACACATTAAAAGTGGAAAAAATATCATCATAAAGAGCAGAAGAGTTTTCTCGCACAACAGAACTGAATTACAGCTGCTAAGGGAACCCTAACTTTGAATTTCCTGACTAGCATTGCATAAAATCTCACTTGTGAGCATTAAACCCAGTATTTCTCACAGTCTCTGGCTTCACAAGAGTCTCCTTCAGGCACCATCATTGGCACTGATGATCGTTTCTTTTTACAGCTTCTTTTACATGGCATAAACACAGATTCAAAGAGCTCTATTGAAATTACAATAATAAAAGTACCCTTTCTGTTAGCTTGATATCAGTTACAATAAAAAACTGTTATGATTTTGTCTTTATTCTGCTTTTTGCATTCCATCAACAGATACTGAACAAAGATTATAATTTTAATATTAGAAATTTTTTTTTTTTCATTTTAGTTCCATATAATGTAAATTGCTATCATTCTAGGTAATTCTAATTATAACGAGATCACTGAATATAGACAAAAGCATCAGTGAAAATATGAAATCTGGTGTTTTATCTAATTACAGTGGCATTGCTGAACTTTAAAGTATAAACTGTTGTGGCCACATCCACCAAGCACGTCATAGTCCCAAATGTACCTGTGTAGAGACAGATCAAACAAGAGTATATATATGAATATATATACAGAAATCAACCCAGTGTTCCTCCTGACAAGATTTACAACTTCCATCTCCACTTATTTTCTGTGGGAGAATGATTCAAAACACAAGGGCACTGAGTGCAACAGTAACAGGATGAGGGTATGGGTTGCCAGCGACTCACTGCAAAGTGTTAGTAAGAAGCTGAAGATGTGGTGGTATTAGAGCACTTCAGCAACAACATGGGACCACGGACAAAACCCAACTGCAAAAACTGGCCTTAATGGTGGCCTTTGCAATGTGGATCAATCATGGAAGGGTTCGTACAACTACAGTTGCTTCTTCACCCTTCAAATTTGCCTAGCTGGGCTGCAATGGAGAACAGATAAAGCAAATCTCTTCACAAATGGAAATAAGGTACCTGTGAGAAGGGCCTTTTCTGAAGATGGCAAGTTCTGAGCACTGACAGAGTTTAGATGAGTGTAAAAACCACAAGCCCACACTGAGCTCATGCACAAGGCTCAGAAAGTGTCTGATGATATTGGGTGACCAAAGATAACCAGGAAATGAGTAGGTGGCATGTAACATGCAATTCAGGGAGGAGAAAAAGCTCAACCTACATTTTTGCTTTTTTAGGTTTGTTTTATTCCAGGGATCTGTCTTCCTTCTGATTTACCTCACTGATCAGTGAATGATGCTCACAAAAGAATGAGACACAAGCTATTGGCATGCGCCTCACAGCAAAGCCACCCAGTATTAGGAGACCAATAACCTCTGCAATAAACTGTCCCCATCCGAGAAACAGAGTATACAAATTTTGTGGCTCTGCAAAGGAGTATAAGAAAAGCTGAATATTGAGTTTTTCACCAAATTAAACTTAAATGATTACATTTGTTCAATATTCCTTATCTATATCTAGTTACATTTGCTCCACACTGCTATGCATTTTTTAGGAAAAAACATAAAATAAAACCTCTTTCTGCATTTAGAAGTTGTAACTGGAGGCAGATTATAGCCTCCATATTCACATAGCAAGAAGCTTTGCCATAAAAGTAAATACTAAATGATTTATAACACAAACACACACATTACCACACTTTGATGCAGGGAATAAGCTAGACTCAAACTGTGCATCTGGAGGAAACCTGAAGTTAAGATATTCCAACACTACACAGGTACCTCCTCCTAAAGCACCACTTAGTTGGCTCAAAGTCAAAGCAGGATTTAGGACTAACACTGGTGCTGCTACTGTAAGTTTTAGGTTAGTTTTCTGGTCTACCACAGCAGAAAACAACTGCTGCTATCATTAAAACAACCTGGAAGGCCTCCTAAAATAACACCACATTCATAATGTTCAATCTACTGTATAGCAATTGAGTTGCTACAACTTCTGATTAAAGTTTAAGCACAGAAACAAAATTATATGCTATTTTAACTATTTTTCTTATGCAGACCTCTAAATAATGGTACACTGCAGTGAGTTGAAGCCAATGAGTTAACAATTCAGCAACACTAAAGGGGAGTAACTACCAGTATAACACTTCGCATCACAACAGACAAGGAGTTAACACTGATTTGATAGCAATACACAGATCTTCAAGATGCAGAACAGCAGTTTTATATCAGAAAGGGACATCTTCCCCATAGCAACACTAACCATCATTTTGATCACGAAGTTAAAAACTGTTAATTAACCTGTGAAATCACCACTCCCAAAAGAGGACTTCAAACCAAAATATCTGTTTCCTATTTTTACATCTTGGATGGCTACGTAAAGCAGCTACCATAACTGTAATGTCTAGGTTATGGGTGAAAAAGCCTCAAAAAGTTCAAAATCTAATCTTCCCAGTGAAAACTCAACAGGAGGAGACACAGTTCTACAAAGCATAAATAAAACAAATTCTGCCTAAGATGTTTCACGCAGCCACAATCTTCACCTGCTATCTATATTATAATGCACTCATGCAACAATCCAGGATTCCCGGCTTTGCTCGCTCAGGCCAGGCAGGAATTATTTGTTTCATGTCAGATTTGAAGCACACTGGACTTGGATCCTTCTGTTTATAGGACATCGTGTCCAGCCATAGAAATACTGTTTTGATTAACTTCAGGTACTACAGGCAGAATTCCTCTTGTTCATCCGTCATCTCTTGCCTTCAGCTGGCTCTTGAGTGGACGGATGGTTATAGCAACCCTGGTAAAGCTATACTAACTAAAAAAACCCCAAAAACCAAAATACTAAAGCAAATGTACAACAGTACAATTCAGAGCTCAGAGGGCTGCAACAACTTTTGACTTCAGCACGCAATTCCAACAAATCTGAAAAATCTGAAGTATCATAATCTTGTCAAGATATAAAAAA
Organism: Todiramphus chloris collaris; assembly: GCA_025345505.1. Classification (NCBI taxonomy): domain Eukaryota; kingdom Metazoa; phylum Chordata; class Aves; order Coraciiformes; family Alcedinidae; genus Todiramphus; species Todiramphus chloris. Next base: position 10,730,645 of record JANVCC010000036.1, read on the forward strand.
AAAAGAAGAGAGCAAGCATATTTTGCAGCTCCAGACGAACAGAAAGGATACCAATAATTTGGTATCCTTGAACGAAAGTCTCCCATAATTTGTATTTACATGTATGGTTTATGCTTATTTTTATCCCCTATTCATTCCTTGAATAGGGCCCCCTCTTCCATCCCTTTACAACCCAAACAATTAAGGCAAAGCACAATGAGCCCAAGGTGGCCACTGAGCCCGGATGGTACCCACACACCCACCTCTGCCCCCTCATCTGTCAGAGCTGAGCTGAGCCGGGTGCTCTGCAGCAGCTCAAAGAGGTTGTTGCTGGATTTCCTCTTCCCCTCGGACACAGGGCTGCCCACAACTTGCGTGTCCAGGTGGGTGGCTGTCACCTCTTTGTGTGTCGCCTGCTGCGATGCCCACGGCCAGTCCTCTCCCGCTGACCTCACCGAACCGCTTCTGCTTTTCAGGGACACTGCAGACCTAGAGAAGCTCTGGGGGGAGCAGTTCGATAGCACTTGAGTACTCGAAAAAGTCATCGTTTCTTCTGTAAGAGTCTCCACCTCCAGCATGTCCGGCACTGACAAGCTAAAGCGTCGGTCCAAGGAGTGGGCCTTCCTCTCCACCATTTTGCTAGACCTCTTCTTTGTCTTCTTCACGCTTAGGTTCTGCAGGAACGGTCTAGTTTTCTGCTTCAGGGATCCCCAGACGGACGGTTTATCCAAGTCCATTGCTGCAAGGAGAATCTCAGCAATGCCGCCTGCATGCAATGGCTTCAGCGATTCCCAGGGTGACTAAAAGGAATGTAGGAAGAAGGCAAGTCAATCATGAAAGTGAACAGCCGCTGAAGATTATGATTCATGTTGTCTCATCTTGAAACTTTCAGTCATTTTTCTAACAGTTAAAACAAAGCATGCTGCATTAGTGCTTCCAAATACAATCTGGTGGGTAGGTTTGCTTATTTAGGAGGAAAACAGTCGGAACAAGTATTTAATCCTAACGCTAAAATGCAGTGTCTGCCCCCTGCTTTATGATTGCTAAGAGGAGACATTACATTTCTTCTTCTGCCAGCTCCCAGTTTGTGGAAATTTGAGATTTATCCAATTTGAAACGGCTTCTGTACAACACTTACTGATAGGAGGTAAATCATGATAATGCCAGCAAACGAAAAAATGCTGGCAAAGCTGGCACCATAATTTCTGATGATGCTTTTCCAGCCTATGTAGGGTTTTTTTTTGGTACTTCCTAGGCTACCTGGACTCTTACATGACGTATTAGAGGACAAGCACATCCCAAGAAACAGCTCCACAAACTAAGTAGCTGAGGCAGGACACACAGGACATAAAAATCCCTGCTGAGACCCCAAAACACTCCCTTATGTTAGCCCCCTGCCAGTGAAAGTCACTGCCACAGAATTAATTTTCCTCGTAAAGGCAGCAACTGGGAGAAAATGAGGACAAAAACGGATGGATGGCTCATTTACAGATTTTGAAAGCCTGCTGTTGGACTGCTGTCTTTTGAGTTGATTCATACTGAGCATTTATACAGTAGGGAGGGACAAGAAGAAAAGTGCCAAACCAAAGTCACCTACTGTATCTGCATCATAAGGGAGCAGTTGAATGAATGCCTCTGTGCACAGGAATATCCTCATGGACGGCCTCTTTCATGGTCAACAGCTGAGCAACCATCCTTATTCTGTGAAGCAGAGAGAGTTAAATCACCATCAAAATTCATTAAAAATATAAACAAAAAGCTGGTGAAACCTGCAGATTTACTCCTTTACAGTTCCAAAGACACACACACAGCTTACACTGTATACCTATGTCCTTAGAAATGGACACCCCTTAACTACATGAGTGCTGCTTCCAAAACTCACGGTCTATTTACTTTCTAAAAATTGTGTAGATGAGCAAAAATGACATATCCCACTGTTTTCTCAGTCACTAGGGAAAATGCCAGAACAGGCAATAGAAACACAACTGTTGGATGAATCCAAATCACCGTCTGCTTTCCAAGAAATCTACTCTTACATTCATTAATTTGAATGTTGTATAGCCAGTTACTTAGTAACTTAAAAAATTTTATCACTAACCCCATCATACTTGCAGGCATCAACAAAAAAATACATCAACAAAAAAAAAACATACCAAAACAACCTTGTATGACTACATAAAGCAAGCTGCACAATCCTCCCTCCATTTATACTGGTATATAAATGACTAATATCAGCATCGTTATATTCCATACAATAAAAATAATAAACTTTAATGGCATTACACACATTCACAAGGCACTAACAAATCTTCCCCAGATAGGAAGGTATGATAGTATAGATATAACAGCTTAACACAGTATTTTCACCTCTGCCTCCGGAAGTCAGACCCAGTATCAAAGTACACATGGACAAACCAACAAAAATTTTTTTTTTTCCTCTCACAGCATCACTGAGAAAAAAAAAAAAAACAAACCTACTTTCTGAACCTCAGAGAGGAAGATCTGAGGCAAAGGCATGGTGGTGCTTTCTCTTATCACTGAACTCAGAGTGAAGTGCAAGATGATCAGATTTACAGTGGGAGGGGAACAGACATAAATGCCAACCTTAATACATTCAACTGAAGATGCAGGGCTGCCAGCATTGGAGCAGCAGCTCATGCCCTGCATAACCTCAGAGCCAGCTGAATTTGCTCTCGTCAGCTGGCATCCTTCACTTAGGCTCTTTCATCTTTACATAAAAGCTTGACAAAGCAGCTGCAGGCCTCCTTGGTAGCGTTACATCACATCCCAATAACAGAACTTATAGGCCAAACACATTTGCATGAAACATTATGAAACACACTGTTGGGACTCAGTTTCAACAAATCCTCTTTGGCCAGTGCTCTCTGCTTTGCTCACCTACACACACAGAAACCTGCTGAAGTAAAGATGTTGTAAATAAAGGCAGGACCCAGCTCAACATCCACTTCCCAAGGCTCTTACTGCTTCCTATTCCCTTCCTGTTATTCTCCATCTCTCTCACTTTGACAACTCACTGCTGTTGTTTTTATTTTGTTTACTTTCAGATTTTGTTTCCTAGCAGCAGACTAGCTCCTGTAGGTTTTCCCACTTACTTTTCCCATGTTGGGTTTTTTTTCCAGCTACATCCCCTCAGTTGCTGAATAGAAAGGATACAAGGATGGTGCAGGGACCAAACTGCATCTCTAAAACCCACTTGCATTTGACCGAGAATGAGGTCCTTAAGTCCTCCTCAAGCCAGGCAGAATCACAGTGGAAGAAAACAAACATAAACAACAAAAATAAACAGAAAAAAAATGAAAAGTTTCCAGGATTTGGTCAAGACAGCAGGAATGGCTCCAGCTACCTGCCACTTAGCAGCTCCCACTCCAGCTCCCACGCTAGTGTGACACGATGATATTTGATGCATGGGGAGCAGCAAGTTGCCTGAACTGCGGCCACGGAAAAAACAAACCTACCCCTGGATTGCCAAGGAGTTTGGTCACACTCCACCTCCATACCTTTACACCCACACTCCTGCTGCAGCTAAAAATTTTCTTCTAATTATTGTATGTCCAAACAAATTAAGGCAAATGATGATTATAATACACAAATAATATTTATATTGCTCTAACCTGAGAAAAGAGTAAATACAGTCTGAAGGACAAATGCACTCTGACATCAGCCATCTGCAGCTGTGTCACTTTTTTCACTTCCTCTGTTCAAGCAATAAAAACTGTTCCAAAGAGTTCACTGGAAGATCAGGAATGGGGAGCATCCTCCCTTCCCAGAACAGAGCTGGAGACAGGCTTCCTTAGGGTACCCCCATCCCGCACCAGCCCATACTCATGTGCACAACTGTTCTTTCTTCCTGCATCAATTTTTCTCTGCTTTTCTTTTCCACGCTGAGCAACACCAGTAGAAACACAATTCCAAAAAATGATAAATTCTCCCTTGCTCATAAAAAGTGTGTTCTCGGTACCAACCCATTGTTCACGTACACCTTATCCTCCAGGGGCCAGAAGTTTTCCCTTTTCCTTCCACAGCGTCAGAAGTTCGGTGCCAACCATATCGCCAAATATTCCCTAAGCAACCACGGGGAAAAGCGTACTTCGCCAAACTCTCCCTCTAAGCTTGGCCTCTTTATTCTTTCCTTGCACCAATGACACATTGTAGCATTAAAAGAGAAACATTTCCTGTTATCAATTTTAACTTTGTTTTTACTTCAATTGAATGGCTCCTTGTTCTTATGTAATAAGAGAAAAAAAATATTAAAAATACCTTTTTAGCCTTTCTTCCTTAGCTTTCTCTTTAATATGCTGTGAAATCTCAAATGCTCAGAAGAAGCCATATAGTTTAATCTCTTCCTTTAGAGAGTAAGGATTTTTGATTGCACCTGTCATTTTTATATCCTTTTCTTTTGCTGTCTCCTCTTTTGGGGGCAATAGGGGCAGAAAGGAAAAGATTAGCAACAGAAAAGTTGGTCACAGCTCACCATCTGATCAATATAAGAAATATTTCTAGCATTTTATCCTCCCTTAAGTAGCTTCTAATTATGGTCCTTGGGATTTTTTTTTTCTATTTATTGTTTTATGTTCTTTGGTTTCTCTCACCATAACGCTCTCTACACACTCCTTTAAATTGTTACAATATTTAGAGCTAAATGATTTCTTTAGGAGTTCTAACAGGTGGCATTTCAAATGCCACTGAAAGCCTAGACAAACAGTTCTGCAATTTTACTTCACTTACTGTCTTGTCAGGAAGCCAGAAAAGGCACGAGTGAGAAATACTGCAAGACACGCTGAAAATATTAGAAAAGTGCTCAATATAACTGAACTGGCAAAGAAAACCAAATCGATTTACATACTGGAAATTATGGAATACATTTTCTTTCCTCACTAAGTAACCGCTCCCTGCATACCCAGAAGCGCACAACGCCCACAGAAGCACTCCTGAAAACACTCCCTGCTAACGCTTCTAAGAAGAATCCTCAAAGCCAGCCAGCTCCAAAGAAGACAAAAACACAGCTAACTTTCATAAACCTAGCAATTGTTGTACTGAATCTGCTTGTCCGCTTAGGGTGAGAACGTTGGGTCGGTGTGCCTGTCACCCATCTGCAGAATGTCCGATTCGGTGTGGTTTTGGTTCCAACGAAATCCTAGTCAAGATTTAAGTACACTGTGGCTGAAAATACTACCATGCGTTAGAGGCTGCTAGGAAGATCTTCCTCACTCGTGTGCATCTCAACATAGGTTCAAACTGGAAGGAACTAAGGAAACTCCCTCATTGTAAAAACTCTGTTGCTTCTGGCTGTTCTGGCAGAGGATGTTCACCCCAATCTCTGCCCGCCTGGCACAGACTCGCCATCTTAAAAACTCATGTGCGAGACACTGCAGAAGTTACGAGCAAAACTAATTACACTGCTGCTAAGCAGCATACCATTTGACTATTGAAAGGTACAGTAAAACACCTTTAGAGTTATCATTTCTGAATTCAGTGCCCTGGGAAATGAGGCTGACATCAAAAAAAGAGAAGACAGCAGGGAAGAAGGGACTGGGATCCTCTTTTCACACCCTTGTAGCTTTTTGCTATACATTCTACCCTCTGGCGCTAGAAGCCATAAATTAAACCATTCCTCCCTGGGATAAAAAGGAAAATATCAGGAAAATAGCTCTCAGCTGGCTAAACAGCTGTATGTGCTATGTTGTTATTTCTATATGAGATCATACTAAGTACTTCAGGTTTTTCTCATCACTGTGTTCAGGACGCAGTCACATACGAATCATTACTAAGAGTGCAATTACCTTAGAAAAAGAAACCTACACTTCCTTCTTTGCAGTGGCTTATTTCAATACCTTATCTGGAAATGAAGTAGGTTTATTATGAGCATCAACAGCCACAGAGATAAGAAAATATCATCCAAATAAAGTAACCCTTTGTTCAGCATTTCAAGTTTCTTCTGGAGCACTCCAAACCCAGAACCAGTTACACCCACATATGATAATTAAAACACGGGAATACCTTACCAGGGGCAGGATGTTCCTTGCATTAGCAACAGCTTCCAGCGTTGCCCTCCCTTTGCAGAAAAACCAAGTTCAAAACGAAAGCCTGACCTAGGTGGGCCTGAGGCCATTCCTCTCTCTATACGATCACAAAACCTAACGAGGGACCCTGAATTAGATACGTACATCACAATATTAAGAACCTGAAACAGCCTCTTCTTCCCGCAGCTGTGTCTTACAGCATATGATAAATATCTAAACTTAAATTTAATAAGGCACCAGAAAAAGCCTAATCTCAATCTGACTCTGCACAGACAAATTACCCTGGGGAAATCAGCACAAGAATTATTTTTAGTTCTAACAAGCATCAAAAGGGATCACGCTGCTGAAGTGTAGCCAACATCTTCATTGCATAGGTGACTCGCTGCAAAAGCAGGGTCATGTCTTGGCCAGCTTCCAAATCTTGCCAGTGCATTTCAGCCTGAGCTTCCCTGTAGGACTTCAAATGACGCCGGACTCACTTGCAAAGCATAGTGCCATGCTTCGTGGCATATAAAACAAAATAAAAACCTGACCTGTTGCTGCCAACCAAATTAGTACAAGCACTTCGCAAAAGACAATTTTATATGCTTCAATGCTTGGACGAAAGCAAGATGACCAAGAGAAACCAGACTTATTTTCTTGATGCAAACTGGAAGAAACCTGCAGTCCTTTGTAGACTATCACAAATACTTTCTAGGGTAAACACATAGCTTAAGAGAAGCGTGTTTATTACATGCAGATAATACAAGAGTCTTAAGGAAGACTTTTTTCTTGGGCTTTGGGTTTGCTGTTATAGGGGGTCAGGGTGTTTACAGATCCCTGGGGGTTTGGGCTCTGGGCTTTTAAATCCTATGCTTGGCTTTTCATTTTTTTTATTGGCTCAAATGTGCCGAGCTCCATCTTTCACAAACTGACGAAATGAGCACACATCTTCCTGAAGTTATCACACAAGAGAGGAACAGGGATGCTCAAACTCCTCTGACACACTTTTGCACAATCTGGAGAGCTTCTTTTTCTCAACACTTATGAGCAGACAGTAGCTATGAGAAGTAACAGGACGACCAGATGCTACAAGCACCTTAAAATAGTACCTGATAGTGAAAGTTACTAAAAAAAAAACCCCAAAACCCAGCACCTGCCTCCAGCTTATAAAAGTATTGCTTTCTGTTTGCTTCTGTCTGTTCTGAAACAGATGAAACATGATGAGTATGTATGGGGGAAATTAAGGAGGAAGTGTTTGGGTGTATTTTTACCAAAATATTTCTTAAGTTCCTTCCCCTCTTTCAGCTACCTTCAAAATATTTTGGCTTGTAATTGTACCTGCGCAAGCCAGGAGGCACTTTCAATCTTTTCAGCCTAATTCATGGGACTGTACCAATCTGGTACCATCAAATACCATATTTATATGGCAATCACACCTGTCAAGCACCAGACCTCTCCAGGGACATCTCTGTATGACAATCTGCTTCCTGCAGCCCTGTACCACAGGGGATGATGTGCACACCAAACTAGACTCCAAGAAAGTGCCTAGAATGACAGATCCTGCCCTTGGAAAGCACTGTGCCGTGTAGTGAGGTCACATCAGCAATCCGGATATTTCTTTACCATTGACTATATCTGGTTTATAATTTTCCTCATTATTCCCAATCACATCAAGTGATCCCTGGGAAACACAGTATGTAAAGCAGGGCACCTCCAGGAGCTGGGGAAGAGTGAAAGCTGACGAGCAGCAAGGGGAAGCAGAAATGTAGGTAGGAGAGCTCTAAAGCAAATAGGCTTACATGAGGAGCAACACAAGTTCAGGAGACAGGTAGGGACCCATGTGTTGAAGGAGTTGGTGCCCATCCAGAGCTCTGGTGGGAATAGAGCCCTGCAGCTTCCTTCCTCCTCACTCTCTCCTTCAAGCCCTTGTTCATCTTTCTTATAATAAAAGGTGTATTTTTATAACAAGAGGTGCACAGAAATAGATCATCCCCTTTCATAACTCCCAGGGAAAACAAACCTAGGAAGGAAATTGGAGACTCATTTCCACTGGAGGCCAAATCAGTCAGTGCCTCTTACTAGCACTGAAGTCACACATTTAAGTAAAAGAAGTTTGTGTTGTGTTTATATGCAAATCACTTGTGCTCTTGCCAGCACTGCTCCCCAAATAACTACAATTACTGTCAGACAATTTATCAAAACTCAGTGACTGTAGAGAAAAGATCTATTAAAAGCTCTGCATGATTCTTTATTTAACAACAATCAACCAAACTATCCTAAACAGAACAATTTTTTTAAATCCCTAGAAAAGGCCTGATGCTAACCTGAGCAGGACAAAAGCCTGCACTAATCAGGCTGTTATACTTTGCCCTCTTCCTTCCTACAACGTGTTCCTCTTCCCAACAACAACATGGCACGTAGCGGGGCCAGAGCTCACAATGAAAGTTGGGTACGCAGGTTACTTTGAATCTCTGTTGACCTGTGTGATGAAATACCCTTTCACATTTAACATCTCCACAAGGTTTGGGTATATCTGTAGATAAAATGACCCAGTGTTTTCACAGTCTCCTAATTCACAAAGGCAGGAGGCTGAAGGCGACTTCCCCTAAAGAAAACAGAGGCTGGCGTGTGTAGATATCTGTGTGAAAGAACTGCACCAGTAATAGCCCTCATTTTCTGCAAGAACTGCAAGTCTCCTCACAGAAAACTACTGCACTTAGATACCTGGTGTTGTGCATTGCCACTGGGAAAGCTGCAAGGGAGACTGGGAAACTCACATACAAATAAAGCCCTTAGGAAGCTCTTGGTGAAGCCAAATGTTTGAGGGTTTCAGCTCCATCTCCTGCACTGTCACACAATAATCCAGCACAACCGACTTGTGTCAAATTAACAGCACAGAGACTGATGATGGACAGAGACTAAGTCAAATGGAAAGCCTGGGAGAAGCACAGTGGAGTTTTAAGTGTAGAAATAAACCAAATATTCAGCATTCAAAGCAGTCAGCAGATCCCCAGCCTCAAAAGGCACTTATTCATACCAACAATGAATCTCTGTTTGACCTCCAGGCTGTAACTGGTAAACAAGTGTTTATTTGGGGGAAAACAAAAACCCCTCCTTGACACTGGTGTGTTTTTCTAGGGCTGTATTCATGGAAGTCACACAGTATTTCTTCACTCTCCAAGAAGTCATCTGTGAGTATTCAGAACCATTGCACACTTATACCCATGCTACAAGCACAGCAACGTAAGCACAAATCTCCCTAATCTACTTTTTTTTCTTTTTTTTTTTTTTCCCTTTTTTTTTTTTCTAAATAGACGAATGTTTGAGTGGCCTTTGTGGATCCTCAGCTACTCCAAAACTCAGCTACAAAGAATCCTGAGATAAGACACCCAGAAAAACACTGAAGCAGGAGCAGATAATTATTTTTAGGACTCGTTCAATAGTAAAGATCTTTGAAAGCCATGTTTCTGTATTGACTAAATGGCAATAGGTTACATCTGCTACAGAAAGGGGGAGGGAAAAGGCAGTTCTAGGAGAAATTTAGCAATAAGCTATGCTTTTACAGATCAAAGTAGTTTAAACAATATGAATAAGTCAGAAGATACACAGCTAACTTCATCAGGTTTAGGAGCAAAACACCTAGTCTGCTAATGTAGAAAGATACATTCAAACTAGACACTAATGACAAGAAAACTGCCCTTGCTTAAGCCTCACTTCTGGGTAAAACTTTCAATAACACACAAAAGCAAGCAAATGCATCAATACACCATCCTGCTGGAGCTTCATCCTCCTTATTCAGAGCTGTGATTCTTGTGAATAAATTTCATTCTGGACAGTAACTTAGTACTTTAAATATGAAGAAGCCCATACATTCAACTAAAACCAACCACACTGTTCCCCTCAATTCATGAGAGTAAACTACTCAGTACACATGGCAGCATAAACCTGAAGAATCCTTTAAACTTTTATTTTCCCTATTGTAGAGACTAAAGGTATGCCAGCACCTGTCTCTAAATGCCAGTCATTTCGCAGAAGAAATGCAGCTTTGACATTTTTCTTTCCATACACCCTTTGAGTTTTCAGCATCCTGGCAGGAGAAATATTCAGCTTGTCTCCAGGTTCTGTTACATCATTATTTTCCCATTAAGAAGATCAGATAAAGGTGATAAATTTAACTCATGTTCATTGGCAATTACACTTTAACACTGGGGTTTAGGTTTGTTAAAGCTGAAGCCTCTAAATATCAACATCATTATCAAGAAAACGATGATCCCAGTAACTACTTTAAGTTTGAATAAAAGGGTCAAAAACTAAAATGTAAGAGTTTGCTACAATATTCATCCCTGCACGGGATTAAGTGACCTGTTCAGGATTTTACCTGCAGAAGTTCAGAGAACATCAACTCTATAGTAAAGCCCAGTTTTGCTAGTTCTGGTGCATTCCTGGACGTGATTTAATCAGAAAAGCTCCCCAAAACAGAAATACTGGTGTTGCTCAGTTAGGATGATGTCTCTTTTACTTGCAAGTGATGAAGTAATACAAATTCACTTTCATCTCTTCTACGATAATTGGTTTATATGACAAACCTGACCTGTAGCTTTCATTTTGCTCATCTTTGTCCTCGTTGCAGTTACAAGCAGCTTTTAGGTAGGAATTAGGGTCATTGACATTACACTGGCATTCTGGTCACTTCATCTGATGCCATGGATAATTTTCTGCAGTGATTTCTATTTCTAAGTCAGAATTTTCCAAAATCTTCTGTCTTCTCCAGGCTCCAGTAAAGGCTTCTTTGATATTATACTGTTCTAATCACAAGCCCTGTCAATGACTGCCTGAGATCAGGTCCTGGGGATACAGACCTTTGATCTCACCCAGTACAGCCATCATCACGTTGCACAGAACCAGTTGCTCGAGTAGCTGTCCCGAAGTCAGGGCCAATGCAGGTATCATACAGCAGCACTCGATCCCAATATCTGCCTCACTGCAGTATCTGCAGCACAACTCCTTACTCATTCAAACCTCCCTTAAATGCATTTTGGGAGAAGGGGGAAGGAGGAAACACCCCACACTTTGAGGAACGCGGTTATGGACCAGCGATCCACAGCAGAACTAGTGTGCGTCTTTAAAAGCATCACTCATTCTGGCTGTACACTATCAAATGACAGGGTGATTACCTTGTCTGTTGGCATGAGACAGCCAAACCTCAGCATACAAGTATTTTAAATAGAATTCAAGAGATACACCATTTAGAAACAGAGTTTACTGGATTTTATTCCATTTCAGTTGCATCAGACTGAAGAACACAAATTCTAGGTCTGTAGAGAATGCTCCTGTCACGCTACATCCAAGGGAGGACCAATGAAGATGTTAACTTCTGTCCAAATCAAGTACTCATATTGTGAAAAGCTGCAGACACATTACACAGTCCTTAAAAACACTTTAGTCCTGATTCATCTAGGATAAATTTGCCATAGGCAGGGTGGGGTAAAGTTTGCTAAACTTTAAATACCTTCCCTTAAGCAAATCTACAGCTCCTTGATCATGCTGCCCAACCACATGGGCTGCTCATTTGTAGACTGTTACCACAGCTGGGTTGTTTTTTCTTTTATTTAATTCTCCTTTCATGCACACATAGCTCCAGGCAGGACAGTTTAGACCAGATCTAATTGACCACTACCCTTGTCATTATCATGCCCCATTCACATATTTTCAAATTAAGTTTTAAGTGCGTAAGTTATGGGCACTTAGTCCCTAATTAACAAACAAAAAGCAGAGTACATTAATCATGTACATTTAGTTCTGGTGAAAAACTAAAAGGCATTTTAATTCAGCTATCATAATTATCCAATCTCCTGTATTTGTTCATGGATTAAAACCACACAGGGCCCAAAAATCAAAACTTTTGCAACCGGTGTCAATAAAAACCTTTCAAGATGTAGTAATATTTTTTAATGCATTTAAAAGTTATCCCCATTCCAGTTACCTGGGTCTAGCAGATATGGGCAAGAGTCACTAATTTGGCATGCATCCTGAAACAAGAAACTGCTTGCAGTCAGCTAAATGGATTAGAAGGTTGTCTGGTTCAAACAACTTTTGCACCTAAGGAATGGAATGCTTGATCTTCCTTATCTTTCATTTGCTTAGCATCAAAAGCTGGACAGATCTTTTTTCTAAATGTTTCTGTGAGGCATTCAGAGTCATTTGATGAGGCATTCAGAGTCATTTGATGGATGTGAGGAACCAGAAACCTTCCTCAACTGGAGGAAATAGGCTGCATTTAAAAACACAAATGTCTTCCCCTAGCTTATAATGAGCTTTGTTTCCTAAATTATAGTTTTAAAAAGTTGAACAAAATACAGACACTTATAAATTAAAAAAATAATAATCATTTAATCACACCCCAATCACAAAGGTACTACCACAACTACCACAAATCTGAATTTGTGAGGGGAGCATATATCCTAAAATAAACAACCCCAAATAGCACTAGTACTATCCACTAGAATACGTAACTGTGATTAGATGTTTGCATTCAAAAAGAAAAACAAGACGAAACACATGCCTACAGTTAATTGTTTCCAAGTCCAAGAAACCAGGAACAAAGCCTATTGAATGAGCATTAATGATTTGTCCTCTGGTTCTGCTGATGTTTCCCATGAGGGAAGACAGCAAAAAACCATTCCACTTGAAACCCCGGGTAGCAACAACAAGGAGCTGAGTTACGTGACTTCATTCATTTGGATACTTTTATCTGAAATTTTCAAAACCATTAGGTTCAACAGGATTTTACTTTTAAGGGGAACTTCTGTCCAATAACAGTTCAAAAACCTGAACTCCAGAATCCCTTCTCACTTAAACCCAAATGCCCCAAGCTTAAATAAAATTTGACAGCCATGATAACATGAGCTAAGAGAGCCTGCCCCATCCCCGCAGACAGATCCAGATAGTCAACACCTCCACATCAATGGCAACAAAGACAAACACCTACTCAAATAAATTAGTACGGCCATGAAATTTCCATTAATCTCCATTAAGAGATTATCAAACAATATTGATTGTGTACCCTTTCCTGGCTAGAACTTCAGCTATTAGACTAGAATTATTATTAGGCTTAGCTATTTAGGAACAAATGAAATACACTCATAAATCCCAAAAAGACAACAGAGCTACTTCTGCATCTTAATTTATGGTGTTACATATTTTTATTTCCAAATTAGCTCTTATCTCTGATCTTAAGGCAGAAAAGCTATACAATTCCAGAAACTTCCAAAACAATGAAGTCTGTCCAAACCTAAAGCTTCCACTTCAGAAAAATTTACTTTGCAGACTACAAATGTAGTTCTTAGGAGTGGGCAACAGGAAGAATTGTCAAGGGTACAAGTACTTCCCAGAAAGGAAGGATATGAATAAGATATCCCTTTTTTTTTTTCCCCTCCTCATTCCAAAAGGCCAACAAAACAAAACAAATATCTCAAAACCTACATTATTATTTTGCTTGTGTTTTAGCAAGTTGTTTTTGTGGGAAAGTGAAAACAAGCTAGAGAGGGAGCATCTGTGTAAATACATATGAAACAGGAACCCACCACAACAGGCAGAAAAGTCATCCTCCAGGTCATTTAGCTCCAACTCTCAGCATTCACTGACCAAGAAATCAGAAGAAAGCAATCAACATAACTAGTTTTAATTCAGGACCACCAAAAGTATTGCCAATAGGATTTCCTGTAAGACCAAATGTAGTCACAGTACACATCCTACCCACCCATGGAAGGGTCCTCTCTGGTAGCAGTAGGGGCTGGACACCTACATGACCAGTCTGGAAATATTTCAGAGCAATTCCACGAGCAACCTTGAAGACTGCCAGCTCAAGTGTCTGTTTCCCTTAGACAGGCAGCAACTGAAGTCAACGGGAAAGCACAGACTCACACAATTTGTCACCATCAGCCCTAACACAAGTGTTAACAGGAGGCAGCATAAGCATCAAAAACAAAGGTTAAAAAAATGCTTAAAGGTCAGCAGACTACTTATGTGAAGATAACCAAAAAGATAAGCCTCCTTCAAAAAAGAAAAAAAAAAAAAAAGAAGGAGTGTAGGTTTAAGAAAACAGAAATCAAATCCAAAATCATAACATTCTCCAGATTTTCACACAATAATCCAATTATTTCACGAGTGATAAAACAACGAAGCTTTGCAGCGGTAGCATAGCCTTGTAAATGTCAGATCAATCTAACGGGAGGTTACGAATAACCAGTTAAGCAAAACTTAAGGAAATACAGTATTAAGCACACTATTTACTGCAGTCTTCCCCCTAAGTGTGAAAACTTAAGTTACACCTCATGTTCACTTGCTTGAAACTGTTTTGGACAAAGTAATAGCAAAACAAAAATAATAAAACCCACATTTTCATCACATACAGCATGTAAGTGGATTGCATCACTCCAAATATTGATTTAGCCCAATAAGCTGCCTCTAACTCTGACCAAAAACAGATGCTCAGGGGAAGAATATCAGGTCAGGAAATTATATGGTGATTCTGCCTGCAAAATAATCTCCTCATTTCCAGGAATCTGTGATTTAGGGGCTGATTCAGCTAGAAATTTTATCTGCATCTTTGTGATTAAGAGTCCTAACATACTTTTTGTCTATTCATTTGCCTAACAACTTTGAAAATTCATTTATATCTTAAGCAACAGGAAGACAGTGTGGTAATGAGTTCCACTGATAAATTATGCTTATGTGAAACAGTATCTCCTTTTATTGAAAAGTACCTCTGGGGGAAAAAAATAATTGAGTTTTGCTCATTTATTCTCACCTCTAAAATCTTGAGTTATGTGAAATGAGTAATCATTCTCTATTTACTCCGTATCACTCAGATTTAGAGCACTTCTGCATTACCCTCTCTAATGATCTCTCTTTATTGAAAAGCACAGATTATTCAAGGAGCCTGGGAAATGTTATCCAAACATCTTAACTAGCCCACATAACAGGCACACAAAAATCTTCATTTTTCTGAGGCAACTGATTTGCCTGACTATATAATGCAGCGCAAAACAACTAAAATCCAAAAACATCTCAGAATATTTCAAGAAAAGTTAATTAACATCTTATTTTGCACAGTTTTTATCACCACGTGTAACTTACCAAATATTTTAAGTTGAAAGAATAGGCTAAAGGATTTTTAAATGATCTAGAGTTGGTTGTGCGGTTTTTTTTTAAAGGAATGAATTTTTTTGATAAATAAGTGAACTACTAATTCCTAATTTTTTTTTTAATCATAGCAAGAGCCTCCTTCTTATTAGTGCAGAGTAGCTACATGAAGTTAATGCAAATAAAGTTACACGGGTGCTAGTATTTACCCCTGTGCAGAAAGCCAAGTTTGCTTTAGGTGATGACATTGTCCAAGCAGGACAGACAGAGGGGTACATCCTTACTACTCACGGGACACCTGAAATCCAGAGAAGGTGGAGCACATCTAACAGAAATGAAATCTCCATTAACAAGGCTTCCTTATTACCGATCCCTAAATTAGACCAAAACCATCTGCCCACACAGCAATCAACCCACTCCATGGCAATGCTGGTGAACCTGTAGTTACACCCAAACTAATTTCTTAGCGAGAAATTGCCAAGCATATAAGGTGATCAATCATTTGATCAAACATTGGAGACAGGGCCCAGTTTTTCTTATCATTCTTGGTCTTCATTAGGACTCTCACACAGAAGGCAATGGGGCATTAATTCTTACACAGAATACAGAAAGAAAGCCTTACTACTGAGAGACATAAATTGCTTAAACATGAATATTCCTTCTGCTTCAGTATTTGATTTTGTAGCATCAGCAGCTTAGAAAATAGAGGTAGAGGTGTGCTCAGGTAGAGCTGTGGTGTTGATACTCGATTTGAAACCAGAGTTCGAGGCGCTTATGCTTCTAGACAGCCTCATAGTTCTGTAAAGACCAATTTAGTCTGGAAAAACAGTCCCCTGGGACCCAGGGAACATTTAACTGCTTAACTTGGGTAGGAACAGATAGAGGAAAACCGTTCCTTTTGCATATAAATAAGCTTCTGTGAAAGTGTGTTATCTAATAAATACAACTGGAATTAAAATGGGAATGTGGGAAGGGTGCCAATGTAAATCCTCCAAATCTGAGGAAATCAGGAGCAATTTTCCACTCAAGGATGGAAACGGCGCAGAGGAAATAGGGAGCATATTTAACATGCTTTGCTCTCCTAAGGTGAAGCTTCCCTCTCTCCCACGCTGGCAGGCTGCTGTCTGGGCAGAGGGACCCCAACCAGCATGGAGATGATGAGAGACCCCATCTCTCTTCCTTAGGAGACTGAAATTAAAAGCCTCATACTAAAATTGGTTCACAGTATACAAGTGACCAAAATGCATAAAACCTGAGATTCTCATAACAAAGTGACAGCACAAGCTGTTACACGTGTCCTGCATGAAATTTCACGGCTGCTGGTGAAGGCCTCATGGCAATCGTCAGCTATCAACAAGAAATTAGTTTTAGAGATGAGATGGGCAAATCAGCGCAATATAAACTAAAGCAGTAGGAGATGCTTTTAATAGTGCCTGGAAATCTCAGTGGGAAACTTCTGAGGTGAGGTTTAACCCCTGTTCCGAGCCCACCCTGGACACACACAGCCCGACATCACAGACAGCTTCAAATCCTGGTGAACTTCAGCATTCAAAGCACAACCACTATTCTCCTCAGAAGCATTTCTTGGCTGAACAGGTATACTTTGAATAATCATCTGTTCAAGTAAGAGGAATTTCATCAGTGCAGTTAGTTGGAAAGCAACTGCTTGTATTACTAAATGCACAAACCACTGGGATTTAAAAAAAAAAAAACAACAAAACAAAACCAGTAACAACTTAGGGTGAAATTGATCCAGTTCCAGTAGTAATTACCTTGAATAGCACAATAAGCAACACTTCTAGCCCTCTGTTATGGTCTTATGAACTGGCCAAAGAGGGCATGATTCAGAAACCCACGTGCTGTTTAGACACCCACCTTTCACCGACTGCCAATGACAGCAACACCCCTCCTCATACCCTTGTTTCTGAATCAACACCTTAAATACACTTATCTACAGACTGTTCTAAAGCTTCTTCAATATAATCACGGGTAAGCATTTCTTAACAGCACAAAATTTACCATCCCAATAGAAAAAATACACAGAAAGTACCAAAATTTTTTAAGAAATAAAATGAAAATTCCTCTCTGCACCATTTTCTTCAAATTGTTCTTCCCGCAGCTCCTGCGAAGTGAAACTACAAATACTGAACTCATCTTCAGATGACATTCTATGGAAGTCTATTTGCTTTACAGTAAGCTATTTTATGGTGGCATAAAACAGCAGTAAGAAATCATACAACTAAGATTATTACTCAAACACACCCATTCATCCTGGCAGCAAAAACCACCTATACTCAACAGTATCACCTTCTGAGAATGAATCAAAATTGCTGCAAACTACATGAAAAAATCTACAGCTTCATCATGGAAAATGAATACAAAACTATCCAGGTGAAAATTTCTATTTTCTTAATGCCATGTAGTAGTAATTCAGTTTCCAGTGTGCTCTGAGCAACTGTCATAAAACTCAGGGCACCAACTGGTCTCTTGCCAGTTGCCATAGTTGTGCTACGCTAACAGCACTGGAAAAATCACACCATTTCTCACTACAAGCACACGAACAGATTTATTTTTAAAGAGATATACCTTATGTCTTCAATTTCTCTCATAGATTCCCTTAAAGCAACTTCGCTACATTGCTGTACTTGTGTGAATACTTCCCTTTGTTGTTCGTTTCATGTCAACAATTGCTTTAAAAGTGGCTTGTTTCTTTCAAGTCAATAATCAACCTAATTTCAGTAAGGGAAAAACACACGGGGATGGATCGGTTCAGTGAAAGTTGGCTGAAAAAGAAGAGAATTTCTCCAGCATAATTTTCTAGCAGAGATTTAATATAATATATATATTCACACAGGCTCCAAGTATCTTCTGCAGCATCACTGAAACAAAACCCAGCAGAGCAAAGCACCGAGCAACCTCGAACCTCCCCCTACAAAGTTAGTTCACTCCGATACCTGGGGAAGTCCGAGCAACGACAGCGGTTTGGCACCAAACGGGCAAAAATCCAGAAAACACCACCTACCACCACCTCAGAGTTTGTATTTTGGGTTTGGGTTTTTTTTTCCCCTAAAGTGAATTCACTCCTTATTTAAAGCACCGTGAAGCAGATGGCGGCAGGCAGCAGCGGGCAGTGCTACAGCCCCCGAGCAAAGAAGGGACTCCCCCCCCCCCCCCAACCCCCCGGAGCGCGCACCGGGGGGCCCCCCGCCCCCCCCCCCCCCGGGGCCCCCCCCCCCCCCCCACTCCCTTTCCCGCTCCGCCCTGGACCATTTCCCTCCCAGCGTCCGTAGCCCGCAGAAGCATCTCCCTCCCAGACCTTTACCCTTCCCCACCCTCCACACCATTTCCTCCAGGGCATTCCCTGACCAAATCAAAAACCCTGAGGGTTTTGTCCCAGCAGAAGCCGAGGACAAGGTGAAGGCGGGGGGGGGGGGGGTTGGGTCCTGGCAGCACTTACCCGTGGGTAAGGTGGAGCTCGAAAGGAAACTACGTGAATGACTACACGGGAAGGGAAATAAAATCAACAGCAACACTGTCGCATAACATGTTCTTGGCTCCCTCCCTTAGCGCTTTTTCTTGGCTGCATCTCCAAGTGCCTATCAAGGGAGCCAAATACCACCACTGTGCGTTTTAGGCAAGGAAACTGAGGCAGGATTTGATACGTTGGCTCGCTCCCCTGGCACGTCTGCAGCTGAAACAAGGTCCCACACGTGTTTTTCTCATGAGTTTTCCACAGCATGGAAAGAGAAATGCTACCCAGCAGCACCTTCAACACCAGGTAGTTTCTGGAGCACTCCGGGTCTCACACTCCTCCCCACACCTTCTTGGAGATCTCATGCATGTAACACATCACCACTCCCATCTGTGATGTTAAACGTCAGTCGAGTGTGGTACCACTACATGAGGTGCAGAGTAAAAGGGGTGTGTGTATGTGTTAAAAAAAGGCTTAGCAATGGAATTTATTTACATTCCATGCCCATCATTCTGGTCAACAGAAATTGCACCTTACCTAAGAGCACAGCTGACGTAGTGACACTCGTATCATCTACTGAAACTTGGTGATGCAATCATGGGATGCCATTGCAAAATAGAAATTACCATGCACACGTGGGTAAGGGTTGGTCACAGTGCAAAGAATCGTCCCACTAACCACTGAACTAAAACATGGGGAAAACATTATAAAAGCCATTGCTCTAATTCTTTCAGCCAAATCCGGAGAAGGGGAATTCACACATACGCACAATCCCACGTGGATTCACAAGATCAGGAGCCAGAAGCTGCAAATCAGTAAAATTATTGCTTGGACACATGAGCAATTTTTCAGATTCAGGGGAAAAAAAGAAAAAAAAAATTGGCAAAGCTTTGTTTTGCCTCTTGATTTAAAAGATGGTATTTGATTGGTTAAATCCTAATACTGCAGCGTAGCCTCAATAAGAGCATCTGCTCCTGTGGTCAATATAATATCAACAAGTATGCAGCTATTCCTAGAGCACGTATAACTCTCCCAAGTTTTGCTAAATGCTGAGCAGGCCAGTTTTACTCAGCTCATGCAACCCAAAGTCAAAGAGGAAGTTGACTGAGAACGGAAAACTAATCAGCCACCTAAACTGATAACAGAATAAAACTTCTGCCACGAGTATCTTTGTCATCCCTTCATCTAAACCAGGAAAGGTATCAGATTCAGATAGTTAGGGGAGTTTGGAGCAAGAACAAGATAGTCTTTAAAATACTTGCCTGTTAGTTCTGTCATCCCACAAAACACGTATCATAAAAATAGTTTTGTGGGTGTTTTATCAAAGACTACAGCTGAGATAGAGAAGGCTGTACACATGCCCAAGGAAAATCTAATAGAAAAGGCTGATTTTTGGAGTAGCAAGAAAAGTTGCTTGTGTGTGTCTCTGCCAAAACAAAAATTAATGGTGTGCCTTGGATGCAACAGGAGGAAGACAGATACAAAAACTACATTTTTGTACCCACTTAATCCACCAAAATGAGAAAAGCTTACCATGGACTCTTAAAAAAATTAGCTTGAGAAATTTTCTTCTCTTGGACATCATACAACTTTATGAAATTCTGAGTAAATACAAAGGTGTCTTTGGTGATAACAGCTGCAGCTACCAGGACTATGTGTGCTCGTTGTGTTTTATCCCATCAGGACCATATCTCTGCTTATATTTGTTCTTCAACAGTGCACATGAAACAGGTGGGAAACCAGCGCATGTTCCACTGTGTGCCATGTTGGGAAAACAGTAGGATGATGGGATTTAGAGTAAAAAGATCATTAAGGAGATGCTGACGAAGCTTAAAAAAGAAACAACCAACAAAAAAAAAAAGCGCAACCCAAAAATCAACAGAATTTGTTCTATAACATTATTGG
The DNA here is from genome assembly GCA_025345505.1 of Todiramphus chloris collaris. Taxonomy (NCBI): domain Eukaryota; kingdom Metazoa; phylum Chordata; class Aves; order Coraciiformes; family Alcedinidae; genus Todiramphus; species Todiramphus chloris. The sequence goes on from JANVCC010000036.1 coordinate 10,751,168, forward strand.
TTTTGCTTTTTCACTGAAGACATGTCACTGTGGAGAGTTATTCAGAGTGAGAAATCACATTTGGTTTCTAGTTCCTGTGAAGGCTGGTGGATGTGGTGACTCACGACTACTCTTCAGCTCCTGTACTTTCTTTTTCTCAATTGATATGCTCACAGTCCTCTTTCCTCTATTTGATATATCCATAATAATCTAAAGGTTTTTTTTTTCTAAAGCACCCAATTACAGCAAATACATAAGAAACCAAAATAGTTAAGAACTTGAAGGGACGTGACACTTTGGAAATATCACCAAAATCCCAGTGAAACCAGCAAAATATCATTGTAAAGCATGAGGGGAACAAACGTGAGGCTATCTTATGAATGTATGCAAGGCACTCTGAAGCCATCAAGAACCAAGATATTAATTATTATAAAATTAACTCATTAAGTATAGGACTGAGAGATAAACATTAATTAAATCCCACTGTAAAACTCACCATCAGAAAACAAATGCACGGCTGAAAACACAGCAAACAAAAATGTTTCAACAGGAGAAATGGAAGTGTGCATATCTAAACAAGATTCCTTATTACCTTTCCAGGAATACTCAAAAGAAGCCATTGTACACCTTCCCTTCACGCACACAAATGCTTTTCTTCTGTATTTTATTAAGGATGGCATTATAAATTCCTTTGAGGGAAAAGAGAAAAAACCATCATTGAGAAACACAGTTGGCATTCTCAAATCCTACTCATCTTTTTTATGAATGCCTTATTTTCTTATAAGGGGAAGAAAAGCCTTCTGCTGAACAAAGGAAAAAACCAACTTTTCTCCTTTGCCCCAATTCCCACCCATAGTCTGACTGCTGAAAGAAAAAAAAAAAAAATTACCTCATCAGGCTTTATCAAAACCTGGCCAATGTGGATCAACGAGAGGCTGCTTAAGATACTGCTTTTAGCTGCATTCCTAATCACAGGTTCAGCTGCAACCCTTGAGAGATGCAAGCAGTGAAACATTAGTATCCAGCCCACCCCTCTGCATAGCCTGTTTCCAGCAGCACCCCTTCAGGGTTATAAGGAAGAGTCTTGAAGGTACAGGGACACAAGGAGATCAAATCACAGAAGAAAACAGTCCTTCCTTGTATGTTAAAACACCCTTTCTCCTGACCTCATAGGTAGTGTACCCAGTAACACAAGCTTTTGGAGCTCAAACAAAAAAAGCATTTGAGTGATTGCTCTTCATGTCTCCTGTCTCACCTACAGGTAGGTGTTGTTGCTGGAAACACCAACAGAAGCTTTGAAATTGCCCTTACTGCAATTCTGAGCAATTCTGTTTGCGTTCACCTACTCACCACCAACTTTCCTGACTTGTTTACAGAAGTTTGCCTAACAGATTGCTTTTGACATTTGTCAGCCTAGGGCACCAACCCTCAGGTATGCAACTGGTAAAGGCTTTTCAAAAACCTAAGGTGAAAACTCTGAAAGAGTTCAGCCTTGTGTCTTAATTCTTTTATTCCAAAGTTGGACAATTGGGTCCCAGGTGTCCTGATGACTCCAACACAGAGAATTAGAAGTCTCTAAGACGCAGCTCATTTTTCTTGCATCTGAACACCTGATTTACATGCAAAACTTGGAGCAGGACCAAGGGTGTGCTTGTTCTCCAGGTCTGTGAGCATTAAGCCATTCCCAGAACGCAAAACCAAGCTACTGCAAGGTTCAAGTCATTCTGTGCAACTACACAGAGAAATGTAGTGGAGACCTTAGGAGATTGAAGCACATCAGTAGCGTGGGATTAAGACATGAATGATGATAATTAGTTACGGTTTGACCGCTCACTTTCAATTCCAGCAGATTACCCTGAAAAAACACATATTTTTAATCCCATTTAACGTCATTATGATTCACTTTATAAGCTGTGTTATGTATTGTTTAGACCTAGAGTCTCTGCTCTTAAGTGTCACTGACCATTTTTTGTCTGAACAGCGGAAATGCCACATGGTGAAACCTGAGCTCAATCTTCAAAGAAATGAAACCATCACAACCTCAAGTTTCCTCTTCTCTCTTTTTCAATCACATGCCCGTGTTTCTGTGCAACTCAACCATTTCAAGCCATTCAGTGCTGACTACATTTTGATGTCTGTACCTGGTGAGAAAGGAGGAAGATGTGAGACAATTGTTTCACTCAGGATTTATTAATAGATTTTAAAAGCTATTTAAACAGGCTTCATTCTGTGACAGATCTTATAATTTAGTATCTACGTAATCATTTTCCTGACACAATTCACTGAGCAGCAGCACAGAGGACTGTTTCTTGTACAAACAATTCCCTTTGAAGACATTTGAAAATTGAGTTTTTGATTCATCCCAAAAGCAGTGTAGAGCTGTGCAGTGAATCTATGAGCTCCTGAGAGCAGCTGACGACTGCTAGAACAAAAAACTTACTCAGGGAGTTGAATAAGGAATTGTATCCAAGAATCTCCGAGGAATTTACCAGCATTAATCAATTCATCCTCATACATCTCATAAGTATTGTGATAAAAATTACTAATGTGAGCTAAGGTTTTGTTTTATGCTTGGCTCAAGGTTAGATGGGAAATCAGTAACAATCAGAAATATTATGAAAATTTGATGCTTCTGGTAACATCAAAGTGTTTGGTAAGGAAGGAAAAGATGAGTGACTTATTTTGCTTTGGGTTTTCTGCTTGTACCTCTCGAACAGGGAAAACTGAGTCCCTGGAGTTTTCAACTTCCAGCCCTGTGGTCTTTCTTGAGCTGCAGTGAGACGTTTAGTCCTCGACATAGGTGAGACCAACACCCTTGCTACTTCCCTGTCCCTTTTGGCACCTCAGTAGGTGCTTTCAGTCAATGGTGAGATCTTTCCATGGGAAAAGGAAGGAGGTCCCAGCTCCTGCTGAACTCCAAACACAGGAGAAGGCCAGACACAGAAGTTTGCATCTCCCATATTTAACCCACTTTTGTTTTGACCCCATCAAAACTGCTTTGCACATATTCCTCACTCCTCTTTGTCAGTTTTAAACATTAAGCCAATCACACAGTGATTTCTCACAAAGTGATCCTCATAGCAAGAGCATGCAAACACAAACTAGAAGAGTAACACAGTGTCATCTAGACAAGTCTTGGAACAGGGAAGTAAATCTCAGCATTCCAGACTCTACCAAGTAAGGTATTTTTTTTCAGAAAAGTGCATGTTCAAGAGAGTATTGTCCTACCTTGCACCATGTCTGTTGAACTGGTATGTGCCCGTAAATTGTAATCTGGGACTGCTGGAGGGAGTTACATGCAGATGAAGTCCTAATACAGAGTTTATAGCTGTGTTTATTAAAAATTAATAGCCAAGCTAAGAAGCAAGCTTTGCATTCCTCATAACTAACTTGAATGAGGGAAAATAGCTACTTGATTTCATTTGTGCTACTGTTCATGGTTTTTTTCCTATTACAGCACTTATCACTTTGTTTATAATACAGAAGTCCCATTAAGCCTAAATCTGAAGTCTAAAACTGGGAGCATAGCACACTCCATCCATGTTAGTACTACATATTTCCAGTACATTGTTTAATCAGACTAACTAGAACTGTTGACTCTGAGGGATGTTAGTCTTGCACATGCTTCTAGATGTCAAAGGAATTCTGCAGTGTTAAGGATCCTGGATCAGAACAAATGTTCACATATAGACATGGCCACAAACCTACTTAGAGCCTCACTTAGAGAGTCTCTCCAAATGTTAGCAAATAAAGGCTCTGTTCTAAAAAACACTGACTTATAGACTCTTTAGTCATTTCATTTCAATTACTTATTAATATTTAAGACCTAAAAATGACCAAAGGTGAGCTGAGAACTACCATAACTAAGCTTAACAACGTATGTTGATGGCAACCTAAAATTGACCAGTCTGCCAAAGCAGGCATGTGTCACATACACCCTTAAAGCCATTAGTGTATAGATCCCTAAGGGTCTTGATGTGGGTATTAAAGGCTATCATGCTTCCTATGCCAAGGACAGCTGTACTTGCTAGAGAGGTTACCAGTTCCATCTGCTCATTACCACCCCGTGCCAGACATTATCACACACAGATCTGTCAGCAGAGCTGCAGCTGAGAGATCTCATTAATCCTCTTCTGTCAAAATAAACCACACTAGCAGAACCCTATTAATTAAACTAGTTCACCTTCCTCCCTTTTTTGCTGCAGCCATATCCTAACTAGCTTGTATGGCAGTATCTCTGCAGTCCCCACATCCCTCACTTGTTCTGAGCTGCTCCAAAAAGACTGGCAATCGCTAAATCTGTAGGAAGTATAATAAAACTCTAGGAAGTATAATAAAACTCATCAAGGAAAGCACAATTCGTATGCATTACTGCGATACGATCAGTAACGTTAACAAACAAGCAGTGCCCACAGCAGAAATTGGTTGGGTACAAGCCAAGTGTGATCAAAGGCTGTTAACACCACACAGTTTCTCACCCTGCGCAAGACAGCTATTTCTAAGAGGAAGGGTACTTTGCAGAGGGGTTTGACAGTCTTCAAAGCAGATCTGTCATCTAGGTGATCTTCAGAACAGTCTAATGGGAGGGCAGGAAATTGTGTCGTAACAAGGAAATTATATGAATAACTGTCTATTTTTGTAAGTATTTGTTGGTACTGGATCATTCCACTGATCCATCAGTTTCCCTGCCCTGACTCTGTCAGGGACCAGTATTTGTCAGAGCTGAGGAAAGTGGAAACCCTGGAGAAGGCACAGTGGTTGATTGCACAATGCTGGAAGTTCAGGGAAATGGTCCTCAGCAGCTTCGGAAATGGTTAAGTTTGCATCTGACAGCACAATATCCAGGGGCAATTATTCTAGCTGTGTTTTTCCTACTTGTCAGTCTATGTGCTTCAGAATATAAATAGGAATGCTGAATTACAGTAACTGGTCAATGTCCATTTCCCAGCAAGCTGCTGGGCTCCATTTCTCATTCTCTCTTCCTATTGTAAAGGAGGTATGACTATTTCTCAGCCTAGGAAAACCTAAAAGTGACGCAAAGGAAAGAGTTTGAAAAGGTGAAGTTCTGAGTTTATTGCAGAGTGTGTTGGTGGAAGAGGCACAGGGTGGAGCAAGAAGTGCTGGGGTAAGGCCTCAGCTGCTATGATTTAAAACAGCCCCCGAGGCTGCTCCAATTTACTTTGGAGCCTTTCCTAGAACAAGGTTGAACATTTTGCAGGCAGGACTTGAAACACAAAAGCCTTTTTGCATGGGCAAAAGTAGATGAAACAATCCCTGAGCACAAAGATGCTAATCCCTCCTCTTTAAAAGCCCAGATGTTTTGACTGAGAGCTTAAACCCTTGCTTAAGTGAGGCCAGGTGAAAAACCCACCTCTGTGTACACAGATATGTTGCCTTTCCTCTGGGTTTGACAGAATCCAGCTTGAGTGTAGATAATTAGGAAAAAAAAACACAGAGCTGCCTCTGATAGAACAAAAATTTAAAAATAGGTGAGTCTGAGGTGTAGAAGTGAGATGTAACACTGAGCTTTGAGAGCAGTCATTAAAATTCGTGTTCCACACATCTGAGTTGTTTATGGAAGATCACCACAGCCACTCAGCCCCTCTGTAAACTGTAGTTTATAAACTACAAGTGTCAGCTCAAAGATTTATGGTATTGCAGCCTTTAAAAAATTACAAACAAAACAAAACAAAACAAAAAGACAAAAAAAAGCCTAATCCTTTTCTCAGAACTTTGATATTGATATAAAATGAATATATATATACACACACACATATATATGTACCCAACAGTATTTCAGGCTTGTTTCCCCCACGCCCCGAGAAACCTAACAGGTTACTGATGAGGTTTTTAAAATAAACAATTTACCTAAAAAGTGAGAAAGCACTAAAAGTTGAGTGATATTTTTAAGTAAGAGGCAGAGATGACAGCCGGGTGCCTTATACATCCAGCTTCAGCACTGTTGATAAGACATGAAAGCATCAATAGGTTGGGAATAAAAGCATATTGTGCTTTGCATAGGAATATGAATAAAAGTTTATGGTACAGAATTACCAAACCAAATTCTTATGTCTGCATATTCACCATCCTCAATATCTAGAGCTCAAATACAGCAAAAGAAAACAGGAAGAGAAAAACAACCTGTTGAGTGTGGGTGTTTTAAAGGGCTTTCTAATGCTTAGTATAATACATGCACTTTTTATGGCATTTCTGTAAATCACATAGCAAGATGTTCCAACGTTATGTTATCATTTAAGCATCTTGTTGTTCGTTTTCTTGATGAATCTCAAACTGATGCAAATAGTTTAGTATCTAAGAAAGATTAGACAGACAAATTAGAAGGGATTTGGTTCTTCAAAAACCTGTATTTTTACCACCGTAGGTATATAATTTCTCCTTGACTCCTCTGAACAGTTGTAGGTACCTAAACAGTTTCCAAAGAAATTTGCCAGTAATCCCTTCACAAAAGCTGTGCTTCTGCTTAGGCAAATTCTCAACTCGCTCCACGATCATTTAGAGAACAAGCTACAGAAGTTTCAACACTGTAGTGCTGTTGTACTGTTTGCTTTATAAAGCGCGTTAACTCCTTGCAAGGCAGACTATCACAGTGCAGCAAAGAACCGAAGTGTCTGATGTTTACTAAATCCTGAAGACATTTCATTGTTTGCTTGGCTCAGTAGAAACCAGAGCCCCAAGTCTCCCACAGTTCTGGGGAAAAGTATTTCCCCATGTTAACCTTTAAAACTTTCTTTCAGCACAGCCAGCATTTCTGTGTTGCAAGCTGTGATCTAGCAGCTGGTGAAGGAAGTTGTGACACACCACCTCTTACACCAGGAGGATAAGACCAAAGCATTTCTACTTACCTTTTAACCCTCGTGTACAATTTTTAAAGCCACTTGCTGGGTGATGGGAGAGGAGGAGGACAGAGAAGATAAATTGAAAGAGTTGTCCAGCAGCAAGGCAAGAGGTTAAGAGCTGACAGCAGGCAGGCGGATCACACCACATTCTCCTCCTTGCTGGAATTGTACCTCAATCAAGGGTTTTCTGCCAGCCTGCTGCTGCTACAGGCTGTCTCCACCTATGTTTTACAGTAAGAGGACCAGAAAGCTATTCTACAGGATCAAGAAAGAAGTAAACCAACCTAGACCACTTGCTGGCGAGAAGAGATCAGGTATCTAGAAGGGAAAAAGGCAAGTTCATGACAGCTTAAACGTTTTTCACATTGCGAGACAGAAACTACCCTGGTCTATATATGTCTGAATACATTGCTAGAAAGGGTCAGCTGGTGCCAGTCAAACATCCACATAAATGCCAATCAAGCAAGTAATATACTCAATACATTTGAACTTTAAACAGCATAATTCACCAGGCACCAGCTGGTAAGTGCTTTTATTTGTTTTCCTATGCATATTCCTTTCCAAGAGATGAGGCACTGAATTCTGCTGAAGGCCAAGTGTGAAATTATAATTATAATGGTGTCTAAGGGCGGGTGGGGGGTGGGGGGGAGAATCCTCCCAGACTCAGACCTTCAAAGTATGGGATTAACCTGGAAAGTGATCTAGGGGACCTTGAGGAGAAAGGGGATATATATTGGCTGAACGAAATGCTTTGTTTTCTGAAAAAGTACAGCTCCTCCCCACCACCAGTAAACACCCTAACATTCAGTCCAGGAAAGAAGGAAGATCATCATGATCCAGTTTTGCAGTCACAGGCCACCCTACTACAGTTGATCAATCCAGATCGATGTCTACAGTTTTTACTTGCTCTTCTAGATGCCACAAAACACCCTCATGGTACTTTAGGACCAGTCTAGTTCTGTTTCATAGGAGACTACAAGATATAGAAAACAGGAATCCCCAGAAAAATATCAGATAAGAGAAGTAAGAATATTTTCTCTTCTTCTAGATTCCTTTAACAGGAAGACAGTAGTTTTGTGAAAAGAGCAGATAAGCCCCAAAAGCAAACCCTTGTGCCACATTAGAATAATAATAAAGTCTAAAGGTCTCTGCCAATATTGCCACTGACACCCCAAAAGTAAACAATATTCTCCAGTCAGTACCTGAATTATTTTCCATTCCCAGACTGGCTCACCTTGCACTATTTCTCTGCTTGCAGCCAATACTTCGGGATGTTCCTGAACTAGACAGGGAGGAAGAAATGCAGGATTCCAATATAATCCTGATGGAAAAAGCAAAGATACTCTAAGCAGCAAAACTGAAGTGAGCAGGGGATTCAGCATCCCAACACTTACCTGCTCCATCTGGAAGAGGAAAGAGGACACAGCTCCTACCATCCAGTGCCCTGGTCCAGGGCACAGGGCCATGGGAACAGCCAGCTCCACTGGTCTGGGAGAGCACAAGCTGAGTTACTGCAATACATTACAGTTCTTTTTTATACTGATGCAGCTCAACTTAATTAAGAGAGACCTTCAGGTTACCCTCCCAGCCCTTTCAATCCTGTACTCAAGCACCCAATGCATCCTCCTCTCCCCTTCACTGCATTTGGCAGTAATTTTGGTAAAGAGTTACACTCTGGAGAGACAAAAAAAAAAAAAAAAAAAAAAACCCAAAAAAAAATTCATCTATTCTAGGGCCTTTGCTCCTCCCAGCATTCCCAAATTCTTCCCAAATAGCCTGGCCTTTGAGTTCTGCTCTTTATTCAGCTCTGGAAACCCTATCAGTGAGGCTGTCCCACTTCGCCTAGTTTTGCATCACTTGGAAAAACCTGCATTGGTTGCATAAATTTAAGTGGCTATGTTGGCTGATGCAAGCTGAGAATCAGATTTGCCTGAACCCATCTGCTCTGTAGCTATGAAAGAGAAGTGCTTCAACAGCCATTTATACACTGGTGTTAGCAGAAGGGGACTCTGCCCTTCTCCACAGCCCCCTTCAGATGCTGCTGCAAGTTGCTACTCACCCAACTCAGACCATCTGGGGAGCAGATCACTCTGCCAGATTCTCCAGCAGCGAGATGTGACATGGATACCCAGGGAACAATGGTATTTCCCAGCATCTTCACTAGATGCAGAGGACCCCACTGATCACACCACAGGGTCCATTGTGGTTTCTCCAAATCACACTCCAGCAGAATTACTGTTCTTGTCCTGGTTCCCAAAGACAGAGCAGATTAACTGGGTCAGACATGGAATCTTACAAAGCAACTCACTTCCCACCTAAAGTGAATTTCCTTTCTAAAGGTTATTTATTAATTCTTGAATTTATCTGAAAAAAGTGTACGATGAAAATACTTCCCCTTTTTTGTTCATAGGGTATGGGAAACAAAAACACTACTGATTTATGAATATTTAACACGGTGGTATTTTACATAGCTTTTAGTCCCAGTGTGAAGGAGTGGGAATGCTGAGAAAGTCTGATACAGCACAAACATTCTTAGTGCTTACACACTCACTCTAATTTGTGGCCTATCCAAAGAACAACTGTTTCCCCACCACCTTTATGTACTTCTAAAAGAAAAAGTGAAAAACTGCTATTACATTTTTTTACAGAGAAATTAAAACTAGGACTACACTTTTTTAAAGGATCAAAATAACACATTTCCAGAAGGAAATAACCTTCCATTAAAAGCCTGGAATGTCAGAAAACGGGGAAAACCAGAAACAGGGAATGAGGTCCAATCTAAAATTGAAGCTGACTACACTGATTTTAAACAAATACAATGCTAAATGGGAAGGAAAAAAAGCTACTTCTTTACAAGTCTGTGACTTCTACCAGGTGATACAGTAGTGACGTACATTGATAATCTTGTTTATAACAGAAGTAGTTAAATAGACAGAAACTTTAGGAGTTTGCCAAATTTCATTGCACAAATTCATCTTTATGAGGACTCAATTTAATTGAAACTGGGAAAGTTATTTTTATACCACTGGAAGCATTACAAACATCCTGTACAGACTACAACATTCATTTCCTCCAGTAGTTGTAGTAACTCCGGGACTTCAAGGATAAACCTTAAGAGCAGGGAATGCAGTTTCAGGAATAGTACATGCCCCTAGTTTAACTGTGTTTTCAGTAAGATAGATTGCCTTTTGAGTCATTCTTTTCCTCCAAGCTATTCTTTATGCAGGGTCCAACGTTCCTGTATGATTTAGTAAAGTTATAAAAAAGCATGAAATATTTCTCTCCAGTGTTGGCAATATACGACAGACTTGATGGAAGTCTCTCCTTCTCCTCCCCCTGAAATTAATATTTTTCCCTCCCTCCCTTTGCTTCTCACTGAGAGGAAAACACAACATCACAGTCTTGTTATAGCATGTTAATTCCTTCTGGTTATAGAAGGCCATAGATTCTGTTGTGTAAGTGGCAAGTGGATGTGTCAAACGCACATTTCCTCTGTTAACTGTCAATCCATTTTAGATGATCAGAGCATCTGAACTCTGCGGAAAAATAGCTGCTACTGAAAAGAAAGCTCAGATTCTTCCCTTGTTTGCCTTGGATAGGAATTGCTTTATACTTATGTAAGATCAGAAAAGCTTGTTAGCCTGTACTAAATAGCATCTCCCAATTCCTTTCGCTTTCATTACCACCAAGATTCATGCCCATGGTACTCAGGACCAGTCATACATGAGGAAGCTAAAGAGAAACACTTGTGGAGCATCTTCTGGCATGAGGCTCTAAAGCTGGTTTCTGGGTATCTCTACATTTCTGGGAGATGTGTATCTGTGGTTTGCTGTTCATGCTGCAAGTCGGTCATTTGCTCCATCAAGCCAATGGGCTTAGCCTGTCCTCATCTCAGAATCAAGCAAATGCTCCTCCCTCCCTTGTGGTGCAACCACAGTTTTTAGCCTCAGATGAACTGGGAGGTCTAGAAACCAGAGAGAGCATGTCTGAAGACAGAAGAGACAGAAGATATAGTGGATGAGAAAAATAGTGTGGCACTGAATGGCCATTAAGTATCAATAAAAGGACTATCAAGCACAGTAGGGAAAAGCAAAGAAGTACTGTCTTTTGACTTACCTGAGATACTAAGGATGATCAGTTGACACTCAGTGGATAGATGACTTGAGAAGAAGAATTGTAGTCTGTAAGAGATTTGCAGTGAACCTGAAAAGCAGATAAGGAGGAAACCTGTGCTAACAAATGGTTATACAGAAATATCAAGAGCTTGATCTTGAAGTACAGCTGAGGCATCATTAGTGTCAGACTCCATAAATGATCCCATGTCCTGGAAACCTAGTTTTCAGGACAGCCTTAGTTTACAGTTGCATGGTGAGAAGATGGGTAATGTTTAGACACTGTTGAGAGGAAGTGAACTAGGCAAGGTGATACCAGTCACTTTGCCTCAGATTACCAGCATCAAATTTAGGAATCTGATATTTGGGGTGGGGGACAGGACAGAAATTAAATCAAGCCACAAGATGACTAAGTGAGACTAGGAATTAAATCCTTGGGAGACTCCACAGAGAACATGGAGCATGAGCCTCCAGCTCTGAATACCAACTCACCCCCATCCAAAACTCCTGCTAATAAACAGATCCCAGGGCCATACGCCAGCCAGGAAATGCACTCCTGGTTATGCAAACAGCTAGCAAAAGTTCAGAGAACATGTGCAAACAGGAATGACACCAAATAACAGGATCTGGGCTCATTCAGGGAAAAAGCCCAACCACAGACTTACTGAGCTGACTGAATCAGATTCTGGAGAAAGGGAAGTGCATCATCAGCTCACCCAAACCCTTCATGCTCCAAACCCGGCAGTAGGGTTTGCAGGCATCAGGGGTGCTGAAAGAATGGCTGTCAAAGAGGGGGAGGGAAGGATTTATCATGAAAGTTAAGAGTACAAATATAAGAGAAAGAAAAACAGTGAGACCCATGAAAATGCATCAGATAAGGTCCAGAATATTTGTGCTGTCTACTGTACAAGTGTTTGCACCTTCCCAAGAATAGCAAGAGGCTGATCAGAGGATTCATCAAGCTTGCTTAGGAATAGGATTGTAAGGTTTATCTCTAGTTCCTTTCTCCAGAAAGAAGGCACCATGTGTAAGCAGCTGGAAAAAAGAGAACAAAGATGTCTGAAAATGCAAATTAATCAAACCAACCACACCTCTGCTTCTGCAAGGATTGTTAAATCTTAGGCTGTTGTCTAAAATGTCAGCAAGTTGAGGAGATGCTGTGGAGAAGCTGGTGGTGCAGGTGGAGGGTGAACGTGGGGAACCAGTCACTGCTCATCACCCTGAAAAAAAAAAAAAACAACAAAAAAAAAACCCAAACAAACAATGGAAAGCTTGACCATACAAGTTGAGTGCCCACTGATGGCAAGCTTGTCAGATACCACACCTCAGATTAGGCTGTGGATCATGACCAGAAAAACAGTGAGAAAAGCAAGAGTAGCGCCGAGGCCCAAGTGACCATAAGATGGCAACTAGGTACGCAGTATTTTTCAGGAACTGAGTGATACACGCTGGCATTTATCAGCCTTCTCTTCTTCCATACAGGGGAGAAGAGGCTTCTTCTGACAGAAATTGTCACATCCTTAACAAAGTCTTTGGCTTCCTTCTGCAGCGTGAGGTCCCAAGGCAGCGGGCTGCACCAGCCATGTATCTCACCAGTCTGCCCATCCATGTGCTCCTTCTATTCATATTAATCATGACCCTGCTTGGAAACAAGCCTTTCAGAAGGCATTTCCAAGCACTCCCCCAGTGCCCATATCCTCCTACCAGCTGGCTCTGGGATTAGCAGACAAGCACACACATATAGTCAGGTGAGCACATCTGCACCCAGAAGCCTGAAAATCTGAACTTCAATCTTTGTATGAAGGATTCATTCAAACACCTAACCTTCCAGAATTGTCCTCAGAGTCAGACTAGCCCTCTGGGAGATACTTGCAATGAAATAATGACAAATTTCATGCTAGAACACATCATTTGCAAAGTATAGTGAAAACTCATATGGAGCCTGAAGAGGCTCTGCCAGTGCTCAGGTCTTGTGTTCAGCCTTGGACACAGAATGAACATTAATCTTGATCTATAGCACCTTGCAAAGAAATTCCCGTCCTACTCAAGGAGAAAAACCATGAAGATTTATGGACCAGGAGGTAAAAATCCATTTTGAGTCGCACTATTTTTCTTTTATAACAAATGATTAGTGAGAAAGAGAGAAGTTTAAAATTGGCAACAGACTCTTTATTCCAGCCAACTGTTGTTAGCTGCAAGATAAATACATCTCAACTGCAATACATCATTTCTGATGAACTTGAAGAGATAAGAGAACAAAAGTATTAAATGGGCCTGTAGTGTTATGCAAGAGCTACAACCAAAAGTTACAGCCTGTACTATAGGAGTACAGCACATCTGTATGACTGTAGCTTCAGATACCCTTTCCTACAGGACAGGCATAAACCAGTGGGCTGAATCAGTCTTACTCTACTTGATGAGTCATTTAAACAAATTGTGCTACATTATTTCCTATTTAAGCTAGTAAATTACTCTATATGTAGGAAATGGTGATAATTAAGGAAGATACTCACATTGTCTCCTTTTGTCCACTTAGAAGGAAGGTAAAATAATTAAAAAAAAAATAAAACAACCAAAAAACTTCAGAGTTCACAGACCTGGTTGTGTTTTGCCCTGCTTTCCTGTATGACCACATTCCTTCATGCAAGCTCTCTGCCCATGCTGCTACCCACTGCTCCCAGAGCCTCATATCTCACTTGGTGATTGCTTAACAAACAGCTTCTCCTTTGACTAGTGTCCTGAACTAATTATAACTGCACATAGCACACAGACTTTTCTCTTCTGCTGAGCTGGGAGACACAGCCAACCTCTTTTTCTGATTGCAAAGAAATTCCCATGCTTCTAGACAAGGAGAGAAGCCATGAAGATTTATGGGCCAGGAAGTAAAAATCCATTTTGGGTTGCACTATTTTTCTTTTATAACAAATAATTAGTTGCCTTTCAGCCTTTTCTTCGTATGTTGGTTATGGCTCAGGCCATGGAGCAGAAAGTGAGTCTTGGGATGAGGGCTGATGTGCCAGAGGGCTGTGATAAAAATTAGTTTTCCAATCCGCCCCTGGGGTATTTCCACTGTCGTTTTAGGCAAGAAGCATTCAAGTGCTCAAAGACTTCATCCCAAGGGAACCAGGTGCTTTAGAAAGAGATTCATCTCCTCAGTTGTCTCCAGATAAAGCCTTAGCCACAAAAGGAAGTAATTCTTTGGCACCACGCTTTGGCGTGTTATCTGTACCGAGAGTGTCCTTACTGCTTTTTATTTAGACTTCAAGGATTAGTTAGGGGATGGTTTCATACTGTGGTTGTAGCCTAACAGAACCCTGAAGTTATAAATGACAAAAAAATCCCCAGACTGATTTCCACTATGCCTTTAACTCATCCTCAGAGAGGTGCTAAAACCATGCTTATTCACGTCCTTTAAAACCCATGCAACTCGACCAAAACTCACTAAAAGCATCTAGAAAAGTTTGTTTCTTCCAGCTGGTCTGATTCCTCCAGGAGCAGAGCACTAAAGGACACAAGTGCTGCTAGAAGTGCATCCCATCAGCCTTTCCCTGCAGCAGGATTCATCTCAAGTATCGCACTTGGGCAGCATGGGTTCAAGTTCTCCCCTTCGTGACTTGCAGATAGGAGGGTTTTGCACTTAAGTACACATTTTCATACTTTAGAGGTACGAACTGGGTCTTGTACGGCAACGGACAGAGATTGCTCCTACCACACTGAGTTATGTTGGGGAAGCCTCTTTGGTTTTTGCTGCCACTGTGTGGCCATTGAGGGCAAAGATCCTAAAGCAAGACACTGTAACTCAACTCCACAGCTATAATCACAGACTCCATCCCCTGTGTTATCTTACACAGGTGACTTGTGTAGCTTAGTTGCACGCAAAACGAGATATCACCAATATACATTTTTTTCCTGAGGGGAAATCTGACAGAAGGGATTGCACATGAGCCTCCTGGTGAGAATAAAGGAGTCTGATATTGATGGAAGCTCTCAGCATCCCCAAGGAACATAGTTTCCTGCAGCCCTCAGCTCCACAGGTGAACATCGTGCCTGAGGAACTCAAACTGAGCACAGAAAAAAAATAATCATGCTTTTACTTTTCAGTACTGTTGTTAAATAACAGTCCTCACTGTCTTCCTGTATTGTATCCCCTAAACAGTTCAGCATTTTCATAATTCAAATAGAGGTACACCCTCTCCCACCATCAGTTATTACCATCTCTGGGTTAAGCCACATGAAAATTTTGAGCAATCCCAAAACCCAAATTAATTGAGCACAAAACAGTGCAGAGGCAAAGTGAGAACATGACATGCAATATCTTTCCTGACTCTTTTCAGTAAATATTAGCATAGGCTCCTGGAAACACATAAAAGCTTCTTCCAGATCCCATTTTGGTTCTGGCTTTGAGGCTTATCCCTCTGTGAACTTGAAGGCTCAGCATAACCAAACCTCCATGAAGCATCTGAGCAGCAGTCACTCACAATTCACTGCTGACTGCAGAGGACCAGCACTAAGCAAAGGGCAGCATCTCAAAACAGGCCAATTCCCAGGTCCTGGAGGCTTACATAAGGTAAACAGACTGTAGAAAATTGCAGGCAATAAGAAAAGACAATGTGAGAGTTTCCAATAGCAGCCGCTTCCATTTGACTTCTGAACTTTTGCTTCTATTTTAATAGCAAAGGAAATCTCTGTGTTTTATACAGCTGTAAGCAACCAGAGCATCCCTCCAGTTTTGTCAAGCTTCTCCACAGCTCATCAAGCTGTAGTGCAACAGAAGTGGGTATATGATGTCATTTCAAATCCCCCTAGTGCAGGGTCAACAGAACTTGTCCCCAATTTCTTACCATGATTTAGAGCAGTCAGAAACGTGCTTTAAATTCCACTGTACCTGAAAGGCAAAACCCAAGCGAGCTATAAAGCACTCCTACCAGCTCCAGTGATCACTGCCATCCACAATTTGCTGCTTTGATGAGGCAAACTTCTTTTGGAAACCAAATATCTGAGCACATGGGCTTATGTCAGAGATCCATTCCTCATCCTAGCTTCTGTGGTGTCAACTATTTGTTTAGGAAACAAGCTGAGGCTTGAAATCCTTTAATAAGGCTGTGATGCTCCCTCATTTAATCCTGCCTGTTAAACAGCTTCTGAAGAGGATACCCATTGCAAGGTCACTTAAGTATTTACTCCATTTTATTCTTTAATTTTATGGCACAGAAGAATGGGCAATGTCTCTGTGTCACTGACTGGAAGACCCAGGAGATACAAATATATACACATCCTTGTAGATATTAAAGTCACAAATTGCCTCTAAGATGGAACCTAAAAAGTCTGATCTTAAAGAAATCTTGTATCATTAATGAGCACAACTTGCTGACAGTTTATAATTTTCCCTAAAAGCTAAAGCTTACTGTCACAAACAGGCTATGCCTGTCAAAGCAATGTTTTGTATGCAACCTGCAAGCAAATTATAGGAAGAAAGGAGGAAGAATGAAAAGCTTAATTTGCAGAGACCTTCTAAGTCTTAAGGCTGCAATTCTATGCATCATCTTCCATCTGGTCAGTGTTAAAACCTTGAAAATGATGTGCCTGAAATACTACAGAAGCCAGAGTGCTTGATTATTACTTTTTTTCAGGGTTAAGTATTGGCTCAAATTCAAAATGCAGGCAGTATTACAGCTACTGCTGTGTTTTTATACTGCATTATTCAGAGAAAACCATTTAGGTTACTTTGTCGAATGCCAACACCTGCAGCTCTGCTCTGAACTTGCTCAGTTCCTTTTATCCTACAACGTTAGAATATCTGAGATACCTATATCCAATAAGAATTTGTAAGCAAAGGGAGACACCCTATTTAATAATGAGGACAATTTTTTTTGTGTGTCCAGCCATCTAAATTAAAAAAACCCCACATGTATTATTATTCATTGTCTATGAACACTTTTTACTGATAAATATTCTGCAATTGCATTGTTTTGATAAACACAACAGGAGACAGGAGACACAAGTACCAGTTTCCCACAGCACAAAATCAGGTGTTGGAACTCAGAAGAAAAAGTGTTTTTAAATGTGCAAGATAGAGAAAACATTTCTCAGATTTAACCAATTATTGACCAATGAAGGGAAAAAATAATCTGCTTTTTTTTTCCCCACTCCAACATTATGCTTCTGCTTTGGCATTATCTGTACTATTAATGATCTGAAAATGGAGAATTTATTTACAATATTTCCCCCAGTTAAGGGGGAAGAAGCCTCTGGAAGATCTGTCCAGCAGGATGACTAGACTTGCTTGGTAAAACTAAATTACTTCATTGATCCTTACAGACATCCTCCTTCCCTTTAAAGTCCATGTGAAGAGAGAGGCATAAAGCCTGAAAAATTTGAGCCTAAATGTATCTGGAAAACAGACTAGGAGGCTTGATTACATTTTCCATCAAGTTATCCTGTTTTATTGCATTGCAGTCCTCGAGAATTTGATTAGCAATTTCTCCTCTTCATTCATCCTCATGACATCTGTGTTTCCAACCTCTGATTCATATCTGCAAACATGCTAATACAGATTCCACCTAGGTTTTGCTGCTACCCACTCCTGTCAGGCTAGAATTTAAGCGTCAGAACCTCCACTTTATTTGTGGTTAACTAGTGCAAGTTCCCCACAGGCAGAAGTAAGGGAAGCCCAGGGCAAACCTGGATTGAAATCAAAGTGAGGTACATGAAGCAGGTCTCTTTTTTTGGTAGCGTTTACACAAAATGAAATATAACCTCATTTTAAAAAACAAAAAGGAAGATTTTAAAGTGAATTTCATTACTTCTGCTTTGACACAGGACCTGTCTTTAGGCTCGTGCAGTGCACATGGGCACAGACAGCTCTTTGACTTGTGCCAAAGAGTGCTTACAAGCAGCTTGCTTGGAATCAGAGGAAGATAGAGAGATGTGTTCCCCTGCAGCACTCATCATCCCAGGGCAGATGCCATGCTGGAGACAGTGATGCTAGTTTAAAACATAAAACCAACTCTACCAAGATATCAAGAGTGCCAACACCAAAAGCCATGGAATACTATCAACTCATGTTGTGTTCACAGTGCATCTTCGCTTTCCACAGAGCCTTTTTGCAAGACTGCGAGAAAGGAAAAGGACAAACTTTCCTACATCCTCTATTACCTGAATATTAATTGTGGGTTTTCAGGACATTTCAGGGACTTATACAAAGATCAAGTTACCATCTCTCCCAAAGCTTCCAAGCCTTATCTTTACAATTTTGCTCTCATACAGTATTACTAGTACCACTATAACACCAAAGATGAACCCACTCCCTGGAAACCATGGAGGTTTAGCCTAGTAGCTTACAAAAAAAAAAAGATCCATCTGCAGGTCCCATTGGTTCTGGGTCTACTCCCATGGAGCACACAGCAGTACAACAGGCAAAAAGAGAGGTGTGGAAAGCCTACAGATGAAGAACAGTTCCAGAAGGGACCATGAACACAGTGGTTTTACAGGTGCTTGGCTGTAGGGAGCATTTGCTTTGCAAAGGTCCAGAAATCATCAAGAAAACGTGGAGTTTTGGAGGTACACCACCTGCAAAGACAAGGGGAAATGCAGTATCTGCTTATGGGAGACAGAAGCTGGAGGGCTTCGCTGCTCAGTGCACAAGCGAAGCCCGTGCCAGCAGGTGGCATCGGGAAACCATAAATCCATCGTCAGGATGCAGAATCACAGCTGGCCCTGCTGCCTCCAGCTCCGCAGCCATTCTTCACTCCCCTACACCGCACAGCGTTAGAAGCAAGACACTGATTAAGTATAATTATTCGGCATTAACTTGTGGAAAGGGTTTTCTGCTGCAACATAAGCTGCTGTAGGTCCATTTATTTACATTCTGCCCTCCCTGTGGGAAGGCTGATAATAGCTATCTACACAGAGACAAGAAAAAAAAAAAGAAAGTCGGGGAAGTTTGATGGGCTGCCTGTTCATACACTGAAAAAGTGGCATGGCAAGGGCAAGCATTCTTCTTCTCAGCCAACCCAGCACTCTGCTTACTTGTCTCAGCTGCAGGAAGCTCATAATGTGAATTCAGTCTCAGCATACCTGCATATATATGGGCAGGTGGAGAGGATTGTAAATATTGTGGTTGAATTTTAATCCAATTATTTTCCTTTATTTGCACTGTATTTAGGCACTCCTTCATGAAAATTCCTCTCCCATTTATCATATCACAGAGCACATTCAGCTCACATTTCCACAACCTTCTCAGGAAAATGACAGCAATTACCGACAAAAAGGAGGGAGGGAATCACTTTGCTAAGTATGACAAATATTTTCTTTCCAACTGTTGTCCCACAGCGAGGTCCCTAAAAACTGTTCCCAGCAACTGCTTCTGGGACTGAGATGGGATGTGGGAAAATGCTGCCTTAGTGACAGCAAAGGGAAACACTGAGAACAGAAGAGAGCAGCTGCAATTGCAGGGCTAAGCCTTGGCCAAGAGAGGTTCTATTTACAATGTCAGGGTATTTCTGAATGTTATCCATTCCAGGTATAGTTCCAGAGTCTTTGCCTCCAAATCTTATAAAGTTCCTTCCAAAACTTATAAAGTCTTTTCCTCACATTTCTATTTCCTTCTACAGATTACTCAGAGGGTTTCCAGTTTTAAGGACAGCAATATTTACATTTGCTGCTGCATACCTCCTTCCAGAGCCATGTCTTGGGGCTTTTAGGAGTATGCCTGAGCAAACATGACTCTTTATATAGACTTCAAGAAGAGGTAACTTGAGTAAACACCGTGTGACTTAAAACCTTGAAAGCTAATATTTGGCAAGCTCTTGCATTCACAACTTTGGAAAGGCTTGCCTCTGGAAATAAAGCAAGAATATCTTCTCCTTGAAAACAGTCAGTGTGGAAAATCCATGCCCAGTACTAATGCTGGAATTCCTGACTTTATCCGTTATCCTATGCTGGGAACAACCATACCCAAATGCTAGTTTTATAGAGCCAGGTTTTACAGATGCAGAACCCCAGGACAAGACTTTCAAGAGTAGTCTTTGTACCTTCCTCATCTGTATGGGCAAGTTGCCACATGGCTTGTGAAAAAGCTGAGTATCAGCACAGAAAAAGCAGGACTGGAGGCAGCCAGGAAAGAAGGAAAACTCCACGGTTGACTTGGTGGGGAAGTTGCTGTCAATGTATTGTGGTCTATAATGGACGCCCCAGCCCTGACACCCTTGTTCCTGATAATTTCTCACAGGTCCCTCACAGCTTCAGCAGATGCTCTGCGAAAGGTTGCACTTGTAAAAGTGGCCTTGAACTTTTTTACAAATTTCCTATGTTAGCCCACTACTGCAGAAACGCTTTCAGTTCTCTACCTTAGCAATTAGAAGGGAGAAACCACAGAAAATCGGTACCATCACCTAAGCAGTGCTTAAACAGTACCTTCATCTTCCAAAGTAATTCAGTGATCACTAACATCATCCTACTTTTCAAACATGAAAACTAAGGCACAGAAAAAGTGGTGGGCCATGCCCACAGCCTGGCTGACAATCTGACTAGAGAAGATCTTTCCAGATTACATTAACTACGCATCTGCTTGGCCCTACTGCATCTTTCAGAAGGAGCAAAGCCCAGCTAACTTCCTTCTGCCTCTGCTTTCCCAGGAGGATAATAGAAGTAACAGAGTAAACTATTCTTTTGAGCTATCTGGCTCAATGTACAAACCAAAGGGTTTGTCATTTGCAAAACAGCTGCAGTCAGCTCCATAGTAGTCTCGAGGATTAATTTCTCACACATGCTGGAGAGGATATATATCAGAATTTCTCCTGCACTTCAGTGGACTTGGATTCAGATCCAGCTTTCCCAGTGTCTATTTAGGAACTGCTCTCAAATTGCAGGTGGTCCTACTGTACAGTGAATGTCACTTCCACAAGGACGCTGGCTGTGTAACCATAGCCAGGAGCACAGAGCATGCTGTTTAGGTCTGTACCAGGGCAACACAAACTATTGCAATGCCACATCTCTGGCAGGCGCTCCAGGAACCTTCACAGATGCTTTGGAAGCTATTTTGCAGCAATAGCTTCATTAGGAGAACTCAGCAGGAACTCTGTGCTCTCATCTCCTCACAACCCCTTCCTGCCACATTATAGCAATGATAATTCTTAATTTTGTTTGTTGATTGTGCGACAGGAAGAAATTAAGAGTTGATCATATTGAGGCACTGCTACAAATCCCATGTGTAGATAGTTTTATGCAGAATTCTTTCATTCCCCAGAGGCATCAGCATTTGAAAATGAGAAGTGATTCTCCAGCATCACGAGCAGCCCCACACCGCCATTTTCAATCAGGCACTGGAGATAATGGCAGTACAACCTTACTCACAAGAAAAGGTTTTAATCTTTCCAACGTACAATAAAGGAGCACTAACAGCAATGAGAAAAAAAAACCTCAGTGCATGCAGATATTTGGATAAGCACAAAAAGCTCCTGGCATCTATCCAATCCAAATTGCTCTCTCCTTTGATGTTGGATTCCATCTACCTCATGTAATGGCCCATTGGTTTGGTTGTCAGCAAGAGCAGTACCTGAGGCACATACCTTTGGAGGTAGATGACTAATCCAATTTAGTGGAAGCAACAGAAAGTGAGATCCCTCCTGTGTTCTGGATGCAAGAAGGAAAAGAGGCATGAAACAAGGGAGTTTTACTTACTAAAAAAAGGGGTTTTTTTCAAGAGTCTAGTATGGGAAGCTTGCCACAGACAATCACGGATGTGATTTTACTAGTATAATTAATAACTTTCCATCAGTTTATCTTCACATGCTTTCATGGTAGCTGGTACCACTGCTTTGATTTTACAGAAAATCAAACACAGATGAAATATCTTCTCTAAATACATTCTTCATTCCAGGCCAGTAGCAGAGCCTGGAACAAAACAGAGGTCTCAAGTAATACCTGTATGTTTAGATCATGCCAGGCTCACCTTCAGATCCACTTTGAAGTTTCTGTTCAGACAAGCTCTTCAGAAGCTCCTAAATAAACCCGAAGAGATAGTTTCTGGATTACTTCACTTATCCACACCTGTTTTGATGCAATTCCCTTTTGCAGACCAATTTGGTATCCCTTTTTCCCCAGCTCCCTTCCTATAAGTATTGCAAAGCCACCCACATGGTGCATGTTTCATGGAGAACTAGTTTTTTTTTTAAATGGCCCCATTACTTCACTAAACACAAGCAGCCCAGCTGCAAGCACACACAAACTCTTACATATAAATCCTTGGAACCTCATTTGCCTCTATATCCTTGAATTATTTATACTGAGCATCAATAAAACCTCTTCCCTGGATGCCCTTCTCATAAAGCAAGCTGTTTCTTTGTTAAGCACTCAGTGATCCTTCCATCAAAACTGCAATCTAGACACACGTGGAAACTTTCCACTCTATTCCCCTTTCCTGTAGCCAGGGGAAGATGCTGTCAGGGATAGAAGTCAAAAGCAGCAGCTGTTGGCAGCAATCACTTGTATATCTGGACAGATTGACAAGGGTAGAATCCTTGGGGTAGTTACAGGGTTCCTTCTAGGAGGACAGAACCTGAATATCAAAGACAAAACTACAGTCTTGAAGTGCCATGGTTGCAGGGGACAGGCAAGATCCAATCCACTTACACCATGAGTTCATAGCTGTTAAGAGCAGTGATTGATTGCCTCTGAAAGAACATACGAGGGAGGAAAAACACTGGAATCTGCTTTCTTGGATACATATTTATACCTTTCTGTTGAATGAAAACTGTTACTGATACACTGCCATTTTCACCTCCCCAGCCCCTCTGGCAGCTCTAGATCTGATGTCCCTCCTCCTGGCACTGGAAGGGATTAGGACCTCCCTGAACACCAATGCAAGATGCATTGCTTAGACAGGATTCAGACAACATCCTCATGTAAATTGCAGTGACAGTTGACCCCTGCACTGCATGCTAATGCAAAGTGCTAGTAGCACCAAGAAACACCAAAAAAGTCCTTAGAATTGTCACATGTTTTCTGAACACTTCTTTCTAGGTCCAGAGGAAATCAGTGTCCTAAAACACCATACAGTCTCACTGTCCCCTCGGAGAGAATAGGCTTTCAATAAACAGCTACTTCACTTTAAATGTAGTCACCCATCTCAGCTACCTCCCTGTCACAGCCTACCCCAAATACTCCCATGTTAGCTTTCACTATCATCACTGCTTTTTGTAGAATCATTTTGGTTGGAAGAGTCATTTCAATATCATCAAGTTGAACTGCTAACCCAGCACTGACAGGTCACCACACAACCACATACACACACCTTTGCAATCCCTCCAAGGATGGTGACCCCACCACTTCCCTAGGCAGCCTGTTACAGGGTTTGATATCCCTTTCTGTGAAGATATTTTTTCTAATGTCCCACCTAAACCTCCCCTGGTGCAACTTGAGGCCATTTCCCCTTGTACTTGTTACTCGAGAGAAAAGACCAACCCCGACAGGGAGTTGTAGGGAGCAAGAAGGTCTCCCCTGAGCCTCCTTTTTTTCCAGACTAAACAACTGCAGTTCCCTCAGTTCAATGAGTTTAATTCCTTTTACCTCTCAGAAAGGACACCCCAGCAGCTTCGGACCCTGACATTTCTCACACTCTTTATATGCACTAGTACAGCTACTGCATGTTCAAAGACTTGGGTAGATGCTCCATTTAAAGATTTAACAAACTTGGAGTAGCATCATAGGAAAAGTAAGACTTCATATCAGCAGCAACTTCAGATAAAGAGCAACATGAGGCCTGAACAGGAAGTCCCTTTCAGCGGGGACTTGTAATAAGTAACTCACATAAATGAGTCTGCATTTTTATGCCCACACAATTCTGACTCTGCCAGGTGAATCTGTAACCATCACTGCACTTATTAGGCTTTAACAATCTGTTCCAGTGGCTGGGAAGATAAGCAGCAACCACAACCAACTGCTAACAAGTACTGTTAATCCGAGAGCCAAACTGCCAGCTCCATCTGCAAATCAAACTGTCCCATTTTTCCCTGTGACCTCCATTTTGAGATACAACCTAAAAATTTTGTGAGGATTCTTCCAGAGTTTCTGCAAAAATTCTTTAACTGATTAAACCATGAGCCCTGGCCATAATCCTGCCATTTCTGTTCAGAGTTCACGCGCAGGTAGAAGAGCTGCGCACGGGACAAATGTTAATTTCACATTTTGGGCCCCGGGACAAAAGATTCCCAGAAGGAATATCACAAGATTTTCACATCACCAGCCTTCCTCTCACAATTTATAACAGCAGAAAAACCTGCACAGAGAGTTGGGAATATAAAATGAATCCTCTGTAGCCCTGTCCTGTACTTATACTTCCAAATACAGCCACGTTCTCTACCTCAAAGTAATTAAAAATATAAACCTTAGCTTGAACAGAAGATTTTCTGTGCTTCTGTCTTGCTTTGACTCAGAATTTCTGTGGTCTAAAAACATCATCCCTCAATTGAAGTTCTTCCAGTACAGCTCTTCCTTGACATTTCTGCTTGAGTGTTTGAATACAAGTTCACACAGCATCTACCTAGTGGGAGCAATAGGCTTCTTGGGCACCTGACTTTTCAGAAACATTCAAGATTCCCTGTAAAAAGATACCAGAAACCCCCTAGCCATACCTCTGAGCTTGTCTTTCACTCTTGAATTGTTCTCTCCAGCAATCCCAGCTCCCTGAGAATGACTTGGCTTCTGGGTTGGGGTTAACCTGTCTGACCAAAATAGTTAGCTACCTTTTTGCTCAGCCTATTTTGGCAATATTGCTCATTAAGGAATTTGTTTAAAGAGATGGGAAATAATCTCCCTTTCCTTTGTTTTTAAATGGATCAAATACAACATAACCCCAAACTCTTTCTGTGGCTAAAAACCAGTAAGTACAGGTAGCCAAGGCGTGCTGGCAGGCAGATCACCACTCAGTAAACACACATTACTCACCTCACAGCAACCAAGTAACCCAGCTCTTCCTTTCAACTTTCAATGGAGATTAATGACAACAGCATGAAAAATGTAACCGAATGATCATTCTGTAAGTCATCACGTGCTTACACAAGGGAAGAAGGAAAGTTATAACAGAGATGGGCAAATGCAGCCCCCACTCCACACCCAGATTTCTGCTCTGCCTCCCAAATATCTGCTTTTATTTCACTTTTAGCGTCACCGTGTGTTTACACCAAAAATGCCTAGGTGAGACACAGAGGTGGAAGGCAGTATTGTGTTTTAGCAATAGGAACAAGCCACAGAACTATCAGAGCTGAAGCAATCTCCAGTTTCTAAGTAGATTTTATTAGTTTACTATGATTTGTTCTATATTCAGATTCAGAATCGCACCTGGTTGCTGCTGGATTTGCAAAAATTATATAACTGGTCCCGCATGGAGATTTTCCACGAGTTTGCCAAGAGTAGAAACTAATCAAATCACATATCCAATGCATCTGGTCCTTCTCCTGTAATCATTCTTTCCTATCCCTATGTTCAGACTCAGGTTACACTTTTCAGAGGTTCCACCAGTTCCTTACAACATAAGATAAAATACGCTCTAGCCACCTTCCTTTTTCATAGCAAATGCTCATATCTGTCTTGAAGTCAAAAGTAGAGGAGGCAGAAAGTCTTGCAGCTTAGAACTACAGTCTTTGTATTCAGGACATAAAGACCAACTCCAGAAAATCCCTCCTTTTTTAATATTATTAATATTATTGCTGGCACACAACAGTAGATCCTTGCCTTGTATATTGGCATGGATGCTAAAGGATGCTGTCAGTCTCATAAACCAGAGGAAGGAGCAGCAGCTGGAGGGGAGCTTCTTGGGACCAGCTGAAAAAGAGCTCCTCCAGCAAGGTTCACCAATAAACCCTGGCCAGTGTTACCAGCAAATGACAACCGTCAGGTTTAAGACTTGACAGCCAGGTCATAAACAAACAAACAAAATAAAAAGCACAAAACCAAACCTGATGAAAGCAAGGAGATCCAGACCAGGGATCCCCCTCCCATGGGTAAGCCAACTTAGAGCCTTTGTTTCTTCTCCCTACACAGCCTGAAGGGGGAAAGTCATTGCAAATTCAAGAGAAGGAAGGAAGGAGCATTTCTGGCTTTGCCTTTCCCACGAACAGCTCTGCCAATGCACCAGCAACCTGGCCCAGTTCTCAACAGACATGAGTCTGCAGCAGACAAATCTCCTCCACACTGGCACTTCGTTGGCAGCCTCACCAGGACTTGCAGCCCAACGGCTGTAACAAACCATCCCGATTAAACTGCTGTCTCCCCTAGAGAGCTTTCTTTTTTTCTGAAGGAAGAAAATGGGCTTTGATTCCACTGGCAGGAAAGCTGACATCTTTGCCATAAATAAGCAGCCAGCCTTTTTCTCCACAGGTGCCAGCTTTGTCCCCACATACACCAAATTCAGGGGTTTGGTTTTGGATTCCCCCCCCCCCTTTTTTTGTTTGGTTTTTGTAGGTTTTGTTTGATTGTTTTATTTTGGTTTGGTTTTTTTTTCGTGTCTCCATGTGTGATTCCTCCCCCTCCCCCCCGTCTTGTTCTGTCATCACAACTCTCTGCCAGTAGCACTTTGTGTCATCCCATTTTATGGCTCACATGTGCAGCATTGTCTTGTTGAAATTATGAAGGCACAAACACCACCTGCCACTGGCTCATGGGTTTTTAATCTGCCTTTTCTGTGTGCTCAGGTAATCCATGCTGCTATTTTCTAGGCATCAACACCACCATGATTTCTGGTTGTTTTACCCAAAGCTCCATACCCTGAAATCTTGTGGTTATGAGAACCCTAGTTTTAATTTAAATGACGAGTAGAAACAGCAAGTTACAGAAATTACTTGTAGTAATGTTGAGTGCCCCCATGCTAAAAACAAAAGACCAGACAAGAGGCAAAAGGAAGGGAGAGGGATAAGAAACAGCATCACCAGGAGAATATAAACTGCAGTCCACACTACAGCAGCAAAAGCAAAAGGCCCAGATACAAGGTACTTCAACTGAAGCTTCCTTCACAGAGAAGTTTCCAAACCCTGCAGAGGGTATGTTTGCCTTTTACAACTCCTCTTGAGGTTGGAATAGAATCACATCACTAAAGACCAGACGATCAGGCCCTGCAGGAGTAGCATTTAACCATTCACAATTCTTCTTTCTCCTCTGCCTGGGTTTCCTATGGAATTTATCTGGAATTAGTGCAACATGCCACGATTTCCAGAAATATGCATTGGACACCTGATAAGTGCATTTTGTTCAAGGATGTGTTAATAGCAGCAGCCTTGACAGAAGTGCACTTGGCTAGAAAGTTTTGGGCGCAAACCTTTTCCTGCAGAAGCATCCCCTCTCTCGTGCGTGAAGTGCGTACCTCTCTGCCTGCAGCATTTTCAGATAGCTTTACAGGAACCAATCCTGCAACTGAACATGCTTCTGAAAAGGAACAAGGACACATTCACCCAGAAGTAGTATTCAAAAATTCAGATGATTAAATGCAGCCTGCTGCTTATTTTACTTCTGTAGTCTCTAGTAAGAACTCTAACTCCTGGTTTCACCTTGAGACAAATTGTCACATTATAGCCCTGCTACACAAGCATACACACATTCCTTGCTATAGAGAGAAGGAGAGAAATCCATGCCAGATTAGGACATATGGAATCTCTGTTTATGGGTAAATAATTTTTAAAAACCCTCTCTCTCTCTCTCTTCATGAGTCATAAGTGAATTGCTGAAAGTGTCCTGTCAACAATAGTTTATTTACATACAGAACTAATTAGCAGTATTATGGCAGACTGGAGAAGCAGGATTATAGCTAGGAGACATCATAAAACGAGTGATGCCATTTTAGGAAGGTTGGGGAACAGAGGTTTGCAGATCTCTAGCTCAGAAGTACACGAATTGGCCACCTTCCAAGGATGTCACGATGAAACTCACTTTTAACATATCTTCCATTACCAATAATATTACTTCAAAATTGAAAGCCCCAGTCCTATTTAGTATTAGCTCAAAGTTTGCAATATGCATTTCAGAGTAGAGCCTGGTCAGCATCTTTCACTTATGGTCCACTTTCTTGGTTTCATATGTTCACACCACAAGTTTAGATTTGCAGTGCTACATTTATAACTTTAAAAAGTTTTAAATGCCGCAAAACATTTCTATTCCATGTTTGACAATTATTCAAAGTCAGCAACGAAATTTTAAACCAAATTTATACAGCACTTTTAAACTACTAAGGATAGTACATACAGCTACCCTGGGACTTGCATAGACCTTTCATCATTAATAAGTGGAACAAGATAATTACATGCTCCAGTAGCTCATAGGGGTCTAAAAGTTATCACCACATAACCTGCTTTATAATGGAAGAAGAAATCAGCTCTGCTAGAGCTGGGAATATAATTCAAAGGAATTTCCATAAATATATAAACACTGTGAAATGAATTCATGTGATGTGTAGGCATTTCATTTTCAGAGCTGCTAATGTGTTTGCTCATTAATTTGTCAGGAATGTTTACTTTGATTTGCTCCACTTACCTTAGGAGGGTGTTCAACAGCAAAACCGTCAGAACGGCAAAAATCAGACTGTGCAAAATAAGGGCATCTTAGATAAGCATTGATAGCACAGCTCTAAACGGTCCTTGCACAGATGTCTTCTCACCTGGAATAGCCTGCAGAAAGACAAAGGCCCAGAAACTGCTTTGGGCACTGGACAGGATCTTTCACCCCATGCACACTTGATCAATGAGGTGCCTCCTCCATCACTGCACAGAGAGAAGACCCCCTCTCATATACTTCTTTTTGGCAAGATTACTCCCCAAGCAGACACCCTGCTCCTCATTTACTGCCTGCCTCCTGCTGCTGAACCTCCTGACATGCTGAGGACCCATCTGGAGTACTGCGTCTGGCTCTGAAGTCCTCAACACAAGAAAGACATGGATCTGTTGGAGCAGGTCCAGAGGAGGCCACAAAAATGATCAGAGAGAGCTGGGAGCCCTTTGCTGTCAAGTAAGGCTGAGAGAGTTGGGGTTGTTCTGCCTGAAGAAGAGAAGGCTCCAGGGAGCCCTTACTGCAGCCTTCCAGTACTTAAAGGGGGCCTATAGTAAGATGGGGACAATCTTTTCATCAGGCTCTGCTGTGACAGGACAAAGCATAACGGTTTTCAACTAAAAGGGGTAGATTTATATTAAAGAAGAATTTTTTTTACAAAGTGGCAAAACAGTGGCACAGGTTTCCCAGAGCCGTGGAAGATGCCGCATCCCTAGAAACATTCCATGTGAGGTTGGACAAGTCTCTGAGCAATCTATTCCACTGCAAGGGATGGTTGAACTATATGAACTTGCAAGGTCCCTTCCAACCCAAACCATTCTAGAATCCTGTGATTCTAAAGCGTATTAGCACTCAGGAGGCTCTGAAAAGCTCTCAAATGCTTTGCCATTTTAGTTAATACTTTTAGACAGATTCCAAATTTCCCCGAGAGTATTTCCAGCAATTTCAGACGGTAAGGGGCAAGATTTCCTTGCAGAGGTACCCAAGCAGGTTCCTATGCAGTGTCTCTCCTTTAGAGGGCACTGGATCCCCAGCACCGAGACGAGCCCAGCGGCTCCCGCTCCCCAGGGCAGGAGGGAGCCTTTGCTGGGAGATGGAGAAGCACCTTGTGCTCACCGCTCTGCAGAGAGATAAACCGCTGATGCCCCAAGCTTTCCACACCCTTTGGGATGGAGAAAACCAGCCACAAGGCACAGGAGCTCTTCCACCTCTGCAGAAGTCAGTACAGCTGTGACAGTCACGGGGTAACATGCTGGATTGCTTTCCCTCACTCTTTAGTCACCTGTGGCTTTCACACACCCACAGGCATATCTGGCTACCTGGATTTGCAGGTGGGTCTGCTCCGTTCCCACATGCCCAGCCTGTGCGGGCAGGTCAACACCGCTGGCTTGGGAGCATCCACCAAACCCTGGCACAGGAGCAAGGGATGGCAAGCAGAAAGTGTGGCCAAGCTTAGGAGCAAGTGAGAACTTGCATAGCCTAGGGTGTCTAGAAATGGTCTGAAGAGGTATCAGATAAGTGAGAACAAAATATTTTTGCCATCTAAACAACATTCTTGTTTCTGATTGGTGCAGCTGCATACAGTTTGGGGTGTTCTGTTTGGTCGTTTGACTTTTTTTTTTCCCCCGAGCATATATATATTATATACATATATATGTATATAGAGATGATATATACATATATAATATTTCCCCTTGTCCTGCATTTTCAGGTTCTGAGCAGTTTTAATGGCCAACAGCAGCAGAGCTATAAGAGGATTTCAACCTAGAGAAGTTACATTTCTCAGAAGCCAAAGAATTAAGTTTTACCCTTGCTAAGAACTGACAGAAGCAGGGGGCTCGCTCCAGCACCACAAGCCTTTCTGTGGGCATTACAGACTACAGTTTTTTCCTTAAAGACGACCAACACACAAGCTCTGGGCTGGAGGCAAGAGGGGTGAATACTGGCAAGAGCACCAGCAGCTCCCGCTTGCCAGATTTGAGATCTAGAGAATGATTCCTGCCTTTGGGGTTGGGAAATGGAAGAATGGAAACAAATATTGGAAACCTCAAGAAAGTGTACATTTCCTAGGTGAAGCTTGGCAAGGCTTGCCAGGTGAGATAAGCACTTCCACACAAGCTAACAGAAACAGATGATCTTAAGGTGCTTCCTTCCCACCTCCATCCCACACATCTATCTGGGATGGCAGCTCCCCCAGATCCTCCCTCAAGAGATGCCAGCACTCCCCAGCTCTGCAGCACTGCTCCGGAGCCAGAAGATCTCTCTTGCAGGTATACAGCACTTGTGCTGGGCTGGGCTTCCAGCAAGCACCACTGCTGTTCACCTTGCACACTCCCCAGACTGATATTTGAAACTCCAGCATCCACTTACATCTTTAGAGACGTATTTTTGTTCCTTTCCTCTTGGTGTTTTGATCTCTAAACACTTGAATAAGTAGCATTTTGATTGTATTATGATGGGGGCAGCAGGGATATTCTTCTGTCACTACTGCACATGCACTCAATACACAAGAGGCTCTCAGTGAGTCAGGTTTCACTCCTGACATTGGTTTTTCTGTGTGAACCATTTATTTTGCTGAGTTGGCATTTATACACCCTCCCCCTCTCACCATTTGAAATCTGAGGTAAATATAAGCTTGAAGTCATAACTTTTTTTCTTTGCCCAGAGAGCTAAGCTTGCTGATGTTTACATGTGACCACCCAAAATCCAGGCCAAGCAGCTGAAGCCTTGTTTCGCTATTCATAAAGCGTGTAAGGCCTGGCTGGTGCTGGTTCCCACATTCCTGATCTGGGCAAGCTGGATTAAAGCTCCTCACTCCATAGCCTGCACCTCTCCCCCCATGCATCTAAACTTACAGGGATGAAGCAGCACAAAGAAAAGCCTGAACAAGTGCAAATGAATTTTTCCACAATTCTAAGTGCAGTGTAGCCTCCCCTTCCTGCCTTCTCTCACCATCATCCAGCTGTGCCCATAAACCAGAGTCTGAGGAACCAATGCAGGAGTTGGAGGGAGCTATTAAACCCGCTCCCTGGAGCTTTAACACTTGCAGCAATTTGTAGCGGAATTATTCTCCCAGCTCAGTTTGCAGCCTACCTCCACACAGGGTTCAGTCCTGGGGTCGAGCAACCTGCTATCTGCAAATCCTTCCACTTCAACTAAGACCAGATACTGGGGGCCATGCATGGCTCAGATAGGCACATGTCCCCATGCTGACATTCCAGCTGTGGAGGGAAGGCCAAGTTCAGCCTCTTCTCCTTGAAATGCATTATTGTTAGTGTGAGCTAATCTGCAAGATATGCCAACTGTCTGGCAAGCAATTCCAGGCAGTGTTGTTTGTTTAGGATAGGATTAGGCTCTGTGAATCCAAATTAGACATTTATGTTTTGGGGTTTTTATATATATATACATACATATATATATCTCTACCTCAGCCAGGAATGTTTGAAGGTGTGATGGGCTTTAGGAGGCAGGGAAGCAGCAAAACAGGCCACAAGCCTGGAGCTTTATAAGGGCTTCTGGGTGTTTCTTTTTTTTAGTTATTTCCTTGCCTCCTTTTTAGATGTTTTGGGAAGTCAGAAACCAAAGTGTGTTTGTATACTAAACTCTCCTTATCACCACAGAACAGGCGCACAGAGCTGTTTTTCAGCAATGAACTACAGAAAACAGTTTGTTTCTTGGGTTTGGGTTGGGTTTTTTTTTGTTTGTTTGTCCCTTCCCCATCCCCCTCCTCAAACACTTTACTGGTGAGCACTTGGAAAAGTGAAGAGTGGACCTCTATCAGTACTCCAGCCCTCCGTCGTTGCCACCACTACTCCAGAGGGAGAGCAGACTCTCAGATCTTAGCAACAATCAGAAGATGAAGAGGCTGGTTCCTCAGCAGAGAGCATCAAACTGTTCAAGAACCCCACACTTGCCTTCCCCTCCCCTCTCCACTCCTCAATGCTGCTTCCACAGCTTTCAGGTGTTTACATTTAGATACATACACCAAGAATCCCAACAGCTTGACTTCAGCACATGGAAGCTCACAAAAAGACCAGGCAGTAGAAGAACTGTTGCTGTTTCTCTCCTGTCACAACATTGCCAAGGAAGGGCAGTTGCTCCCCCAGCTTGTGAAGTAACAACCTAGAAAATCTCAAAAGGCCAAATAATCACAGACCAGGCCTCAGCTCAAGGGCTAGAAAGCAGTTCTGTCATATTTAAAGAAGACAAACATAGTATTGAAGAGTCATAATTACTCACTCTTAAAAGAGTAGGCATTCTCAGCACCCTCCCAAGAGCAGCTGCCCTTGGAGCAGAGCCGGAGAGATGAAGGTCCCAGGCCAAGAATCCTCCAAGCCTTCCTCCAGGTAACACAGCTTACAGACTCGCCCCTCCAGGCAAACTGAAGCTCTCTCTTGCCACACCCTTTATGGCCTAATCAATCTGGCTAATTATGCCTCTCAGCTGCTTGACTGCAGATGGACTGGTACTCTTTAACCCTTTCCAGGCTGGTGGCACATGGGCCATCACCATATCTCCATCCATTCTCTGTCAGGATCCCTCCCTGCATATCAATGAAACGATTTAATCCATTTATCATTTACATCTTGGCTAATCGAACTTCAGCCTGTTTGCATTCATGTTGTTCCTACACAGGTACCAAGGGAATAGAAACATCTCTCCATGGGTTTCCTTCACAGTCCCCAAGAGTCACTGTAGATCTTTCTGTTAACTTAGAGAAATCTGTTTACAAGAAACCTGCTTGGAACTGTTACAGTTTTGTTCACCCAAAATAGTAGCATTAAGTACAAAGCACTAGCCAGCCTCTGAACAGCCCGATGCTGTATCTTAAAGAGGTGAAACAGAAACTCGCATCAGGCTGGAGAGAACACTCACCAGGAAAAACTGCCCTGAAATTACCCTCTAGGATCTGCCTGTTGAGACAGAGCGAAGGCTTTGTGCAGAATAAACTTGCATTTATTCGGAAACAAATGACAAATAGCTCCATTTGTCTTTTATTCTCCTGTTAATGCTTGAACCTGGGGATTATTATCCCTTCACTGCCTAAGGCTTGCACATGTAGTGACCTCTTCATCTGGACAGGATTTCCTTCATTTGCAGAATACCTTTCATCAGCCATTCAGCCTTTCTACCTATACCTTCAAGCACATGCCTAGTTTTCAAACAACTCTTTGAAGAGTCTGCCATTTTAGCTCCAGAACTGTGATTTTTGCTTGAAAATGTTGCTACACAGCTTGTGGTAGAGAGGACTCCTGTGAACAGTTCTTGGCAAACAATATCCACAATACAATAATTAACTCCATAAGCGTAAGCTGTAGCACGGGACATCAAGAGGCAGCCCGAGCGATCATTATTTTTGCATTAGCCATTTCTAGCCACTTATCTGATGTCTCTGTTTACCCTTCCTCAGAGTATCTTGAAGAAGAAATGATTGGCAGGATGAAAAAAAAAAAAATTCAACCTCATAAGAGTGCCAAAACATAATCTTATCATTTGCTATCTTATCAGGGATATTTGCTATGGATTTGGAGTTTATATTCGATTTTTCTAAAATCTAGATATTTGAGCTCTCGCCCTACACATTTAGGGGAAGAGCAGGGAATGAAGATTCCCTAGGATGTAAATTACATGAAATATTGAGATTGCAATTAAAAACTGGTACTTTTGGAGAAATAAATGTTGGTGAGTAAAAATTCCAGGTTCCTGTCAACAAGAACATTTTCAAATAACACAAGTTCATACTTTCCTCCTAGTTACCTCTATAACAAATGTGGTTATGTGTATTTTTCCATTTCATTTCCTCCCTCTTCTCTCTTTTTGCTACCTACTCCAGCTGTTCCTTTTCTCTCTCCCCTCTTGCCTACAGTTTGTGCTTATAATTAATTGCCTCTGTAGTAGATTGTGAATAAGAAAAAAATTGAGACTGCTTTCAAGCATTTGACCCTCAATAGCAAATATAACATCAGTGGAACAATGAATATGCTTAATCCTAAAAATTCTATTCTCGTGATTAAATCAAAAGGTTAAGACATTGATTGGTCTAGTCTTTAATGATACTTTGACAGCTCTTTTATCCAATGGGAGCAATAGATTTCCATACTCAGGCTAGGGAAAGAAGAAAGGCTGCTCCTTGGAAAGGGTTCTTGTTTGTCATTATATTTGTTTCTCTTCTTTTCATTGCCCTGGCTATTAACCCCCAACCAAGTTCAGCCATTTAACCTAAAAAGTTGCTCTGTTCCTTATGGATTTTTTAGCATGTGCTCCTTATTCCCAGCCTGTAGTCTCTGCAGTGACCTGGCTACATGTAACACACAGTAAACGATGTGTTTCTACTCAGCCCAGTTTAACAACAGAGTTTCTCCAGTACTGGACCTCCAATGTACCTACAGATGATTTACCCCAGAGTCATCAAAAGGAGAAATAGACTGACAGCTTCAGGTACAGCAGAGAAAGATGTGAGAAGCACAAATAAAGTCAGCTCCTTGAGGGTTCATTTTCACAGAAACACCCCTTGTACTGACAAAGAAAAAATCAAAAGCCGAAAAAAACCCCAAACCCAGAAAAGATGCTGAATCGTCCAAAATGTAGATAATGATTCAGTGATTCAGACCTTGCTGAAACTAGATACTAATTTCTCTGTGTCATTTTCATTTTTTCCTACAGATTGCCTTAACCTTGGACACAGACAGAAGAATGTCTTTCCTTTCCTGCAGTTTCTCTTCTGTCAGAGAAGGCGGCATAAACTAGTGAATGCTCCCTATTAGAGTCATCAGAATAAATGGACGAGACTTTTATAGTAGTTCTGCTTCAATATAGGTGGCTGCTTACCAGTAGGTTTACTCTATCCAGAAAACACCCTTGCATGCTGGCACATTGATGTTTTCTTTTCTTGTCCTAAAGAAAAGGCTAAGATGCTGGATTACATTGGTTCCAACACAACTCCAGGAAAGACACACCTTACCAGAGCAGCACTTGTCAAAATAATAACATCAATGTTTATTTTGTTTTAGAAAAGACATTGTGGGGTTTCTTTCCCCAGTGAAAATAACCAAAAGCACCAGGATCTGCTTTGTTTTCCTTTTTCTTTCTGCTAACAAAGCAGAGAGCACACATAGAGAAACCCTGGAAGGGGGGGTGGGAGGAGGAAAATATGGATTGAAAAAACTTTAAAAATTACACCTGAGAAAAATTACACCTGAGATGAGTAATTTTTCTGAAGGTCGATTTTGATTTTCATGGGGCTTTTTAACAGGAATATCAAAATATATGAGGAAAGAAAGTTAATAATGTTTGGTCTATAATAGAATATTGACCTATTTTACCTTTGAGAGAGGGGAGGAATAAATCTAGAAATAAATCTAACTCACAGTACATCCAGTTGCAGTTGGCTCTTTTGCTGCAGTAAATAGGTGGGGAACAGTCATAGTTATTATGATACTTAAAAATGTCTATTGTAGTTAAAGCGCATGCCAGAGAGGGCTGGAAGTGCATTTTGTTTCTCACAACATTTCCTGGAGGTGCAAATTAGACAAAAATATGATTTTCTGTTTTTATCTGTGTATTTCCATGTGGACTTTAGACATTTTTCTATTGAAGTCTTAGAGAAAAATCATCAGTGATAGCAAAATATGTTTGTGACATACAAACATTTTTCTTAAATTAAGTCGCTCACAGTAATGCCTTTCCTGCTTGATCTAAAGGATGTTCTAGGTGCCCAGAAGGACTCTGGACCAGAGGTGTGCTATGCAAAGCTTTGTGCTGTGAGATACAAACATTTAACCACGATAAGCTGATTCTTAAATGAACAAACATGTCTGTTAATTGGTTTGTGCAATGTAAGGGTAATAGATATATTAGCAAACTGCAGATTCAATAAAGGAGGAGAGATAAGCCCCTCGTGTTGATAACAGTCTAATTCATGCACACAGAGGATACAGGGGAACAACCTGTGAATTAAATACCAGGTACTAGAGACTGTGTGGGAAAGGATGTGACTGAGTGAATATAGTAAACTACTGGGAGTATAAATGGAAACAAACTGGGGGTAGGGAGCCATGTTGACTTTTTCCTCATAAAGAGCTGGTATCAGACATTATTCTCCTTAACCACCATATTAAATTAGTACCTCATTCATTGTATGTGCTCATCTGTGGCACAGGTGAGTCCCTTACCCTACCAGGCAGTCATTGACTTATGTCCAGAAAGACAAGACTGTTGCAAAGACAGGGAGAAATTAAGTTGCTTTGTCAGAAGCCTTGGGACCACACTGACAGTGAGAACAGAAGATGTAGGGAGGAAAGCCAGGAATAGCTCTAGGGATGTCCCAGCCTGGATGGTCTTGCTTTGCCTTGTTTATTTTCAGGCAGGTAGGTGGTTGTTCAGTTGGTTTGTTGGGTTATGAAGGACACCTATACAAGAATCATCACCATCTGTGAGTGGCTAATGCATGAGTTACCCTGTGCTTCTCATCTACTGCAAAAAGAGACATTTAAAGAGGCTTTCCCAAATAACCAGGAATCAAACTATGGGCAGCATGGGGTAAGGGAGGACTTTAAAAGATCGAGAGATGCTATTACATCTTGCCATGGCTGCATATATATATATATATATGTAACATATCACTGGCAGACAAATATTTTACATCATTGCAATGATGAAGGGTTCTCTTGGAAAAATGGATAGAGAGGAGACTTACAGAAAGGAGTCTGGAAACAAAGATACTTCCATGAAGTACACGGAGAGAAACCAAGTATCCAGGATTTTGTCATGAACAGTTTTTATCAGACAGAATTGCTCAAAGTGCTGTCTAAGGAGAGATGCTCTTTTGAGCTGTGGTTAAGATGTGTGAGTGTCCACGCTCTCCCTTCATTTGGGTCTCTAGAATCAATAGGAACATCTTGTAACATGAAGAGACACGAAGATCTTAATGTATAGTCCATAGCAACAAATACCTAGGCTGCTTTGCCATTCTGTAGTGTGAGAAAATAATTTTTTCTCTCCCCCCACTCTGAACCTGTTTTCCAAATTTACTTGGCATTCTTCTTCCTTTGATGAAACCTTTAATCCAAACCTGGGGAAGTTCACACCACATCTTGTCTTGAACTTTTTGTCCAGTATCATCACATTCTGGGTTTTCTTGTACACTGGAGCATTTGTGTTAATTGAATGAACTTAACCTCAGTCAGTTTCGATTTCATGTCAGCAAAAGGACTCCGCAGACCTTCATGAATCAGGCTTCTCCTCCACCTTTTTTGAAGTCCCTTCTGACAAAACCAAGGACCCTTGGGCAATAGTTCCTATTTATTTCACTGTCTGAAGCTAATTTGAACAGATGCACTGAGAATGACAAAAGTTAAACAGCCTGAAAAATAGGTTTCCAGGCCCTGAGGCAAAAGTTTAATCTACTTTTTCTCTTTTCTAAAAGATTTTTTTTTCCTTCTCGCACAACAGCTTGAGAAAATCCTGCTGCTGAGCTAATTGTTAATTTAAAATTGCTGTGTTTCTTTACTCTTTAAGCAGGTTTGAAGTGAAGGCTTTGTGTTTCAGATACAACAAAACAACTACAACAAGAAGTAATTGTACATCACTGTTGGGTATCACCAGTTAAAGAAGATGAAACCCTTTGTAAAATGCTTCTATTTTCCAAGGATGATGTACCCTGTAAGCTGTTATATTACTTCATTACTGCTTTCCTTAAAGCTCACTCATGCAGTGCAGACAGTTCACAAGCAATGAGAACTCTGATCCCAGAGCTTTCTTGGGGACTTGAATAGTTCCCTCCCAAGTCAAATTCTTCCTCTTCTCTCCTGATTTTGCCTCTTTGTTTAAGGGACAGATCTGATTTGCTTCTGTGCTGGAATTAACCAGAAGTGCTTCACTTCAGAGACAATTGCATTACTGAAAGAGGCTACTTTGTTCTTCTGAAAATCATCAGAAAAAGAAATGATTAAAAGTAAAATACCTTTGAACATTCATTACGTCATTAAAAGTTAACTAAAACTTCATCATAACCTGAAAAAAAAATCATGAGGTATTAAAGACATATACTTTTTTTTTTTTTTTAATAAAACAACACTGGATCATGATGTCCATTCTTGCAATAATTTAGGCAAGTGCCTGTGTGATCACCAAGAATCTCTGATTTTTCACCTTCTGTTTTATGGTGTTTTCAGCT
Organism: Todiramphus chloris collaris; assembly: GCA_025345505.1. NCBI lineage: Eukaryota > Metazoa > Chordata > Aves > Coraciiformes > Alcedinidae > Todiramphus > Todiramphus chloris. The sequence continues at coordinate 10,789,819 of JANVCC010000036.1, forward strand.
ATCCACGTATAATCATAGACAGCACCACATGATTTACAAGACCTACTTAATGTCACACAAATACCACTAACAGCCCTGAATTCACCTAAAAACTATTTTACTATCATTGTGTTGAAATATGTTTATATAAAATATGCATCAAAAATTTTAAGGAATATAAATATGTGCAAAAAACAAAGCCTGTTCATGGGATCCCGAGAGAAGTTAAACAAGTCTAAAGTCATCAAATGTATGCAATGACTAATGCACCCAGTTCTACCTACCATCAAGTGGGTAGCGAGATTCTTATCAACCACTTTGTCTCATTTTGGCTGTTTTCTTTGGCTTTCATTCTAACTAAAGACATCCAGAAATGTTTGGGGGTATTACTGCTCTTTAGGACATAATTAGAGATCCGATCTAATAGTGTTATTCATTTGTGGAAATAAAGGGATAGAATCACTAAGGTTGGAAACGACCTTGAAGATCATCAAGTCCAAGCATCTACTAGTGCTGTTAAAAACCCACAGCCATTCAGGAAGTGCACTGAAAAGTGAACACATTTATATTATATATGTGTTGCATCCACACACATGCACATAAATGTGTATGTGTATAAGAACATTTTAATATTAAAATTAATATTTCTCATTTGTTTTTGTAATGTATTGTTACAATACTTCAGAGCTGAGACAAAAGGAAAGAAGCAGCAAGTGGCAGTAGGTAGCTCACATTTCTGCTTCTGCCAAGGCTCTGGCTTCTCCTGATGCCCTCTGCGAGCAATGCCTGGAGGAACTGCCTGTGGTATGCTCCTGATTGCAGTCAGGATCTCCGAACAATCAGCCACTAAAGACAAAAGACCACCATGGATGGCACAGATCAAGTGTCTACCAAGGTATCTTTTTAGCAACACAGCAATTTTTACTGTATCTGGCCCTTTCCAGACACTCAGAGATCACATGACATATTTAAACTCTTTGGAGGTTAAAAGCAACTGGATACAACTGCTATTCTCAAAGGCAGACCTTCCCTTAGGGACACTGAAGTCCCCATCCTGTCATCACCAGTGAAGATGATGCAGAGCAGCTCAGTTTGGCTCCAGCACTGAACCAGCCTTTGAAGCCCAGCTCCTCTTGAAAGATCATTCACTTCCAACTGGGGGCCTCTTGAGCCTCTTCGATGGCCTAGTGGAGGAGGTGTAGCAATGTAAATCTATCAATAATAGACTTGTTTTTTCTTAGTTACCTTCCATGTGCCTTGTCCAAGTAGCTCCTGGATTCCCAGCACTAGAAATGTGAAAATCTCTGCTGCAAAGGCTCAGGTTCACCTTTGTAAATCCTCCTCTGGAAAGCAGGCACTATATCTCAGTGCTGAATCAGCATCTGTCAACTCAACAGATTTGATTAGACTCAACAGCAGATCCTTTACTGTTCATATCAGTAAATGCTAGAGACAAGCCCATACAGCCTTCACGTAGTTTGCTCCATTTCTTATTTTCTTCATCCCTTACATGGTTCTGCTCTCACTTGATTTGTATTGTAGCTTCACTCCTCTTTCATTGCAAGTGAAGGAAACACATGTCCAGTAGAAAAAAAAGATCTGTTCTGCTAGTTAGGTACTATCTGCTGCAGGACAGTTTTGTTCCTTCCTCATGCCTGAACTAGTGTATCTATAGGTAAATATCTGACAACAGCATCACAGGAGAAACACTGAGGCCACCAAGCTTTAAGTCACTCCTGCTGCTTCTGCAAGAAGCTGTGCCTCAGCCAGATGGCTTTTGCTGGTAGAGTGAAATCTGGGGCCTTAGTATGAATCCTGAAGCATTATTTCATCTGAAGACAGCACACCCACTAGTCCTGATGACTGGGTAAATGTCTTTCAAGCCAAAGCAGCATAGCAAATTTGAACACTTCACCTCTGTGATAGGAAATCGATGCCTACTTTTAGTATTCAGCTCCCAGACTAGATATTCCCTTTCTATTTTTTTTTTCCATGCCAAGTCCCTCTCCTTCAGGCAGCTGCCTTCTGCTTTCCTAGAAGAGTTCAAGAAAGAGCTGGAGTGGAGGAAAATGATCATCGACATTTATGTCACGATGAGCAGATGCAGGTTAATGACAGATTGGTGACAGCCCTCACATGGCAGGCTCCTGCCTGCACTGTCAACCTGTAGCACGTGAAGGAGATGCTGTTTATGGCACTCACTGGTCAGCTTTGCAATTTAAAACACTTTGCAATACTGTTTTCAAAATCTTCATGCTAAGTGCCAAGTGAAAAGAAAGCAAAGAATCAAACATTAAATGTCTGCAAGGCTCATGACAGTGATGTCTGCGCCAAAGAAGTCTGGCATGTCTGAACTCCTCATCTTGAGAAGGGTTTTTTTTTCCCTTTCTCCCCCACTCTCTATCTTTCTTTTCTTCTCTTCTCAGCTTCCCACTACATCCTGAGGTTTGAGTCACTGTGGGTTGCACTCTTATCAACAACAAAACACAGAGACACCTTTTGCAGCTGCTGAGCTGGTTTCTTCCTTGGAATTTGGATTTATTAAAGCAAGTTGTTTGCTTTTGCAGAGCTCATGCACATGTGTGCACAGCTTCAGACTTGCACACAAAGAATCCTCCATTTGCTTATGTTGTGGTAAAACAGCGCAGCCATACACTGATGAATCCATCATCAGAGGTCATTCCTGCTGTCCTCTCACCCTGGAGCAATAAGGTAATGTCAGACAGGTTAGCAGGTAGTCCAGCATTTACTTACAGCCCTGCAAAATGAGACATAAATGATGCTAAAAAAACAATGGATGACAAACCTTTTCAGGTTGCCAGATACACTGCAAAGTGACAACAGCATCGAGATTAATGTTACTGATTTGGGATCCTTACAGAGAAAATTTTTTTAGAGCTGCAAAGTCTTTTCCAAGCTGCATTTGCACCTTGTCTTTTCAATTAAGTTTCTCATCCTGCTGCATTCCCCAATCAGAGGGAAATGTTATTACCTGGGCTGGACCAACGAGTGGGGTGAGTCGTTCTTCCAGAAGCGCATCCCGCTACCGCCCGGCACAGCAGCCCATTCATACGTGTGCTGATACCTCTCCAAACCAGCCAGCTTCTGTGGTGTTAGAACACTTGATTAACTTTCCTTCTTGATATCCCTTCTGCCCCCACCACCCGAAGCCCAGTGCACTGTTTTTCATTTTCACGCTGCCTCTGCACTTCCGATTCCTTCATGTCTTGAAAATTATGAACTCCAGCAAGAAAGGCTCTTTCTGATGGTATTTCCTGCCTGTCAAACAACAGGAAGCATCAGAAACCCTGTGAGAAAACCATTTCTCATGACACTACTAGGTTAATGAGCTGGGCCTGGATAGGTTTGGAGGGCATCCGCGTTAGTATCTAAGCATTAGGATATTCATCTGGACTTTTGGTCCTGTTGAGGTTTGGCTATCTCCTTCAGGTTCCACATAGACTTTGACACTGTCTACAGTACTTTCTCTGGCCAAATGCATTTCATGAGGATTATTTAAACCTGCTGATCAGCGCAGGGTGTACATGGTGCTCTGGTTGCATAAGGATACTCTTCTCATGGCATTGCTTCTTGAAGTTTGCTCTGACTTGCGGGGTTTTAGCTCACACATATCCTGACAAGTGGGGATCTGTGCGAGTATGTTGATAAATCGTTTCACTAATCCCTTTGACATGAGTAACCATTCATTCAAAACTCTTCCAAGTAAACAAAGTGAAAATTTTCTTCTTCGGTGTGTTGTAGTCGTCTAAAACTGTGAAAAAGAATTATATATAAATTTAATAGGAAAAAGTTGAAATAAAGAGTGCACGTAGTCCCAATTTGTTGATGAATACTGGAAGAAAAGACCTGAAAGCATCTAAGATCACTTCTCAAATAACTCACAAATCAGAAAAGGAGCTATGGTCCTGCTTGGAAAAGCAGTGGGTTTCTGTTGAATTTAACATCTACCCTTAACAATAAACACATGCTTAAATCCACGTAAGATGAGTGAGACTAAAAAGTGCTGAGCTGGGACACTATCGTGGAACATTTTCAGCTGCTTTCAAGCCTGGAATTTTTCCCCCGCATCCTGCAGATGCTGCCGGAAATCCCCGAGGCAGCTGAGGGCATTTGGGTATTCATTTCTGCACGTCAAAAGTTCCCCATAGGCTTTGCAAAACTTGAACCAGCTCTGCTTCGTATTTGCCTGAATGACAACGTTAGCTACTGCTTTCTCTTGGAGATGGTGTAGTTCTTAAAATCAAAGGTTCAATCTTGCTGTAGTGGTAAATGGAAATAAAAGACAGGCAAACTATCAATTTCCTGTTTGAAATGAAAGTAGCTACCGAGATGCAATAAAGAAAAAGTCAAAGATTCAGCAGAGCTTCTCGGGACATACCTGAAAGTGTCTCTTCACTTTATTTTTCTCATCTATTCCCAGGTAGAACAGACTTACTTACTTTCCTGTGATGTGTTGGCAGCAAATAACATTTCACGAGACAGATACAGTCTGCAATGTCCTGTCTGCTGTTCTTATTAACAATTTCTCCCCCCCCTCGTCACTGTCTGCTTCATCCAAAACAAAGTCTACATGTCAGATGTTCATTATATTGATGATGTCCCAATGACAACCAATTTATTTTCCTCTGAGAATTGTATTAGTAATGATGTCTATCTGCTCTAGAGGTGCTTTGTAAAAACTGATGGTCTGCCATGAGGATACTTAATTACATCTTCTTAAAGGAACACAATTAAGTTTGCAGGTAAAAGACTGCTCTGGGGTTAAAAATGTGTCTTCAAATTAGTTTTCCTGATGGGTAGGATGTTTAATTTTCGTTTTGGTAGCCAAACTGGAGAACTGATCTGAGAGATCTGGTAAGATGAATGCTCTCAAAAGCAGAGATGACACTTATCAGAGCTGCCTGTCAACCTTTAGCCAATGTGGTATTTGGTGGTAAAACCAGGAAAACACACACATATGACAGTGCATTGAGTTATGAGGGACCCCCTGCAGTATAGACGCAATATGCTGATGGGGACAGGGTAGGCATCCCCCAGGACTATCAGCAACTCTTGATTTGCATTTTAATCGAGGCTTCCTGGCATGACAATGAGGAAACTTCAGTCCCTATAGATGTCTCCAATCCTGCTAAAGCCTGTAGAGAAGATAATAGAAAATGCTCATCCTGGACATGAGTGTGTGTTTGCCAGTGAAACTATAAGTATGTAGCATTCCTAGCTTGCGTTAGCCTCTGTGGGACACTTGGACATCCTATAATGGGGTGCAGAATGCATCAGGGCACCACTGATGTCTGGATTCTTTGCCCAGAAAGGGGCACTGTGAGGATACATTGGCGAGGCAGCAACCAACTCATTCACTCAAGCCAGCAGAAAGTCCCTACATTCTCCTGAACTATCCATGGGAAGAAGGGGTTTTTCATCTGAGGCTTTCCAAACTGTTATGACTCTGGTAAAGGTTGGACTGTCTGCAACAGCTTTGTCTGACTCCTTTTTGTGACCATTTATCCTTTAAGATCAGTCTGCTCCAAAGTTTTCCACATCACCTCTGACATACTTAGTTTCCACATTAACTCTAACATATTTATTATTTTTATCTGAGCAATTCCTTTCTGAAAGCAAATCACTTTTTCACAGCATTTTGGAAATGAACCCAAAAAGATGCCTGAATGGAATGTCATGAAAGTACATGTAGCAATATTTCCCTGCAATACAAAATATAACTCATTTAACATGCAGATCTCTTCAAATGCTGGAAACCACCTGTTTCCCAAAGCACACAATTCTGTAGTCCAAAGCAGAAAATAAAGAAATAAAAGTGGCTACACATACACACACACACACACAAATCTTCCTCCAAGTCTTATTTTAGCACATCAAAACCCAGAAACTGTTGATGTAAAAAAGGACATGAAGAAGAAACTCCTTTGTGTACTACTAATTTAAAAATAGTCTATCATAATTATTTCCAGAATATGTCAGCATATAATTTAAAACAATAGTTTTGAGTTAAAATGGAGCTTTTCCAATTACTTGTGGCAAATAATATTTATAATAATATTGATTTTATTTGTGGTCTTTTCTGCTAAGCCACTCATTACTGGAATGTATTTTCCATGCAGTTTGGACAAGAAATTGCCAATCGTTTGTCTTTTTGGAAATTGTATAGTATGATATTAATGTTAGTTGATTTTAATAACAATTATTATACTGGTTGGCTTAACTGCATGCTGGTATTTCTGTTTCTTGACTGGACAGACAGAAGAACTTAAGCCTAAAAACCAACAAATAGTAAATTATAATAAATGCACTTCCAGGTGCAAACATCTGGCTGAAAACAATGAGTTTAATGAGTCAAATCAGTTGCAATTTATTAAAAAAAAAGCTACTGCAGAAATGAGGGAATTATTAAGCACAATGTAACCAAAACCTTCATGCTGACTAAACTTTCCAGCCTATTCATAAGACAACTCAGGAATCAGGTTTTAAGTACTATACCTTCTCCAGCTGACCAAATGAAAAACAAAAAAAAAACCCCACCAAAAATGACTGTTCTGGGAAAAAACCTAGATGAGACTTTCAAGCTGAGCCGTGATTGGGAACTCTGGGAATATTCACTGTCTTTCTGGTTCTTGTGGCCAAAGAACCCTCTCCCTTGCAGATGTTACTGATGCTGCTTAGGCCACTCTCAAGTTAAAAGTTTCCTCACCAAGCTGATCACCTCAGAACACCAGATCCAATAGACCTTACCCATACAGAAAATGCCCCACTTCAGAGCTATGGGTTTCCCATACACATACAAGAGATTAAATCAAACCTCTGGATGCGAAAAAAACCCTCTCCAGTTCTTTAGCAAAGTTTGGATCAGGGTTTAGATCCAAACTCCACGACTCAGGATCGTTGCCAGGTCTGCCGTGTCTTTCCATTCCTCTTTCTGGACACGATCAATAGCGCCCGTTGCCAGTAGAAATGAGCACTAGAATCTGTTTTTAGAACTCTCCTAATTTGCGTGAAAGCAGAAAGAAGCAAGAATACTCAGACTGAAGCCCAACTTCACAAAATTTCCATCTCCATTCTTCAGACTCGGGATTTGGATGAGGTTCAGTTTGAAGGTGCTTAGCACACAACTCACCACCTAACGACTGCCGTGCCGGCCAAGCCCTAGTTCTGCTCCATTTCAGCACAGTTTAAACTCATCACTGGAATCGATGGATGACCTTGAGATTTCACCATAATAACATTCAAGAAAAATTTAAGGGCCCTGGAAATTTGCTCCCTTTGCTAGATTTTGAAACCTTTAGTCTAATTATTTACTACATTGCAGTGACCTAGCACTAAGCTTCTTGAAATTAGTGGATGGACCAGCACTGACGAGCTCCGTATTCAGAATATTCTGAGAAAAGCATCAAACCTTCATACTAAAAAAGGAATGAATGTGTGTGGGTAGGTATGCCTCTGAGAAAAATGTTTAAAATTATTCTTGTTCTCTTGCTCATTTCAAACATTAACCACAGAACTCATGTGCCCTTTATAAGCAAACTATCTATGACACTTTCATATGCATGAGCCATAAATACTGCAATGAGTCAGGTTCCTGCCACATTATTAATAGGTATTCTTTTTACGCCCACCAGATTTGATAGAAAACATTGCCTGCTCTGTCAGGAATACACAACAACTAGTTGGCACCCATGAAATAAATGCTGCTTGATGTAAATTGCTTCAGAGCTAGACTTAAGAAATGTTTATTCATGGCCTTGCAACAATCTGGATACACCGCAGCTAGGGAACATGTCACCTACAATGCTGCTGAGCAGAGGTTCCAGTTAAATCATTTTAATGGTAATAAAAGCCACGCTGCAAAGAACCCTTTGCAGAGACTGCAAGCCATGTCGTGTTTAAGAAAAGTTCATTAGTTATTTATTTTTCTTTAAGGTGGGCGGATAAGCTGAGGCATTTGCTGAGTAGCTTCAGCAGCATCTCATGGGGCCTTCTGGTGACAGTGCATCCTGTGGAGTGAAAGGCTGGGTCCAAATGGCTGGAGACACTTCCCCAACCACCTCCCCACTGTGGTCTCTCCACCTGTGTTCAACGCTTTACCAGTTAGTCAACAAACTAATCTTAAAGGTCTATTGGAATTGAAAGAAAAAATAAAATTAAAAATTCATTGTAGGATACTAAACTGCCTGTTTATCTTGGGGTTTGCAAATCATCAACTTTTTTGGGGGACCAGGACTGAAAAGTCACCTTCCTATATACAAACCAGTAACAAAACATGCTTGCCATCTGGGCATCACACAAGGAATATGACATCTAAATGACAACTTACAGGTAAGCTTTCTGTTCTCCAGTAGCAGCAACATCCAGGCAACATCATTTATTTGTTTGCTCAGAGGCAATCTCCCCAGGATGTAATCAAACAGCCCCTTAGAGAGTCTCCACACCATGAAGAGATCCTGACTCAAGGCACTTACAGCCAGGTGCTGCTCAGGAGACAACCAGGTGATGCAAAGCAGTGGTGACAGGAACCTGATGGCACCCCCAGACCATTATGAGTGGTGTAATTGGTGAGTGACTGGTGTTGTGGCACTACAGTTGCCAGTCACAGCTAGAGCGAGCTGCTGGTGAGGTGCAAAAGGGAAAAAAATAATCCATAATGAGCCCTGACTACACCATAGAAGAGATCAGAAGTTTTTTTCTCTGCTTCTAAGCATGACTCGGCACAAAGCAGGTGCAGAGCTGACAGCCAGGAGCAGCAAAGCCTAGAAAGTGTTGAGCAGAGCAAGGAGAAAATGATGGTGAGCCACCATATAATGGCTCTGTGGATAATCTTTCCTCCCCAGACATCCTGCAGAGCTGTCTGCAGATGAGCTCCCTCTGCAGTCACTCACAAACTGAGTTCAGAGGATTGGAGAGGTTCATGGAAATCAGTGCAGCCCCCAGGTTTCAGGTAACAGTATTACCTATGATGGCCCTACCCCATTCTGTGCAGCTATCAGACATACGGTTGCTACAGGGCTGGAGCCACAGCTATCTCCTCACCTGCTTTTGTTCTGATCTCCTCATTTCTCTATTCCCCACTGCCTTTAATTCATTGTCTCCCATTAAACTGATGGACAGGCTTGGCAACCACACCTTCTCAAAAAGGAGACTAAAAAACCGCAGAGTCTTGCCAGGCAGATTTTAAAAACCATTCTCCATGCATCTGGAATGTAGCAAACCAAGGAACGCCTGTGTCCCTTTAAAGTGCCACTTCAACCAGCCTAAGGGTGCACAAAGACAGTGCTGTAAAGCACCAACCCCATTGGCCCGTAGGTAATGTACCAGTGTTGAAGGAAGAACATTTTTAAAAGGCTAGATCACTCTGCTCCTTAAGCTCCCTTGTATTCTCCCTGTAAATCTGGCCACACTCACCATGACTGATCTAAAATATTCCATTTTTAATTAGTTCCAGGCTTGCAAATGTGATTGCTACATCTGCACGACACAGCAGTGCCAAATCAAAGTCTGAGGCTGATGAATGAGTACTACACAGTTTAAAGACCTGTTGAAGGAGAAACTAGGGCTACTCTACTATTGGAAATGCCTTTTGGAAAGTTTGGAACAGCCAGGTCTCCACCTCAATCTTGCAGCACCATTAAAAATGAGCAGCTGGGGGATATTCTTCAACTTCTCCCAGATTAAAAAAAACAGTGCTCAGAAATAAACCAAATTCATAAATGCTGTGCTCTTCTGAAGATGTGTCTCCGCAGTGCTACTAGAAATAATTGTATCTGAAGGCTGGGGAATACCTTTCTTCAATGAAGTCATGTCCTGAAACTGTCACTGACTATGTCAGGGTCTGAACTGCTTTCTCACTGGGGGCATCCTACACCACAGGGATGTAACAACTGTCCCATTTATTTTCAGCTGACGTGCCAAATTTCTTTTGCTCTCGTTGGCACAGTACATCTTTACCTTCACTGTCCTCTTTGGTAATATCTAACTTGATGCTGTTTCTTTTTCCCTGTCAGAGGCATAAGCTGTTCATAAGGATGAGACCTAAATGCTGATAGGAGCAACCTTTTCTCTATAAATACAAGTCCCTTTACCCTGGAGCTCTGTTAAGCAGCTACTTGAAATGTAAAGCACTTAAGAGGGAAGTTAAAGAATTCCTTGAGAAATTGTCTTATAAGGAAGGCAATAACATGAGAAGGAATGCATCACTAATAATTAAAGCTATGAAGGCGACTGATGGACAGAGAGACAGATAGACTGAGAGATAGTCACAAGTATTATTCTGTGGAATTTTATGCCAACTGAAACTAATGTTCCTGTGCTTCACAGAAATCACTGCTGTCCCTAATTAGATGTCATAACTAAACCATCGTAAGTCTGTGCATATGCTTTTTTTTTTATTTTACTTCTGTAAATGTTCTGTGTTACTATTTTGCTCTCTTGAGAGCAAAGCTAAAACTCTTTCACGAGGACTAGGAGTTTAAATCTAAACCATTACAAACTGTGGGTTACATAAATCCAACCATATGCACTTCTGGAATGTCTCATACTTTGAGCTACAGGTCTGTGTTCTTCCTTTCAAGTCTCAAATCCAAGAAAATACAACTCTTGATGTCTCTCTGCTCTAATAAGATCTCTCATGCAAGGTTGCTAGCACCACGCTCCCCACTGCATCAAAGCTGATCACAACATCATTTTACTTGCACCAGCTTAGAGCTCCTGCATCTGTGGGCCGCTCACAAAGAGGTGCTGAGGTGGAATACAAGACTGGAGGTTGAGTTCCTGAGAGTGAATTTTCTAGAGGCAAAGTGCCTTTGCTTTCCTGAAGACTGAGTCTCTGGCCAGCTGGAATACAAGCCTGCTGCTGTCTGTTTCTGCCTTGCCTTGTCAGGATTAGCAGTACCTACCTGGGATCTGCAGTGTTGACCATGGCTGTCAATTAAAACTAAACACATTTCAGCGTGGCTGCCAGCCAAAAACACAGAACCTGCCAAATAGTAAACACAGAAGATCTGCCTAGTTTCAAAACAATTGTGCCACCGCTGCGAGAAGAGTGTGCTTATAATTCCACTGTTATCCAAGGGCTGCCTGTGCCAATTCCCAGTTGATAGATGAGGTCTTCAAAAGGAGCCATCCAGAGCTCAGTCTGCCTGCTAGCAGATCCTCTTTCTTCAATTTGAGGCTCTCCAGAATTTATTTTGTAGTAACCTTTCCTGAAATGCTCCTGATTCATATCAGAGTTTTTGCTCAGTAAGCAGTGAGGACACCAAATGCATCAGACACAAATAAAACCAAAGGGCTCTGTCAAAGACCACAACGAGTGGATTTCAGTTTCTAGATTGGGTATCTGTTCCTGACATTCCATTATATAATCAGTTAAGCTTGCGCAGTTAATTAATAAGGGAAATTATTTTTGGTACAACCATTACCAAGGGCAAAACTTTCCCATAAACTATACCCTGAAGTGCACATGACAATCATCACATGGTGGTTCAAACTAACAAAAAAGAATATCAGCTATATATAAAAAAATCCTCTGCAATTTTTAAACTGGAAATGAACACTCACCCAAAGAAATACACATGAAATAACAGTCGTGATTGAAAAAATATCTCAGAATATGGAAATAGATTTGAGTTTTGCCTGAGGGTTTCTGGACATTTTGGCTTTCCAAAGAGAATGTCTCTGAGTTACTCATGCGTTTTGCAGCAGTGAAGAAATGGGGCTCAAGGAAAATACGGTCACCTTCACCTCCGCTGACCTCCAACCCAAAACTCAGCTCTAATCCTTTGGAAGTTGGATGCAAACAGTTTCTATTTCCTGAGCTATTCAAGAGCAATAGGAAGTACATAAGAAGAGATCACAGGTGCAGTCAGGAATAGTGACAACTGCACAAGCTACCCATAAGGTTGTACATAAGCAGCCTTGCACAAACCTTGCAAGCTCTGTGGAGATGATATTAAGATGAGCAGAGACTTTTTTCCTGGCATGACAAGGGCCAGAACTTGGAGTTCTATAGAGTTCTTTTTTAGGTTGTTAATCATCCTTAAAACCTACAATAGAGGAAATATGTCTTTAATTTTATATTTAAAATGGAAACCAAGCAAAGATGCCAGAGCACATTCTACTGTGTTAAACTGAACCTGAAGCATAGGCTTTAGCCTAGGACAGCCATATTTTCTTTTGCCAGAGATATCCACTTGCCTTTTCAATTAGGCTCAGATTCAGTCCAGAAACAGGATGGTGCTGGGCCTAAATAGGGGTCTCATGTTCCAGCTTTCGCTGTTATTACCTCACATCTTGACTGTGAAGATCTGACAACATGTGGGGACAGGTAGATCAAGGGAAAGAAATATAGAGACACTAATAACTAAATACTCTACTTCAATCCCTGGCTTTCATTCTGAAAGCCCCTAAAGGACATAACAAATTGTGTTCTTCAGCTCCCCAAACCATTTAATTCACCCATGAAATAAAATCATCTCAGGAGCTGGGATAGGGAAGAAGGCAAGGAAAGAGGCAGATGTTTAGCATCAGCCCAACAAAATAATTTTAAATCATGAAAAAGAAAAGAACACTAACCAACAGCCTATTTTTGTAAACACCAGATACTAGGACTCTCACCGCTCTACTCTGTGTTTTCTATAATGCACATAACGTTTCCAAGAGTCATAATTTACAAAGTTTTCAAAGTGTTTTGTCAGCCCACAGGAAGTAAAGTATTACACATGACTGGAAGGTCTTCACTCAGTGCTCCTCTGCCCATCCAGGAAAGATAAGGACTGGCTTGCTGCAAGAGCTTTTCTTCAGAGATATTGTGGTATGAACTCTCAATCTAAGCATCATCAAGGTACAGCAGGATTCCATATTCACCCTGACTGCTCTAATTTTCTGAGTGGGAAGAGTATCACTGAGGAGGGAATCATGTCAGAATCAGTAGTGTCAGATATTTTCCTATCTATGCGTACCTGTATAACAACAATCTCTTTTTCTATGACATTGCTTACCATCTGTGCTTCCATTTGAGCATGATGGGCAGCAGTGGTGTGGTATTTTTGGCAACAAACAGAAAAACAGGTTGGCTGTCTCTGTACTTGCCCACCTTCTCTCAGCAGCAGCCTCAAACGCTGTTTTGTTTTGACACGTGTTTCCAATAAAAACACAAGGTTTGTATTGACAAGAGGAATGCTGGACCAGACCACTAGCATTTCAGAGCAGCCACAAATCCTGCTTTCTCTGAGCCCCCAAGGGTCAATTCCATGCAACAAGTATCTCCACTCTAATTATTCAGGCTCTTCCCCAACCAGCCCTGTTATCCAGTGAGCTACTGTCAGCTGAGGCTGATTTTTAATATCATTTAAAGAGACGTTGCTAACTCAACTATGCTCTATTTACATACATAAAAATAAATAATCTCTTTCCCATTACCTCTTCTATGTCTGCTTTAAATACTGCACTGAAATTTGGATACAGGCAGTGGAGGTTTTCTTCCTTATAATAAATACCCCAGAGAGATGCTCTGGTGACCCATGTAAGGTCTGGACTACTAAGACATGTGAATGAAAACAAAGTGTTGCCACTGGGATACATTGCTGGAATGTCCTTAGTTTCATGGCTTAGCTGAAAGGTCAAAGATTTCATTTTTACTTTTTTCCCTCAGAGCTGCCATCTAAGAGTTTGTGATCTAGAAAATGTTTTGCTCCTGAGTTAGAAAAGGGCTCTCATACTGTAAACCCAGCAGGAGACAGAAGATAGTCTAAGTGAGGGAAATTGTTCAGAAGAACCATAGTCCCTGGCTCCCTGTTATAGTGCCAAGTGATCAGAGTATTAAAGAACCAAAGTCCTGGTCTGCGTTTCTCTCCCACTTACAAACAAGTGAGGGGCAGAAAAGGCTATGAGGGGTCTCTTGCTGTTTGTCCATTTGGAGGTGGTATGTATAAGGTCCAAAAGGTCTGGGAAGGCATCGTGGCCTTTTGTACGCTCAGGCTGGTCATCCACACATCTCATCAGATATACAAAAATGCCCCTTACAAACCCTCCAGCAGGAATTACAATGCCACGAGCTGGATTTTCCTCCACATGTCCAGAGACCATCATCAAAAGGATTAAGAAGAAATGCAGCCCGTGTGAGTTCGGAGTTTCCAAGAATCCCACGAAGTCCTAGCAGAATAACTGGGAAAAGGGCATTGGCTCTTATTCATCTCCTGCAGGGGCAAGAAAAACATTTGTCACGAGTCTCCTTTATTAATCAATCTCAAAGAAACTATCCATGTGTTAAGAATCATGTCTACATAGGAACAAGGAGTATAGCCAAGATGACTGATACCATGAACCTTTTCCTCTTGCTTTCCAAATAAGTAAAATAAGCATGTTGCGGGGTTTATTTTTTTATAATAAATTGTACCCAGATTCCCCAAAACAACCAAAGGAAAACAATCATAAAGAACACAGAAAAAGCCCACTCCTGAGACACATTAGTATCACATGCCGTGAATTGCCATGTCTTCACATTTCATCTCACACTGGCACGATAAAGGAAGCCCGAACAAATTTCTTGAACCAACAAGTCAGGCTCTCAGGAGAACACTTCAGATCATTCATTGTCCTTCTGCTTTGATGTACTCTACAATCTCACGTGAAATTCACTTTCAGTGGGAACGGCCAGGCTCAGTGTACCAAGGGCAACAGGCTCCCCTCCTAGGAAGCTAATCAAAACCATCCAGTGTCAGCGGAGGGAAGGCAAAAGCAAAGAGCCAGCAAATAACTAAATAAATACAATTGCTACCCCTTAAATAACCTTGTCACCAAAACACAGAATTACACAGATAACTCGATCCTTCTTCTGAGCAAACACACTGTGCGTATTTAACATGACAGGTTTTTCGAGACTCATATTCCATAGCTTTCCATATTGTCCTCAGCAGGACACAGCCGACAGTCTGGAAAATAATATCTTCTCTAACTTCACTACTCCCTCCCCCGCCTTTTTTTTTTTCTTCCCCCTTGTAATCATCCATATTATTAATAGGAGGCAGCTGGTTCCCATTAATGTTGGGAAAAGTGGTCTATCTCAGGAATTATGGTTTAAATTGGCTTGTAGTCTGGGGGAATTAGCCATCTGCACCTGGCCTAACATGGATATTTTCAGCCATACTAATCATAAACAGGGCTTTGTTCTAGTTGTGTCCACTTGGGTCTCTCACTGTCCTTTTTTTTTTTTTCCTTTAGTGACTGGGGGAAGAAAAAAATAAAAAGAGAGAAAAAAAAGAATCCCATTAACCCTTCCACAGAATTAATAAAAAACCTAACTTTAAGTATCCTGCTTTTTTTTTTATTTTTTGTTTGTAGCTGAGCACAACATTTCAGTTTGAATGAGGCCCAGCACAAGTCCTGTAGCTCTTCAGACCCTGAACAAAATTGGCAAGAGGAAGAGCCAGTTGTTTGGCAAGACAGCTGGGATTTAGCAATACCTTCATGACATCCACATGAAGCCTAATACCACGTGGGCAGGAAGGGCTGTGCACCACAGTAAAGCTGGAGAGAGGGCAGGTTGCAGGATGTAAAGCAAAAACACCAGGACATTGCAAATTACTCTGAAGGACACGCTATAATGTAATGGGAATGTAAGTTTTGGGGTATTTCTTCCCCACCCTCCCCTCTCATTTTACCTCCATGTTTGGCAAAATGATTGTGTTTATCCAGCACTTCTGGGCTGAGATAAGAAAGACGGATTCAAAGGTGAGTGAAAATAAATGACATCATCAGGTCAGAGGACTGCTTTCTTAGTCTCAGTCTTGGCAGTGCAGGTATAAGCTCTATTCCATTCTCAAATTCTGTAGGGAATCCGTCCACAACTGCAGCTATCGGAATAAGTGGTTTATTCTACAGAAGAACCAAATCAAATCTTTGAACACTTTTTAAAAAAACAAACAAAAAACCCAGGTAGATCTATATAGAGAGTTGACTGGATTTTTCTCTCTCCCCACATCAATCTTCCTGCCTTAGTAATTATAAATCACCAGTGTTAATGTGTTTAAAAACTGTATAGACAAAGTCTGGGAGGATAGGTCCATCGGTGGCTGTTAAATACAATGATCTGGACAAGATTTTTGGCTTGAAAGTCACTGAACTACTGCACACTGGAACCTGTGAGGCTCTGCCAAGGGACTGCTCAGTCTGCTCACGTCCAGATCTCCTGCTCTCCCTACAGACAGGATATTGCTTTAGCCATGACACTGTAGATGTTTTTGTACATACACAGTTATGAGGGGCTCCATTGCAAGCAAAAACACATGCTCTGACAGTCACAGCTTCATCTATTGAGGTTTTTTTCTGAACAGAGCCATCTCCACTGGCCGCTCTTTGTGGTGCAACATCCCTCCTCCTCCCAGACTTACCCCTGGACTAGTGCACTGAGGTGCCAAATCCAATTTTGTGCCAATAAACAGTCTCTCCAGCCCCCTCTCTATCAAACGCCAACCTACAAGTCCTGGCAACGCACATCTCAAGCATAAGGAACCAGAAAGCTCCTTACAGCCCCCTCATGCTCCCATCTGGATGAATAGCTGGGTTTAATGGGCTTGTTTGCTTGCTCACTCATTCTGCAGGATCCAGCTGAAACAAGAAGCAGAAATGCTGACCTCTCAGTCAAGAGCCTGTTGCCATGCTATTTGCAGCTTCTCTGGGATCAGGAAGTGCCAAAATCTCAGAAAGCAGCTTGAATCTTCCAGGCCAATTTAAAGTCTCAAGGGGCCCAGATAGTTTGGATAACCTACAGTCAAGCATTACAATTTATGGGAGCTTATCCAAACCAAACTCTGAATCAAGTCACTCACCCATCAGTAACTGAAACACCTCTCAGAACAAGGTGTGCTGCCAAGTACTAACAACTAGCTATGAGGTGGGTCCTGACAGCATGGAGATGGGGCAGGGTCAGCTGGGGATGGATTGCTGGAGCCAGGGCTTGGAGGGTAAGGAAGGTGCAGTCACCCTTGTATTCAAACACGGGCAAATGGGTGGCAGCAGAAGGAAATGGAGCATAACGGAGATAGTTTTTAAGCAACTCTGAAACCAGTTCAACTGCCCCCACATAGATGTAAATCACAAGGAACTGGTTCATGAGAGCAGGGGAGAGTGCTGAAGCCACAAATGGGAAAGATCGAACACAGTAAAGATCAGTTTAGGCCCCAGGGGATTGCAGCTGAACATCTGTGCCCCATCTTCTGCTGAAGGCTCTATGTAAGCACCTTGTCTGCCTGAATATAGGGTTTAGTAAAAGGGAATGAAAGGGAGGAGGTGGGGGCAGAAAGTCATCCTTAATCTTGGTGAGCTCTTAAGAGTTTACTGAGACAGCCACAATTTCCTGGAAATGAGATTTCCCACCTCTTCAGGGAGCAGGATTTAGACGTAGAAGCCAGAATAATGAATCTTGCACAAGAAAGGTATATTAAAAACAAAATAAATGACACAACTTTAACTGAGAGTAAAGGCACCTGCAGTCCTCAGATATGTCTGGTTTGGAGCTGTGCACAGTGTCCATGACTCAGACACAATATCTCAAGGCAAATACAAACCAAAAGCAAGGATTCCCTTGTGACTTGGTCCTTTGCCTGACTTCATCCACAACAAACCAGCCCATGACTTCCACCTGCTCTTAATCTGCCTCGCTTCCTAATTGAGGTCCTCAGAGCTAATTTTCAGGGTAATTAGTACAGTGCCTGGTACACTGCAAACCTCCTCTTGATCTGTACACTGACTGGACAGTTATACTGCTCCATGACAGTGCAGATCACAAAGCCCGCAACAAAAAAATGCAAAAGCCAGAGATGAAGTCTCCTGTCTGAAGAGATGCAGCTGTGGAATGAACCTGCAGAGGAAATGAGACAAATCCAGTTAGAGCACCTTTGGGAAACCATGAAAAACATTTCCCTTTTCCATCATAAGCAGGATGACATTCACAGCATCACCATTCCTCCAGATCTGAAGGAAAGAGATCTTTTTAACCATAAACAAGACAAGAACCAGAGATATCTCAACCTTGTTTTTGCTGACCTTTTGCTTTTTTTCTCATGAGAAACACTCAGATATTAAAGTGCTGCGATAAGCAGACAGATACACTATCAGGAAGCTCAGTATAAGAACAAGGAAAATACTGATGGCAAATATTTCAGGAGGTTGTGGAGCTGTTCCTTAAACCTGTACAGGAGATGAAGTGAGACTGCGGAGTGTACAGACAAGGGAACTATTTGTGAAGATTAATTTCTGTATCATGGCTGTGTAAAGAGCCCATGGGTTTAATGCAGCACATGAGGATTCGCAGAAAGGCAGAACGGTAACTGGCAATAAGGACAGCACTAACACGGCATGATCTGGAGTCTATCACAGGTCCTTGCTCTGCCTGAGCCCTGCTTCTGATCTCATGCTTCAGTCCAGGTTTCTTCCAAGCATCTCCCCTCTGGTCTCAAAGGAACTCAAACATAACCCCTTAGGCTTGTTTCTTCTCAAGAATAAAAGCTCTAAGATTCATATTCTTAATACTCTTTCCCTTCTCAGTCCACCCCCCCAATTCAAAACATGCATATCTTTCCAGTAATCTCTGAAATCACCACTACTTTTGGCTATTTTTTTCTCCCCAAAGCTTTACTAGCTGTCTTGGCACTTTTTGTGATTGTTTATATAGCTGTAAGCTAA
Source organism: Todiramphus chloris collaris (assembly GCA_025345505.1). NCBI lineage: Eukaryota > Metazoa > Chordata > Aves > Coraciiformes > Alcedinidae > Todiramphus > Todiramphus chloris. Next base: position 10,808,503 of record JANVCC010000036.1, read on the forward strand.
TTAAAATCCAGTTGCCATTAGCAATCATGTCTAGGTCCCCACGCACCCCTTCTTCTATGATGCAGCAGTGCTTTCCTTCTTTTCCTCTGGGAAGTTACATCTCAGAAACACACTTTCTCAAATAAGGTTTCCAGCCTTGCAAGCACTAAAAGAGGTGTCAGACTCACAGGTATCCACCAAGCCAGGGTTCATGTGTGAGGCTAATTTGACTGTGGCACATGTAATTATTTCTATTCTTCCTTCTTGATCCTGTCTTCATAAGGAAACTGAGCTGAGAAATTCAGTCTTTTTCCAGGTGCTGTAGCTGGCTGAAGGGCTCTAGGCAGCCACTGAGCTCTGGGCAGGGACATCACTCTGGTGAAGGAACCCTGATGAAGAACTTGCTTTCTAAGTGTGAAAGCAGAAAAGATGGATTGGTGCTGAGCAGCACCCAGATTGCTAGGAGAGGTCTATTAAATGTGTTAGCTGCCTACATATAGGGTCAGGAGACCTGTGCAATTCCTGAGCTTATGGGAGCAAACCACAAAGCCTTAAATGTCAGACTGGTAAGAGGGAGATGAAATGTAGCAGGGATTTGACTGGGGCAAGCACTCTAAAGAAATAGGAAATAAAGGGCTGACCTTGAGGTTGAGTGTGTACGGTATAGCCCAGATGATGAAGCAGAGGTTTTAAATGAGGTTTAGTGGAGATGAAGAAAGGACGAAAGAGACGTGAAAGGAAGGAAATCCATGTACAGATGAGCTAGCAGGGTTTTTACTTTTGGTTGGGTTTTTTCATTTTGATCCCTCCGTTCAGGAAAATCTTGAAACAAATGGGTAATAAGCTGACAAATTAATGAAGCCCAACATTTATTCTCCACTGTGAGAAGACTATCTCAGCTTCAGAGCGAAAGGCAGATGGGACACGGCTCAGTAGCAATCAGAGGCTGCCACAGAGAAATTAACCCACTGAAATTAAGGTGGAGAAATCAAGAGCCCAGAGGCCATTGACTCTATAAAGCCTTGGACGATCTGCTAAAATTTCTTTCTCCATGTTGTGATGAACAAATAGAATGGAGAAAGCTCTTACGTGCACATTTAATGATAGGAAAATAATAGCTATGGCGACTGGTAACACAGCTTATAGCTTTTGAGTGCTATGTTTCCTTCCAGCTTTCCCTACGTATTGCTCTCAGTCCCCATCACCAAACAAATATTTAATAATCTGCCTGTAATGACTGTATTAGTGCTCATCCCATACCTGAATTGCTGTGCACATCCCCATCACAAGTTATCCTTACTGATGCAGTTCATACACCAAATGTCATGGAACGCCCTGGCTCTTGGAGACTGAGCTTACCCTCTGATTGTAGTTGGTGCTCCAAGAAGAGAGCTTTGTGTCTCCAGCCTCATCATGCAAGGGCCTCTGAAAATCAGAAGTTTAACATGTGGTCAGCTCTAGCAAAAATGCAATCTTGCAGCAAAACAAACAGAAGAAAAATCTCCTAATAGCACAAAGACCTAATTCAGGGAGTAGATTTCATCATGGGAATAGCGCGTGTCTGTTTTACAGACCTTAAAGTATCCCAAATGCTTTGCTTATTCCAGAACCTGACTCCACGAAACGAAACACTGAAGGATAATCATATTTATTTGTTTGGTTTACCACTTTGTTCAGTTATCCCAGCTTAAATCTAAGCCAAATGTTACACTAAAAAAAACCCCATGGATATACATGTTTTTTGATTTACTACCAGGAGTAAGAAAATAGGTTATAAAAGCCAAGACCAGAGGTCCTCATTTGTAACCATTTATCCTTATGCAGTTAAAGGTCACCCACAAATTATAGACTGTGGGTTCTAGCACCATTTTATATATATAAATATACATGTATACTTACAACTGCTACATATTTATTTTCCACAGCGTGGTGCCCTGTGTTTCTGCTACAGCCTGAAAAGCAGAGGAATGCTGAGTGGTGCTGTATCTAACACAGGGAAACTTTTTTCACTGGGTGGAAGGAGGAGAGGTAACGTGATAAAATCAGTTGTGCCTGAGACAACCCAAGGTAACTGTTGTGATCTGTGAGCTAAACAGCTGCTGGTGTCCCAGGTGAAACAGAGAAACAAACCTAGAAAGCCACCCCATTAAGAAACCACTTACTATAAGAGAAGCTGTTTTCAACCATTCCTAACATTTTTTTTTTTTTTAATGGAGGAGAAATTGGAATTGCAAGCTGAAGGTCCGAACACCGGAGTGTCTAAATAACAAGATTTGTGAAGAATTATAAAATTGAGAAGAAATTACTTACATTCTCATTGATGATTCTTTCAGTGTGAGCCTGTCGACTGTAGCTCCATTTGAAAAACTGAAAACCTGCATTCTCAGGAAAATACGTGACTGTGGGAATCAACACTATGAAAAACTGCAAATGTTGTGGGACTAGCACTAGAACTGTGAAACTGGGCAATAAGACCTGTATAAATTGGTTACCCAGGAAGTTTATATGGTTGAAATTAAGGAGTAATTGGTAGTCACCTACAAAAAAAAAAAAAAAATTTAAAACAGATAGCAGGTTAAGCAGATGGTGTGTTGCCTTGCAGTGAACACTTAGGCAATGAGATGTAACCTCTAGATGATTTATAACTTGCCATTTGAAATTAGGCTTAAAAAGTGACCTTGGTTTGAACAGGAGTTGGTCTAGATGACCTCTAGAGGTCTCTTCCAACCTGAAATATTCCGTGATTTTAAGATTTTGTCATAACTTTTCAAATGCACAAAGGAAACAATCCTTGTTGAAAAGTGAGAGGTGAGAAAAAAAATAGGTTTTTATGTTTGGGGTTTAAATAATATCCTCCCTGCAATATATTTTTTTAAGTTTTGACATTTTCTAAGCAGTTCTTTGCTAAAATGATACAGCCCCTTCAGTTCTACATTGCTAGGTGACGTTTATTGCAGACTTGCTCACTACTGTAAGGGACTGCAGGTACTCTGCACTATTAGAGTCTGCTGCCATAGGTACAGGCTGATGCTGTCTCCCTTTGAACTCCTGCAGCTCCTTCTCTTATCCTGTAGTTTTGTTTCTGGGCAGAATTTTTGTGAAAAGTCACAACAAACTTCTTACATCCGTAAGGGTAATTTAGGTTTTCTTACAGACCCAGCTGCCCTGCATACTCTCCTCAGGAAGAATAACTGGAGAAAATGCCAAACCTTGCTTTTCTTACAAAAGGAGCAAATATGTCTCGTTTAAAAAACATCTTTCATACTCCAGCTTTAAATGGACATGTCTCACTTTGCTTTTCCCTTGCTCTCACCCTCCACCCCTGTGCAAGCAAAACAGCCCTAAGAAAGTTGAGATGAGGTGGTCAGAATGTAGGTCAGCAGTTTGATGGGAGCAAGGACAGTCACATGCTGTGGCCCCTGCCAGTGCTGCCCATGGACCAAGCTGGCAACCTCACATGGTCAGCTCAAGACAGTAAAGAGCTAAATATATGGCATTGCACCCCAAAGGTGGGAAATCAAAGCACAGCATGCACAAGCCCCACTTCTCCCGGCTCTCTGCTCCCTTAGAGAATCACACAAGTACAAAACCATGAAAACAATAACCCCAGCTGCAAAGGCAATGAAGCAATTTGTTAGGGAGATGACATTTTTAATGAGAAACACTTGCTGGAGGAGAACAAAAGGCCCTGTTTGGTCAGAAAGATGCTCTTGATACTCTTCTGAAGTGCATGAAAAAGTAATTTCATTTAAGCGTCATACACAGAGCAGCTGAATTTCCTGAGGCTCCAGATGTTGTCCTGTGCAGATGCTGAACAAATGGAACTCTGTCCTGATGAAATGAAAAGGAAAAAAGTAAGCCTTCCTAAACCAAAACCCATGCACCAGAGTACTGGACATCTTAAAAGAAGAACAAGAAAAAAACCCCAAAAAAGCAGAGAAAAACATGCAAACTGGGGAGAAAGGAAGTTCTTGAAAGCAGCAATACTGGGCATTGGATAAACTGTTCTTAAGTGCCCTACGGATCATTGAAAGAGATTAGGTTCTGGATTTGCAAAATACCAAGTTCTGGCTCAGTCACCTCTTTTTCTTGGCTCTAGGCTGTTTCTCTTTGACAGTTATCTGGCTGTGATTACATTAATTTTGTTCCCTAGGAAGGGACAGATTCTGCAAACATTTAATAGGCCAGAAGTTACTGGAACTTTCCTGGGGTGAGTGACGGATTCAGAATCAACAGCTGAAAAACTATGATCAATAATTCACTGTATTTCTCACATGGTAAAAACGCAAGCCTGCTTCCTAACTTCAGATGATGCAAGTTTATTTCCCAGGGAGAATGAGGATTTTAGTGCCTCAGTGGTAAAAGCTTTTGAAATGAGAGATCAGACCAAGATCAGCTCTCATGTTAATGAAGACTAATGAAATGTAATGACCTTGATATTTAGATAGTTCATTCTTGAACTTTGAGATGTGTGACAGAAATAAATGTAGATGATTACTAGGCTTTGTAAGCCATACAGGGCCTGTACAGATTCTGATGCAAATCAGAATAGCCTTAGGACTGCTGGCCTACGCTCTGATTTTTTTTTTCCTCCCCTTTTAGGCTCAAAAAAATGACTACTGACTTTTTCTTCTAAAATACAAGTCTTCTTCTGACACAGCATTATCCTTTTGCTAAGTGGTAGCAGATGACAGTCTAAAGCGCTGCACAAACATGAGAGCATTCCTACCCAGGGCCCCTTCCTAAGAAACGAAGTTGTCACAGACAACTCTGCCTTTGAAAAAAGCAGTAATAAAAGCCAGGTTTGTGATGCTGCTCCATCAGCAGGTGGTACTGTGTAGTTAGTTTATAGGGAACAAAGTGAGAACGATATTGTTTGAAAGTGGAATTTGGAATAGGCGGTTAGCATCGCATCCGACACAAACCTGATGGGCAAAGCTAAATGACTGACACACCAGAGCACACACTGAGCAAGGAGGAAGCAAGCCAATGGGTGTGTTAAGTAGATCTGAATAAGAATAGAGCTAAAACCTCTAAAAAAGAAAACAACTTAGTGCATGCAAGTTATGAGAAGCTGGGGGCTGAACTTTTGTTTCTCTCTGTTGAGAGGTAGACATAACACCAGGCTAAGAGCAGCTGCTTTCCAGCACAGAGGGAAGAAGATGCTTCCAGTATAGTCTCACCAGTCAGACACTGTGATGTCACAGTTTAGACAAGAAAGCAGATCAGAGGACTAAGAACATTCCTTGCCTAGATGCTATGAAAAGAAATTCAACACAGGTCAGATGAGCCAGTTTTGTCCAAACTTAGTCAAACCCGATTCGTAGATGACCTAATGTAAGGCTAGGCAAAACAGGTAGCAGCCATGGGGCTGGTGGCTCACAGAGGAGCATTGTGCTGTGGAGTAACCTGCTTGAAGCAATTCAGTAAAAGCAAATTGACCTTAGGATGGAAAAATCAATTTTTACAGAATTATTGGGTGCAATCTAATGACGGTACCGAATAGCCCAAATTCCAACAATAGGTAATGCTTTTAAGCACCTTACCAGGTTTTGTTTCATGCATACGTTGCCAAAATAATCTCTTTGCACACACAGTAAGTAGTCAGTGAAATTTAACTTCTTCTAAGTGTTTATGAGAGACTTCTACAAGCAAGCAATCTTTTAAATTATATTGTAAAGAGTTTTGCTTTAAGGGCTGCCCCTACCAGCCATCACCAGTATACTGACAATCTCCAAGGCTCAGTTGTTAACGAGGAGGAAAGTCACTGGGGTAGAGAGGAACTAAATATAAATAAACATTTTTGCACTCATTTTTCCTCTGAGAATGCCCTACAGCAAAGCATGCTCGAGCCATGTGGGATACAGGACATTTAATCCCACAGAATTTTTGCTATGAGGGCTTTGGTGAAGAGAGCACTTCTGCATTTCCACACCAACAGCAAACGCTGCCACATGAGTCACCATAAAGAAGACAAACAGGGAGTGGTGCTGAGTGGCTGAGGACTTCAGGGCAATCTGAAAGCCAGGTGAACGAGGCAGCATATTTTTAAGGATGAGCAGATTTTTAAGGATAACACCATTCCAGAGCAAGCGCTGTTAAATCCTGCTCCTGGGACTAAGTAATGCAGAATCTCACTGCAACCCCATGTTACCTCTCTCCTGCATCATTTTCCCCCATCAATCCAAGGATCATGGCAAATGTTAAGTCTTCACCTGACAGAGAAGCCAGCGGAGATGGGCTGTGTTGGAGAACACCAGTTGCTGAGTGCCATTTGATGCTTAGGAAGAAGTGCTGCAAGGGGAAGCTGGCATAGAACACAGAGGGTAGGTACCCTCTCGCTGTGCATCTCCAAGCAATGGGGAGCCAAATAAACCTTTGGTAGTGTAGCAACATTCAGAGTATCATTAGAAACAACCTGGGTTCAAATCCCAAGTGTTAGTATCTGTCTTTTCAGAGACTTCTTGTCCTTCTTGTTATTCTGTTACTGGGCATAAATATAAAATAACTCCTTAAAATTATCTGGAACATCTAGCTTCTTCATGGATTGCTAAGTGAACACACTTATCCCCTTGAAAACATTTGATTTCCTCATTCAGAAATCAAATGTTCATTTTCATGCATCATTAGAAATGGATAGCTCTAAAGGTAGTTTAAACCTTTAAACTCCCCCGTCTTTTAGCAAGGGGAGAAAACCAAGGGAAAGACAATGATAAAGGAAATAATGAAAATTTGCAAGGCCACTAATGAGCTATTGTGGGTCATTACTTTTATTTCCAATAGGAATTTAAATTACAAACTGTTTTGAGAATCACTTGCATTAGCCATTTATTTTATAATGAATGTGACTGCAATTTTAAAAAGCGGGTGAACAGGGTGGTAGAGAGGCCATAAAAAAACCAAGTCACATATTGAATTGTGTGTACACATAATGACTGTATTATTTCTAGGGAATTAATTCCCCCCACCCCCCCAACTTTCCAGCCTCTGAATCATTTTCTAATAGGATCTCAACAGGCAATAGTATTAAAAATGTGTTAGATGTTAGCATCTGGGCCAGGAAAAGCATGACAATCTAATATAGAGAATCTAACCAGGGCATTCATCCAAGCCTGCCATCCATCTTTCCATTCTCTGCAGTCTCTCCCCCACTTCAGGGTACATAGATTGAGCAAGTCCTTGGAATAATGGCATTTAGATGAGGTAAAGCCTACCTGGTGAAGTTTCTTTGCCAAGCAAGTTTCAAGTCCCAGGGAACTGATATCCAAACTACAGTCCTCTTCCTCTCAGTAATGGCAACTTGAATTGGGAAGTCATTTCAGTACGTGGAGGCAGACTAAAACCAGCAATCTTTTTCCACTAAAGGGAAAAGGGAACCTGAAAGCCCCAGATGTTAGCATTTTGACACTTGTTTTTCATTCCACAGTGGAACAAAAATGGAACCTTTTGACAATTCTCATGAAAACTTTCAGAAGAGAGAGTAAAACTAAAGTAATGAATTCACTGGGTGGGTAAGATCAGCAAACTGGAACAGGAACCTTGGGAGAATTTGAAAAAGGTCTATGTGTCTTTGTATTTGACACAGAGTATTCAGCTTCAAGGTGCTCCTCTAAATTAAACAACCCTTACTGTAGCTATGAGCAGCCTGATCAGCAAAACTTACTCTCTTCCAGGTTTTGATAAAATATCTTCTTTAAAAGAAAGATTTTTAGCTATAAGTTGTTTTTTGTTTGGTTGTTTTTTTTTCCCTGACTGTGGAAAATAAATGGAATCTTGTTGTGACCAGCATAAAATGCACTGTCTAGGTTTAGGCTATCCATGTACCCTGTTCCATGATGTTACATTGGGAAAAGATCTAAATGCACGTTGGGAAAAGAAAAGACCTAAATGAAAAATACCTGTGTATTTCCATTATGTATACTTTTCTTGAGGTATTCAGGGTACTTAAAAAATTAATCAGTCAGCTGCTCAGGCTATCATATTTGGATGTTACTGTGCTCAATTAAAATCTTACTTCAGTAGTGCAGACTGTCAGGAAAACTGTAGCTGTCTTTGAAGACTTAAAATTGCCAAAGGCAATATAAAGAGAGAAGGAAGAAAAGGCATTTTGAAGAAATTATCCTTCACTTGTTATAGCCTAGGAATTTTTGTCTAAATGAAATTAGACTAATTACTCTAGTACACTTCCAGCGGGTTCAGTATGAGACATTTAGGATCCTCCTGTTTGGGATAGATTGGAATAAAGGAGCTGAACTCAAGTTTTGTTCAAAAATGAAAACTAGACCTTTAGTGCTTTGAAATATTCCATTTTCCTACTCTGATATGCAGAATGTGGTGAGAACAATGGGCAGGACCCCTTCGGACACTGTGCCCAGTCCCTTTATACTGCCTGCAGGTACATGGCACATCAACTTACCATAGCCTGAAAAAACATTTACCTTAAAACAAAGCTGTATGCTTCAGTGAATCCTGATAAGAGGCTCTTCCAAAAGCTTATTTCATTGATTGTTAGAAGTTTTCTCATTCCCAGTGCCAGTGTGTTCACAGGAACATTCTTACTTCACTGGAAGTAGCATTTCATAAGGTAGACTCCAACGAGGCTTGCAGCAACTTGGCTGACAGCCAACCTGGTTGATAACTTCATCTGATCCTTGTTGATGTTCTCCCCAACCTCCTTTTCATTTTCAATCTCTGCTTGCAGTAACATGGAGCAAATGTTACTTTACATTACTTGCATTACAGCAGTCCTTAGAATTTCAAGCAAACCTGGCAACACAGAAGACAATTCCTGCTCTGGAGGGTTTGTGGTCTAAATAGTGGAGAATGAAAGGACAGAAAAAGAATGACAGAAAATAATGAAATTATTAGGAAACCTACCCTCCAACTTTTCTAGTCCAATCTCATGCCTCCATAGGCCTAGTTCCTCGACAGGGAAAGGTCATGGTTCAGTTTTCTAAAAAAGTCAAGGATGCCCTCCGATGACTTGTCTATCTTCAAATACTTACAGATTACTGTAATTATTTCATGGTCTAATCCTTTCTCCCACTAAGCAGGCAAATGGTTGCTGAAATGGAACATTTCAGAAAGTATTGCCACTGTAGCCCATTAAATCTACTTCACCAAAAAGGCCAAAAATTTCCATATTATCCCTACGGGGCTATGCAGAATTGTTTGCATGTCAGCCAAGCTGTATATAATTTCCACCAACCGTTCTAAAGAAATACTCATTTCTTTGAAAAGCCACTTAAAAAGTCAATATAGCATCAAGAGGCTGTCTTTTTCTAATATGGACATTCCACTCATGCCAGTCAACTCACCCTACATCAACCAGGAAATCTCTTGCAATCATTCAGTCTGTAGGAGACATGATGAAATGTGAATTTGGAAAACATATTTCTTCCAGTTGCTGGGCTTCACTTATGAATTGCATATCTATTTGGATGGCCCCATGAATACATTAGTCCTGGCAACCATTGAGCATCATAGCATCTCACTGCACCTCATCATCACAGTTCTACCTCAAAGCAATAAAAACAACGATTTGACTTACAATGAAAATTTGGTCTGTCGTAATGCTTGCAGCAAAGCATTGGTCAATCTATCTCATATAATCCCCAAATAGCAAATTCTAACCAAGACATCAGGATGAAGAAGGATAGAACAAAAGACTAATAAAAATGTGAGTGCGGGGTTCTGGGAGATTATTATCAAAAAATCAATACAGATACCCACTGTGGAACAAAATCAGTCTTACAAAAGGATGAGGGTGCTGTGAGGTCAGACTTCAGCCAAACAGAAGATTTAGAAGTTACTGCACCACGTGGCCCACACAAAGGCATCCGTCGACAACACTAATACAACTCTCGCATCCTGTAAACTGCACAACCATCAAAGCCTTGATGGTCTTTGAATTATCCTGCTGAATGAACCTGACATAATTTGGAAATCTGATACAGAAGCACAGTCTCGGTTTTATCACCGATCAAAGTATAAACATCTCTCTAAAGTCCCATCTAGTATATGTGCTTCCAGTCAGGCTGGGAGTGCTCTAAAGGCAATGTGCATTTGAGTACATTTTGCACATAGTATAGGGACACCTTTATGTTTCTAATATCTCCAGCTGCCTACAGAAAGTCATTTCTGTGCTTCATTTAATACTGACTCAGGAAATGCCTAACCAAGACAGTATGTTTTTTATTATTATTATTGTTTTAAGCAAGAGACAAAACAAGAGGGAACAAAAGTTAAAGCTATTGTGACTGAATGATGTTTCTTTTAATTCCAAAGGAAAAAAAATTACTTCCAAGGCTTGAGTATTTGCAATGTCCTTATTAGCTAGAGTGCATAAGAACACAAGCCAGAGGAAACAGAATCTGCAACAGACAAACAGGGCTATCCAGATGTTACGGGACTGTCACAGAATTGTTAGCTGAATGTGATTATTAAAGCCATTAAGGTATGAAGTAGAGCAGTGCTCATTTTTATTCCGAGAAACTATGCATAAGCATTCCTGTGTATTATGCTATTGCAGGTTGCATCCATTTTTCACTGGTATTTTTGATGCACAACTTCACTTTTGGCCATGAATGTTTATCTCAAAACAATTTGTGAAGAAGCTGCTATATAAATTATTCAAATTACTGAGAATCACAGGAAATATCAAACATTTGGTCCTGCATTTTGTTTAGAATATTTTTGGAAAAACTCCAATTTTGGCATGTTATTCTCATCTGAAACCATTCAGTCTTGTAATATTTCATAAGAACATTTACACAGAGCTGCTTTGAGAAAAAGAAGCCTGAAAAATAAGCAATAGAAACTTCATTTGGACTTTAATTAAAACATATTATTGCAGATCCAGGGATATTAAAAATAGTCCACTGCAGATGGACTAGTGCTTATATTCTGAATCACAGGTTCCCTCAAAGTGAAATATTTCATTGGCAAGTTGCTCATAACAACTTATTGCTGCACCACAAGGCAAACCAGTCAGTAAGAAAAAAAAATCATTAACAACACTTTCTAAAGTTTGCACTCTGGGAGTAGAGCACAGTGCAAATTTTCTTATATAAGTTGTGCATAAATACAAAGACTGGAAACTTCTCTCTAGAAATGTCTTCAGGAGGGGCTGAGACCCTTTGCAGAACCTCTTAGGAATGCAATGCCACATTGACACTTGCTAATGAGGGGAGGAAAGGGGAAAACAGTTTTGAACAACTTTTTCCACCCTCCTGAATGTAGGCTGTGCAAGACCTGTACAGGTGGAAAGTAGAATAAATTTCTACAGTAGAATAGTAAAGATCATCTCACTGAGGTCTCTCTGCCAGCCATGTGTTATGGGAGGAAAATGTTCATTCTCATGGATGGTTATTTTCAGGATTTATCTCCCAGCTGAGAAAACCCATAGCGTAATAAAGCATTGCTTGATTAAATAACTCACAGATCTGGCTCTTAGGATCCCACTCCAATTTTATTTTTCAATATCAGTGGGGAAGATGGAAGACAGCAACCATGGGCCATGTTCACAGATTTTTGTTTTCTATAATTAAATTTCGTGCTCCACAAAAAGGTCCTTGCACAGTGAATGTTTGTGGGAAGGAATAGATGAGCACTGGAAAGCACTGCCACTCCTTTGCTCCTGAAGGATAACATATTTCACTTTAAATTGTCCCTTACAAACTTGTGTAACTGGCACAAAGTGAAACAATAACTGTTATTCCAGACTTCAGTAGAGAAGCAATGGATGAGAGTTAAGTGGGTAAGACTGGGATAAGAGAATGAGGTTTTAAAGGAAAACATCTTTGCTATGATTGAGAGGATTCCTCCACAGAGAGAGTCAAAAAACAGGATCAGAACAAGAAGTTGGGAAGGTTATTTTAGCAGCAGTAATTTCAGCAGTTTGAAACAGCCAAAACAAGTCCTTCAGCCAGAAGAAACTGTCCAGCAACAGCTGGAGAAGTAACTGTAGATTTTTAAAACAAAGGATTTACATTCTCTCTCCTGTGATTGGCCTGCTGATATGATTTTGCATATTCACTGTCATGCTCAAGTGCATGTGGACTGCAGTCAGAGACAAAGAGGAGAGGGGAGAGGCAGTGGGAAGACAAACAAAAGTTCTATGTAAAGAAGTCTGAAGTAAAAATAGCATGAAAGCCCCATTCTGCCAGCATGGAACCAGATGTGGCAATCTAACATAGCTAGAAATAGTGTGGGTCTCAGATGGTGTTTACATGTCTGTCTCTGTTTATATTGATGCTGTATTACTAGTGCGTCCACTCCACAGGTAGAGGGGACATCTCTCAACTATAATGCAAAGCTGAGTAGCTACATGAATTTATCACACCCCTTTGGCTGATTCACCACCTTCTCCCTCCTCAATACTCTTAGCCTTCCAAGCCATCCTTTATGTTAGAAAAATCTTAAAGTGTTTAAGAGGAAGGAAACCAAAAGAGTTCTATAAAACCTGAATAACGTGTTACAGAAGATATCCTGAAACTGCATTGGCTCCATTCTTCTTTTCCAGAACTGCAAATCAGGAGCAACACCAGTGTAGTTACCCTGATGACACCATAGGTCAGACACAAAATCCAGAGTGTGAAATTGTCTCCAGCACTAATCACGCTTAATATCTCTTGTAAAGCTACTAACCCTAATGAGAGGTACTGTAGATCCATAGCACTGATATCTCATTTATTAATCTAAGTCTTAAAAGAAGTTCAGTTTTTGTCACCACTGTTGGTGTTCAGAGGTTACTCCAGAACACCTTTTCTCTGTTGATGAATTCCCTTATTTTTCCAGCCTAAATGAACCATCAGTTTCTGTCTGTTCCATGAACATGTCTGTTCCCCACAATGACATGAGATGACAAGATGAGCTAACCTCTCTCACAAAAAAAATAAAGTAAAATACTAATGGTAAAAAAAATAAATATCCCACCCCAAGCAGAGCAGCCCCTAGATTTGCAACCTCTCAGACAGATTCTCATCTTCTCTATTCCCAACAAAGTTGTTCTGCCAGGTGGTAGGGACCTGAGGAGGCAGCAGGAGATGAAGCTTTGCTGAGCCTGGTTCCCCTGGTGATGAGGATTATAATAATCCTCTTGTGCTTCATTACAGCCGCTCACACAAGTTCTTTGTGTCATATGGATACTTGGATTCACAATTCTGATTAAAAAACTCAACAAACATTTTCTGTCAAAGGATTGCAGAGTTTGAGAACCATACACCAACATGCTGGAATCATTTTTAAAAAAAACCCAAACCAGAATAACAACAAATAGCAGTGCTGTTCTTTGTCTTTGATGGGGTTTCAGCAATGGGATCCACAAGCAGCTATGACACTCCACCAGGACGGATAGTTAATGTTTGTTATTTTCAAAGGTCTCTCCTCCCAGCCCCCCACTAGCACTTTTGTGTGGTTGCTGATACTCACAGCTTCTTCATGGGATGGGACCATGAAGTAGGTTTTGTTATTGCTGTCACATCTGCACCACAGAGACTTCCTGGATGCTCACAGAAAGAGGGCAGCTTCTTTCTGGTGGGGTGTCATCACCTCCTGTGACTTCCCTTCCACATCCATCAGGTGAATGAGATATGGAAGATGTTCCCTATCTCATCCAGATGCAGTCATAGCTGCAATGAATAAGAATCATGGCTATTTCATACCCTCATAAATAACTGATTGCCGTTGAAGGTTTCAGGTTGTTTAGAGCAGATGAGAAGAACTGAGTTAATACATCTACAAATACGGACTCAAAAGGGGTTTTTGGGTGCATGGGGGAACATTCAATTGATCTATTTCTCTGACTGAATGCAAAGTTACCTACAGGCTCTTAGATCTGTATGAAACATTCAAGCCGCTTTCCATAAAGGTGCATCCTAAATTTTGTTTCCCTCTGGATCAATATAAACTCCCAGGAATCCATAATTCTGCCTATCCCATTCCCACAGCTTAATATTTCACACTTCAAGCACCAAATAAGAAACATGCTCAGATCTCATTATCACAGCACTTTCCTCATACAACATCTCCCCTTGGTCACTTCCTGCAAAAGCCCTTTCACCTGTTTTTAGTGGGCATTAATGCAAACACAGAGTGGGCACGATTCAGCTCTCTGTGCTCCAGCTGGCCTGACTCATGCCAGTTTTGAAGAAGTTTACTTCTTAGAAGGTTGTGATCTGTTTCAAGATTACGTGGCTGGAATCCTGCGATCAGAACCAGCCCTAGGAGTAGCTTAGTCAGCAAAGCAAGCAAACAAGAATCCCTTGCATGCTCAAATGCACAGTGCTGGCATGGATTTTGCTTTTCTCTTGTTTTGTATCAGCATATGGACATCTATATATCTCCACAATTTAATTTACAAGCGTATATAGCAGGAGTAGCAGAGCACTACGATAAGCCCACTATTTTAATAAAAAGCAAATCTGACGGAGTATGCGATTAGGTATCTAGTGTTATATTGCACAGCAGGAAAGGAGATTGAATAGTAAGGATTTTGCATCTGAAATACATTGGTAATTTAAAAGTCTTTGGGATTTGATGGCTTGGCATGTTTCTGCATAATTCACCTTATTCTGGCAGCTGCAGTACAGGCTGAAATTAAAGAAGTCATCCTATTAAAAAAACCCTAAGATATAGTGATTTCCATCAGTTTAAAAGGGAACTAAAGGCTTTTCAAGCTACCAACTGGCAGGTCAGAGACAACCATGCACTTGGTTTAACATCAGTGCAGAGAGGTCTGCCTCAGCTGACACTGCAGTCACCCACAAAGCATCTCCCCCTCCAGGAGCTTCCTCCCGTTTGAAAGCTCTTTGGGCATATCCAAAAGATGGGTGCTGGTGCCAGCTTAGCACTCAGCGGGAAATACCCACATGGCAGAAGCAGACACATCAAAACTATCAGCCTAACAACCCTCCATAGTGAGAGATGTTACAGACAACTACAGAGAGACTGAGTTATCCTTTGGGTACCACACAGAAATAATACAGGTGCAACATGAAAACAGAAGGGTTGTTTCAATCGTGGCAGGACAGAACAGCCCTAAGTGCTACCTATAATAGATATTTTAAAAACATAAGTTTTGAGAATCTGAATTTTTTTTTTTTTAATGTCAAAAATCGCAACTTTCAAAGCTGATCAGTCAGAACCAAGAAGTTGCTTGATGCCTAAAATATCTGCCAGAAATCACTGCATCCCCACTATGCCATTGGTTACTCCAAAGGTTTCTTCCCATTTCTGACTCTGTGTAGACATTAAACAGTGATACCATCCTACAGTCAAACCATGCTGCTTACCTACAGTCCTATGTGAAAAAAAACCTGGTTTCACAAGTTCTAATAAATCAGTTTTATACAGATGAATCCCGTCCCAGACACCTTTGATATGCAGAACCTGTACATCGCAGAGAAGTCTGGGAGGGCACGTCTGTTGCTCAAGGTCTGATCTCAACGCACAAAGTAAAATCTTGAGATTAGAAAAATGTATTTGCTTCTGGGAAATATTCTACATGTATGAACATGAGAGGAAGACAGCTTCTCCTAGCACCGGGTTGTGATCTCTATCTGTGGCCCTTTGTTCAGAAGCAGAAAAAGGAGGGAGAGACTGGAGATGATCTGGGGAAGAGGCTTAGTACTAACTCATAGAGCTCCAAAGCAAAGGTGACTAAGCTCTGTTTGCCCCAACTCTGAAAAGCTCTGCCCAACAAACAGAGCACTCAATGGCAAGAACTGGCTAAAATATCAGACAGGGAGAAATCTGAGATAACAGATAACTTGCTTGCTGATGCTTTTGCTGATGCAGCAGAGAATTACATGTTGGGGGGTGGTGGGGGTGGAAATAAACTGTGTTTTACAAGAGTTGCAGTTGCTACTTCATTCGCAAAGTTTTCAAAGTGGCTACGTGACCTTAGGCTGGTTGTTATGAAAATCTTAAGTCTCATCCGACTTACTGGCAAAGCTAACTGGCTCTGGAGACCAGAAAGCAGAGCTCCAAAGGCTACGCATCAGCCAGGTCTCATCTTTGCCCTTTGTGACTGGCCCCTCAGTACTGCTTTCCCCTCAATCTGGCCCATGCCCCCAGGCTGGCTGCATCATGTCACAAGAGCAGCCACATTCTGCCTTCTCCACCACAAGGTCCTCACGTCCCCACACAAGTTCCCTGCCCAGATCAAACCTCTTGCCAGCCCCCTGCTTTCAAAACTTGTTCCACTCCTGTAATGGCAAGAGATCCCCAGAAGCCATTCTCCAAATAATCCCTCAGAAATCACTTTGTTGTCTAATAATACCTTTTATGACCCACTTAACCAAAAGACAGAGCATTGCTGTCTGCTTGTTTTAATGTATAAGTGAAACTGGAGCAGAAGACAGTTCAAATGAAGATTTCCAAATATAGATTCATGGCAGGATTCTACCAGATGATACCTAAAGGTTGATTTAATCAAGGTTGACAACCTTTTATGGATCCATTCAACCTTTCTTAAGTGATACAAAATAAACAGGAGCAAAACTTTCACATTAATCTGAAACTGAACCCATAGGCTTTATGAAAGCTGACATCTGCATATGAGAAAATTACACATGGGTGATCAAAGTTTCTCTCTGACAGAATCTCCTTCCATCCATATAGATCCAGGGATTTCATGTTTACCCAGAGACACACATACCTCATACCCACTGGGCAGACTTCTCAGGAGTCATCCAGAAAACATGCTCCATAGACTCCAGGCTCATATCTCCAGGTGTTGCATGAATTGGGAAGCAGGATTTGTTAAGAGGAACCTCGCAATTGCTTCACAATGGTGTCCCTCAAAGTGTCCGTGAAGATGAAAGCTATGCTGAGGGTTGCAAAAGGGCTCAAGGTGCAAATGCAATGTTCCCCAGCAGTTTACCTCCTCCAGGCCAGCAGAAGAGCAGCAAGCTATACTTCTTGCCTGCAGACCTTTATATTCACCAAAGAGCGGCTAACTACCTTTAATTGCTGTCAGGCTCCCAATGCCAATGATGATATCTAAGAGACTAAACCCTTGCAGCCAGGAATTATAGCTGATTTCCTTACCCTGGAGACAATTAGCTCCCATTAACTGAGGAGGATCTCAGGAAACAGGCAAGTTGAAAGAGAGGTGAAGAAAGGTTGCACCGTGAAGATGGGATTCATCTGCTTCTGAGGGCATGATGCCCCTCCAGTCAGATACAGAGGTCACACCAAGTTCCTTGAGTGGCAGAAAGATAAATGAAGGAAAGCACCTGCATCTATCCAGCTTCTCCTGAGCAGAAACCACATGTCCTTCTGGCATGCTGACCCTATACACTGAACAACCTTAGGAAGCATGTACATTATCTAAAAGATCTCCCAATACCTGGCCATCCACATGGCACAAGATGGAATTTACCTGATGAAACACACTGAAACTGGTCTTTCCAAAGGTCTCACAAACACAGGTGTTTTGATAAATACATGCTGTGACTGGCAAAGCTGTTTCATCTGCCTTCAGTATCACTAGACCTAGAATTACTTCCATATTTTTCTCTTAGTTGTTAAACCAAGATCTTGAGGGAGAAATAGAAGGGGGGGGCATAACCATCTCTTATGTTAAATCCACCTCATGTGTTAGCACATAAAGCCAGAGAAGTTTGCTGCCTCATGCTGTGAGTCTACGTCTCAGCTTTTGGCAATGGAACAAAACCCTGGAAGCAGTCTGGAGGCATTCACATGTTTTGCTGCTTGCTTTGGCTACTGTCGAAGCAGCCTAAGCCCCACGCACTCTGTATAGAAGTATGTTTGCAAGGCTTTCTTCTGAAAATGCTGATAATGAAAATACCTGCAATTTTGATTCCTCCAGCCCCTCCTTAAAAAAAAAAAATATCTAAAAAAGCTGATTTTCAAATTGTTCAACTAACAATGCCAACCTTATCCATATGAAAATCAAAGCAACTGACTAAAATGGGTCTTTTATACTACCTTCTGTATGCCTCATTTTTTATTCATTACAGTACATATTTTCTCCTGTGTGATCTTGTTAGGATATAAAATATATTCAGACTCTGGCTCCTATCTAAGAAGGCTCTGAAAGCCCTTTGGAGCACTCCTAAGGCACTGCATCCCCCAGCAAGCACACAGCACCATGCAGCACACCTGAACCAGCAGGAAGATGACAGTTCTTCTTCCAGAAGTTACAAGGCAGCTGTGGATGACTACAGGGCATCAACCCAACACTCACTCTGCTTCTGAAGTTAATTTAGCAGCCTATATTGATTTCTCTGCTGCCTTGGCTAAGCAGCTCCTGGTGTATTTTGAAGTTTTATGTTGCCTTTTGGTGCCATGCAGAACACATTTAGTTCTGGCTTTCTGACGTGCCTGTATTGCAAATGGAGCTGTGATCAGCCACTCAGCTACTCTTGATACCTGATGCTTCAACTCCACGTTTTCCTTTGGCAATTCAGGGTTAGGAATTGTTAGTTTCCCTTTGGAAAGAGCGCTGGGGACAGTGAGAGCACAAGGGAGAGGGAGGACTTTAATCCTGAGTGAAATGACAGTGTGAGTAGCAAGGCAATTGCTCTCATTAGCTGTCCTGGGAGGGGCAGAAACCAAGCAAACCAAGAGTGTGTGACTTTGGAGACTTCCATCATCACTAAAATCGCTTTATACCTGAAGTGACAGGCATGAAATTATCCTGATTATATTCTCCCAGTAGATGGATCAGAAAGAGCTGTTGAAATTTGTCTGTGAGCCTCAGTCCAGTTACTCTCAATCCTACTCATTGCTGCAACACTGCAAGTTTGCTCCAGTTTTCACTGGCTCAGACTCTCTTCTAGTGCTGTATGAAGATGTGAAGTATGGCACAAAGGGTAAAGAAACTGAATTTGATTGCTCTGGGTCCTTGCTCATGGTCTGATTGAAATATGGGGTATTATCTACTTTTCCTTCACATCAGAACAGCCTCAAACCGCTAGCTCTGAAACGAAACCCCTTTGAGGCTCCCTGATAATGAGCTTCAGCAAGTATTTCACAATCAAAATGAGTCTTGGTATTTCTGAAAGATGCCAGAATCATGCCAGCACATCTGTTTAGGCTGAATGACTGACTCATTTGGGCAAGTCCTTCTGCCTCTATTTCCCCTTCCTAATAAAATAAGGATAAAAATTAAACCCTCAGTAGACTGAAGTTCTCATCCTCATTCCAAATATTTTTCCTCTGTTTTATTTTTTTTTTTATGTCCTTCAAGATAGAAGAAGGAGAATGCTTGATGTTGTTTTTATTTTTTTTCAATGCTGTCATTCTCATCTGTTGTTCATCACAAGACAGACTATTGGATTACATATTTTTTTTTAATGCTGATATATATCTTAGCTTTACATGTCAAAAACCAAGGCAAAAAAAAAAAATATTTTGGAAAGAGAAAAATACAGAAAATATAAGGAGGAAATGGAATAGGAAAAATGTTCCATGAAGTACGTATTATTAAGAAAAACCTTAAAAGAACTTATCTCAACCTTGGGCTAACAATAAGTATCAAACTAAATAAAGTGGCCTGTGCAAGTGTAATACAGTAAGGAATGCTCTAAGACCTTTTCTAGTGTATCAGCTGTTTTGGAAAAGAACTGGAAGATAGCACTGAATGAAACAGGTAGGACACTATTAATGGGACACATAACAGTCAGAATTTTAATTTAATTAGATCATGGGCTGATGATGGCCATTGGACCTTCAGCTGCACACTGCTTTGGTTTTAACTCTCTCTGGAAGGGAGAGAGTTGGCCAGCAAGGGAAATGGATCGGGTAGGTGATCTTTAAAGCATGTGACAGAAAGAAAGAGCAATATCACCTGAAAAAAAAATCACAAGTGCAACCACCTCAGGACTGTTTTTGTTTTCCCCGAGCCTGTTGAAGCTGTGGTATGTTTTACACATTAACCTCTCCACACCATGGGCAGCACAGGGCCAGACAATACTGAGGTGATAGGTCACCGAAGCAATAAAGCAACGTCTGTGCTCCTAAAAATGCAACCCCAAATTCCTTCCAGATATTCGACTGTGTGATGTAAGTTTTATGTGTGGGTTAAACCAGAGAGCAAACTTCAACCCTCATGCCCTCTTAAATCATGCAGCCTCCTTGGAATGACTAAAATTCCGCCTGAGTTGCACTACCCAGGGTTTGTAAATGTCTGGAAGGCATAAACCACGAATGCATGTAATTTTTCTGTTCCATCCTGCCATTTCTCCAGCTTTCCCACACAGATCGCTGCTTTCTCCCAACCACTTCAAGAACAGGATATATTTCTGTCTCAAAAACCATACACTATCTCTCCTGATCCAGGGAGTCAGATTACACTGAGATGCAAAACAACTTCCTCGCTGAACAAATTAGACATTCATTTTTCCCCTACAGGAAGATATCTGCTTGCCAACCAGGTGTGATTTGGAATGGTCCCCTCCAGGGTTTCCTTCAGGGAGAATTTCAAGGCCTCAGAGAGAAGTTATTGATCACAGCCTGACCATAGCCAAGGGCAGACAACACCTCGATGCACATGCAGTGCACAGTATTGAGCTGTGCTGGAGACAGAGCTGGACCCACTTACCATCTTTCTTTGGATCATATCCTTGGACAAGTTGTTCCTCTGCAAAGCTGGCTCTGCCTCTTCCTTCAGTCCTCTGTAGACTCCCATTTGCCCAGCACTGAAGGTTTCCTCCTGCAGGAGACGCATTTTAAGCCACAACAAACCAGTTTAGCAGTTCTGTTCCGCTCCCCATCATCTCTACTAGATTCACTTTGCATGACACCTAGACTCCTTCCCAAGGGTATTTTTCATGTACAGGAAGCTTCTCTCCTCTTCGAATACTCTTGAATTAATGTGTTCAGAAGGCACTTATTTCTGTACTTTCTTTTCAAAGTAAGGCACTCAAAAGCCCCAAATGCCAAAGTCAAGGTGATCTGGGCCACTTCACCTTTAATTTTCTGCCTCTCCAGCTCACTCATATGATGCATTCTGTTATCAAAAGTAGATTGCTTGTGTTTGAGCACTTGGATTAATTTTTTGCATAAGTTATACATGGAGCTCTCTGGAAAACATTTTCACAGTCATGCTGAGGAGGAGCTTAACATGAGCTCAGTCATTGCTTCTCATCCTCAGTGCAAACACCAATACATCTCAGACGTGTATGCATCCAGGGCCTTCTCTGTTAGTCACCATATCTGCGCTTCCATGCAAGGATTTCTCACACTAAAGTCACTCTCATCTTTGAATAGCACTGCTAATAATTCTAGTACAAAATACTTTCCCTGTGGTAAAGAACAAAGGCAGAAAAAAGTCCCTCTCTGCTCAGTTTTATACTCAGAGTGATGGCAATAATAAACCAACAATTTTCTTATATATCTGTGTAAGACTATGGCTGTCTCAGATACTTATGCTCACAATTTAAAACTCCACTTATATTCTGCTCAAGGCTTAACATCCAGAAACCTTTGTAACAAAAAATGGACTTTTCTTGACTTCTCATTACGTTTACCCCTGCAAGGGTGATGCTTAAAAGGCTGGCAGCATCTCCAAGAATTAAAAACAGAGTAATCATTTAACATAGACAGGCTGAATTCAACTAAGGATATGAAATAACAGTGTGCTTTTCAAAACTCACAATGACTAGCTGTAGCTTCTTCCATTTATGAAACTGATTCAGAAAAGTTAAAACAACAGGGATATTCAGACTCCTTCTGGCTGGGATAGAAATACACAATTTCACCACAGTCTTTCAAAAAACCCAAAGATGATAAGGTGGGTGAGCGAGAAAAGAAAGTCCTTTCACTAAGGTGTCTGATGCTGAAGTAGTGTGATATAAATATCACTCTATGAAACTCACAGGAGGTTGTTTTCAGTGTGTGTTTGCTCCTGAATCTTTTTGCCCATCTTCCCAAGGCCAGTGACCTGTAACTACACATCACAGTGTTAGTTTGTGAACCCTTAAGACCCATTTGTAGGAATTCAATTTTGTTCGCTCCAAAGACAGGAGCTATGTGCAGCACTGTGGCTCCTGCCAGAGATTTCACATGCCTCTGCTGCCAGATGATGACTACCTGCATGCCAATAAGTTTCTGTGTCTGTTTTCATACCTGGGACTCTTGCAGTGGATAAATAAACACTGAAGTGGCACAACTAGTTCTTCATGAAATCAGTGAATAGGCCTGAGCTGGTGTTTGCTAACAAATCCTCACTCCATTACTTTCCTCCTTTCTGTCAGGAGGATTCCTCTGTCCTTTGGATTTTTTTTTTTTTTTTTAACTATTATCCTTACTTTAAAAATATTTCTCAGTGCTTCCTATTTCTTTGAACTTCTGATCAGTGCAACTAATCACTTAATTGTGGGTTGGTTGGAGATACCAGGCATTCCAAATGAGCTTTTCCAGGTAGCAGGCAATCAAACCCTGCCAGATTTCCCAACTACGCTGAGCTCGGTGGAGTGAAGCCAAGTGGGTTTGGCAAGTCAGCTGCTCCCACCACCCACGCGCACACACCTACCGCTACTTTATTCGCTGAACAACTCTTTCTTCTTCCCCTCATCCCACCCACCACGGCTGCTTGGCCAGGAGGGGAATTTGTAGTTCAGCAGTTCAAAAGAAAGCTCATTCAGCCTGCACTGAAAACCGTGGCAGGGGCATGGCTGCCCTGTTCTGACTTGTCTGGAGTGATCGAGATGCTCCAGCACTGAGCTTCCATCTGAAAAGACATGTGGAAGTCCTCCTGCTGTCAGACCAAGCGGTGTCTGGCATTGCAGGGCTTCGGCTTGCTCTTAAGCCTGGAGATGAGCAGGATTCTCTGCTGACATCTAAAGGAGCTTCTGGCTGCCAAGCAGCTGGGAGCCGAGGTATCAAAAAATCCACCTTCTCAGCTTTTCCAAAGCAGCATAATAATACCATGCAAGCTCCATGGCTACATAAAGCTCCAGTGAATAAGATATAAGAAACCAAATAAAAGCAAAGGCCTTCAGCATTATAAGCACTTCAAACAATGTAAGGACTTATTTTTCTTGTTTTAGTACTTCCATCACTGTTTTTATTCTCCTTGCAAAATGCTCAGCATTCAGGCAATATTAAAAGCACCTGAACAGTAAACTTTCAAAAGCAGAGGGCCAATGCTCAAAACTTTGTTTTCTTCCCTTTTATCTATCCACCTATGAAAAAAAAAAAAACCTGAATGAAAACACAAGTTAATATTTGTGGAGAACAGACAAAAACACCTTTCTGCCTCCAGACTCCCAGCTGCCTTTCCACAGGAATCATCTACAAAAATGCGCTCCCTGAAGTCCTGTTGACACCATTTGATGATTATGGTGCACAGGGATTATCCGACCTGACAAAGCTGGGTTTTTCCCATTCCTAACAGGCCTTGTGCTCCTTTCAGGAGGCAAATGGTGCTTTTCAGTAGAAGCAGGGCAAAGGTAGGAAGAAATATTGAAAGCTGGATTTCTTCATTGATCACAGAAAATAAAAAGGATTTATAAATGGGAACTATCCTTCCTTCTACCCCTTGCAAATCATCTGTTTCTGAGGCAAACCCAACATTTCACTTGGTAGGTAGTCAAAATGCTGCTGAGGGAAAGGTGATGCCCTTGTCCCAAAATCACTTGCACCATTTCCCCCAGGAGGTTCAGCTGCTTCTCCAAGAACAGGCACGTCCCGTGTGAAATAAATACAAGAAGGTTGGAATCCCATGTTTTTCCACCTCCCTCACCCTGGCTTGGAAAGAAATGCATTTGAAGCTAAGGGAAGGAGGTAATTGAACTCTGTCATTAAATGTGATGCTTGTTTACTGCTCGGCATTGTGCCGATCCATTGCGGCTCCCTGCAAAGGGCACTCTCCCACAGCTCTTCTGCGAGCCCATGGGATAAACAGAGACCCAGGGACAGTGACAAATCTGACTGAAGCAAGCTTGTGTTTCTTACATTCTCATCTTACCTCCTGCCTTATCTGTAATTAATATCTGTAAAATGCTTTGAACTTTCTTTTTCCCTTATCTCAGCCGCGGTGCAGACCCTAGATGCAACGGATTGAAACAGTCTCCTGGAGGGATCTAGGCTGGCAAATGGGAGGAACCTCCACCTGCTTAGCATTTGTGTTTTGTGATAGTAAACATGATTGTAGTCAAGCACCCCTTGCAAAACATTAATATTATTAATGTGGTTTATTTTGGTCAACAGGCCTAGCCTATTCAGTTCTGGTTCAGCTCAAGCTGTGATTTTCCAAAGTGACTGACCAAGTTTCTCTCAACAGCTTGCTCAGGTGATAAGTGTGTGCCTGTGTAATATGAGAAACTTCAGGGAGGTATAAGGAAGGGTTTATGAACCAAACCGACCTGAGGCAGTGGTGTTCTCAGTGGTGTCAAAATATGATCCATGTAGCTAGTTTGATTCCTCTGTATGTCTACAAATTTCCTTCCATGAGGAGTATGAAGTACAAAGCCAGGTTTTAATTTGTGACAAACAGGTGCACAAAGTAATTTGCTAAATTATTGGAAAGATCCAAAGTAATTCACCACCATCCCCCTTCTTAATTTTTTTTTTCTTATTTCTACTATCTCTAATTACAGGCATAAAATCCAGGTAATAAGTGGGTTACATTTTCTGCTAAGAAAATGATGTCTATAATTATAGGCACATGTTCAACTGAGATATTGTGGCATCCAGTACTTCCACAAAGATGATAATTGTCAACCTTTGCACTGTAATTAAGTTTAAATAGGAATCCTAATCATTTTCCAAATGAGCAAGCAGTAAGCCTATCTTGATTGGCTCTGTTGTGGCAATGAATGAAACTGATTTATTCTATGAGTTAATTAAGTTTTATGAAAGCCCGTGCCCCCCTCTCCTCAAGACACACATTGTCAGCAAATATTTGAACTAATTAGTTCTGTATTGTTTTAATGCTGTGTGATAGTATTACCTGCATTATCCTATTAGGAGCTCTGGATTTCTACAACCTTGATTTCAAGTTCCCCCCCTTGGAGCAACTACTTTGCCTTTGATTCACCTGTTTCTTGGGTTCACGGCCTTCTTTTCCCTTTGAGGCTTATGATTTCAGCAAGGCTCATAAACAAAAGAGGATGCTATGCAGTTTGGTGCTCAGCTTTCCTTACAAATGTTCTTTATGCCTAACCATGACCTAACAGGCTCCGTGTAAGGCATCTCATCTCACCGGCTTTCTTTTCACTGCTATTCATGTGGGATTCTTTTTCCTATCAAATACCAGTGCAGCCAGCCCAGCAGGACTCTGCTAAGCACAGACCACACGGGGAGGTCCTGTACATTGTTGGATGCCATGTATCATCTTGGGTAAACAGTTACACTATACAAGCCAACCAGAACCAACGTGACTTGCTCTTGCCTTCTGTTCACACATTCAACACAACTTAATCATCCACTAAAGCTGCAGAGATCATCTGAACTCTCAGTTTGATTTGCTCCATTCCTACAAAGGTAGTAATTTCCTATAACTATGCAGAAGAAGAGTCAGGAAACTATTTCACATCACTTCACAGCCTGGTCTTCCAAGGAAGCCACACACTTGGCCAGAAGACCCTGCACATGGGATCGGGTAGTGGCTGCTAGGAGCTGCCACAGCTGGGGATGGAGAAGGAGGAAAATTTTGGATCCACTCCAATCAGCACAGGTACACTAAGTCAGTGCAGATACACTGGTTTATTATATGTGAACACCAGGCTTTCTTTGCCCATTATCTCTGCTTTCTCACCTCAGTTGTTTGCCTAGAAGAACATATTTATTCTTCCTTTCATGAAGGACTTGAGCTGCAAAATAAATGCAGAATAAAATGTTTCCAATGCACTTGCCCAAATAAAATGATTTGTGCAATTTAGTGGAAAAAGTCACAGAGCTGAAAAAATATATGTGCTTCCTGTGGCGAGAGTACCTGAAAGGCAATGAAATTCCATTACCTGAAACAAGCCCATAAACAGCATTACGGAGCAGCCACTTGTCAGTGCTAGATGCTATTTGTGGGAAGCCACTAATTGCAGCTTTCATAAAACGGTTTGACTCCCTTCCAGGCTGATGCACAGTGCATTCCAAGTGGGTGATTTAGAA
Organism: Todiramphus chloris collaris; assembly: GCA_025345505.1. Taxonomy (NCBI): domain Eukaryota; kingdom Metazoa; phylum Chordata; class Aves; order Coraciiformes; family Alcedinidae; genus Todiramphus; species Todiramphus chloris. Next base: position 10,834,564 of record JANVCC010000036.1, read on the forward strand.
GCTGCAGAAAACCAAATGCCCCCGCCACGGGGGAAGGTTGCCATTTTTGGACTCCCTAAGGAGACCTCCACAGCTGAGCATGATGTTGGCCACCTTCTTGTCAACTGCCTTCCGTGCTGTCAATGTCTCCTTCTCCATCAGAGTGGCCATGAAAATCAGGTCTCTATGGGAGCAGAAATGATAGTGCACATTGTAAGGGGCAGTCTCAGTCTCTAGCACCTTCCTGGGATTTAATGTTATAAAAAAAGGGCAAAAATACAAAGACTGGGAACAGAGACAGTCAATGTCACTTGAGATGTAATACTCAAGGCCTCATGGTGCTAGCAGATACAATGCTGGTCCTATAGGAGACCTCTTATTTCACGGAAGGACAGTTGGAAGTCAGGTGAAGCACAGTGAACAACCCAAGTAGTTTGTGAAGTCAACAGTCATGGCAAAAAATACTTTCTCATGGCCATACAATGAGCCCACAGCAGAAGTAACTCTTTCCAGTCTAATGCCTTGGAAAAGACCTTTCCTCCTAACTACATTTCTTCTTACATAACATGGTTTTCCTTACAGAACAAACAAGGGAAACGAAATTTAAGTTGAACTTCTCATCTTCATTCTGAATCTAAAGCACGCATGCTTCACCTCTGGCTCTAGGATTGCTTCATATCTTGCCCCATGAATCTATACACAATAGGACATGCTTGATTGGCAGGTGGGAAAACTGGCATGCAGCAGTGTGATTCATCAGTTCTTTCAGAGCACATAGAGAAGACAATCTGCTGATGTTTGGATAGTTTGCATGTTCTTATCTTAGTGGGACTTGTTCACACAGGCAAGGTTTGATTTTATGTTATCCTAAGCCTTGCCTTATACTTGTCCTAGTAGCTGAAAACAAGTTATTTTAGCCAAAGGCTCCAAAATTCTCACTTTTTTTTAAAAATAAAAACAAACTGATCAGTAACTTAAAAAAAAAAAGGCGGGGGGAAGAGAAAAAAACAGAACAGTATTTTCAGTGGCTCATGAGCTGGAAAAACAACATTTTTTAATGAGGGAAAAAAAAAGATTAAGGCCACTCAGCAGCTGAAAAAGCAAGCACTTATTAAACCAAAATATTTAATGTTCACAGCCATTCAATGGATGGAAAAGTGTGTTCTAATGACCATGTTTAATAATGTTTAGAGTCACCCAGGGCAATGAAAAGCAACTTCTTGCCTAACCTCATAGAGCTGCTGATTCTAATAAATATTATGCATGTTGAATGCACATGTAGTGAATTAGATTTCCTACCACGTTCTGAGGAGAAAAGGGTTAAAAACCCAAATCTCGAAGCACCTCTCTACTGTGAAGTAAGGGAAGTTAGAGACAGGTAGGAGAGAGGAGGAAAGGGAGAGTATGCTGCCAAAAGAAGCTGAGCAATCTGTTATTCTTACTAGGGAGGAATATCCAGCACCCAGAGGGGCACCACACTGTCCCAGTATGAGAAACTGGAAAACAAATACAGGTTTTCTATTGCCAGGAAAAGAGGGGAGATTGTGCCACTGCAGACACTCTCTGCATCTTCACAAACTGAAGGCACTGGAGATTGTAACTGGCCAAAAGAGGCCAGGGACAGGCAAGGGTGTGTCTCTAAGATCACTGTAACATAAGATACTCTTCCTCAGTTTGATAATCTAACAGCTTATCCTGAGGCAGCATTGCAGATTTATTCAAGAGTTCATTGTATTAGCACGGATGATATTCGCTGGGGGAAAGGTGCTACTTCAGCTGTTTCCTACTCAGAAATGGCCTATGCATATTGAAAAATGGTCTTCATTTTGCTGCATTCAAAACAAATGGTACTCAGGGTCTAGTCACAGGAGGGCTGAGTGGTGTGAACTAGCCCTCCGAGCCTTTCCGCAGCATGGCTGCCTTGAATTTGAAACAGTGCTGCAATTTGCTGTCAGCATTTCACACTCCCCTAATTTTCATATGAGGAAAATAAGTGCTTGGGGTCATCTTGCCTTGTTGACAGGGATTCAGGGAGCCATTCTGAATCCCTCTCTGCACTTGGAGCCTTTCCAGAAGCTCAGCACAGTACCTGCAAGGCAATTTGTCTTTGCAAAAATATTTTGCCATTTAAAGCCACTAAGTGGCAGGGAAAAGCAAGCCCTGAAAATATATGTTGTGCTTAGCTCTGGTTCATAGCTGTACACGCTGAGGGTTTTAAATGTAACGCGGTAAGCCCTCCTAGACAAGCCAGCTCCTAGGCTGCTGTTAAGAGTACTCTTTCCACACAGCAGAAACAGGAGAAATCAATGTATGTTAATCAAGGTATCAGGTAGAAGAGAGATCTATCAACAAATAGAAATAGGACCAGTCTGCCGGCATGGTGCCAGGCATCTGGCCAGGACTTTGTGCAAATAAAGATACAGAACACTGCAGCAAAGGCTCCCAGCACAGCGATGAGATGACAATCAACTGCAGTGTTCCAGCTCATGCTTGCAGAAGTCTGTTGTGCCCATCTGACCCTACATCAATGACCAATGCTGAGCTCAGACTGTAATTAAGATGATGACAGGAATTGCTCTGAACATCTGACTTCAGCTGCCTCAAAGGAACTGACATTTCTTGGGTAAAACTTGAAGCTTCAGCTGTTTAATTTCGAATGACACTCATTTGCAATGTCCCATCTCATAGCAGTGACCTTCAGCTGAAAGAAGGTCTCCCTCCATTAAGGGCACACTAACCTGAATGCTTGCAATGTCACAGCCTCACCCTTCATCCCCCGTGAAATAGTTTTCTATTCAGAGGTAAGTTTTCCCATGCTGAAATGCTGGCTTTGTGTTCCCAGCTAAAAGGCATGTGCAGCTTTGGTGAAAAGCCACATCTGAAAAAAGACACTGGGTAATTTGAAGCTATCAGCCACTTCAGATGCTGCTCATGGTCAGTAATGGGGGCACTGGCAGGATTTGGGGTTCTGGAGCTTGGAGAAAAGGGACAATAAATCAGGTGAAGAGATAGTAAATCAGCAAGCTGTGCAGTGATACAAGGAGTTTGATGGAGCTTATAGGGTGCAGCATACTGGGTGATCACAACTGGGAATCACGTACCTGTCACAGACCCTAAGCTACTTATCAAGAGAGATCATTTACAAAAGTCGTGTCTACATCATAGTGCCCTGCCTGGTCCATGGGAACACTTTACAGTCTCCCCCAGCCCAAGCTAAGCTCTTTCCTGCATGAAGAAAGAGTGTAACACAGAAGTGCAATGTTGGGAAAATTTGGAGCCCGGAAGGGTTGAGGCAGAGCATGCACACAGACTGAGGTCCCAGAGATCTTCGTAGCTGCAAACAGCAGAAACTTTCATCAAATATGCTTGCAAATCGCTTTGCTCCTTCCAGCACAGGTTTCCTAGTGATTCCACCCCATGTCCACCTCATCCACATACTTCCAACCACTGACTTTCTGCCAAGGGAGGACATGATTCTGCCTTGGTGGGCTCTCGCCTGTGTCCATCTTGGCTTGCAGCACAGTGAATAGTTGCAGCATGGCTGGGAGATGTAGCCCTGACTTGCCACTGGCCCAGGGCACCCAGCCACCAGACACCACTCCAGAAAGACAACTGCAATATCTGTGTCCTGCACACCACCCGCTTCAGACACATGGCATCCTCTATTGGGAGAAACCTTCAGCAATAAAGGGAGACAGGGATGACTCTCCCTCCTCAGCATTCTTTCAAACACCCTCCGGCTCCTGCACTCAGCCGGGTCTCCTGCTTCTCACTGCCAGCCCCAAACTTTTGAGGTTTTCCTAAAAAATCCTGAGAGCTTTCAATTACTGGTATCGCTTAGCTGCAACTTCGATATTTTTTCCAGAAACCATGAAGTGAAGAAACTGTCTTTTCCTCTTTCTCCTTCCCCTTATAAATTATACTTAATTGTAGCTGAGATGGAAGTTACACTGATGCTAAAAGACCAAGCAGAGAGGGCTGCAAAAGCTAAATATGGGAAAGGTATTGATTGCTGGATATCAGACCAAAAGAAGGATCCGGGGATGGGAAGCAGAAAGGACTGAAGGTAGTTCAATGGGACACATCTGCTGCTGCTCCCAGCAACACTCAGGCATCCTGTAAAAAAACTAGTGGTTGCTTCTCATGGGACTTTTACTCATTTTCTGCAAACATCCTGACAAAATCCTACAGCTTAGCGTCCCCAGCAGCTCCCACCACCTGCTCTTTCTAGCGTCCAGCCCTGGGTTTGTCCGAGCTCTCACAGATACTGTGCAGATGAGAACAGGCTACAAGAATCCTGGGGAGGAAGCACATGTCTTTCTGTACATCTAAATGAAAAATGCCCCGGATCCAGTTTCCTCCTCTTAAGATCGTAGGAAACACACGTGCTATTTTCGCCCGAGGAGTTACAGGGAACCACCTTAAGCCCTGCGACAAGTCTGACAACAGCTGCAGCAAGATTAATGTTTTAACTGCATTAGTATCCTTATTGGTACTAAGTGGTTTTTCATATATTTGCTCTTCCACAGTGGTACTACAGGATATTTACCCACTGGGAATGTTATACTTTAAACAGTAAAGGAATGGGATTCTGTTCTCTCCTGTACTAAATTCTCACTCGTGATTCCCAATGAATTTATCAGGATTGCTTATGATTGAAAGTAGTGCAAACAAAGTAAAAAAAGAAACAAAACTCCAGATCTGAGGAGTAAGGATGCTGAAGTTCAGCAATGGGGAGGGCTGGCTGGGGAGGGCAGGTAAAGAATACTCTGCTACACCCCAGTGTCCTCTGAATTTCTCCTGCTCCAGAAAGTTTTATGGAGTGGGAGCTGATGAGTAAACAGTATAAAATAAGTTGAAAAGTAGAGATCTGATGTCAAGAGAAGGTAAATACAATAAAGTGAACTTGAATGGCAAAGAGAAATGGAAAGAAATGGAGATGGTGAGATGAGGCTGTCGATGTGAAACCTGCACTTGCCTTGAGCTCCAGTGGTAATTACAAAGGGGAAATGGGGTTTGGCTGTGGTGGGAGATGGCTGGAAACAAGTAGGATTTACCTTGTCCTGATGAACAAGAAAATAATGAAAATTAAGTCAGTGATTAATCCACTCACTACCTAGCACAATCCTGAAATGCAATTATGACCATTTCTTTTAGGATTACTGTGATTTGTTTCAATGACTCTTTGTTGAATGGTTTCTCTAAAAGAAGGAAAGAAGCTCTACCTGCAGAGCTATGTTGAAATATCCTTATATTTGGTGTCAGCCTTTGCCAGCTGAGCTAAGCAGGGGTACCTTAGCGCAGCTGTTGAAGTGCATTTATTTCTAACCACATCTTAATAGTCCAAGAGCAATGCGATGGCAGCTTCTGCATCATCAGCCCAATGTCTAATACGATGAACATAAATTGGCTGAAGGAGTTCAGGAGCACAGAGGCCTTTTCTGTTGTTCTCATTCAAACTGGGGTAGTAGCACTGCCCAATTGTTGCACAAGGAGAATGTCTCCTGCTTGCCATTCATTTTGGGGCAGATTCAGGTTTGTGCCCTGAAAAACATTTTAAACTATCTAGGAAGAAAAAAAAAAAACCCCGAAACAAACACAAACTGGGGGCTTTTAGTAAAGGATTGACATAAATTAAAAATACCTATGTGACTCTAGTGAAAACAATTCCTGATTTCAGAAATTGCTGCTCACTAATGAAATGAAAAGACTTCAGGTTGTTCAAAGATTAAGCTCAAATTACCAGGAACACAGTAAGAAACTTTAAATCCTGGGCTTTAAAGCTTTAAACATGAAGTGGGAAAATAGTGAGATGTTACTTAAAAATCAAGTGAAAGGATTGAAAACGTGTGAAAATGTGGTCTTTTGCCTTGCTGAAAAAAACACCAGATGTTTTCAGTGTAGCCTTGTGTTGGAAAATGAAGGCCCCTGAATCTGATGCAAGTGTCATTACAGTGCAACAGAGGTTCACGAGAACATGAAGAGTTAAATCTTCCTTTCCATTGACAGGCTATTTTTTCCTCCCGCTCTGAGAAATAACCTGGTTAGAGTCCTTGGAACAGCTGTTTTCTACCATCCTTGTCATCTGCTTTTCAAATTACCCAGATATTAAGTGATTATTTCTTATGATTTCAGCTTGAGTGCATCTGGAATTCTTGAAAACTCCCATCACTACAGGTTTCCCTTCCACCTCCTTTACATCCTGTCTTCCTCTCTTTGGTCTCTAAATTAATTTTTCCCCTAACACATTGATGTTCTTGAACGTAGAGATCTGGCAGGTTCTCAATTCAGAGGGTACAGGCAAGCACGCAGAAAAAGAAAGGGTATTAATTATTCATGATTCCTCACTGTTTTCAAAATATTTCCGAGAGAAAGGACCATCTGAGCTGACAGTAAAATGGCTGCTGTTGTAAGATAATTCCTCAAAAGTCTTTAGGGAACACAAACTATGTGACCAGTGCTCATCCTCTTGCTTGAAATGATGAGATGGCTCTCCCTCGCTTTCCATCCAGTGGATCTCCATCACAACAGTCAAATCCATGACCTTGCTGCCTAACCTGAGGCATATTCCAAAGATGAGTCAGTGTCTAAGATGCAGACCATAGGCCTGAAGAGCTCAGTGGTGGAACATTAGCCAGTAAGTGTATGACCTGGAAGTTAACACTGAACAACAGGATGGGCAGCGTGAGCATGACTATAAAGGAGTCAAAGGAGGCAATGTCTGTATATGTTAAACAAATAAAAGATGATGCCCCGGCTCACAGCATGATGCACTTTACAGATCTGTGGAAACACAGTATCTCAAGACTTTAAATGCAGCAAATGTTGCTAGTTTTGTAACAAGATATTGTGTATTCTTTAATTTGCCAGCTGCTGCCCATGTTACTCGGTGTGCATCCTAAATCAGGTATCCCTCACTATAATTGCACTTGGTTTCCCTCTCTCCAAACCATCAAACACACCTCTGCTCCTCTTGCACCAGCCTCATCTGATTCATCAGGGGTCAGCACTGTGTTTTCCTCTGCAGTGCAACAATAACAGAGGACTTGTGACTTCTCATTTGGTTTTCCTCTACGGATTCCTCAATAGAACTCACCAGGGACTCAAAATGAGTTTTATTTGTCTGCCTTCAGGTCATTTGTGGTGATTGCTTACTCTCTGTAAAGGTTACCACTGTCAGCACTGTGCTGCTTTGATGTAGCCATCTGCCACTGAGAGCAGCACATTCGAGCAACACCTAGGTGTTTGCAGTCTTTCCTGCTGTCACAACATCTCATCCTCATGATATCACCAGGGCTTAAAGGGACCTTTTCTTGCAAGTCAGTCTTTCTCCCCATGAATAAACAGTGATGGATTTTGTGGCCTGGGTTGTCACCTGTGATGTGAAAGAGAGGAGGGGTATGTGATCCCTGCCTGTGCAAGCCATGCAGCAGCCTCAGCGTTGGGTCCAGTTCCACATGTCTGAGAGTGATAAGCTGTTACTCTGCTGAGAAACTGGGCAGTTTTGAGTCTGCCTGTCTGCACATGACTGAGAGGGAGACGTGTGAGTGATGTGGGCACTCTGGGAGTGCTATGTTATCTCACTCACTTTCACACAAAATTCTTCACTACCCCCTTGCCGCATTGTGGCTCATGAAGCCAACCTTGCTTGGAGCCATCAGTGGCAGATAATCGAGACAAAAAGCTGTACCAGGGCAGCTGCACATCTTTTAGGGTCTGAGGTGGGATGTCTATGTGGCAGACGTACTCACTTGAACTGAGATTTAGAACCTATAGCCCAGCACTGCAGACAGCCCTTAATGGAAAAGTCCTGGGTCAGCAGTCAAAGGATGATCTTTGACCCAGGACCACTGTGGCCTATAAAGTCATAAGCAACTAAAATTAAATAAGAGTAGTGTCCAGCAAGAGACTGGAGAAGGACCTAGAGAAGTATTCATCTATCTGCTCTGGGGTGCATAAAGAAAAGTGTGTCCAGCAGGTTGAGGGAGGTTCTCCTTCCCCTCTACTCTGCACTACTGAGACCATATCTGGAGTACTGTGCCCAGTTCTGGGCTCCCCAGTTCAAGAGGGACAGGGAAATAGTAGAGAGAGTCCAACAGAGGCTGCAAAAGTGATGAAGGGACTGAAACGTCTCTCATGTGAGTAAAGGCTAAGAGATCTGGGGCTGTTTAGCCTAGAAAAGAGGAGACTGAGGGGGGATTTTATTAACATTTACAAATATCTGAAGGGTGGGTGTCAAGTAGAAGGGGCCAGTCTCTTTTCAGTTGTGCCCTGTGAGGTAATGGTCACAAACTGGAACACAGAAGTTCCACCTCAACATAAGGGAAAAATCTTCTTTCCTGTGAGGGTGACAGAGCCTGAAACAGGCTGCCCAGAGAGGTTGTGAAGTCTCATTCTCTGGAGACTTTCAAAAGCCTTCTGGATCTGTTCCTGTGTGGCCTGCCCTGGGTGATCCTGCTCTGGCAGGGGGGTTGGACTTGATGATCTCCAAAAGTCCCTTTCAACCTCTACCATTTTACAGTTCTCTGAACCTAGAGTGGACTGGGCTGAGTTTGGTAAATAAACTCAGGACTGAAGTTGTACTGCTTTCCAGAGCTGCCTGACACCATTGCTGCTGAACTGGCACCACTGAGGTCATTGAATGATGGGTTGAATTTTTGTCCCACCTGGATTTTGAACACTCAGCGGCTCCCAGGCACCAACGCCCTTCCTCACAAACACATCCATCATGACTGGCATTGATGGATTAGCCAAGGAGTGACTGGACATGAACTAATGAGCACCGTTCAGCTAAGGCAGATGCACGCTAAAAGGGCAGCATAATAGGAGCTTTCATTCCACAGGATGCATCTGCACCAGAGAGCTTGTCCAGCCACAGCTTTGCAAACCCACAAACCTCTAGTCTGTTTGGGATGCAGAACGTTGTACAGCTTCTGACAGCAACCAAGTGCAGGTAATGGCCTTGCCCCGCTATGTGGTCTCCCCATGGCTTACAGAGCCAAACTAGCACAGCAGCCTCTGTGGAGGTGTCCAGACTCACCCACACCTATTGGGATAGGATTAGGGCATGTCATGAATGGTAGGAAAAGATCCACTGATGTTGACACCAGGACCGCAGCTGGGTGGAAGATGTAATAGTTAGATCCTCTTCTGAAAGGCAGTTTAAGATGAAGAGACAAGTGGGTAGAGACAGTTTTCAGGATCACAGGGGAAAGTGAGACTCACAGGACATCCAACAGCATCTCAAGACTACGAACAGAACTCTAGCATGTTAGCGTCTGTCTGGAAGGGCAGGTCCTTCCTACAACCTAAGGCAGCCATTTCCCTGCAGCTATGCCGGAGGATAGAGCTCCCAGTTACCATCTCTGACATGCTCTAGTCCTGCCTCACTCCTTCTCTATTCTGCCATCTAGTCCTCTACTCCAAGTCTACATTCATGGATCAACAACCTTCATACGTTTGGTAGAAATCTCCCTGTCCAAAAATTTCTCTGAACTAGAATTACCTACATAGAAACCTCAGAAGTGTCCACTTTTCTCCCTGAAATGCAAAATATTCCCTCTTCACAAGATGCTTTCCAGACTATTTTATTTAACACCCCGGAGTCTGTAGCAACTGTTTCCCATTTATAACTTCTTCTTTTCCATATGACACATGTGACCAAAACCCTGATGTAAATACTGTGGCATTGCATATCTTCATGAGTACACGCTGTCACATTCTCTTTTGAAGATAACTGGCAGCATACTGGATGCAAAGAACAGCTGGAAGTAGGGAAGCAAGAGGGAGATCAAATGAAACTGTGAGTAAATACCATAGGGATTGCATAGTGTGGGTGCTAGCTGGGAGATTCCTAGAAAACAGCACTGTAACAACAGCCTCTTGGCTTTAGAAACTAATTGTTCATCTAGACAAATATCAATTGTAAGAGAAATGCTAGGGGCATAATAAGGGTATAACCAATGCAGATTTGGTGGTTGCTTTTTGTCAGAAACGTACATTTCACACCCTTCAAATATTTAATTAATACCCACACAGCTTTAGGAATCCACCACAGGGTTTCTCTTCCCAGAGTTTCAGTCTGGGAGAGGCAGCTCCACAGAGCACGTTACAGCACAGATCTTCCTCACTGCAACATCTGGCAACAGAATGGTAATTGATGTTGTATAAAAAAATAGATCATCTGTATGCTATTTTCCACCCTCCTCAGGAGGGAACCTTTTCATTGGCTGATCATATCCCCCCCTTTAGTCTGTCCTCTGAGAGGATTATATAAATCAGGCATTTAAAAGGTCAAGGGATTCCCAGGGGAGGATCCATAAAGAACAGAAAGTTTATGCTGCAGCCATCCTATCACCTCCCCCCGAGATACGCAGAGGAACTGCAGAGATCCAAATCCACCCCTCGCATGGCCATGAAGCTCCTGTTGAGCGAAAACTCCCACTAATGAACATTTTCTTTTGTCTCACCAGGAAAATTCCAGTGAGTGGCACCATCCACCCACCAGTTCCAGCTGTGGATTTGCAGGGGAGGGGAGTTTGGACACCCCTCCATCTGCTGCAGCCTCCCTTCTGATGGGGTCTGTGCATGGTGTGTGTGGTGGGAGACTCCAGACCCCACTCATCCTTCGGGCTGCTTCAGCAGTGACCTCTCAATGCTACTAGTCACTGTGCTTATAATGTGCCCTGAGAGACGGTACCGAGTTTGTGCTTCCTCTGAGCACCCCAGATGAATCTGCAAGCTCGACTTTCCTTGTGGCACACACCTATTGCTTTCTGCTGTGCCAGAGTTCCACGGCCAGCTTCCACAGCGAGCATGGCCCATTGTCCCCATGCCCTCGTTGGCACAAGCCAGGAGCAGCACGTGGCTCAGGCTGTGCTGCACGGCCCTGGCACCCCGTGGGAGAGGGATCTGATCCCAGCAGAAGCTGGTGCCTGGAGGCTGCAAGGGATGGGCAACGGCTGTTTGCTCCATGTCACAAATCCTGCTGCCCTCTTCCCCAACAGGCACGGGGCTGTGCTTTTCCAATTCTTCCTGCCCTGGCTGCCAAAAGGCAGCAGTGGCCCCGCTGCAATTTCCTGTATTGCATTCAAATGCTTTGACCTTTTTGCTGTTCCATGCTTCGGCTGTGCTTGGCTTTGCAAATTCATTAAGCCAAAAAGAGGGAGAGGGCACAATCATCTTAATATGGAAAGCTGTGTGCAAAGGTGATTTGCCAACCAGTCGCTCAAAGGCACCGACATGAGCATGCAAACTAAATGACAAGCATCTGGGCCACAGTAAGGATAAGGTGGGGGGAAACTAAAGGTAGGAAGCAAAAGAGCTTTTGTAACTGTGATACTGCAGCATAACTGTACCCCCTGCCATGGGACTCCAGCCTAGGGGCAGGAAGAAAACTGGTATCCTGCTCCAGAGACCAGATTATTTTACTAACTCAAATGAATATGAGGATGGGTTACAGATAATGATTTACTTAACTAAACAAACACAAAGCTTGGACAGAAGTGGTTTGCAATCAGCTGCATCTGACCCTGTGACTATATCATGGTGGGTTAATGACAGAACCCTGAAATCAGATCAATTCGTGGTCCTTGGCTTCAAAAGGGAAATGAAAGAGAGACAGAAAGGAAAGAGAAGGGAAAGAGAAAATAAAATACAAAAGAAAGCATCTATTTGCCTTCATTTCCTGCGCTGATGAAGTTGCTTCCAATACTTGCAATTACTCTCTTCTTGAGAAAGGAATTAATTAACATCATAATGTATCTTCAAAGTCCCAAGAAGAAGAAAGGGATCTGGCACAAAGCAGGATTCCTGGCATGGAAATCAGCCCCTCATCTAAGCAGCAGGGGTGATTGTACAGGCATATTAGTGTGAAACAGGGGGATGCACATTTATTTGCTGCTGGAAGAATTTTGATGAACGAATCAAAATCCTTATCGTGTCTGGAGGTACTAGTAAGGCACCCAGAGCTTAGGGAGGGCTGGTAAGTGCTGTGTGCTAAGGGTTTGATTCAGCTCTGTGGAAAGCAATAGGACTGTGGTCATGGAGTTTGGGAAGGTAAGGATCAGGCACCAAGCCTGTGTGACAGCTGAGAATATTCTTCCTTGTCCCAAGGACTAATTCTCCACGCAAAACATTCATCTCCCTTCTGAGTCACCAAAGTACACCAAGTTTTAAGTTAGGCAAAAATAATTTACTTATATCCTCAGACAATTTCAGCTACCAGCATTATTGCTAAAATATGCCCTATTCACTGAGGCATCTTGATAACATATCTGAAGACACTCTGTAGACACATTGAAAAAGGCATCCCTGTGCCAGACAGCACGGGCCACAGAAAAGAAAGATGATGTAACAACAGATGAAGGCACTTCATCATAGATCCGCTCTTTGCAAAATTCAGAAGAATAATAAAGTGATGGACAGCAAGAGTCACAACCTGCCACACATCTAAATGCCACCGTAGCAGTAGTAGAACATTGTAAATCATGGCAGAAGATGACTTGGAGGTGGTATCTGAAGGACAAATAGCCATTGCTTCATCGGCCACTGACACTCCAGCAAGCTATGGCCATGGTGGCCTGTGTCTCTTGGAAAATAATGAGCCAGATAACGTCAAACCTGATATGTAATCCTTACAGTCCAACCTGACTTGAATAGGAAAATCTGAAATAAACCAGATGCTGGAAACAAAGAATGATTTTTATGTATTCTTTAAAAACAGTGACTGACATCTGTCAGAGTGTCTCCCATTCTTGAAGATTTTTGCTGACGTTAAACAAGAGCATCGATAATTCTAATGTCATACTTAATAGAAAGGAGGGTGGAAAGAAAAGAGGTGACGTGGAATGCCATTACATTTTGCAGCCCAGGGTGAGCAGGCAGGTGAGAGCAGTTACTGAGAAACTCACTGCTTCGGACAGAGGCATTTGAGATGGCTGCACTTGTTATCTTCAATCTGTTTACAGAGGGGTAATTGAAAGTAGAGATGTCTATCAGGCCAAGTGTAACAGTTTGTTCATGCTTTTCTGCCCTTCCAGTGTAGATGAGACGATGGCAGGAGCGATAAAGGGTGAGGATCCACAAGGTGTGAAACGTATCTGATTGGCACTAGGAGATGTTGTGATGGGCACACTGTCAAATTTGCCACCACGACAATGTTACTTTTACAGCTTGTGACTCATTTCAGTTTGTGCAACTGTTACAAAGCTGCTTCTGGCCATGGGAGCTTATGCTTGACCAGAGTGGGATTCGGGATGGATTTTGTGCAGGTCACCATGTGAGCAGAGCAGAAGGATGAGAAAGTGATGCCATTAGCTGCATAGCCAGAATATGCTCAGGAAAGAGGGGCTTCTAATTTCACTTTGCTACTTCATTTACTCCATTTTACAGTTTTGCCTACTGTTTTCTTAATGCTATAACAGGAAAACTCTTATTAAGTATTAAACTCTTTCAAACAAAAATTGATGGTGACTGAAATATGCTTTTTTTTTTTTCCCTTTTTTTTTTCCTTTTCAGACCAGGAGCTGTGTACTGGGCAGACTTCTTAGAACATGCTACAGATTCCCAGAGACCTATGATGACCATTCCTGCAAAAATGTCTGCTGACACAACAAATTTAATACTGACACATGAAAAAGTGTTGCAAGAAAAAAAAAAAAAAAAAAAAGAAGGAAAAAAAAAAATTGGGATTGCCCCCCTGCCAAATTCAGAAACTTCCCTACTTAGAAGATCCCTTGAAGCTATCAAAGATAAAGTGTAAAGTGTAAGATGGACAGCATAAGGGAGTGGGCTGTGGGTAAATGCAGTTTAAGCCATAGCAAATGTCTCTCCATATGCAGCTCTATCAATGCATCTCACTGCAGGTGGGAAAAAATTTCCTATTCCTATTGTGTTTCCTTCTGCCCCATGTGCATAAATGGCTCATAGCATAATCCACGTTGGAGAACTAACAGACAAAACCTAAAATACTTCATATTCTGATGTTTTATCTGCTTTATGCTAGTCAAGAACAATACTTTGTGTGAGGAAATTAGCTTTAAAGTCATGGAGTCATGGCAAGGCTGTGTTAAGTCCAAGCTATTGTGTATAAATGGGACCAGTATCATGCTCACAGGGCAGTGACAGCAACAGCCAAGTAGAAAAATAAAACCATGACTTCTCACCTAATATAAAGTGCAAGCCGTGTAGTAGAGAAGCAAGTGAACATTTGGGAAGAGCTGGCACAGAGTAGGTAAAACTACTGCTCTAGCTGCAGACTGCTAAATGCCACAGCAAGCATTCGTTCAGTGCCATGATTACTGGGGAACATCACTGGGGAAGGAAAATCTAGAAAATAGCATTGAATACTGGAAGACATAAGGAAAATTAGTCTATTCTATAGCCCCACCAGATTTAGAAGAGCGAAGTCAGGCATAGGAAACTTCAGACCACATTGTCCATAGCCAAAAGAGTATTTGAAGAGTTATTTGTTACTTGGAAGAAGAAAGGGGGAAAAAAAAAAAAAGGTACAAGGGAATGAGAAGGGCTCACAGTGGTCCTGATCCTAAAGAAATAAATCCAACAAGACTTTGTGCGAAAAATAGAAATGTATCAAGTGTGGACTAAGGTACAAGTGTCTCCCTGCATTTTGGGATGATCCTATCATCTGATCTGACTCTAGGCTGTGTTTGGTAGAGAAAAGCTTAAAAATTCAAAAATAAAAAAATATGTATAGAGAGGAAAACACCGTCTTATGTCTCAAACCTTCTAAGTAAAGTTTGTTAGAGGTTGCTTAATGATTCAGACATTCCCTGCATGCACATATGTAAAACAAAACCCACCAGCCATGTTGCCCTCAAATCCCATTTATTCATTTTCATGGTTTTTTGTCCTTGACACTCCAGCTGGCACCAGCAGTGGCCACAGCAGGTAGCAGGGAGCATCCCCCATTGCCTCGGCAGCTCTGGAGAAAGGGTTCTGAGAAATCTCAGTAGGAAGCCTGCACGGCAAAGATTTTTTTCACCCCTTTTTAAAGGCGCAATGTGGCTGAAGAACTTAGATAAGGCTCCAAATGCATCTGTCCTTTGGGGTGAGTACTTCCAGCCAGGGCCTGTCATACAGACCCAGGCTGAAGCTTCCCACTGTCACAGATAGGAGCTGGATTAGGCTTCACACAAATGATTTCTCCCCTCTCTTTTCCATAACTAAGAAGCCGTTCCAGCTATGGGGTTACATTCCCTGCTGGCATAGATGATTGTACTGCACTGGGTTGCCCCACCATCAGCTTATGGGAGAAGGAAAAGTAGTGAAAAGGACCCCTGTAGTTTTGACTGATTAAAATAAATAAATAGCACAGATGAATGTGACTCCTTGTGTACTAATAAACAAACAACACAAAAACCTGCCAAATGTACTAGAGGCTTGAATCTTGGGCTGAGTTTCGTGGCTAGCCAGGACACGAATCCAAACCCAGCCCTGGCTCCCTCCCAGGTCAGCCTGAATTTCACATCTTTCGCTTTTCTAATGCTGCTGCTTATGCAAGGCCTGAAACCAGCCAACATGCTCACAGTGAGTTTGGTTTCCTTTTTGTTCTGAGGACCAGAGAATGGCAGAGCAGAGCACAGAGGGCTGTTTGTCTTTTGCAACCTGTCTTCAGCTCCATATACCAATCTGCAAAATTACATTCAAGGCATGAATGGCCCAGCTGCCCAACCACTCCAGTATCAATTCAGCCCACACTATCTATGCCTCACATCATATTTTTTTTATATATATATATTTTTTTTTTAAATAAGAAAAAAACTACTGCTTTTTCAATATCCTCTGACAGCAGAAAAAGAAATGAAGGGGAGAAGGGGAGGGGGGGAAGAAAGAGGCAAACAGTCAGATCTCAGAATGAAAAGTACAGACGTGTGTCAAAAGGTTTTGTCTGGAGTGGGACCAGGTGGCAGAAGGATGCTGCAGTTAGGAAAATACTCAGCTTTCCTTTCTCACAGACATGTCTGCGTAATTGCAATTTGGTTGGGCTATGTTGGTCCCCAGCAAGGCTGGCTGAAGCAAAACTCGCTCAGAGTTTAAATTACTTTGCATAGCAGAAATGAAGAGGAGAAAATTGGGTTCAAAGTTACCTGCTGAGAGTATTAAGATAGAAAGGAGTTAACCTGTAGGGAAACCAGCATAAATAAAGCCTTCACTCAAATTTTTCTCAATATTTGGATGCTAATCTCACACTGAAGGGATTACATGGATAATCTGAGTGGGCAGATGCCCAGATGACTTTAACAAGACTGCTTTTCACAGGGATTTTAAAGTTTAGCCCTGTAGTAGTCACACAGAGGCTCTGGAGAGATGGAAGCTGCATGCAAACCCAGAGTTGGTGGGCAAGAACATGTGTTAGCACCCAGAAACCAAACCTGCTGCTTTAGAAACATGGACACACAGTAAATCTTTGCAGGACTAAGCTCATCCCTCCGAGCCAACAGTAACCATAATGTCCAACAGAACAGGGAGATACTGTTGTATTTCTCATTTACCCATGTACAACTCAAGAGCTCATTTTACCAGGGAGAAGAAATGTCAAAAGCAGCTTCTGCCTCAGCCCAGGCAAGGGGCTGAACAGATTCACTCATTAGCTTGGTGGCACTGTTATCTGTCTTTTCTCTCTTGCCTTCCCTTTGCCGTCTGGGATATTACAATTCACTGATCTTTCAACCACTTCCCCTTTGTTCACCTCTCTTTTATATTTCCTTTTCTGCAAATACTCCAGCAAATGAGCTCCCCAGAAGGAACAAAGGCATTTAAAGCTGATATTGCTACCCTGCAGGAAAATGGGTTTCCAATTTATCATAGTATATAAAGCTAGGAAATAATTCATAGACTAGACTTTTTGGGGTTGGTTTTTTTTTTTTTCTTCCCCCGATACTGGTCATCCAAAATATTTCACAAGTTTGGGCTGATTGATGTGAAATTTCTTTGGTAGAAAAATGGGTCGTGGACGTGGGTAATAACAATGTTTGTCTTTCACATTTAGCGAATAAAATACTTCTCTCTTTCAGCTGAACTTAGCTTTATATTTACTTTGGTTTTATACACCAGGTCTTTTAAAGCCTTAGCAATTAAAAAAAAAAAAATTAAAAAAATCACATTCATTTTGAAAAAAACCCAAATAACAAAACTTTTTTGTCATGCTTCCAATTTTCCTAAATAATGCAAAAATTGTTTCAAGTTGAAAGGAGTTATTCTTCCCATTCTCATAACAGTTATATGCCATTAATAGCTTATAAGAGCTACATTTAGCCAATGAGCTAATAGAAATAAACCATGTGATTGGCAAAGACAACTCTAATTAAAAAAACCTCCAACAAGTTGACCACAGATGAGTTGAAGGGCAGGATAAGTAAAAGTGCTATATAAATTACTTGCAATGAATTATCTGCCAGCTGAGGCAAGCTGACAATAATAGACCTAGGCAGCATATTCTGTCACCTTTCATTTCAGATCCTGATTTTTCCAATGAAATCAGTAGCAGAAATCCTGCTCTGCTCCCTAGGGAAAGGTATAAGAAATATAACTCCTAGTAGGGTATTTTGTGTGTCAGAGATGCATTTTGTGTCTCCATGTGCAATTGCTCTCTCCTTGCCTCGTATCTTGAATCCTCCACTCCTGAGGATTTTAGTGTAATCCTTAAGGGATTCAAGTCCTGAGTGTGAAGGACCACAGCAAGCGTGTCATCAGGGATGTGGGAAAGAGAGAGAAGATCATCATCTCCAGAGACCACTGCTTGCTGTTATGGCACTGGATTGAAAGCAGGAAAAAGGGAGTATTTTCCATGGATCTATCCAAGAAGAGAGATGCCCACACCAGGAGCTTGTTCCTGGACTGGGAAGAGGAAGTACTATCATTGCCACCCCAGCATTTTCACACTTGTGGGAACAGCTCTGGAAGCCAACGTGTCTGCAAGCCTCTCACCGGAGCTACTCGTGTCTGCCAACGGTCTGGGGATTTTGGAAAGTACTTCATCAATTTCCAACAGAGCATATTTTTTAAAAGAAACAAACAAAAGACTCTTAAAACCATCAGAAGTCAATATTCAGGATGACATGTATCGATGTGGTCATCCAGGGAGACAAAGACCTCACAGACTGCGCTCAGATGAAAGCAAGGCTGGTGTGCAGGAAAGAAAGGCAGGGAAAGACTCTTAAGGATGGTTTCCCAACCTTTGGTTTCTCATGTCTCCAAGAACATTTTCTGTACTGGACAGGAGTGTGTACAGCATGTTAAACAAGGCCTTGTAACAGATATCTGCAGGGATTGTATCAGACGGCATGATAAATCATTTCCAATAAAGGTACGGGATGATATCCAGAGACTTCAGGCTTCAATCTAATTAGGCATCTGGGAGCAGTGCCGAGCTGCTGGACGAGCAGGGGGTTGTGCAGTGATTCAGGGTACTGTGGCCAGTACCTACATTTAGGAGATATTCAGCCTTCCCACCCCGTGTGGGTATGATGCTGTGGGGTACCACTGAGGTGGCCAGCAGAATTAGCGATGGTGGTGGTCTTGGTGGGGTGGGACGAATGGGATAAGTGAGCTACCTTCCCTTAATTTGGTGTGGAGAGGAACAAAAATCACCTTGTAATAAGGTTCCAGCATCAGGAAGCTTGTATTTCTTCTGGTGACATGTCAAGACCCATGACATCATGCCTCAGTGTCACGGCCCCACATCATTTTATCATGAGGTAATCAGGTCAGCCCCGGAGTAAGGGCTCTTTAAATCAAGAGCTGAGAGTCAGGGGCTGTTTCTGATCGAATGACAGCAGTGGGGAGAAGGTGCCATTCACAGCCTCCAGAATGGGTCTGTCATGCAGCTGCAGGTCTCTGTAGAATGAGGAAAAAACAAAGAAAAAGAACCCCCCCCCCCCCAAAAAAAAATGACCCTAACACCCTGGTGTTTGTAGTTTGTCCTTGCTTGGAGGCAGCCAGATGCTTTAGCATTTCAGAAAGGGAATAGGAGGTGGAGGAAGAGGAAGGGAAAGAAATAGCCTTTGGTTTTCACAAGGAGACAGACAGAAATGAGAGAGTCCATTAGATGTTAATAAATTATCCTGCAGTACGCCGGGCAGACAAGGCCAGCTCCTTAACTCCATAGCTGGCAGCACTAGGCAGAGATACCGATTTATATGCATCTGACACACACAATCTGCAATATTTTGCAATAGCACGCCAGACTATGTGGTGCTCTCTCCTGCTGCACCAAATGCTTCCTAAGGGTCCACCACCAGCAGCACCGTGATTGAAGACTGGGGTGAATATGTGACCTGCAAGGCTCGTTAAAACACCAAAATAAATTGCCAGAGGAGGCTATGAAACTATCATCATCGGCAATTTTTAATGTCAAGTCGGACATCCTGTCTGCAGCCAGAAGGATGGAGCAAAAAAACCTTGCAAAGTCCTTTCCAGTGGAGCTTTTATGTTTGCATGGTTTAGAGAAGCAGCGTTGAGAGCTCTGAGCCCTGTTTCACATTTCCTGCTGCCTGACCAGGAAAAAAAACTTCAAATATTAGAATATCCTTTACACTGGTTTTATATCTCTTAATCTTGGTCTAATAAATGGCCTTCAAAACCAATTCTAGAGGCTTTCCTCCTTCACAGTTCTCAATATACAGTAGGACAAGGAAGAGGCTCTGCCTTCACCAAGAGAGATGTTTCCTGCTGCTATGGTTTGTAGTGCTTATACCAGCCTTATGGATCACAGCCTTGTCTAGAGCAAATATCCCAGCAACAGTCTTAGTTCACTGTCATGCTACATAGACCTTCAGAAGAAGCTCAGTCCCAACCTGTGGTCTGGGAACTGTCCTCTTCCAAATCCATCAGACACAGAGCTAAATCCTGTAAACAGCTTTTGCTGCCTCTCACAAAGTTTGATGGAGTTGAGTGTTTAGGTGACAACCTGAACTGGTAAATGAAAAATAGTTTTTACTCGTTATCAGAACATCCTTCCAGGCTTCAAATCCAGGAGGTGAACTTCAAGCCAACTCATGTGTTGTTTCTCCAATCATCTCAGAACTTTTAAGTTGATCTCCTGAGTTTTGCAGGGTCTATGTATGAGATTTGAAGGTCTGAGTCTGGCAGAAATGAAACAGTGCCAGATCAGAGCCTAACAGCTGAGGTATATTTCCCAGGAGGATGCTAAGCACCCTCACCTTGGGTCTAAATCATTTCACTGGCAGGGGCTTACTCCATCACCGGGTGCACCCAGATCCTCACAGGACTGAGTCAACAGTGCATCAGTTACACCATTTACCCAAATGAAGATAATGACATGACAAGCAAAATCAATTTTCATATGGTCTCTAAGCTGAGATTTGCTTCCAGAGGTTAAAGACACAGGGCAATACCCTTCAATGAAGCTAAACAATTTATAGCAGCTGAAGATCTATCCTTCAGAGCTTAACTGCTAAGGGCAGGGAGAAATTAATTTCTGAATCCAATGCATGTTCAGCCAGGCTTAAAGTAAATGGGGATTATTACTCTTTGCAGGTGAAAAGCAGATTATAAAAATAAATATACATTGTAGGTTTAAAAGAAAGACTCCAGGGAGACAGATGGGTTCAGAAAGAAATTATTCAGAAAGCAGCTTCTGAAAGCATTGAATATTCTTTGCCATTTCCCAATCGATTCTTAACTCAGAAAGCAAGAAAACAGCCGACACTTCTAATAGCTGCTTTTGGAAGCGCAGTCTGCCCAGCAGCATGATTTGTGGGGCTCACTTGAGTTCCTGGCAGCCACTGCTGATGAATCAGTGGTTTCTTTTTTAACATCTTCTGTGATAATAGTCTGGCAGCAAGGAGAAATGTTGCTTTCCTGAAATTCAGCTTTGCAGGATGCTGTCCTCTTTGGTAAAGCAGACATTAAGATTCAAAATCAGAGAAGGCCCTAATGTAGAGAATATGTCCTAAAAATACCCACGATGCAGATCGATTTTCCCCTTGCCAACATGTTTAAACATTTTTTTTTTCTCTCTCTCTCTGAGATCACTGCCACATTCTCAAGCACTCGGCCAAATGAATAATACTCTTTCTTTTCTTCAGGTCCCTGCAGTTTTAACTCGCTGATCTCCCTTCTCAAAGCACATCCAGGGAGGCTACATAAGCAGAAGCTGACTCTGGGGTGGGAGAGGACCTTGGAATCAGACAAATGGCGTCCATTTCAGCTCTATCAGAATATTTTCAATCCAAACCGAGCTTTCTTCCCCACCTCTAATGGATATGCTGAATCTTGCAATTAAAAAGTGTATCGCTGCAGGAAAACAAATAAAGATACAGACAGGCTTCTGGGAGATTGCCGCTCACTAGCAACCTTTCTATCAGACAGTCTTCCTGATAGTCTTGTAATTAATTAATAGCCACATAGTTTGGACCATTAAAGCAAATCACAGTGTAACACCCACAATGTTGTCCTGGGACCTCTCCTTGTGAAAGCACCAACTAATCGCTTGGGAAGGAGCTCAGATAGCCAGAACCATCAAGCCTCAATGACTCCTCAACAACTAATGAAATCTGTCAAGGAAAAAGAAGATAAATGGGAATAAAATAAAACAAAACAAAAACAAGGGAACAAAACCCTTGCCAGTGCACAGGGGAGTTTTTCTGAGGTCTGTGCATAAGGAGACAAAAGCCTCTCACACGCTCAGCTCAGCTTGACTCTATTGACAGCGGAATCTTTGCAGCAGATTTCTCTCAGTGTGAATTCCTGTCCCTGAAGTGTGCTTTATCCTCTCTAAACAGCAAACAATGAAACAAGTTAGCAGAGGAATCACTTCAGTTCTTGAAGATATAGCCATTGACTACAGTCTTTACCTTCCACCTCCAGCCTGCACGAACAAATCATCTGGAGAATGGATTAAAAACAAAACAAAACAAACCCCAAAAAAACAAACAGCAAACACAGGCTTCGCTTCACCTCTTCCAGCACTCAACCAGGCACAGTAAAGGGATGTTTCCCTAGGACTGAGTAAGGAGGGTTGAATGAGTGCTTTACAAACAGGAGAAGTACATAGTCCAAACCTGTAGTTTCTCAGGTCACGGGTAAAAAAATTGGTAGTACAATAGTATGTATCTCCAGTATGGCTTACACATAAACAGGACTGGACAAGCAGGTGCATAAAAGTAGCTGCTGACTTGTTTTTTCTTTTCAAATGCTTCACTATTTGACATTCTGCATGGCTTACTGCAACAAGGAACAAATATTTGCTTGTCTTTATGCTTTCTTTTGTTTACTACTAAAAAATAACAGGGAAGATCTGTTCCAGTTTATTATTTGGCCCAGTGCATTGAGAAATTCAAAGGATGGACAAGTGTCTTCTGATCCTTTCTTCAAACACTGAATCTGAACCACTTTTGAGGAGTCTCAAATATTACGATGGACTTTCCTAGCTCTCATCATAAAGAAGTCATGGCAGGTGCTGCCTTCTTGGACCTCTCACAGAATCAAAGGCTCACACAGTATGTCTTCCCATACATTATCCATACCTTTAAAACTAAAACCAGAAAGCATGTTGTTGTAGCATTGATCCCCAAAATACTTATACTTCCTCTGACTGCTGCTTTGGTCATTCAGTGCTTTACAGTTGGAGATGAAAGCCTTTGGCATGCTGAAGCCAGCTCAGTGCCCCTGAACCTTTGATCAGCCCCAACTGACTTGAGAGAAATTCCAGCCTCTCTGTACAGGAATTCTGGCCTTACTTTACATTTCACCTCAGATTTACGATCCTGACATTATTTAGAGCTCCCAAGAGCAAAGATGTCTCTGTCTAATTTACCCTTTGGTTTGAGATCAGCAGCAGTGGCTTGTGCTGACCAATGCATTTCTCTGTATGGCACAGAAAAAGAATAGTCAACGAGGAGAGGAACATCAGCCACACTCACATCTCCTTGAAACCTGATCTTGTTGCCCTCTTTCCCTGTGTTGTTAATGCACTAACTCTCCAATTTGTCATTTTTACCACTTGAAACACAAGGAGTGAGAAGTAGAAAGAGACCATGTTAGGCAGCCAGCACAGTATCTTAGGATGTGATTCAAACCCCTTGTTCACTACCACAGCAAACCTCATTTGCGTGGGGTACCACACAAGGGATTATCAAGGTAAAACCACTGTCCCCTTCTCCTGGTGGGTTTACACTGACCCAGAGACACAGAAATCAGGGCAGCCCAGGTACTGACTCTCTTCCCAGACATGTTTTTCTTGGATGCTCACACATCATCCAACAGCCTTTGCTCGATCTTCTGTGTTTAAGAGTCTTTGGAAGATGTAGTTGCTGAATCCCTTCACAGAGCTACTTATGGTCCTAAAGGAACACAAGGGAAAGCACAATTCACAGGAATGGAGGTTCAGAAATGGAAAACGCACAGGAAGAAACATGACTTGCATCTTACACATCAAGCCCACCCTCTGCTGCCCTGCCAGCAAAAGCCACAGTGAAGTCAACGACTCTCACTCAGTCAAGACCAACACTTCCAGAGTGGAGAATAAACAAATCCTTCCTTGTATCTTTTCCTTGTCCTTCCCAACAGCTAAGCAATGCTTTTAATGATGCACTTCCTGAACTCTAATGTCCCCCTTGTTCCAGCTGAGACCTGGGGACAGTTCCTGCAGGCAGGACTCCCCCATGCAAAGCAAGTGCCAACTACAGGTGTGAGGAATCACAACATTTTTCCTGTGCCTTTTGGTATATCAGAATAAGGAAAAGCTAAGTCCCATTCCTGATCCTGGAACCGCTCTAATTCTGCTCCTAGGGTGGACCTCTAGTCTCCATCAGAAAATTGAGAAAGCTGTTAAGCTATTAGGAGTAGTAAAAAAGCTCCAAGTCCCAATGCACCGAGGGGTTTTCCCCTCAACCAGAGTAGACAGTAAAGATGGAAAATCCACTGTTTAAACAGCACCAAGAATGGCAGTTGTTCAGTCATCTGCTTTGAATTTTTTCAATGCCTTATTAGGAGCTGATTGACAAAGAAGAAAAGAAATAAAAGGAATAACAAAACCATAGCCTGACTAGCAGGGAAAAGGCAAGAATGCAACAATTTTACAAGACTGATAAATTGAAATGAACACAAACTCCACAGCCATGACCTTTTGAAGTGTCACTTATACTGAGAGCATTGGTATGGAATGGTGCTGTTGATTTGTGCTGTGAAGAGAAACACTGAGAAAATCCAGCCTGCACTTTGTCATTGGCTGAGACTGATCAGCCTTTGCCAGCTAGTTTAGAAAAGCCCAGCATGTTTTTTGCTGCAAGGTAAGAGTGAACATCTACCCTCCTTCCCCTTGGTTGCCCACTGGATCCACAAGACCTCTTCAGGGGCTATATAACCTGGATATGACTTTTCCACCTACTTCCCAGCCTGAATCTGATTTCCCCAATAGAGTGTATAGAGGTAGTGGCGGGGGGGGGGGCGGGGGGGGGGGGGGCTTCTCACCCCCTGGGGGAGGCCCACTGGTTCAGGTAATATCCAACCAACCAGCAAAGTTTCCCTCTATTTGACACTACAGGTCATTTATGACATTTGGAAAATATCTTCTGCTTCCCAATAACTCTTTTAGATGAGATTACTTCCCTACAAAGATACCTTCTTTAAAGACAGGCAGGGCTTGAATGAACATAGGTGTATATTCTTGCCCAAGCATGAACCTATACAGTTAGATTATGTCCACAATGTAAAGTCAGACTCTCACAAACCTGCTTTTTACATAGTGACGCATGGAGTTATATCAATGATTACATTAATATAGAAATGTGTTAAAAGTGCTATGGAGGAGGTAACATGAGCCTCAGAGTCCTTGAAGAGCCTGTTGGTGTCATACATTGTCTAGATAAAAGGGAAAACACTTCCTACATTATGCTTTACAAGGTTTCAGCAAGTGAATATAGAAGCCAAGAGAAGCATCATCACAAGCTACAAATTCTGGCCCAGGACATCATCTGTTCCTATATTTTTTTTCCTAGCTGTTAACCAGAGATGGGACCCTGCCAGAAATGAACATTTAACATATTTGTTTATTCTTAGCATGATTGATTTCAGCTGAAAAGAGTTTGTATTACTCTCTTGTACGAGCCCAGAAGCTATATAGAATTGAAGGGAAAACTGGTAATTCTAACCATGCAAACAATCAATATGCCTTGGAAAAAAACACAATGAGCGTATCAGCAGCCTGATTTTGCCAGCCCATAAACTATGACTCGTTTATACAAGTCTTGGTTCACTTGGGAAAGCTTTTCTAGGCTGAACAGCAGCTCCATACTTTTGGAAGTTAAAGCATAAGTCTTTCTGATAATGAAGAAACAGAAATCTGAAACGCATGTGTTGCCATGTAGATTAAGTAACATGATTGCTTTCCACTAATACAGTCTAGGAAAGAGGGGAGTAGGGGAGAAGTACTGGCAAAGGAGAAGGGATATTAAGCTAATGGACAAAGCTGGTACATGAACACAGGAGACATAACTGGACACAAACTGGAAAGTAGAAATTAGATTACAAAACACCTCAGCATTAGAGCACGTGGTTCTGGAAGGGCCATTTCATCAGGCCATGTAGGACCTTTTGTCCCTCAATTCCCAAGTAATACGTTACAGCTTTGTAGAGGATTAAACTACAGTTCTGCCATGGGTGAGCTTGGCTCCTTGGGCGTAGCTATCATCTGGGAACGGTAGAGAGAATCTCTGCAAAAAGTCCATTGCATGGAGGAATTATTTTAGCAAGACCATGGAAAAAGTTCCTTGCCCTCTTCCCCTACAGCCAACTCTGTCTTGGTCAGCACAGGTCTTTCCCTCTCATCTACATTAAGATGTTGCCAGCATAGAAACCAATTAATTTATTTCTCAGAGGACTTTTCACACTTATTGGTATGAAAGACTAAGATTAATCCAACCCCAAGGAACTGTCAATACCTGGAGAGCCCTGGAAAAGTATCTTTCAGAACACTTTTTCAGCTTTTTATGGACTTAATGAAGGTGTACATCACTTCAAAAGATTCAGAACACCTGGGTTTTTTAACTTTTTCAATTGCCTGACAGTTGTCTTTATCCCACAGATTTTCTCTGCCATCTTTCCAATTGCCTAAGAAATATGGAATGCAGTAGTATTGCAGTATTACAGCCTGACATGGCTTCAAGACCCCATCCTCCAAACCCTGACACTGTGTCCAGATGACTTTGCCCACAGCACTACAAGTAATCCTTTTCTAAATTCAAAGGCAGGTGTGATACAAGCTTTTTTTCCCCCTTTTTCTGTGCTCTTGAAGTATGAATAAAGAGAAATTCCTGAGCACAAGTAGAAAATCCATGAATAATTTGTCTGCCCCATGTTATCTTCCAGATGTGCAGATTCCTGCGCCTCTGTCTCCCAGAGGCATTGGATGTGATTGAAGGACAGACTTCTCTTATGCTAAACCTTACTTCAGCTCTTAGACTTGTGCTAGCAGCTTTCTCAGGCTGCAAGCAAACTCCCTGATGAATTCCCTCATGTCCTCCTCTTTGTTTGTGCTTCCTTTCATTTGCTTTGTCCAAGACACACAAAATCACCTCTTACTTCACAGCTCCTGCAGAAAGGAATAAACCAGAGAAATGTTTTACATTCACCCACAGCAATACGTGTCTCATCATAGATGCATGTTGCCTCAGGTTTAACTGTGTGGACACACATCTGATTGCACAGGGGGGTATTACCAGATTCTGCTTTGCATCAGACAGGTCAGAAAAAGTCCAGAGTCCTTCTCTGGCCAATTCATTTTTTTTTCATTTTGCAGAAGAATGTTGGTTTGCATTAAAGGAATTGCAGAACAACACTGATAAAGTATTCCTTCAGTTTTTAAGCTGCCTAATATAATAGAGAATATTAATCAAAGCACAAAAGAGAATCATATGCTTCCCCAGTCACAAATGTCATTAGAATTACTTTCCAGCTTTAGAAAGTTCTTTCCAAGTTGTTTCTTGAGTGATAGTTACTAAATTAGGCTAAAAGTCTTCCATCTATATTCTCCCAGAAAACACATTATTTTAAATTTATCTCAGAATGATTTTTTTTTTAATCTCTTTTTAATATTCCTAGTGAGAAGAAAGGGGGTGTGGGGGTTTTTCTGTTTTGATTTGGCCTTCATCCAACAGTATTCAGACTGGGGTTGTTTTTCACAGTGCTCAAAACTGGAACTTTTAGAGATCTCTTTTTCTTCAGTGAGAAATGTGATTTTTTCCATTGAAAAGAAAGTTGTGTTTCAACAACAAATATTAGGTCCAGTAACTGCTCACTCCCAGCACTGCCAAGGAGGCCACCATTTGCCACTGAGCTCACGTAACCAAGAAAGCCTCACAACGGCAAAAAAAGTGCCACAAGAAGGGCATTTATGGTGAGAAAAAGCACAACACACCACACAGCACTTAGCTGAACACTTCTCCAAAATGTAGTCTTGCTACTTAAAGTCAACCACAAAGTGGCTCTTAATTTACAACAAGAATTGCTGTTAAGTCCCAGCTAGACCAGGATTGGGAATATGTGCTGCCAGCTTTCTTCATGCTTCTACTGTATTGACTGAAAAGATGATGTTGCCCTGGGTCACGGCATTATGCAAACACATGTACTGTGGGGAACACCTTACTGCTTGCTCCCCCTTAAATTTTATTCATATTTCTCAGGAACTTGTGTAAAAAAACCCCTCACACTGCCATCCAAGAGAGCAGCAGGACTGTAGAGACAGAAAACAGAGCAACTGGCCACGAACAAGGGCTGTCAACTGCAGAAAGAAAAAGTGAGAACATCTACAGAAAAATATTCTTCTTCATACTCATTTATAGTCTTCTGTGAAGCACAAGGAAAGCCAGCACACATGTAAAAAGCCAGTCGCATGTGTGCCTTTCCTGATGACTAAGAACAGCACTCCAAATACTTGGAGGGTTTTACCACTCTCCTTAATCCATGTGGAGGGCTTGTGAGGTCATTCAGCTTTCCAAAGTGAAAAAAAAAGAATATCTGAATGCAGCATGTGGGAATTTTACCATTGAGTTCATTTGGGAGCGTGCCAGTTCGGGGAAGGAAGATAGATCTTGTTTTAAGATGTGTTTATTTGCAATCCTTACACCTACGCACAGGTTTGATTATTAATGCAGGTATCATAAACAGGGCTCTGTGCGTGCCTGTTTCGCTGGGAAGAAGCTGAGCAGAAAGGAAATGACAAAACATTTTCTAGAGTCCCTACTACGCTTATAAAATGACTATTCCAACTGTGAAATAATTCTTCCACTGCTCCTGGATACCACGGATAGAAGTTGTGGGTGTCAATATAGCAGCAGTATGTGTCTAACTGTTAATATCTATGCAACATTAACACCGACAGATTACCTTTACTCATGCTTGAATCAGGCCCACTGGGTCTACATCATCAGGGCACCTCCACCAGCTGGAGCCGCGCTTGGTCCTCAGCCTGCCCGTCCACGTGGCCATGAGCAAGAACAGCCATGAACACTTGGCACCTGGTTATTAGCGTTTATTAGTGGAAATGTTTTGTGCTCTATGAGTCAGCCCTACTGAGTGCACGGGTATATTTAGGTGTATTACACCATGGGCATAAGCTGACTTGATCAAGACTATATTGGTGTGTATTGAGCCGGAGTATCGCTCGCCTGTGAAAGCAGAGATGATTTGAGGTTGATGATAGGGGCCAGGTGGGTGACCCGTAGGAACAATAGCTGGTGGTGCTCACAGCCAGGCTAACACATAACCCATTTAGCACATGTACCACAGGGAGAATTGTTATTTGAGAAAATCAGCAGGACGTCAACAGGTACTCAAGGTCTGACCTCCTTGTGCACCCCAGGAGAGCCCCCAGCTGCAATTTAAGGGACCTAATTATCGTAGACACTCCTGGGTGATTCTGTGAGAACCGAGAAAATACACATTTTTCCTTTCCTCCCCAGACTGCAAATGAAACAA
The DNA here is from genome assembly GCA_025345505.1 of Todiramphus chloris collaris. Lineage (NCBI taxonomy): Eukaryota > Metazoa > Chordata > Aves > Coraciiformes > Alcedinidae > Todiramphus > Todiramphus chloris. The sequence goes on from JANVCC010000036.1 coordinate 10,863,502, forward strand.
ACACTAGATCAGCTGAATCGGAGTACAAGAATGTGAAACTTTTTCCCAGGGTCCATCTTAAAACTCCCTATACCTTCCAGTAAAAAAAAATTGAAATCCTGTGCCTTGTAGTTTTTCTAATTTATCACTATATTTTGATAATTAAATTAGCAAATATTTGATGGGATTTAAAGTAGGATTAGAACACTGAAAGGCAGGCAGAAGAGAAAGGGAAAAATTGAAGCCAGGTAGTACGTCAACAAGAATGACACCCTAGAGGAAGAATCTGAGATATCCATCTATATTTCACCATCAAACTAGTGATACATCATTTCACAATTAACTCTGAGAGCTAAAAACATTAAGTATTGATTCCAATTAGCTCTGAGGTTTAAGGAATTGTTTTCTTTCCTTAAGAACTCCAATGTAAAACAGCAGTTTACCAGGCTGTGTTGTGCAAAACCACAACAGCTGGTAAGAGCAGAGCAACTTTGGACTCTAAAAGAGAATCCAGTGCATTTAGTCTGGTTAGGAACTTTTCCCTGCTTGTTATTTAATTATGTGCAAAATAAATTTGCATTTTATTTGATTTTTAGCAGTGTTAAATCTGTGCTCTCGGGGAAGAGACAAGCAATTCAAGTAAACAATTCCAAGAATTCTCTCATGAGCCTGTTGACACAGGGAAAAAAATGGTATTTTTTATAGATGCACAACCAGAAAGTGTGCCCAGGGGTTCAGGTGTTAGGCCAGGTCTCGGAACCTCCACAGTGAACTTCTTGCAGTGTTACAGACCTCCTGAGGGCCCCTGCTCATCTCCCTTGGATACTGACTCCATCTAGTATGGTACCTTAGCCCCAGGGAGCACTTTACTATCCAGAGTCACCTGCCTCTTCACTCTGGTTTATTGCTTCCTTCTTCAATTTAAGGTCCAGAAACATATGGGGAGCAACTGAAGTAATGCCTTTTCCTAAATGTGTGTCAGGGCAGGTGTGTAATTCAAGCTACAAACAGCAACCTTGTGCCTTGCTGTTTCAAAAGACATAGGCCAAGCCTCAGGTGCTGTAAATCCCCAGAGATTCATTGACTTCTGCACCACAGAAGTAGCCTGCATCTATTTCCTGCTCACCACGACCACAAGTTACCAAGCAACCCCTGGCACTAGGTGAATAATTATATAATTAACAATGATTTAGAAAGCTGGATTTTGCATGTGGATGGATGTTTAATGGGAGGCTGCACTGGAGCAGAGCGGTCTGATTTGACTTTCAGTCTCCTTCAGCTATTCCACAAAGGTAAAGCCCATATCAACAGCAGCATTCACGTGTCCTCTGGAGGACAGCAGAGAATTAAAGCTGGGGAAGAAACCCAACAGAAGTTTCCACATTAGTGGCTCAAGTGCTCAGATGCTTCGACCCCTGGTTGCAGTTTTCCCCAAGACCGTTGTTCTCATTATAAACAATTGACTCAGAAACATTGCAAAAGATTTCAAATAAAGCACTCCCGCCCCATCCCCTGCTGCTCTCTTCCCAATACACAGAGATGCTTAAAACAAACCAGATGTGCTGCATAAGGCTGTTTTGTGATAAAAGCCTCAGAAGGCTCTTGCTCTCCCAGCCTGTCCTCGAGCATTAGAAGCGGCCAGTTCATTTCCGTAAGTTATTATGCAAAATAGCCTGACAGGTCAGGGTGCTGGGGAGATGATTTCCCTTCTCTAATGTGACTTTCACACTCTCCTGATGATATACAACATTAATGAAAAGCATAAGAATAAAGTTCAGCTGAGTTGGGCATGTGGTACACAACTCAATCCCATTCCCCCTTGGGCACTAATTTAAAACATATCCCAGGATGCTGATAGTCATCCAGTGTGCTGAGAGCCTGGTGAGAATGCACACAAGTTCATGTGCTGGAAGGTCATAAATAGGCAAAATCATTCTGCATGAGGATTCCCAGGTGAGCCTCATTTCCAGCACAAAAATGCACTTGACTTGGTTGATAACAAAACACAAGGTAACACTAATTGGTTTTGTAGTCGTGCTTTTAATCCCTTAATCATTTAGATAAGTATTTTCCCTGGTGTTATTTTATATCTGGGGGCCTGAGAGGTCCCTGACAGTGCAGAGTCAGACTCTGAATCTCAAGGTATTTTCAGGTAGTAACAGGTTCAAAACACCACTGCCAGACCACTACAAGCTCCCCCTGGGCTTGACCAACCTTCCACAGAATCTAAGACTACTCCCTGGCTTTTCACAGCCCTTTCAAAAGTCCTGGGAAGCACAAATAGAACATTACAACCGTACCAAATCAGCCCAAGTACATGGAGAGAAGCTGGGTACAAGAGAGGGAAGGAGGTGATGGAAAAAGCGAGGGAGTAGCATGAGTACAATTTCTGCTTGTAATTACTCAAATCATCTGAACTGCCCTCTGCTGAAAGCTACCATCCCCTGTAGTCCTCCCCTCCATCACTCCATTATTCAACCTTAATACTGCTAAACTCTTCATGCGTTTGTCTGCTCAGGTAGAAAGACCTTCAGGACAAAGCACAGGCCAGGCATGCTCTGTGCTTCCTATCCCCCGCCCCACCACCCCCACCTCTACAACCAGCCATGCAGAAGGCTCCCATTTGTCAGAGTGATTCAAATCCCTCATCAAAATTCAACCAAATGGTGTTTGCAGAGTGACGACCCTCCTTTGGGTCATTACTATGTAAGGAAATAAATTGCAAAGAGAGAATGAAAAGACCCAGGTGAACAGTCACACAATGGGAAGACTGCAGAGATCCCAATGCTGCCATGTGCTCCGCATTCAACCTCACAGCTTTAAGGAACCATCTTCTTCCTTTTCCAAAAAACACAGCTCCCTTTAATAAAAGGAGCACTTACGAGCTTCCCCACAGAGAGAAAAGAAGAAAATTCTTTCATAAGAGGGAAGCTGATTTTCACTCTAGCTCCGGTTGTACTGGGAATTAATAATTTCTACGATACCACCTAACGCAGGGGTTACACCAAAGTGACTGTGCTGAGGAAAGGCATGGTATGGTAGTCCTGGCACCCTCAGCAGCACCACATTGCACTGGACAGTGTATAAATATAGGTGGGTAATAAGGACCCTTGTTGCCAACCCAAGACAAGGGCTATTAAGTGCACACACTTGATGGGGATGGGGAAAAAGAAACAGTGGAATCAATGTAGGCTGCCATCAGGGCACAGTGATGAGGATGTTTTCTGGTCCTTGGGTAATAAAAGGCATGTCTATTTTAATACATAATCTCTTTAATGAGTCACAGTTGGCGAAGTCACAGATGCTCAAGCTGAGGGGTACAGAGGGTTAAGATCACAAAGCAATCTCATGCTATCTCTAGTGACAGCATTTGTCTTCACATTACATTGGATTGAGCAGTGAAATATAGAACTAAAATAATTTCCACTAAATTAATTACTTCTTTGGGTTGTTGGGTTTGGGCTTTGTTTTGTTTTTTAAACAAATTTGTTGTGGAATTAGAGTCTGGGGGGGGGGGCGTGGGGGGGGAAGAGGAAAAAAACCAAGTTCAGCTAGAGTTCACTCCTTCCCCCCCCCCACCAAAATAAAAAAGAAAAAACCAAACAACTAGAATTTGTTCTCCTGAGTCCCTTTTGAAAGGGCATCTTGACATTTGTAAAGGAAAGTATTGAGAGATGTGAATGCCATTATTTTCTCCAAATCTGAGATCTCCTTGTAGTGAGGAATGACAGCAGGTGCCGTAGAAAACATAGAACAGAGAATGGATGGCTTCTATCCTAGAGTCTGTAGCAGAGGCTGGAGAGAACAGGATAGAAAAAAACAGACAAAGAGAGAGGAGAAGAAACACAGAGGGAAGACTGGGGAGTGCAGGCACCACAAGCACACATGGCAAGTCACCAGCAGCTGCCCAGCTCAGGCTCAAAACCTCAGTCCTGACAAAACTGGAAACCATGACATTACCTTTGGTATTTGAAAGAACCAGGAAGCTAAAAAAGGATGAAAAATTTGGGGGGGGGGGGGGGGGCCACAAAGAACCAAGTAATGTTAATTGTTCTATGTATTTTAGTCCTTGTCATGTCACAGGGAGCACAAAAGAGACCCAACTGGTCAAAGGGACCGTGTTTCACACCTTGCAGGTTTTTCCCCCACAAAGATGAAGACGACAGAAAAAAATGGGCTGACAGTAAAGCTCCCTTATCACTCTCCCTTCACCTCTCTCCCTTTTCTCCCCCATGTCCTGAGGCTATCTGGGGACATTCAGATCCAAAAATATACAGGCACATTAAAATAAAAAAATAAATTACAAAAACCCCAAGTCCTGAGCATCCAATATCATTCATCAAAGAGACAGCCCGTGCTCATTCTGATGACAATGGTGCTAATCTTATCCCCTGGCTGCTGCCCAGATGTGACATAATGCTTAGAAATGTGTGTTTGTTTTAGAGGCTATTTACTGCAGGAGGGGAGGGGGGGAGAGATGTGAAGGCAGGAAACTGGCTGGATTTGTGGGCACCAGAGACCGGATCCTCAGTCTATCACAGTCCATTTGCACAGCTCTGTGTCACTTATAAGATTCATCAATACAGACAGAGCTGAGCAAAAGGATCCTTGTGCAAAGGACTTTTTTTTTTAAAGCCCTGTTGAATTTCAAGTACATGGGAGCTGTGTGAATGAGCAAGAGAAAATGACAGAAGAATGGAGCAAAATATTGGTTGGTCACGATTCCCTCTTCAATGTCTGGACTGAGGTGACCTCACCTAGCAGCAGAAGGAGATCACCTCTTTTAGTCATCTTTTATTTCAAGACTGACTTTATTTCTTCAGTATGAACTCTGGAGACATTTAAAAGCAGTAGGACCTGCTCTTTAAGCATTGCTATGGTAAAAATAAGCAGTTAACTGGAGAGACATCGATCTGCATGAACTTCGGTCTAAATTAAGAACACTCCCATCAGAAATCCCAAATGCAGACATGCTGTACTTACGCAAAGCAAAGCCAGATTCCTAATAGGAAAATTGCTTCAGCATCTTACCAGGTTAATCTATGCCACTATAAAGCTTTCCTGCCAAATATAGGCCCCTCATCCAGATCTGCGTTGGCGGCAATGTAGTCAAACCAGTTGTTAAAATCTCAGCCAGCTCCCAAACTGCTTGTCAAAAGTTAATTTCAGAGCAATCAGGTCCCTCCTGGCCCCAGTGTGGGGCTTTCCAATGCTGCTCGTCTTAGAACAGATGGGGAGGACTGAGCCCCCACTGCCCTGCCACCCTGCCCGAGGGATGGAGGATGCAGAGACAACCTGCCCACCCACACTGCCCTCACGCATCTAACTACAGCACAGCCCATCCAGAGAGAATGGGAAAATGCAGTCCTTTTAGAAATGGATCTGAATTTTACATATATTTTATACACACACACACATATAAATATATATGTGGTGTTCTACTGTCAGACATGGCACGATGATTAATCTGTAGTTTCAGGGGCCATTGAACAGGAAATTAAGTTTGCACTATTTGTCCTGAAATAGATATATAGAGATTAAGAAACCAAGTGAAACCATTTAGAATCTTGGTTCTAAATACACACTTCATGCAGATTTTGCTAATCGACTGGTTCCTAATTAGTACCATGTGAGAACAGAGGACACTATTTTGAAACTTCACAATATAATAAATTAATCACCGTTACATAATGACTTAAGCTCCAATATGTTTGCAACCAATAAATATTCAGAAGGCATAAAATAATGGCCTAATTAGTTCTAAAGTAAACTAATTTCATTTAGTGCTTCGCTGTCTTGATATTAGCAAAAAGAGACCTCACACAGAGTTCTGCCAAAGCATGTTGGCTCTCAAGGCAAATACACTCACCAGCTCCCCTCCCCTATTCTTGCACTGTTCTTTCCAAGTCAGAGGAACACTTGCCAAGGGTGGGACATGTTGCCCACTGCTGCAGGAATCTTGTAGCTAACCGGGCAAAAGGCAGTGAGAACAGGACATAATACAGAACCAAAAAGAGAATCCACCCCCTGACTCTAGGATTCACTAGCCTGCTCCTGCTCAGTATCTCTGTCAATACGTGACACATCAGGACACAGCTGAGCACAAAAAAGCCCCCAGAACTAACCCTGATAATTCCTGACTTTTAATCACCAAGAGGCAATGGGCTGGGGTTTATTCTTTTAGGAGGGGTATTTTTCTTTAGGAAAGTGTTTTCCACTATTAATTTAATTGGAAAAAGGAGAATGAAAGGATGTAAGCAAGTGAGCCAACTTCTTCAGTTACAGCCCTGGCAAGATTAATAGCTTGCCTCATTGTCCTAGGCTCCACAAAGAGAAATGGGCTGGATAAACTCTGACTTACTGACTTACCCTCCCATTGCCTTTCAGAACAGTTTTACCTGGCTTTGTCTGAATAGACTGATATGACATGTAAAAATAACTACCTTTTTTTTCTTTTTCCCCCCTCCTTTGTATGCTTTGTGTAAGACTTCAAATCTGGCTCAAAGGAGGGAGATTTTTTTAAAAAGTAAAAATAATCCATCCTTCAAAGAATAGAAGTGAATCCCTGAATCCAGCCTGGTTTGGGTGTACAAGATGTAGAAGGTTACAGAAGGCCACTATAACACACAAAATCTCCCTCAAACACTAATCTGTGCCTAGCAATTCAATGAGATAAAAATTTGATAACACATTGGCTGGCTGTGATTGCCCAGGGAAAAACATCTCCTTCATAATAATCTTATTATAAGCCAGTAGAGCTATTTTTGTGCCTATTCTTTGTGCGGAGCAATTTATTTTTATGGCTAGTAAAAGGAAATAAATTTCTCAGAAATGGCTCCTCGGTGAATTGGGGTCTGTGTAGCTCATTTTACGTTTATAGATAAGCAAAAGGTCAATTGAATGTTATGTCTTTTATTGCACGGACTGATAAGTCTTCACGTAACAGGAAGAAATAATACAAGTGCTCTACCGTTCCCCTCCAGAAGCCTTGTTTGAGGGGAGCCTTCTGTTTAGTGAGGTTGGAGCAAGACACGGAAGATCAGTCACTTGTCACTGGGCATTTGTCTTGCTTGTAAGATTTAATAGAGTGCAGAAGATTAGATATAAGTAGATATTGCTATTGTGAAGAACACCTGGTAAGAAATGCATCAAGACCATCTAGTATTCTCATGGGTTCTCGTCACGCATAGGTACACCCTATAACATTAACTTATTAGATAATGCTCAGTATCTTCTGTGGAGTTTCCATCCTTGGCCAGAGGAAGATGCAATTCATGGAAGCATATCCCTCTCTCATGTAATCCAGATGTAAAGCTTGGATCCTTACAGCACTACCTCGCTCCAGTTTTACCTGCTGCGAGTCACCCCTGCTGAATTACATCAAACTCTTTTCCCACTTTGCCTTTTTTTTGGCCTGCACTTGCACAACAGGGGCTGTGATCTCAGCTGACCTTCAGGAGAAAGGAATAATGTGAAAACAATGCAGCAAGTGTGGCTGCAAAACCTCATGGCATGTTACTGCAATGGAAAAACAAAACCAAACCAAACCCACATTCTGGAAGGAGTGGTGCCTGCAAACATCTACCAGCACATTCTTGACTTTCTGAGTATGTTCACAGACACAGAGGGCAACAGGTGCCAGAGCCTGATGTGTCTAAGCTGTACTGTGTTATCTTTGTGGACATAAAATAAAAATACACACTGAACAGATCCTAAGAGTGCACATGCACAGCTCTTTTTTCACTTTCATCCTATCTTCATTTTAGGAATCCTTGCTGAGCCCTCTCCTCTGCCCTTAGGCTCTCTTCTCTTTAGAGTAGCTTCATCCTCTTCACAGGCCAGCACCCATGGTCTGCAGGAGTAAGGCATAGCCTGTTAGTGCTCATTGAACCCTCTGATCCAGTGTTTGTGCAGGCCCAGCTGGAGAAACAGCACAGACAGAAAGGTCTCAGATATTTTTGGAGAGTGAATAAACCCATCAGTGCTTATTTTCGTTATGACCTTGTTGCAGTGCTGAAAGAGCAAGTCCCAGCTATCTCTTTCAGAAGTTCTGCCAGTTTGATAAACACAATGATTCGCTTGCTAATAAAACAGTTTGAAGAAGACAAGCCTGTGCTTCCACCTTTGCTCTGATAGATTTGACCTGCGTGCTCCTGTGTCTAGAGAGACACAGGGAAAGCAAATGAACTATGACTGAGCCCTTATTTCTGAACAAATCACACCCTATCCTCGCTTTAGAGGCAGTTAAATATCACTACCGGGTATTTAAAGCTAATCAGAGAGAGCATTACTCAATCAGGTTTTTAGCAGCAACTCTACCCTAGGACTTCTGGTGCATTTGTGTGTATATTGTCCACATGTCTCAGCATCTGCACCTTCCCTGCTCTCCTTTCTCATTTAACATTTGATATCTGAATTATGTGCCAGTTACGCTGTTAAAATGAGCTCTTAGAAATAACCTTTTCCTCATCTGCTGAAGCAGTTACAATTCCCTGACATAACTCATCTAATCACCACCTCAATGAGCAGGGCTTAATCTAAATGCATGTACTGAGCACCTGCCACATGTACTCTTCATTTATCTTACACGGCTTTACATTAAAACCTAGCGTGGACCTCTGATACATTATAGATGACTATATCAGGCTGTACACAGAGTAAATTAGGACCAGCCACTCAGAGGACATTACAATTATCTCCTCGGCGATACATAGCTTTAATTAAGCTACTGCCACCTTGAGGGATTAACAATCAGATCCTAGGCCATATATGGCAGAAACATGAAATGCAAAGCCCTGATTATTTTGGTGCCCTCAAAGCACTTGAGCTGTAAAATTAAAATCCCTTGGAAGGAAGAGCTCGTTGTAGCTGAGCGATTGTACAACCTGCCAATGAGACTGACTGCATATTCACTGCAGTCAAGAAACATCCCTGAGACAAGCCTGATTTTTTTTTTTAATTATTTTTTATTTTAGCAGGGAGAGAGCAGACAGAGTTCACTGTTGACTTGGCTAAGTTGAGTGTATTTCACAAAAAAGGTAACTCAAAGTTCAGACTCCCCCCCCTCCCTTTGTTTTAAAGATAGTCTGTAAGTGACTTGTCTAATCTCAATGTTTCTTTCATAGATCTCTTAAGGTTTCTTTCATACATCTGCTGTTGACTTACCATCCATTTCCTTTGGGAACAAAAGTGCTTGGGGTCTAATGGGCTTGTTTTTCCAGGTCTCACCACTGAGGGAAGAAGCCTGGCTGCAGCATCTCTGCATCTGCAGTAGGGCCACAGATTGCACTGCAATTTTTCACTTCTGCCCTTTGAATAATGACCATGACTCATGGTAATAGACTTCCACAATGAACATGTGGAACTAAAAACTCCAACTGAAAACCAAGCCCACAAAAGCTTCTGAAGGTTTTTCAAAAGGCTACTGCTCAAGCCCTTCCACTGGACTCCTTGTCACTAGTTCTGTTGTAGTGCCAATGGACAGGACACAGCAGAAGCCCAGAGCGGTTTTTAGGCTGTATGTTGGCATGCTGAAGAGAAGACAGTTTTATACAGCACCTTGAATAGCAGAAATGAATATCTGGATTCTCTTTCCAGCTCCAGAGCCCTGTTCCCCACAGGCTTTTTGCAGCTGAGCACTCAGAGCTGCCTATCAGCCATTCCAGGTTGGAGGGACCTTGCTGTTCTGAAAAGGGATTTCAAAACAGGCTCTAAAATGCAACTGCTAGGAGTAACATGAACAAACTCAACCTCAGAGAAAACATCTCATGGCAGCTTCCATCACTGTTGTTTGGTAAAGACAGGGGTATATCTGAGAGTTCAGCTTGGCCCCCAGCAACCAGATGAACTCCCTGCATTTCAGCCCAGATGTAATCACGCTCACTGCCCAGCTCTACCTCTGTCATTAGTGCTTTTCCCCATGCCCCATAGATGACAGCCAATGACAGGTTTAACTTTATGAACCTGCAATCATAGGAAGTAATAAGAAACGTAATGCAAATTCTATGGTCACACCATTTATTAACTATGTGAACTTACTGTGCATAAAAATCCATAAAAGCTACCAATTTCAGTGTAATGGACTAAGAAAATTCACAGATTTGGAGAAAATAAAGCCATCTCAAGCATACAGTCAGCTACTACAGTAAGATTAACCTGGTTTATATTCTTCAGCACTCAAACCAGGACATGCCAAACTGAAGCAGCAAGCCGGTTCCTCTCAGAGTTGCACCCCCAAACATCCCTATCAGGTCTTTCATAGCCTGTCTCCTCCCTGCTCAGGAAACTCAGAAGTACTCTGCCTGTGACTTAATTCCTCTCTCTTTTCTAGGTACCACATTGTCCTCAATGGGGCAATTGCATGCTCCTTAGTCGCACATGTAATGTCATTTATTTGGAGATGAACAGCCTTTGGAACAGAGGAGAATTGATCTCTCCTGCAGTCCACAGTTGCTCTAAGCCAGGAGGCAGGTCCCACATATTATTTTGCATATTGAATAGCTAATGAAGTCCATAGGATCATTCACAACAAATACAGACACATGCACAACACAGCCAGGATATTGCTCAGGACTGACTGGGGCTCAGGCTTTTTTTGTTCCTTCAGCATTATATAGGAAAGATGAAGCATCCTTTTTACTGGAATGGTGTTTGGGGTGAAGGTGAGGCAAAGCAAAATAGTGAGTTTGATGCACATGGATAAAAATTCACTTGTTTATCAAATTTAAGCTTAACCACAAATGCTGAGCACTAGGCTTTTGAAGGCATGGGAGCTCAGCTCCCATATTCTCCTCTGAAGATGCCATCCTAAAACACATAAACCACTTTGTGTCTCTAAAAAAAGGCTCTTTATAAAAGGTGATATTGTACCTGCCTGCATATTTAGGACACTTTTAGAAATGTGCTAAAAGCAGTTTAGTTAAATGATCCCAGTACAATATAAGTGATATATGTTTTGGAATATTTAGACTATATATGCAAAAGGTAAGATTTTTTTTTTGTAGTAATTCAGAAGAGCATGTAAGCAGAAGAGGAAAAAAACCAAAACAAAACAAACACTGACAACAACAAGAACAACAACAAAAAAAACCCCAAAACAACCCACAAACAAAAAGCAAACAAGCAAAACCAAAAAAAAACCCCAAAACAAACCACAGCATTTCTTAAGCTGTGTATTTCCATGGCTAGCAGAGCTATTTAAATATTACTGTATTGATGATCACCTGGTCTCTATGGCATTGCTGGAAATTAAACATAACAGAAAGTCATTAGCATCACTTGAGTTAATTTACAGTAGCACCGCAAGATTTTAAACCCTTTTTCCTCACATCAGTGACTACATGTACCTCTCATCACTATGAAAAGAGAGTATGGACTCCTCCCAGAATAAATGGAGCAGAAAAAATATGGGCTTCATAAGGGTCAACTCTGCATTTTCCAGTATACACATGAATTCATAAAGGTAACAGAGGATTTTTTTAAAAATTCTTTTCATTTATAATAAATGCAATAAAAGAATCTTCCTTGCCTCATTCAATATTTTTAATTCCATAGAAGAAAAAATAGTAAAAGAGAGGAAACTGAAGACAAAGCCATTGTATTTTGACAAAAGCAGCTATTACGCAGATTGCCAAAATTGAAGTCCGCAAGTACTACACATAAACAAGCTTAATACACTTCCACCTTCTCTAAGCAGACATCTGGACACACATCACAGAGACATTAGCATCACCAGATGTGCAGAATTCTCTAAATATAGTGCAGGACTGGGGCTTTTTCTTTTTGTTTTGGGGTGTTGGGTTTTGTTTTTTGTTGGGGTTTGGTTTTGGTTTTTTTCCTTTGGTTGGTTGGTGATTTTTGTGTTTGGTTTTTGTGTGTGGTTTTTTGTGTGGTGTTGGCTTTTTTATTTTATTTTATTCTTTTTCAAATCTCATTTGATTTGCTTAAGTAGACAAGAAGGTTCTGAAAGGTTTCTAAACTGAGTGGTTGTCAAATGCCCAGCATAAATCAAACTTGACAGGGCAACGTGGAATGCTGATTTTACTCCCCCCCCCCCTCCCCAGCACCAGCTTCTACAAGATCAGATCCATATAAATTTCCAAATGCCTAGAGTAAACGTAAGTAAAATTGTTCCAGTACCATAAACATTCCTTTCATTGTTTTTGCCCCCCCCTTCTTTTCCCGCAGATGCCATTTGGATGGGGCTCTGCAAGCCCTCCTCCGTTTGACACACTGCTTCCCCAAGCGGGCTGTCAGTATTTGATTAATGGTTCAGATCATGCACACCACATTTGCCAAAGACACGAAATACTCTATTCAGCTCTGAATTTGCAAGGAACGTTCTCCCTCTGATAAGCTGCTTGCAATCCCACAGTATATTTTCATGCCTTGCTTTCCACGAGACCTGTGAAATTTCTCCCCAGCAGTCAAGCCACAAGCTGAGGTTTTCCATGGCAGGTGGCCCGACTTTGTTATTGTTTAAACTGCAGAATGATGTGGATAGAACCACACTGGTCACGTACTGTATGTGAGTGTTATATACATAAAACAGATAGAATTCCCATGATGTTGGGGTTCCTCTTGAAATTGCATGTGGAAATGAACGTGTGGGTCTAGAATTGTCTTTACGACAGAAAAACATACAATGTGGAAGAAACACCTGGGCTGATATGTACTTTTATTGCTGCCCAGAATAATTTTCATCTAAGACTTTTCCTTTAGGCAGCAACCTAGTAAATGAGATGAATCAGAGTCCTTGAAAACAATAATTGAGATGGCAAGTGAGGAAGAGTTGTGCATGCCTGCTGAACCAAACCCCAGCAATAACCCAGTCCAGCTTTGCATGAAATACTCTCCCTTCCCACTCAGGTCAGAACCATAAAGTGTGGGAACAGTTTGTTGTGTTTTTTGGTTTGTATTTTTTGGTTGGTTTGGGGTTTTTTGTTTGTTTTGGGTGGTTTGGTTTTTTTGTGTTGTTGTGTTTGGGCTTTCTTGTCGTTGGTTTGTATTTTTCTTATTGTTTGGTTTGTTTGGGGTTTTGTTTTTATGTTTTGGGGTTTTTTTGAATGCTACAAGGATTTTTGCTTCTGAACACATGTACTTATCTAAAGCATCTTCTGCTCAGGAAGGCCAAACAACTTAGTGAATAAGTCCAGCTGGAATAAAGTTTGGTGATTGGATAGGTATTGTCTGGCTTGACATAAAAGGAACCGAACTCCACAATTAAAGTTCCAAATGTTGATTACACTAAGATAATTTTAGCTAGGACCTTCACAGTGTTGCTATTTCTGAAGTAGATGCAAAGGGAGGGCAAATAATTTGCTGGAGAAACACTTAACAGCTGCAGTGAGGAAGATTGTGGCACAGAAAAAGGAGATATGTAATTGATTATTCTTTCTCTTCCTCCTTGTTGTCCCTCATAGCTTTAGTGGAAACAAAAATCTAAAGGCGTAATCTGTGCTATAAAACAAGTTCCAGTGTGAACATTTAAGGACAGTGGAGTCACCAACATTTAACACTCACGAAACTGAGCCCAGCCCCAGCTGGGTTAGATTCTCTTCCATGCTTGACAGAGAACACTTTGGTCCATTCTGTTCTTTCATTTTAACTAATTCTTAAGGTTTCTAGGAGCCATCTAGGACAAATGCAAGCAGAATGCAATGTCTCCACGCCAGAAAAAAATTAAGCTGTAGCCACTGAAAACATGTATGTGCTGCTTTTGTTTACATCTTTATGTACAATGGAGGCCCAGAAGTTCACAAACATGTTTTACTGACTGTTATAGAAGTGCGTAAGAGCACAACTGCACCTCTGAAAGCTATTCTATTGGAAAGCGAGAATAGCTATTCCCTATCTTTCAAAGAAAACAGCTAAAGACCTTAAATAAATTTATCAAGAAGCAGATTTAACATATGTTTTTAAAAAGCACCTTTTACAGAAATCTTTATCTGAAAGCGTGGAACTCATTGCCACAGGATATTTTACAGAGTGCAGCAGCAAGGACTGTAACTTTTGGCACTTTGCTATGAAATAAATCAAACACTATTTATTTTCTCATTCGCCTTAGTTTTCGGCATCCCTTTGGTAGCCTGAGCCAACTCAGCCATCTCAGAAAACAATGACAGGAATGCTACAAGTTTCCAGTTCTCCCCCGCTGTCTTTTCCACCCTCCAGTTCCCAAAACTCACCTAGACTAAATGTTTACAGGATAGAAGAGCTGTCAGACATTTATCCTTTGCCATCTGGTGGTAATTTGCACACCCTCCCCCATCCCCCAACCCCCAGAATAATCTCTTTTTAGGAGTTCAAACACAAAGTTCAAAGGAAAACCTAAGAATAAACAACACATTTCACCTGGAATTGAAAACCCATGAGAATTTCAGCATTACCTGATTTCATCTTGAAACCATAAATCTCCACAGGTTTACATCAAGGTTCAGGACTTTTTTGGGACAAACTGAGGCCTTTCTCAGCTTTTTCTCACCAACTTCACATGATCCTCATCAATAGCACAGTTTTTCACAAAGAGAAAACAGACCTGAAAAACCTAGCTTTTGAGGACACTCATAGTTTCTCAGCCTACATTTGAAAAGCTTCTCTTCACCTTTCAGTCTACAACAGGCTACAACAAATCAGTACATGCTCGAGAGCACAGTGTGGTTCAAGTCCGGATGAAGACATGTATCTTGGGAGGCAGGTTCAAACTCTACACAGCTCACAGTGGGACTTAGGTTAGCGAATAAATTTCAAAGCATTAAAGTTCATTATTTGAATATTAAACATTTCAAAGAATAAAATTCTCAAAAGACAGCCCAAACACTAAAATCTTGGCCTTCCTGAGTGTGCCATTTTATTATTCATTACTATCTGCACTTCTGAAGATCAAATTAGAAATGCTATAGGTCTTCAAGAAGGAGTCATTCTCACTTTGCTAGATGGCCAGAGTTAGGGGCATGAGAGCCCTCTGACTCTTATTCTTGCAGATCTGAAATACAAACTTGACAGTGTCCTTTTTTTTTTGTTTTTTTTTAAAGCAAAAGGCTTCTTTGTTATCTTCCCATCACTCCCAGCTAATAGAGTTTATGCATACTTTGATTTTCTATCACAGAAAGGCACTGTGAGGACAAAAAGACTCTTAAAGTACAGGTTTATTAATATTCACATCACTTGACCATTCTGCACAAACGTTGTCCTAAGCTAATAGAACATGATCAAGCTTAACCTTGTGATTTTATACTTTTACAAAGTGAGTAAGTTTGACGTTTTTAAACCCTTAGCAACTGCTCTTCAGTCCCTGCCTTTAGAGCATAAACTCTATCAAATGCTGCTGCATGTGTCCTCCAAGTGACCTTGAAAGGAATCAGAATATGGAGAGAGTCCGTTCTGAGGACCACAACAGTTTGTTTTGTAGACTCAAGTGAAAAGAGACATCAAAACCAAAAGAGGATTATCTGAGGTTGCCCGAGGAGGGTGACGCCTCAGCCACCAATTTCTCTGAAAACATGATACAGTGCAGATTTACCACTGAAATAAATGCCCTGTCCTACAATACTCTGAAGGGGAAAGAGCAGTCATCTGTGTCATATGTAGCAAATGAAGAATCTGAAGGTGGTTTTTTTGCAGGAAACAGGAGCCTCAGGGGATTAGAAAGAGAAATTAAGTATTTCCCATATGGATTCTAAACCTGCTTATTGAGCAGATCCATATCAACAAAACCTGTTTTCCAGGTTCTGGCAACTTAAAGTTAGTTGTATAAGCCTAGTTTCTAAAGCCCCAATAATTAGGTGTACAAGCTCAATTGACATCTATTCATTGATATGCTCAGCAAAATAAGCAAGAGTTGAATTATTTTGAAACAGTGATAAAATTGTTGTTCCTCCAGCCTCCCCCACCTTAGGCCTCAGTTTATATTGGAAGGAGGAAAAATAAGTTAAAGAAGACTTTTTTTTTAAGCAGTTGTCAGCCTACATTTTCTGCTGCAACAGAAGCATCAAGAAAACAAAACACAGGCACTATTGGTCCTGTTGAGCAAGAAAAACAAAGAATATTGATATACCAATGCATTCTATGCAATGAGTTCTGCTCTCTCTGTTATTGTACACCAATGTTCCCTCCTAGGACAGATTAAACAACATCACAGCCTGAAAATATTATAAAAGACCACAACAAGAACATTCTCTATTTTCTTGCACTGATTGGAAACAATATGACAAACGAATACATACATTTTTAGGTCTATGCTTATATTTTTGATTTGTTAAGTTATAGCGGTGTATTCTGTTTGTCCTTCAGACATAGAATATTATATTACCAACTCTTCTCCCTCCTGTTTAAGCACTGAAAATTTGAGAGACGTGCAAGTGTGGGCTTCTTTCATCCCTCGGACTTCTCAGCCAGAAGGAACCATTACAGATGCGTTGTTCTCTTGCAGAACAGAAGTCGGCAAACTGTACACAGGCTTTTCTCTATCACAGTCACAGCTACTGTTGAAGTTAGTGTATTTTATATGAAGGAAAATCCACAGCAGATCTGGGTGAATGAGTGGTTAGTTACTCTCAGCGATAAAAATAACAGTGTTTGACTTCAGCCAGCTTTACCTTCCAACCACCGGATCTTGTTACATGCTTTGCTTACCACTTCTGGATTAATGGAGATGTCTACTATCTATTAGTGGATCAGGTCACCTCTTAACCTCCTCTTCAATAAAGTTAATAGATTGAAGGAAAGGGACATTTAGCTTTCTCAAAAGGGTGTAAAAGAATACAGGTCCTTCCACATCCCCAAAATACTGTTTCTGCAGGAGATGTGATCAGTGGCAGGCACAGTACCTGTTCCCAGGGGCAGTGCATTTAACCCAAGTTGTATGGGAAGCTGAGAAAAATATGGATTTAAAAGGAAAATTTAGTTTCACCTAATGAAGATTCCTTCCTTTCCTAGACATTCAGCCTTAGTTGGCTCCTGGCACAATATTGTCTTTGAGATTTCCCAATGTTTGAGAAGCTCCTCCAGCAAAGGCAGACACAATTGTGCAATGCACAAACACCAGAAAAGTAGAAGAGGAAAAAAAAACATGCCAAAATCTATCTTTTCAGACCATTCCAGTAATGTATAGAACTATATCAAGCAATAGGCAATTACACCATGCGCATTGTAATAGAGATGTGCTGTTTATGATCCAAAGAGCCCAGAGCAACAGGATCCCTTTAGACTCCAGAGGAACCAATTTCCACTCGCTTGCTAAAATTGCAAACAGTTGGCTGGACTATAAGCCACCTGCAGCTCAGCTGTGCATGAATCTAGGGCCTGTTACTGTATTTTTAGACAAATACACTCACAAAACCTCAGAATATCTAATATGAAATCACCTTTCAAAGCAAAGAAAACAAAAAAACATGGTATTATTACCATTTAGGAGAGCCTACATGGTTCATGGTTGTTTTTAACACCAGTGAATCCAGGAGAATGGGCTGGTTTCCAAGTATTTTCTCAGTGATCTTCTATTATTGGCGTAACTAAGACCAATTGCCAACTTCATAAGTAACCTCACAATTTACTTATAAGATTTCGCTGCCATTGTGTAAACACAGCTGAGAAACAATTATCAGAATTAATAATCAAGTTCCTGGTATATGAATATGTATACAGTTTTCATTGCTTTAATATTCTAGTCTTATCATTCCCCGAGTCCCAGAATACTTCTGCCAATAAACATGTTCACTCAAGTACTCGCAGAGAGCCAGCATGCAAGGGGCATGAGAACTAGTGAAGCAAATTAATTTAGAAAGAGGAACAAGGAGAAAGAAAGCCAGCATGCTTGCTGAGCACTCATCTCACCATTTACTCTTCCTTCCACTTCTCTCAAAGTATTTATCATGTCCCTTGACTTTCTTGTTATAACACAATCTCAAAAGCAGTAGCATCATCGAAAATGGGGGGGGGGGGGGGGGGGAAGCAAAAGGTGGAAAAGCCCCAGCACTGTATGGTTTTTTTCAAGATAGGGTTGCTTCTGAGGATTAATGAGTTCATCCTGCTCAAAGATGAGACTCATCATGATTGCTACCTTTAATAACCCAGCTTACTCAGAAGAGCCCTCGTTGCTGAGGATGAGGCTGTGAGCTGGCAGCTTGAATTATTCATGAGGGCTGGTGGAAAACAATCATCTGCTCTGGCATTAATGGCCTGTAAAGCATTGCTTTTGACAAAACCATTGAACACCAGCAATAAAATAAATAAATTAATAAGTGGGGGGGAAGTGGGGAGCATGATAATGGTCCAGAGGAAGATATTCTAGGTAATTGCCTCTCTGTTCTGAGCAGAGAAGGAGGAATAGACATTCTGGAGTGGTTTTCTTAGGTCACCTTTATTATACAGCAGCAGGAAAAAGATTCAGAGGGAGGGGGCACCAGATCTTCTGGTTCCAACTCTGTCACAGTCTTGATGGAGTTCCATGGCTGTTTTCTACATATAGAAGTGACTCTTGTTCTCTTCTCACTAAAACAAGGATAGTTAAGATTGCATATCACACCAGGGACTTGAAAAGTTAAAGTCCAGGTAAGAGTTTGAGATTTTTAACTGAGACATTTTTTATTACACACTTAGCTAGACTAGGCAGTTGAATCCTATCTGTCATGTTCCACTTCATAGCTATGTATAGAAGACCAGCTTTGGAAAATGTGGTGTTTTGCATCGTTTTCTTCTATCCAGCATGTGTAACTTTTTTGAGAAGGAGGAAAAAAACCCCAAAAAACAAACAAACAAACAAAAAAGATAGTACTACATGCAATCCTGTTGTGGCCTTGGAGTTTTTTAGCTGATGAGGAAATAATGTCAGTTTTCATTTTCATTTTAATCCGCACAACACATTCTGCTGTTGGGAGGTAAGATTCCAACAAGGCAAAGAAAATAAATATTAAACGTTCTCTTGGCTAAAAAACAAGTCTACACTTAATGTACTGCTCATGTCACATTTCATTTATTTCCAAGAAGATCTCTTTTGTAAAAATAGGAAAAACTATATCAGAAATACTTGTGCTATTTGTTTAATGATAAAACAACTGGCATGGGAACTGTTCAGATATTTATCA
Source organism: Todiramphus chloris collaris (assembly GCA_025345505.1). Classification (NCBI taxonomy): domain Eukaryota; kingdom Metazoa; phylum Chordata; class Aves; order Coraciiformes; family Alcedinidae; genus Todiramphus; species Todiramphus chloris. Next base: position 10,882,563 of record JANVCC010000036.1, read on the forward strand.
ATGAAACTTTTCCCAGATTCAGGAACCAGAGCTCAGAGTCTTTCAGAGTTCACTCCCCAACCCCAGAGAAGTGCTGATGGCACTTGTTATCTATGGGGACACTGACTGTCCTGCTCTTAGAGACCTCCAATGACAAGGGCTCTAGCTTCTCCTTAGCTTACCTGTTCTCATGTTTTCCAGACTTCTGATGAACCTCCTTGCCTTTTCTAAGTCATCTGATCCACAAGCAGAAATGTTACTGAGTACGACAAGTGCCACAATTAACACCAGGATTAAGTTACAGCATCTATATCAGATCATTTGTACCACGGACCGAATCTTACTCCAACAGACCTGGAGCCAGTAAAGCTTTCCAGCATGGAGTTAATTCAACAGGCTATTTTTCATCATCATCCAGGCAGAGCAACTGAACACATGCTTAATTTCAAGCACACACCTAAAACATACTGCTTATAGTGAGACTAAAGTGTTTATTGTGTTTTGATGAACCAAGCTGTTATGCACAGATCTAACCATAAGCATATGAGCCAGCAGGATTATTCATGTTTTAAAGTCATACACCTGTTAAGTGCTTTATTAGACTGAGGGCATAATTAAATAAATATAGCTATATTTTGCACTAATTACAAGCAGAACTAATGACTAAAATTATTTTTAAAATAGCAGAATATTTCCAGAGGCCAACTGTGAGAGTAACTCATATGCCAAGATCTAATTCTGTATCCTCTTTGAATCCAAAAGAGAGACAAAACAACTGCTGTATTTTTTCAGTCCCACAGAAATCATACTTGAATGAAATTATCTTTTGTATTTATCAGCTAAATAAATAACTCTGTCAACTGTCCAACAACTTCAGCAGCCCCAGGAGCTTTTGTAAACTAGCTGATGAATGATTGGTTAAATAAATCTGCTACAATTATTCTGGTAATGAAAAACAAAAACGACAGCATGTCTTTTCCAACACAAGCTAAATCCTATTTGCTGCTTTTTGCTAATGGGAGATATTGTATTTCTTTAATAGTGAGGATTTATTTGTACGAGTAATTGCAGAGCTCAAAATAGCTAAAGAAACCTTCCCCCCCCCCCCCCCCTCCCCCCCGACATGGGATCTTAGAAAGCTAATATTCATACTGCCTGGTCTTATCATAATGTAAGATTTCACTTGATGAAGCTCAAGAATGACTCAAGCATCCCTGAATTTATAGACTCCTTGTGCGTTAAGAAACAGACATGAGCTCAGACTTAGACCATAATGAATAGGAGAAAGAGCATGAACAAACAGCTATTTATATGATGGCAGTGTCTCCACAAAAAGCTACAAGGTCTTTGGGTCAAACTCTCAGCTGATGTAAATGCCTCTTTGCATTTTGTTAGAAATATGTTTTAATAAAAACATAGCAAGGTGTCAAAACAGAGCCATCAAACTCATCTCTTCCATAATCTTTCCACAATCCATCTATAACTGTCGCAGTCATGTGTCTGGAAGAAACAGAAAAATTAGGATGTCTTTCATCCTACCAGAATAAGTTTCTGATAATGCCTAAGCTACTGATCGTGAACAAGTCAAGAATTGGTATGCTCCTGCCTTTCCACTATCAGATCAGTGCTCAGTCATCAGGTCAAAGAGGTTCATCTCAGGAAAAACTAGTTGTTTCTCCATCCTCTGTCTGGATGGCTTGATTTAGACTTTTGGGTTTTTGTTAGTTTTAATTGCTAGAAAAAGAACGGAAAAGGAAGATACCACTTGGGCTTTTGTATGGAGATGGGTTTTCTCCAGGAATAATATACATAGATATCCATCCTGTGGAGGTAGCAATTGAAGAGTTGAGACATTTTTTTTGTTGTTGTTGTTATTGCCATGGCAGGCCCAATCCAGACACCACAGTCTTTGCAGATTTTTGAATCGAGAAAGGCATCCAGGATCACTTAATCATGTTCTCACATACATTTGGATTCAGCGATTCTATCTTGACATTTTGTGTGTTCTGCAAGTGTTTCTACAAGCCAAGCTGCATTTAAAAAAAGAGCAGAAAGCAAAATTCATGGGGCTAAATGGGTCTCATTTTAAAACAGAAGTAATTTTATCAGGAGAAGAAAGCTCTCCTGCAGTTTAGAAAAGTTATGTGGGAAGAATGCAGAAATAACTCAATATCTGTTGGAAGGATAAGGGAATTCCAGGCCTGCTACCCGAATAAGTAAGCACAGCAAACCTTTTGTAAGCAGAACAGACTTTGCAATTGGCTTGAATAAACTTTGTCTGGCAATTTTGTGTAAGCAGCAAGCCATAAAAATCATGATCTGATCACAGTCAATTCATGGAGTGAGAACTCCCTGGATGAATGCCACCCAGGGATACTTAGTTCATGAAAAGGTGATGTTATATTATCTGTAAAGTCTTGAGGAAGATCTTAGTTGGCAATCCTACAGTTCTTGAGGAATAAATATTTTTATTTGTTTTAGGCAGTTACCTTTACTTGCAATGAATTTTTGCAATACCATGGACAGAGCACATGCATTTAGGAAAATTGGGGTGGGGGGAAGGTTGATCACAGTCCAAATGACCTGGTCAGTTCTTCCTATACTCTGTTGGGACTCTGGAAATATTACTGTCACTATTAAGTTCTGAAGCAGTATTATTTTACTGTCACCATAAAATGTGGGCACACAAAAGCAAAGGAAAAGTTGTGATTAACTTTACTAGGGCAAGAACTAGAGGGAATTTCTAAGTCACAAACTGAAAATTACTGAAGCATAGAGAAGAGCTGACAAACTGTTCACAGATGTGTCATAGGTGAGATGGACCGAAGAATTCAGGCCTTTGCAATTTAATGTTAGAAGCATAAAGGTTCTGGCAGCAACACAACCTCTAAAGGGAGAATGTTTTAACACCAGCTACACAAGGGTGTTTACATTAAAACATGGAGACCATTTTTCTCCAAACAATAAAACAAAAAGAGCTTAAATTTTATTATAGATAGATGCAAGATACATGGGTTTGTGTGTTTCGTGGTTTTTTTTCTTTTTCCAAGGACAATCAAGGTCAGTCTGCAAGGTCCATGGAGCTAAATCAAATGCAAATTAAAACGTGAATGCACAGAAGATCATAATATTCAATAAGGCAACTTTGGAAATAGTGTAAGTGAATTAGAGGATTGAAGACATAATTCATTTTCAATGGATAATGTAAAGCTATGAGGGAAGGAAATGCTTGTGCATTTGCAAAGCACAGAGTAGGCTTAGAATAAGAAACTAGATAGATGGATTTAGCAGGTAGCACATAATGCATCCCTGAGGTGACTAAATTTCCCTGAGAAATGATCCAATTCTTGCACCTGTGCAACAGGGTTATGAAACCCCGAGGAATGAAATACCCTGTCTAGAATTCAAAATTTGTTATTACATATGCAAGATTTAATTTATGAATATCTATGCAAAGAGGATTATTTTCCATAAAACTGCAGCTGTGTTTCCAGAACACATCCCAACAAACAGAGAACAAACTCCAGCAAGTCAGGGAGAAGAACATGCCCCCGTGATGGCCTCAGGCTGACACATGGTCCGTACAAGAACAGCAAACTCAAAGCAAATCTGTGCCCACAGCAAGGAACAGGGACTAGCAAGAGGCAGGAATAGTTATAGTGGTAAACGATCATGCCTAAAAACTTGACCGGTACTGAATTTCCCCACTATTTGTATGGAAAAAGACAGCAAAAATGAGCAAGAAAAAAATGGGTTTAAAAAAAAAAAAAAAAAAAAGGCATAGAATCAGAATACTTTGGTTTGGAAGGGAACTTTAAAGATCATCTAGTCCAGGCCCCTGCAGTGAGCAGGGACATCTGAAACTAGAGCACCATCCAACCTTACCTGGAATGTTTCCACGGATGGGGCATCTACCACCTCTCTGGGCAACCTGGGCCAGAGTCTCACCACTCTCACTGTAAAATATTTCTTCTTTATACCTGGTTTATATCTCACCATTACCCCTTCTCCTGTCACAACAGTCCCTGCTAAAAAAAAAAAAAATAATTTCCCCATCTTTAAGTCTTGGAGCAATAACTAATTGGCACGCCTAGAAAACAGGTAGAAAGAGGCGTGTGTGTGTTGCCTTTTTGATTCAAGTGAAGGCCACAGATCCGATTTCAATCAGGCTGCAACCTCCACTCTCTCACTTGAAGTTTTCCCACACATACATTGAACACCCAGTTCCTCACCAGCCCTTTATGATATCAGCTGAGTGGTATGACAGAAAAGATTTCTTTAAAATAGGCATTTTTAGAGCATCAAGGACTCTTGCTGGTTCAAAAGAGGCACAAGCTTGTACCACCAGTCTGAATTTTTCAGAGATCTATGCTGAAACAACAGCTCTGCTTAGGTAGCTGCTCACGATGCTGCACAGAGGATGCTCTTGACCCTTTCAGACAGAGCTTAGCATAAAGGACAAGCTGCTAAATCAGGCCATAGCAGATACGGCCCCTCAAACAAGTGAGATGCAGCTCATTCCCTGGTGGCAGCCATACTTAAGTAGACTACAGTTGCTTTGTAAATGTGGTTCTCGTTAAAATGGGTGATTACATAATCTCATGCTAATTCTTTCAGTAATTCCCTTGCATGCAGCTTTCATATTTCTGGATAATTAGAAGGAAATGTAATCCATTCCTAGAGACACATTGCTCTTAACATTTTCTTCTCTTTAATAAAGATTTTGCAATTAAACTTCCTTGGCAAACAGCCCAGCCCAGTGACCTTGTGTCTTTTACCTGTAGGATACTAAGCAACAGGAAGGGAGCGCAAACAACTATTAGCATTAGAGCTTGCGTTTAAATATTTGGAGGAAACAGAAGCTTGTTAGAGCAAGACTGGCCTTAATAAATGCTTCACCACTGCCATCCCCAGCTATTTAACTTCTATCATTAACAACACCAGCTCTTCTCCCCTTCGTCACTCAGACGTAATTAAATTGCCCACATCAGAGTGCATTAAACAGTACAAGTTTCCCCAATTTGCTAGTAGTCTTATTTCATAAGTGTTGGCTTTCCAGTGTAACAGATTTACTCATTCTCCTGAACCCACGATCGTCACCAAACCACTTCCATTCCTCTTACAAACTTCAGCGAGTGAAGAAGTCACCAGACTACCATGGAAAATAAAACTATGCGAGCCCCAGAGTCAGGGATACCCCCTGTCTACCTTCCGTGATTTAATATCACCTTAGCTTTTTATGCTATGCTAAAATAAATTATCTCCTTGCAGCTTGGGGACAAGGTAAAAAACAAAAAACACAACAAACATTTAATTTAGTTTTTTTTAAACTGAGATATGATAGCAAGATTAAAACCTGGGACATCCAGTGACTATTAATTCAGCAATATGTAATTTCTCAATAATTAAATCTAAATATACACTCTTTACAAGGCAACCTGGGAATTTATTGCAAGATGAGCTGATTGGGACTCCAGTACAGAAGCAGTTTACCTCTAAGGTTGTGGCAGAAAGAAAGCACTTTTATCTGTGAATTTAGAAGTACTTTCCAGTTAGTAATTCACCTTTGCCTATCCCCTGAAGGATAGGTCAATATTGTTTGCCTGCTTCAGGACTGGAAAACAGAGGCTCAGAGAAGCTCAATTAACTGGGAAATATCCCATGACATTGTAATGTTGGAAGAGACAATAAAACCAATGTAGAAGAGCTATTGCAGTCCTCTTAAAATAGGTGTTACGGAGATGTGCACTTTGGGGTACTGGTTGGCCACAGTATTAACGCAGTTTTGTCCTGATGCAGCCGATGATTTTGGTGGTACACAGGATGGAAGCAAGCATGACCAGTGCCTAATGTTCCTTACCATCTAACCTTGGTCTTAAAAAGCAGAGCAGGAAGAGACCTACAGATACAAGACCAACTCTCAACTGCCTGTTTCCACTTCTTGAAGTGTAATTAAATTCTAATGAAAAGGAGCAGTTACCCATCACTTGAAAATATTTCACCAAGAAAGCAGCTTGTTTCCAGCCAGGGCATCTTAAGAGGCCAATACTGCAGCAATCAATCATGGCTCTGCCATGCAAAACCCTAAAACTCCTTTAACGTATCAAAACTCTTAGAGATAGAACCATTTGGAAGTGTGTCCTGGTTTGAGTGAGAACAAAACTAATTCTGTTCAGTGATTTTACTTTCCAACTTAGTTCTTCTAACGAGCCACACTTTCTGGAGTTAGCAGTGTGTTTTTCACAGACAGTGCCTGCTTCCAGCAGTGATAACACCCCATGGTTAGAGTTACTACCAAGGGTCAGTGTGCAGACCAAGGTCACTGCTGGATCTTGTGTACCATAATAGGGGGTGTGGGAAGTGAAAGGCTGCACCTGCAGGGAGAGACAGACAGGACAGGTGACCCTAAACTGACCAGCAAGTGATTCCATCCCATATATGTCATATTTGGTATAAAAAGACCTGAGAGATCATGGGAGTCAAGCTCTTGGGTAGTTTTGTGTCCTCTTCCAGCTTCTTCCTCACTTCTTCAATGGCCAGCAACTGAAGAGGACTGTGTCCATTCTGCCTTTGATCTTGATCTGTGTGTTCCTGAATCCAGTGCCAGAATCTGGCTCCTGAACATGGTTTCCATCCGCTGCTGGGCCTAGGACTTCCCTGGTGCCTGATCCACAGCATCAGTGGTGACAGTGATGCAGTTGCCATAGCAGGGTGGTGGTGGGGTGTTATGCTCAATACTGGTTTTGTATATATTTGTATGTGTTCCATTTTTATTATTTTCACTTTCATTAAAGCTGTTCTAGTTTCCTTTTCTAATCTGTGTCTCTCTCCCTTATTCCCTTTCTCTTCCACTATGAGGGGGGAAGGGAGTTAACAGAGATCATCTGTTACAGGTCTAGTGGGCTGCCCTGACCCTAAACTGTGATGAAATTAAAAGCCAGGGGCAGGAGGAAGACAAAAAAAAAAAAAAAAAAAAAAAAGAAGCCAAATGCTGCCTTTCCCTTTTCCACTCAGAATCCACCTGAGGTCCACAAAAACTCCACAAAAACTTTCTTTTTCCCCTTATGTTATAAACTGAAGTGATCCTCAAACTTTCAATTTGTCCCTGGGTCAAGAGAGGATTTTTACTTACACTGTGCTAACATCTCACATATTAAACCAAGGTTCAGGCACCAAACACACAGAGGCAAAGGATTCAGAAGAGACCTTACAAGGTTAACAGCTGACAACAGGCTGGAATGGCAGGAAGGTTAATTGTTCTTTGCAAAGCACATTTCAGGTCTCTTCAGATAAAACGTTTTCTGTCTCCATTAAGAAACTTGGAGCAAACTGCAACCAGTGAGTAATCAGGATCTCAAAATGCTTTAGACAATCAGGTCCTAAATGCTGTCAGATGAGAAATATTTTGAGAAATAACAAGATAATTTAGTCTCTACCACAGCTAAAGGCACAATGGGACCAAGAGATCCTGCATGTTCATCCTTCAAGAGAAAGTCTGGGTGCAGATAATAAAGTCACTTTAGACTTCACCCAGGCAAAAGCCCTCCAAATGAAAAGACTAATCTAACTGGCATTGAGGCTTCATCCTTTATTCATCAATATAAAGGGCAATGCCAAGAAAAAGCAAACAGTAAGAGGCTGGAGGAAAAGAAGCTTTGCAAAGCTGACAGTTTCCTAAATCCCATTCTGTTCTCTGCTTTGTACATTTACTGTAATTAGTTTAACAGAGAAGTGCATGTGGCTGATGATTTTATTAACTTAATTATGCTAAGGAGGCCAATAAATTATTTTTAAAACATTTAAGGCCCTAATCATTTTAACTCGGGAAGGGTTTAGTGATGAAGAGCCAGGTAGTAGCTTAAACAGCTGCAGAAAGTAGAACTTTCATTTTCCATTTTTACTTTGATTGCACTCCAAGACATCTTCCCATGCCCACTTTAGCAGTGCACATTGGATGTGCCACACTGGATAAATTCAGTAACTCATCTGAGCCTGGATACTTGTCACTTCTGGAGAAAAGGATAAACTGCTGCAGAGGAAAGCACAAGAAATGGATAATTACCTGAGAAAAGCTTTTAATTAACATTTATCAGGTAGGTATTAGTTTATGGCTGGTATAACTTTCCTTTAGACAGTCCTGTGAACTCCTTGTGTTCAAGTTTTTAAACTGCTAAGCTTTGCTAATGCCCTCCAGCAGTGAGTTTGCTGAGCTAATTTGCTGCTGCAGAGAGTAACATTTAGGATGGGCACATGGTGGGATTGCCCACCCCAAAACACATCATAAGAGATGCCTGAGGAGATCTTGTCTGGCATTTTGAAAGGCAATACTAGGAATAAAATGGAGATGATCAACAGGTGATACCAGTTAATATTAGCAACAGAGCAAGATAGCCCAGCTCTCCCCAGCCACAGTCACTGGAATATTTTTTTCCACACGACTACAGTAAGATGAAGAATCTTGTGATATGAATTTCCAGCAGAGCGATGACACCAGAGAAGATAAAATGCAAGCAAAATCGGATGGCAGCCCTATTTAAACCCTCTTTTAGGAAGAGAGGATATGTTGGGTTTTCTTTTTTAAAAAGGCAACAGCAGAAACTTGTAAGAGGAGAAGAAAGACTTCTGCATATAGTTCTTATTTATCAGAAAATAAAATCAGCCAGGATGTTCATAGAGAGGATAGTTTAATCCTTACCTAGTTAAATGCAAAATTTTGAGTCAAGTCCCCATAATTTTAGCTTAAGTGTTTATTCATCTTGAGGTATAGTTTATTATACCACCTTCTGGAGGAAACTTTGGCAATAAGTGGTACTGTTCTTTTTCAGTTACAGAAAATACACTCTTTTTTTAGATATATATAGACATTACATAACTCAGCCCTGAGAACCTGGGAGGAACTGCAGCCACCACTTCTGTACCCTACAGCCAGGGATTCACCATCCCCAAACAGAGCCCCACAGACCCTATGGCCATACACGCATGCTTGCTCCAGGGTGACTCATATCTCAAGGCAGACGGATGTGCTTGGAGGGCAGCAGGAACAAAGAATGCTAAGAAATGAAACCATCTCTGTGTCCAAGCCCCCTGACAAAGCTGCCGTCAGTTCAGAGGTGTCACAAAGGGACAGCTATGGATAATAGAAGAGAAACAAGCCTGGAGTGTGAAAGGTGAAGGACGAGAGAGGAAGAGAAGGAATGAAACAACTCTTGGAAGCCAAACCACATCTTTCCAGGGTAGAGGGGCTACACAGCTGGAATTACACAGGAACAGGGGCACATCACTCAATCTAGACCAGTGTCAGTGCTAAAATAAAAATACCTTTAGCTGAAAGAGGTCATCATCTGTACTGTTTGTACATTCCAAGGAGAAGCATCTGTAGATCTCACTTGTGCTTTTAGCCTGTTCGTTTTTACAGTGTCAGCAAAAGCAACAGCAGCTTGATCTTGGTTCACCCAATATGTGCTTGTGATAGGACATGTGGCTCCCACACACTTAAGAAGCAGAAGCTGAGAGTCTGAGACAGTCCTGTGACCTCACGCCCAGTGGTTTGAGATTGTTCAAATGTCTCTCAGGCTTGTTAGCAACAACAACAATTTCTTTTAAAAAAGCATAAGAAAGAGCACAGGCTGGTTTTGGGGACCAGGGAGTTATGGTTAAAAAAAATTTAAATAGTAATAATAATAAAATAATTGAAAAAAGCACTTAAGAACTAACTTAAGATCTATACAAGCCTTTCCCTTAAATGAGAGCTTGGGAGAAAAATCTCTATTTATTGGTGTAAAATAAAATCAAATGCACACCCAGGGACAGGACTGTGAAAAGTCTATATTGTCGCTAATATAATGAAAAGCTGAGAAGTGTGACATGTTTCCAGATTATTTATTAACAGTAAGACAGAAGCTATTTTAGGCACATGTCTTTAGACACCATTAACAGAGTAATTTACTCTCCAGAGTGCCCTTTCAGGAAACAGTAGGAACTAAGTAAACCCCATATATCATTCAGAAGTAGGAACAATTCTCATTGTTTCTTTCCTAAATCTATTTCCTTTCTCAGAACTTTGCCATCATATGGTCAAAGAGGAAACAGCATAACTGGATCTGATAAGATTGAATCATATCTTTTAGCAAGCTTCAGGAGCTGGGCCAAGGCATTTAAATACATCAGCTACTGAATGAGGACAAATTGTTTGCCATCTTATCAAAAGGAAAACCAAAAAGGATGACTTTGCATCTGATCTAACGTATGAGGGGCCTCATAGATATGATAGCAACACATGCATACAGTTGCTTTTCACAGAACAACTCATGTTCCTAAGGGTTTAAACAAAGGACTCCTTCCTAGATACCTTTCTTTTTTTAATTCCTCTAAGAGAAGCAGGCAGCAAACATGGGATAATATACACAGAGGACTGACAGGAGATTGGATGCTTTACTGTAGTCCATTACTGCATGTGTTCAGTTTTCTACGGCTCAAACAGCTGCGTCCTCTCTGTCTACACATCTTGAGCTCAATGAAAGAAAAAGCAATCTGAGAAAGAACAAAAAGTACCTCCCCCCTCCCTCAGACACACACACATAAATTATGTGCTGATGTGTGAGGCATGGGTGCACATATCTGTGAGGCAGCATGGATGTTCTGTGCGCTGCAGATTTGGAATGGGAAATGAAACGGTCTCTACCTCCAACAAGGCAAAGGACTTGAAGAGTAAATGTAAAGCCCAAATAAAGGCAAAATAGAACTTTTTTTTTTTTTACAGTTTCTAATACTTAGTGGGACAGATAAGAACAAGATGGAATTTGGATTCTGACCTTTTCCTCGGATAGGGCTAATTTGATTTCTCAAAATAGAATCTCAGTAGGTTTTTTTGGTGGGCTTTCTGTTCTCTCTTCCCTGCATTAAACTTATCCCTGGATATCCAAGTTCCTGTACAACAGAAATTGTCCTTCTTCCACTTAGAGGTTACAGCTCCTTTTTTCTACCCCAGCTTCATTCTCACACCATCTCCATTAAGGCTAGAACCATATGAACATTTTCCAATGTTACGGTCTAAGGACATACAGAAACATATTTTAGAGACTAAAAGTCATTTTGAAGCGGAAGAAAGCCTGAGGAGTTTGTCCAAGCACTCTTTTGTTTCTCCTGTGACTTGACTGAAAATTGATTTTGAATTTTGTCAGAAGACTAAGAAAAATATTACAGCTGGCACAGAGGTTTTTGAATGTAGAAGTCATCCTCGCCTTTCACCGCAATGCTCCAAAAGCCATCGTAAGCCTTTCTGGAGACTGCAGCAACGTTGATGTGGGAACCCCTTAAACACCCAGAAGAGCACATCAGTGGACTGAGGAAGAGCTAGATGATGTCAGACTAATGGCATTTGCCCATTTTGATGGTAGAAATGACTCCTGAAATAGTGCAAACCACCTAACCTGCTGCTAATTGGCCTTGTCCTCACTTTGTCTCTCCTAGTCTCTCAAGTTATGTTTTCATTTCCATTTATCAGATGCTGGTCTTTTAAGCCTCTTGTATCTTTTTGGAAAACTTACAAAGGCAAAGATTTTAGCTCTTGCAAGAAGCTACATTAAAAAGGAAGCCATCAGCTTTTCTAGCTGTAGCATTGCGTATCTGAACAACCAATCTCCTGCCAGGGCAGAGGCTGCAGGAGATGCAGGCATTGACAGACGTCCAAATCCAGGGCTGCCTTACTCTTACAGTCTGTTTTTTTTGCCTCCCTCCCCATAGAAGGAATTGTTTGGGCACCTCACTTAGTAATACATAAAAAGTTCCTGCCCAGCTCAGGTTCAGCAAGCTACTCCTGTGAGCAAACCCTCCCAGCTCTGCAAGGTGCAGCTCATCTTGAAGATGTTCTCCTAGTGTTAATACACTTTATATAAGCAACAAGTATTCATTTAGACAAGGGCTGCTCAGGAGCCACACTCTCAGTAAACTCCAGTTAATTTACTTTTGCAGTAATTTTAAAAATAAATCCAACCTCCTTTATTTAAAGGGGAGAAAATAAATAAAACCACAGTCCAGATGAAAATGAAGTTTATTCCTTCTTCATTAGCCAAGCCACAGACAAGTTATAATTCAGATCTCCCCTGAGTCTCATCATTACCCAAATTTGGAAAACAAGCATAAGGGCTAGGGGGGTAAGGGGGGGAGAGGGTGAGAGGGTTGGGGGGGGGGGGGGGGGATGTGCAGCTTGCCAGCAAATTTCTTTGCCTTTAATTGTATCTGAAAAAAAATGAAAAAAACTTCTTGTGGTCCAAGTCATGGGATACCTTAATCAACAGGGTAGAGCTGGGCTTGCAAAACCAATGTCCCTGGGAACATGGCTTCACTACTGAAAGAAACAAGTGACTCAGAGCCCCATCCTCAGGCTCAGATCTTTTCTTGAATGGTTTCATTGGAAGCAGTGGTTGCCTCTGCCCAGGAGTAGGAGCTCAAACCATCAGTCTCAAAGTCTCTTTCTGTGCCATCTCAGCAGCAAACGTTGGGGCCTCCAGCTGACATTTCCTGAAGCCTTGCACTTCTTTCTGGTCTTATTAGAGAGTCTAGCTGACATATTTCTGGTAGGGAAACTACTAGAGATTAAAAGGTTGCTTTGCCTTACAGTGTAACTCAACTCCTGAAAGCAGAAAATCTTTATCTGTGGAAAAAACAAAACAAACAAAAAGTAGTATCAAAGGATGGGTCCCTTCAACAACTAAGTGAGCCTTCCTAACAATTAAAACTGTTAAGGGTAAAATTGCATTTGATTTGCTTGATGAGTCTCATTTTTAATGCAATTAGGCAGCCAAGGTTTGACAGACTAGACTATCAGAGAGCCAAAGAGCCAAAGGGAATTTGCATACATTATAAAATAATTGGAATGGCAGGATAAAGTAGGAACCTGACCTAAGCCTTCACTCAAATATAAATTTGTGAATAATTGATTTTCCACATTCTTGGATAAACAGAAAAGGTAAAAATAATAATAATAAAAAAACCCCAGACAACTTCTTCAGCAAAAACAGATTCTCTTTTTCTAATCTGTGATTTAAAAAAAAAAAGTTAATTAAATGAAAATCCCTGAAGGTACAGACAATTCTAAAATGAAATGTCCATTTGAAATATCACACTGAAGCATTCCATTTAGAACCTATAAGGTAACACAATTGCAGCCAAAATAAATGAGCGACCAAACAAACAAACCAACCACCTCCTAAACAATCTTTTTTTTCCTCTGCAGAAAAAGAACATCTCCTAGAATTATTGTTTTTCAGAATATAGTAATTTTAATGACTCTTGTCAAGGAAGTATTATCAAGAGCAGGATTTCTAATGAAATCCAGAGAGTTCGGAAACAGTTGGAACCACGTCCTGTATAGCCAATAGAAGACACTAAAACCTCTATCTCCCACATCAGGTGAAAATATCTCCTAGCTATTGGCCACTCCTAGATGTAGCACTCCCAAAGTTAGGAATGAAACAGGGAGTTCCCAGTTCCTTTTGGACAGGTAATAAATGTTGCAATCTTCAAATAATAATGCTATTTAAAAAAAAAAAAACAAAACAAAACCCACAAAACCTAAAACAAACATAACCCAAGATGCATTTCGTCATTGTGTTTGTGTACATCTTTTTGTTTTCCAAACCGCATCTTTCTTACTTAGGTCTAGAACGCAAGTCCCAAAATATCAGGGAAGAATGGATTCTGGCAAGCTTCCTACTCTAGTCAGAGCCAAAAAGCTACAAGAAGGGGGATTTGGGGGGAGGGGGTGAGGTAGGGTGGTTGAGGCAAAGAAAACTTGTTCTTGTAGTCTTTTCAGAGCTGATGTCAACTATGTGTACTGAAAGGAACCACCTGATCTTTGCAACACTGAGCTGGAGCTGAGATTTTACATTTCACCTATTTGTTATTCCAGGACATAAATAGTAGGTAAATCCAGCTTTCCCAGACTGTTTCTACCTTAACTCTTGACTTACTTCTGGAGCTAAACCGAAGCATACTTTATTCTGCTCATGCAGTTTAACTCTTCACAGAGGTCAGAGTACCTCATACTATTAAATAATGCAGGCTAGACAATGCTGACTTAATAAAACTCACATGTCATTTTGTGTTGGAATTGATTTTCCTACTTGAGGGCCACTTTAGCTTGCAAATCAAAAGTGTCTTGTGTTGGTTCTTTCAAAAGGATGTTGCTGTTGCCTCGGCTTCCTTCAGAAACAGAGATTGATGGGACCAGGCTTATGTTGGGTCAGTGTGTAATGGCCTCCTCTCAGTGCCCTGAATTATTCATAAGTCCTAGAGCGTCTCATCATAACGTGTACAGTGGAAGATATGTCATAGCTACAATATCAAACTGGTTTTCTGCATTTTGCAGGCAGAGTTTTGCCACTTCCCCCTTCTTTCCCATTACAAGTCCAAGAAACTAGCTTATTTTGATGGTAGCTATGTCCCTTCTTAACACTGTCATCTCTAGGCAGGTACAACAACTTGACTTGTTTCATTTGGACTCAGCTAATAGTTTTGTCTTCCCATTTGCTAGCCTACATCAGCCCAGGCTCTTTAAACAATGGCTCACACATATCCACCTGAACTATGAACTTACTAAGATCACCAGACCATTCAACAGCAAACTTGAGAATACAGTAACAGTAACTCTCAAAATAATAACTCTCCTACTCCCTCACTCCTATTCCATCCATCTGTAGATTTTCACTAGTCTGGTTATTTTCCAGAACTTAAAAATAAACACAGAAATAAATAATAAAAGTATGTAATTCACACACAAAAGAATCTTGTTGTGCAAGGTGAGACCCTTGCTTCATATATATTACAGCTTTCCTCACATTTCAACTCTTCTTCCTCTGGACTTCTGCTTTGCTTACTGCTGAAGCTCTACTTGTATACACAAATTCCTACACCGATTGTAGGCAGGTATGACTACACATCCATGACTTGTTGGATCAAGACATAAGCAAAGTCCAAATACAGCAGGAACTTAGAAAGGGAAAGCACTTCTAGACCTAATTATCTTCCACCACTACTTATTTTCCATAAAAGGTAGTGAGCTCAAATCCAGTTACACCCACAGACATCCCCACCAAGCATCATGACCTGTTCACCCGTGCTTTCCATTCTGTAATGACACTTCTCCCAGTAATAATGGGTGCAAGAAAACAAAGAAAAAACATACACACCATACAAGTCTGTGGATAATTATGAATTTCTAGGGATCCATACATACTGCCTTATAGCATACCTTACATACTGCTCTACAGCATGCAAAGAGTGGCCTCAGTCTTCAGAGATGTTTGCAGGAGGTGGGACACAACATACCTTGCAGACAAAGCCCACAGGTATGAGACGGGATGGGAAAAGGAGCTCTGCTCTTGTAAAACTCAGTGTCAGATGCGAAGCCTTTATGACTCTTTGAACAGCTGGTATGCAAAGAAAAGAAGGAGCTTTCCTCAGCGCAGATATATGCTGCCTGGAGGTCCTTGTTTCTCTTCCCGGCTTTGCTACAGACTTCAACAGGGTGAGTTTGGAAGGAGAATTTAATTTCTGCAGAGCTAAAGAGCCACACTGCAGTGGGCATGAGTCAGGTTTGTTACCATTGACACAAATGTCATCTTCAGCCCCTCACAGGTCCTGCTCGCTGCTACAATAACTCCAAACCTCATTTAAAAAGAGAGGTAGGGAAAATGGTAATGACTAAAACAAAATCAATGTTTAATGCTATTAATTATAAGAATGACATTATGTAATTGGAAAAAGCAAATTACAGAAGACAGAGGAAGGACTTATGATCTGTGCTGATGATCAACATTGAACTCCTGGTTGATGGATCAATTATGGATATAGCTGCAGCCACTTAAATAGATTTCTGCAGAGCTGAATCTTCTCAGCTTCAGTCCAAATTACCCAAGAAAAATCGACCAATTAAAAGTAATATAAAATATACTATGCACCAATAACAATGAAATACATACTTAGGGACTATACGATTGTAAGGTCATTAGCATTCTCTGAGTGCTGCAGGAGACTATCAAGTGAAAAAAAAACACAGAAGGTTTGAATTAGGATTTTGTTCACTAACAATGAATATTGATGTGAAAAATACTATTTTGGTCACAGAATTCTTCTTAGAGTTTAATAAGCTAAGAGCTAACAAAATACAAATGAACTAGAGTTGTAGCACTAAACATCCTGGTAGTTATGTAGCCAGTAGATACAAACTGTCCATACTTTAAAAAACAGTTCCATTGTTTTAACTTAAAGTAAAAACAATAATAAAAGTATTCACTCGGGTGAATTTTTTTCTAAGATTACAAAACATCTGCAGAGGCAAAGTTCCACTTCTTAAGAAGGTGCCCAGCTCTCCTGCAAAAGTAGTAATGGGATACTTCAGGGCCATCATAGGTCTAATCTCAATATACTGTTCTTAAGACTAGTGTCTTTCCCCATCCTTACCCCCAGAATGATCATTGCCTTAATTCTAGACACTCCTATACTTCAGTTTTCCCTAAAAGAACTAGAAAAGATATTAAATCTTGATAGCAATTTCTTTTAGCTGCCACCTTCATCTGTCTTTTACAATACCTTCATATGCAAAGCTGGCAATGCAATGAGTTTTATCTTGAAGATATCTTTCCTTTCCCAGCCACATTAAAAGACAACCATCCCAAGGTGAGCTGCGATGTCCTAATCCTTCACTCCATCTTAGAGAGATCAAGATGTCCATCAAGACAATCAACTCTCCAGAGTCATCCCCCCGAGGACCCCTGAAGGGCTATTCAGTATAAATTTGTGGCAGAAAGTAGAGTACATGTCAGTCCTCCAGGCTTGACCCCAGACCAGAAGCATCAGGAAGCCTTAAACAGAACGGAGGCATCCCATAAACCAGGGATGAGACAATGTATGAGGTCCAGACTGTGTGGTCAGGTTAGATATCCAACCTTCCTCACAGGGGAGAGACCATTGCTACCTGGAGCGAACAGGACAGAAGTGTGACAAGGTGGCACAATGACAGGACTCAGTAACCACTGCCCATTGTGATTTAACCATGCAAGGCTGTGGGAAGTGTTGAAAAGTGGCTTTTGGTAGTGGGGCTGCCCCAGAGCCTGCAAAGAGAAGCATTTGTAAAGAGAGACTCCAACTGAAAAGCCGTTTAGAAGGATGTAGTGCAGCTCATTCACCAGAAAGACATAAACAGAGATTGAGGTATAACTAAGAAGGAAGAAACTAGTCACTCCGAGAAGTTGCCGAGACCCAGCAAATTAAACCTTCCTGCATGCTGAAGTGTGATTTGCCTGAAGTCTATGTCAACTTTGAACAGTTACAAACAAGCCCCAAGACTATTTTATCTCTACTGAGAAATCCTTTGAAATGTCTTCACTGACCTACCAGCCAGGTAAGCAAAGAGACTCCAACACAAGCCCCAGGTTGAAGAACCTCATTAGTAATTCATATTTCAGCATTCCTAAGTTTCCGTTTATCATCCCTAGAGTTCACTCTTGATGCACTAGACTAGCCCATTAATTCATGAATAAATACAAAAGACTTTGGGTCATCATTAGGATGTATTTCCCTCCGCACAGCTGCTTTCTAAATGTCACTAATCTTTCTCACGGGGCTGCTGCACAGCACACCTAATTTGCTTTGGAAGTCTGGGAACACAGAGTCCAATCAAAGACAGCATATTAAGTGTACATGCTTACATTTTATGAAATCCAAACATTTTTAGTGTCATTTATATTCCAAGCTATCCTTGTGACCTTCTAGGCTAAGGAAGAAAACAAAACCAAAAAAACAACCTTCCCTAACCAAGAGGGGTGGAAAATATTCATTTAATTTACACACTCCTTTTTCCATTTGCTTTCAAAAACTGAGAAGAGGGGAAAAAACATAAATGAAACTATAAAGTCTATTTATTAACCCAACTTTTACTAAGGCTACCTCTGCATTTCAGATGCAAAGATACCTCTTTCTCTGCTGATTTTGCTTTAGTAATTTCACTTAAACTCTGTTCTGCTAACAGGTTTATATTCGATGAGTTCAAGATGTCACCAAACTAAATTCATTAAAGTTAAAAATGTAAAGTGAAAGACGTGTATTTTTGGAATGAGAAATGCTAAAATAAATTACTAGGGAGGCAGAGGTGAACTATAAGGAAACGATGAAACAGCACAAAGTATGAAGAAGATACTTGGCACACAGGGAACACAAACAGTGTGTGTAACGAAGCAAGGATGCCAAAGGAGGAAAAACACAAAGAAAAATGAAAATACAGAAAGATAGATGGTTGGGTCACAGAAAACCCTGAGGGGAAGAGGAACATGGAGAAACAAACAACCTGTGTCAGGGTGAAAAGAATAAGATAGAAAGAAGGAAAAAGAAGAAGAAAAATAAAAAGCACTTCAGGAAGACCAGAAGAAGAAAATCTCAGAGTGACAGGAAAGGGTCTCCCACCAGGAAAGGGTGAGTTCATCATTAAATTGAAGATTAGAAAAAAAAAAAAAAACCCAAAAAACAAAAAAACAAAACAAAACAAAAATAAACAAACCCCAAAAAAAGATAAAAGAGTATTCAGAGAGGCGCAGACAGTTCCAGAAAGAGAGAGAAGCCCCTTGGATTGAAGGGACCACAGCCTGCTTGCGTGGCCTCAGCCTCCTCTGCTCTCCTTCTTCCCAACCATTGCCACTGCACCTGGAAGGAGTCATGTGGGCTTCCTATAAGAGCATCCCCCTAGGGAGGGGTCTGCAATATCAAGACCTACTTTAAGGGAGGGATCAAACCCATAAACGTGAGGGCAGGCAAGGTTCTGCTCGAGGTGGAGAGCCCATGGGGGAGAGAGGAAACGGGATGAGTCTGGAGACAGCCTCAAAAGGTGGAATCGCATCCTTGTAGATCACACTATGCACTGCCAACAGGCATTCTTGAGCCCTGAAGGTGAATGGCAAAGATGTGATGTAAAAGGGAAGACGTTGGTTTCTCTGCAATATAGGGGCAATAAAGAAAGACTTCCTAAGAAGATTTATTGTCAGAACCAAAAGATAGCATGCTGCTATCTTCAGCTAGAGGATAGTGACATATGAGAGCTTTTCTTTCTTCTTATCAGCCTCTTTATTTATTTATTTGTGAATTGCAGATTACTGCTTGCATGCTTTTAGCACACAGCCAGTGTCTCAGTGAGATGGGAAAACTAACTGCACCGTGCTGTATTCTCTCTTTGCTGGGCAGGGATTTTCATGTCATCTATTATTCACCTCACAGCTTGCTGCAGTGATTCCACGAAAACCTCAAAAGGGCCCTGTCCTCCGGTCAGGAAAAGAAAGGGAATATGATTTCCCCATATGAAGGGTCAGGAAACTGGAAAGCCAAACAGTACCTCCTCCCTGTGCAGAAGCTCTGGTTCTTACAGCAACGTTGTCCAAGGGAGGACAAACACTTGGACAAAGGAACCAGGCTAAGATAAGTATTTTGAAATTTGTGGTATCAGACAGAAAGAATCATAATCAATGTAGGATAACAGATGAGCTATTTTCTTTCTTACACTGCTAGACAGGAATTTAGGCACGAGAAGACTCATGTAGACACCTCTCCATAAAGATAAAACATTACCAATAAAATTACTTTGTCAGCCTTGTTCTGAAGGAAATACGGGTGCTGATGCCACTCGCCAATCAGTGCTGACAATATCAGGCTTTAATTGATATGGTGATGTGATCATGGCTGCCCCTTCTCACCTCACACCGCTGTTTGTTTCTGACCCTTTTTCTCCAGCTAGGGCATATATCACATATGACCTTAAAAAAAACCCCACAGGCTGCATTTGTATTTTGGATACACTTGAAAGCTCCCAAGGAATCCAGGCCCTCTGCTATAAATGAACAAATACATTTGAAGAAAGGAAAAAAACAAACAAACCAACCAGAAAACAAACAAAAAACCAAAACCAAACAAAAAAACAAAACACAACACTCCTCTCTTTTGTCTCACTTCGCTATATGTTTCATAACCTAGATTAAGTCATTTTCTTAAATTGACAAAGAAAATAGAGCAGGGGCAGAAACAGAACCTGGGCTACTTCAAGGATTAATTTAGCATAACCTTTCAAAGGCAGTCTCATACTTTGCTCTCCCTAATTTTCCCTGCACCCACTCTTCTTCCTACATTGCTATCCTGCATTTGGAGCAACTCCATTTCCACTGAAGCAAAATTCCCTTTGGCTTTGACAGAGTCTGACTTTAAACAGGTATGAGTCTCTGTTTCTCTCTCTGATTTCAGGAAGGTAAGGATTATTTTAGTAGTTAGTTTTGTATCATTTGGCTTGCAGTTTTTCAGGAGGGAGGAAGGGGGTTCTGGATGAGGAGTTCAAATCTGTATCTACTTCTGCAAGGAGGATTTGCACCCATAAATGACATTGTGATTAATAAGAGACAAGAATATAAAGTTTGGTGTGTTACACCATGGCATTAAGCATTTCCAATCACTATTGCCTCTTTCAGTCCTTTTAGGAATAACATTTATTGCTCCTATTTACTGTTATTAGTTACAAAATGCTGCCCATAAAAAAACTTATGTCAAAAAAAAAAGCAAACATGCAACTATACACAGGCAAGACAAGCACATCGCAGCACAACTGTTCATGAGCACAGCAGCTCCTGGGCTCAGAAGCCCTACAGACCTCACACTTGGAATAGACAGGAGGGGAAGAAGCACCCGCTTTAGGAAGAAAAGCAGCAGTATCCAGAAAATAACAACGCAGGGGTTCCCACACCTGAGCTGCCACCGGCTGGAAAGCTCAGCCCTGGGCCATGCTGCTTTCCCAGGTGCAAGGTAAATATGATGCCTTAATTACCACTTCCAAAATAACCCTTGATATGCAAGGTGTGATTGACTGGTTCAGCAAAATAGCATCCAACCCACCAGTAGTTCCTGCACATTCAGCTCTAGATTTAAGGTAGTAAATGTTGAACAGGATGCTGGGGGGTTGTCCCGTTTTCTCTAGTAACTTTCTGGAAGGTTCAGGTTGGTGAAAGTCTCATCTGTGGGAGGCTGGTACCTCACCTCCATGCAGTCACTGCAGGGCATCAGCACAGGCCAGAAAGCTATATCCTGGCCTGAAGGTAGAAGGTCTTGCCTGAGGGTAGGTCCATAGTCAACAGGGTTAACATGCTGCTCAGTTACAGAGGGGAGTAGTCCTTCAGTGGAGGTAACAAAATATAAGCCCCTTCCTAAAAAGTCTACTTTGGAAGATTCTGCAACTTCAATAACTTAAAAAGAAAAATCTAAGGCTTCCACAAAACCTGCTAGTGGGAAGATAGTTACCAGCTTTCTACAAAACAAATGCCTCCTCCCACAATACAACAATTTAATTGTATCAGCAGCAACTGATTTACTGTACAGGATTTCGTGATATTTGAAATTAGGAACATGGCATAAGAGTTCACAAGCTGTTTAACACGATTACTATTCATATGATCCTGATTGCTACAGCAGGGACTTCTGATTAAGCCAGTCTGCCTGCAATTTCCCTGGACTTTCTTCCGTGCTTTGAATACCATGGGGCAAATATCCCCAACTCATCACCTTGCTCACAGCCTATTTATTTTGCTTGGTGTGCAACAGCCTCAGCAATCCCAATTAGCCCATTATAGGAAAAGGCTTAATTTTGTTCCCCACAAACTACACATTCATTAACACCCGTAAGGTTAACTACGCAAATCGCATGTCCAGTCAGTCCATTCTTAGCTGGATGTTTTCACTGCCTTTTTCCATATACCTCATGACTTAACCAATCATATAGGTTCAGTTTAATTAACAGGGAAGAACTGCAGGCTTCAATTAATTCTCACTTTTCTTACTTTTCCTCCCTCCAAACCAGAGAAAGGAGGAATGAAAGCAAAGCATTCCCTTTGTGTAGCACCAAACCTCTCCAGGTTTTCATATCCCCACCCACACGTATTTCCATAGAATGAAGATAGAGCAAAAATAATCAATACTTATAGACAAGCCATCAGATAATAATGAATGACCTCTATTTCATATCATCCCCTCCACACAGCTATTTCAGACCCAGGGCTTTGCAGTACAGTTCCCAATGCCTTCAACTCCCTGTAATTGAATACTGATCTCTACTCAACAGTGCAGAAAGCACACAGATACGACAAAGTTCTGTGATGAGATGGGACGTGATACTTCAAGGGGGAAGAAAAACCTAGTCCTAGGTTTTTCTTGTCTTTTTGTTCATTTTCCCCCTCCCTACCCACCAGGTTTTGGGTGTGATAGCATCCCACAGCCATTGCACTTAGAATGGGAGCAGCTCAAGACAAGGACAGAGGAGACAGTGTCCTAACAGTGCCCTGGAGCATCCCTCATGAGAAGAGCAGCATTACCATGGGCAGGCTGTGCCAAGCAGCACTCAGAGAACACGAAGCATTTGCCTATGTCCTTGAGCAGCTGATCTTGGTTGTGCTCGATCAAAAGGCTCCACAAGGCTGTTGTTTCATGATGCTTTAATGGCATTTACTATGACAGCTGAGCAAAAGCAATGATTTCATGAAGTAAGTCACTTTATCAGGCCTACCTGTAGTTAAGTTCAGACACATGTGACCAACTCTATATTTAGGTATTCTTACCCTCTTCCCCAACAGGCCATTACTGCCTCCAAAGCTCTGCTTCAGCTGAAAGCCCAGAAAGCTTCAACTAGCTGGAAGCTTGTAAACACATCATAAACTAGCTGAATAAACTGAATATTGTCTTCTTGGCCATGTGCATCTGGTGCTTTAACCCCAGTCACATCTTCCCTAGGGCAAAGCCTGTAAAAGCTTAAGTAGTTATTGTTTATTGTGACCCAGAGAAAAATTAGGCTTAGGTTTTAAAGCTGAAGATGTTCCCTCTTCACTGTATAGAAGATAGTTGGCTTGCTGACATTTTTTTTTGTTTGTTTCTTTGTTCTGCATTATTATCACTTCAAGCCTCCCATCATCCTCCCCAATGTGTTTGATTCCAAGGTCTTCACAGGCCAGTTGTTTCACTTAACACTAGTTTAAAAGAACAGAGTGCCCCTCAGGTAGACCAGCTCCTATTAACAGCCGAGGCACCAGACCCATCTATACCATTTCTATTTGAAGCAAAAACTTGCAGGAGTATTTTCCCTATCAGCTTTTCCTTCTACCAGGTAAATCATGTAGCCTATCAAAGCCATTTCTGTGATCTCCCCTAACAATACATTTGAAGGAGATATCAAAGAATTGTTGCTGGTGTTAGACATATTACAGTAAGCCCCTGATAGCAGATGTTAATGCATTTTATGATTGGGAATGTTGTCTCAAGATAAAAACGGGCAGTCTGCAGGAATCAGCAAAAAACCCACTTAATTTCACACATGTGTAGCCACTGACGTGTGTGCAATGAGATTAGGCAATGCCCTTGTCGGCAAACTTATCATAACTTTTTCCAAATAGCAAATCCTTAATTAGTTTATACTGTGGCTTTGCAGAGGGTAAGCATGGCTGGGGAAGAGCAAACAGTAGCTGATTTCACAGGAACATGCTCACTTAGCTCAGGCTTAGCCACTGTAAGAAAGTAAATACTGTGTAAAAAAGCACTTGGATGGAAAGATCCATATGTTTTGTTTCAGCAAGGTTTGCAGATGTATCTGGAGACTTCTCAAACCCACAGCATCTTCATAAATTGGAGATGGACTACATCATTACTAGAGGCTCTCAATCTAGATGCTATGCTGTTGATAAATCTATTGAATTTGCCACTTACTGGACAGTTTTCAAATCCAGTGGAATGTTTTCTCGAGCAAGTTCATGTGACTTACAGCTGGAAGAGCAACAGAGAAATAGCTGCAGCATCCCACTTCTGAGGAAGTTATGTCAAGGGGCAAAGGAAAACTTCAGAAAAGAAAGGCTGAGCTCATTTCTGCAGACAGCAGAGTGTTGTTCAAATTAAAGAGAGGAAAAAACCCATCTTTTGGTATGTTCCAGATGCCATCAAGCCTGGGGAGTGAACTGCAGGGCTGACGGGGGGCTTATGATGCATGAGAGCAGTTTGATCATATTTTCCTCAAAGAGAACTCCCTGGAGAGAGGAGACAAAGGTGATGGTGGGTCTTCTACAAATGAGGCTGTGAGGTCAGGGGGATCTGCTGACCATCACAGCACTGGGAGTTCAGAGCAGCGTCAAGAGTCTCAGTAACCAGTAAACAAATGAGGAGAGCAGAGAGATAACCATTGTAGGAGTTGATGCATTTATTTATGTAATGCTCACACCACAAGCTGTATTAATAAAGTACATTTTACTTTTGATGCAGCAAGAAAGGAATGAAACTTCATTTCCGCATATTCATTTAAAAAGTGAATATCATCCTGAATAATTATGTTACATTCAAATGTGACAAATTTGTCCTTCAACATCATAAAAACCTGTTTAAAGAGGCCAGTCATCTGCCTTCCTCCACTTGCAATAGCTTTGGTTAATACACATCAGATAAATAACATCAGATAAGTTACTTCTCAACTCCCTGGATTTTAAGACTGTAACCAATTCCCTACTGTATTCCTCTTTTTCAAACACACAGAGCACAATTAATAAGAGATATAACAGGGAATGTGCAAGCTGTAGCTAAGGCGTTGATAGTTTTACATATAAAGTAGTTTTCCAAATGTTCTAACCATCCTGAAATCATCACCTCCCAAAAGCACCAAGAGCTGTCCCCCTTCCAGACCCAGACCCTCACCTCTATTTGCTGCAGTCTCCTCAGGTCACCTGTACAATTCAAATCTGACCCTTCTACAGAAAGTCCAAGAATAATTTAAAAAAATAATTAAAAAAAAAAGATTGTTCTGCTTTACTGTCATTTCTCATTCTGATCCCACCATCACCTCCCCAGAGGGAGAGCAGATACCATGGTATCTTCTTCAAATCAAGAGTGTTTTCTTCATAACCTGCTATAGAGAGGCTCAGAAGGTGCACTAGCAATACAATATTCAGGATGAAGAATTAGACCCAGATGGCAGCAAGGGGCAGCTTTTGTAAAGCATGTTAAAACTAGAAAGTGATCCTTGTGTTGTTGTAGCCAGCAACAAACTGGAGAGGAGGCTGTGCAAACAGCAGAAAAGCACTGGACAATGCTGTAACAAACTCACCAGGTAAATTGAAGACTTATTTCCCCAGGAATTTACAGTAAGTATAGTAAATCTGATTTTAAAATATATATATATATATATCTCCCTGTTCTTTCTGAATCACATTTCCACACCTGGAAACATCTCTTGGATAGGTGAAAAATGTCCAAAGTAGAAGCAAATTCTGTGCTGCCCTAGCACTCTACTTATAGAATCACTGTGACCTCTAAGTCATAGCAAGGCACATAATGGATAAAGGTCAAGTCATATTCACTCATTAGAAGACAGTGCCAAAGAATGCTTTTTCTTCCCCCCCTCTGCAACAAGCAGGTTTGTTCGATTCTTTTTGTAGTTAAAAAGGTGCAACATACCTTTACATAAAGACTTTATCATTCTTTTAGAACAAAGTATCAACTGGGCTAAAACTGCCATTATAATTAAATCTTTTTTTAAAGTAAAAATAATTTTAAAAAAAAAATGTAAATCACTCTCTGCTTCACTTAAGCTCATGAGCAAAACCTTCATCTGACTTCAGCAAGAAGTTAAAGACCAGTCGGACCAGGGCTCAGAACATGCTTTTAGCAATCTGGAGATTATGTACCGGGCAGCTTTACAATCAGTTGAGATGAGCTTACATTTGCTATTTTTATCCTCCAAAAATAAGGCTTTTTTAGCGCAATAATGTGTTCCTGTTCAACCACAGAATATAAATGAAGGCAAGGCTAGTGACAGATTAAGTTGCCTGTACACGTACACTTTTGATTGTATTTTAAGTACTGCAGTAGTAAACCAAGTTCAACTTTAAGATACTGGGATACTCTTCACATATTGTCTATACCCACATCTCTCATGTAATAACTCTCTGGAGTAACCTAACTTTTTTATTATTATTATTGCAAGTTATATTGCTCAGCACCATGGGAAAGAATATGTAAAGCAGAAACATAAATTGTGCCAGTTGAAAGCAGCCAGATTGAACTAATGAGGGTGATATAGCAATGACACAGCTAATTTTGATTTTTTTTTTTTTGAAGAGCTAATTAAGGCTTCCTAATTACCCCAACCAGTGAGAGTATTACCCTCTTGAATAGCAATCAGTAATTAAGCTAAAGTAATTTTCAAAAGAAAAGTAACATAAGTTTCGGACAATCTGAAAATCCCAACAGTAGCTCATAGATTATGTGAAAGAAGCAGCTTCCCTGGCAAGTGCTTCAGTTCAAGAAAGAGGCACAAACAAAGTATCATCTGGCTCCTAAGCACTCGGGGAAGGTGAAAGGGGCATTTTGAGATCTGTTGAGAACTGGTTTTTTAATTCATCTTTCGGGGGGGGGGTGTGTGCGGGAATAAGTATTTCAACTGGTGGCAGAAAACCCTTCATTAGTTTCTGTTAAAGGATCTGAAGGACAGAGGAGATTCTTCACATTAGGGAATTTTAAGGGTAAAAGGACACACAGAAACTCCAGCTCCACTGAGAAACAGTGACAAAGATTTCATAAATACCATCGCATTAGATATCCAACCACCACAAACAGAGCATTCAAAACTGTCATGACAGACAGGAAACACCACGAGGTGCTTGAATAAAGGTGTTATCTGAAGGAACAGTCCTACTGAAGGTATAAAGGCCTGCGCCTATGTGTGCCTAACTTAAAGCAATCAGGTCAAACCTCTACAATTCCAGGAGGTAAAGCACCACATCTCCATATCATGCATTTAATCAAGGGTTAAACACTCATGGTTAGAATCCAAAGCCCTTTCTGTCTCCTATGAACCACAGGGAAGGCCTTTCAAGTCCTTCACAAAGGGCAAAGGATGTAAAATATACACAGGATGTCTTAAATTAACTCCTTGGAAAAAGTTAGAGTTGTCAATATGAGTGTTTGTATTTGTGGCTTCAGCCCATTCAACACCACTACATCTGCTCTAGACCATCTGAGGGTACTAGTGCCACCATTTGCGGTAGTACCACCTACTCCTTGTGCTCTCTGCACCACCGTGCACCAAAAGCAGGACCAGGACAAGATTATCAAACAACAAATCCCCCAAAAAGACTTACCCCAGGTCACGCCACAAGTCCCACGTGGAGCTGAGCAGGGAATCCAGCATCACCGTGATATCACCCTCTTCACTGCCCTACAAATTCCTCTTCCTTCTCCAGAGCTGTTTCCTTTACTTCATCCCTGCCCCTGCTGCTAGCCCACATCTCCAGCACATAATAACACAAGCTTAAAGGTCTCATTACTCCAAAAGAAATTGCCGTGAGGAAATGTTTTCTTCCTTAAAGCAAAGCAAATTTCACAGAGGAGAGAGTAGCAGAACTAAACAACAGCTCCTGGCCTTAACCAGAGGAATAACCTCTTCCCTTGCTACTCACTGCTAATTTGTAAGGCTCCTGCTGCTCTAATCCCAGTTTTCCTGAGTTACTGGGCTGATTTACCAGGTGTTTGGAATTGCTGTGAAGTTCAGAGCAGCAAAGGCTAATGTTTTGCTTAGCCCTGAGTAACATTTTGAAGGCTCAGGAGAACGTTTTCCACTCAGCTTACTTACCAGCTTTCTCTGAGCCCAACCATAGGGCTCATGTAGGAGATTGTCACATCATCGTAACACAAGTTGAGTTTTTCTAAAGGCAGTTAAGAATGTGAAAAGGGGGCATTAGCTAACTAAAGGGTATTTCAGCCTTATTTGATATAGAACTAAGCTCTAGTAGGCCAATTCTGGCAGGAGAAAAAAGGGTTAAAATAGAGGATGAAGCTTGGGAGCCACTGGAAAGTCAGAGAGAACCCTTCAGGAAGAGCTGTGGGGAGCCCAGCAGAGCTCTCTGCTGCACCACCAATAACAGAGTGAACACAAGGACCTCACCAGAAGCCATCGATGATATCTACTGTACAGATCTTACATTCTCCATCCTGAAACTTTCTCATTTGGGCATATTATCCCACCCTGCTGTTGAAATTTGACTACCAGGAAAGGGAATTTCCATGCTACTGCTTCTGCTCTGTCACAAACAGTGTCACACCCATCCTTCGTGCTGAAACGAAGCGCTGGCAGTATCATGCCAGCTCTGCACCCAGGTGTTGGAGCAAAGATTGTCACAGAGATTAACACAACGAAAAATCCGAGGTCGTGCTGTGGAAAGAGAAAACCACACCCGTGCTTGCACTGTGAGCTGGCTGAATAGCCACAGCCGGGAGCAACCGCTTTTATTCTAGCATGCTGCAGCAGACTCCTGCAGGTCTGCTTTAGGGCAATCCCAGGGTATAAATAAAGGAGTCAGCTGGCCAGAAGGGATGAAACCCAACGATATCCCCTTCTTATCGTGTACCTGTATCCACAACAAACAAATGAGTTGATCTGAGAGGAAAGAAACTCAATCAGCAGCCTGGCACCAGCGACCCTGGCTTGCAGGTTTTATTGTTCCAGTGGTGTTATCAGTAAAGCCTGGGTGTCCATCCAGAGCAATACTCATAATTGGTTTTATCCCCTTGAAAACAAGATGGCTAGAAACAGGATTAAATTGATCTCCGAACAATGTTTACCTTTTTTTCTCACTACCAAGCAGACAACCAATTCATGACATTAAAGTTTAATTAGCAGGGAGGTCTGAGCACTACCTGCCAGACTAACAATTACATTTTGTGTTACACATTCTTTTCGCAGCAAGGTAAGTTACCTGCAGATCTGCTTGAAGTTTCTCTTCTGAAAAACTAGAGCGTAGCAAAATCCTGGAAAATGTTTTTAAATAAGAAGAATGAGAGGTTATGAGATGATGGTTTTTCATCTATTATTTGTTAGCACCTCATCTGCAGTAAAGGGTGCAGAGTGCCCGGTGGCTTTGGGAGCATTTGGCCTAAAATGGAGTGGAAACGTAGTCAGAAGAGTTGGGTGTGTTTGTGTAAGTTGGAAGGAAGGGGAGAGTATATATTAGGCATTTCTCACACACACATACCTCACACCTGCTCTTGACAGCTTATTCCATGTTTCATATCAAATGTATAAATAACGTATATACATTTTACATATAAATGGAGTAACACAAGTCCTGCCAACTCTCCCTCTCTATACTTAGACACAAAAACAAAAGCATGGACACAGAGCTAGAAATCCATGTGCACAGGGACATATAGGCACCTATTTAGTGTTTAAATCCTTCCTATCCTGTGAAGGTGCAAAACAAACTCCTCTTTTCCCCTAGAGTAATAAGTCTGTTAATGATAGTTCTTGCCCTGCTTTTCCTTTTATTTTCAGACCTATCGTTTGTTTTTTTTTCTTTTTCCTCAGAAGTGCAATGACGTGAGCTTTTTTTATTGTTATATTTTTGCTGCTGAAAGATGTTGAAGATGTTTTGCTTAATTTCTTGTAAAGCACCAAAGCAACTGCAAACAAAATCAGATCATGCCTTCTGCTTTTGTGCTCCAAATTTTCTGTGCTGACTTTATCTAACAGGTTGCAATGGGAATCTTTTTTTTTTTTTTTTTGCTTCCTCTCCACTTTAACCCACTCCATGCTTGCCCAGAGCTGTTCCCCTGTACACACAAAGTAATCTCAAAACACTTCTTTCTATTTAAGATCAGGGGGACCAGCTTCTGGCTCATGGTCCTACTCACTGCAGCTGTTTGGCAGACATGGTGTGGAGTGGGTAGTAGAAATGATTAGGAAACAAGGAGGGGCACAAGAATTTTGGACAGGATGTGAAGGAGCTGAGCATCACGGCCAAAGGCCTGGTGACTCACTACAAGTCAACAGCAAGAGATCTGGAGGCTGGGATCAAACAAAGCCAGCTTGATTCACTCCTGTAGAGGATGCTGTTATTGTACAATGGGGCTTGCAGAGACTCACTGTCTGCACAACACAACCCATCCTATATAGCTTTGATCCTGGCCCCCAAGCCCTCATTTCTCCTCCTTTTTCTCCCACCCATGGTCCTCTTTTGCTTCCCACTCAAGCTTGCCTTGTACCAAGTTCTGACCCAAATGTGACACCCCCACATCTTCATGTTTTCCTGCTCCGAGGTACGTCCTCCTCTAGTTCTTCTCTCTCTGTCAACAAGGCCCCGAGGTTGCACCAAACCCTACAGTGTACTTTGTACATGCCACGTATCAGGATGGGGAACTTGCAATATGTTGCAATCCTGGGCTGAAAGTGGCTCTGGGAGATGCTGTCATGCCTACTAGAGAGTTATGACCCAGTGCAGGTGCTTGTACAGAGCTTTCAGAGTGACTCAGGCTTATGATCCAGGACAGAGGTACAGAAGATACCTCTGTTGGACTAGGCAGTGACTGCAGAAGTCATCAGCCAGTGTCTCAGAGGCTATTTCAACTCTGTCCCTGAACACAGAGAAAAAAAAGCATCTGCCATCACGATTTAATTTTTCATTTTAAAGAAAGCATGCTTTCATTCAGCTGCAAGCCAGAGGGCTTGGAAGAAAGAGAGATGGGTGGCATCCCATGGCTGGCATGTTTCAGTGTGCCTCAAGGGAAGACCATAAGGGTCCTCTCTGCCCCTAAAATTCTCTGTACAGACCTGGAGCAGGTGTCTTCAAGTGTAGGAAAGGGACTTTACACAGAAGAACCTGGTTTGGTGGTCTACCTCTAAGGCATTGCAGCTCTGCCTTATCTCCAGTGAGACAGAGTCACCACAACCGCTCCCAGCTTTGGTTCCCTGGCTGTGCAACGGAGGAGACATGACAACTTTCTCTCTGCTCCTAGTATTCTATCTATATATATCCTAAGTATATACATATAGTGGCTGGAGAGTCATAAAGACAGACAATGATTGCTATTAATTATCATCAACTTCGTGTTCATTTCTGAGGCCTCTTTCAGGCTTGATAAGAATCTCCCGCTGCTGAGTTGAATGGTGTGAGGGTCATTTGGGCCACGGGAACCTTTATCACTTTCTCTCTTTTCTCCAGGGAGATAATAACAGCCAAGATTTTAGTTTAAGCTTATTAAAGCGCCTAGTTATCTGTTTCAGCATGGATAATTTAATCAGACAAGTTAAATATTTATGAGGCTGCACTTTATTGTCGACGAAAGATAAAAATGTGCTTTAAGTGCTATTCAGAATAAGAATTATAATGATGATTAAAAAAAGCTATTGGTAATGACACTTGATATTATTATTGTTAACTCCTAGGATTACTGAACCATCACAGAGGACTGCAAACAAGAGCCCAGGAGCTGAAATGAAACATGCTCCCTATCTCTGTCTGTGCAGGTCTTATAAAGAGATCTGAGGCTCAGCAGATCACCTAGGCAGCCAACCCAAAATTGTATCGTGTGTACTCAGAGGATAAAGCCAGCTCAACAGAGGAAAAACCATTTCAGTCCCCACTACCATCATTTAAAGACAAAAAACACAGCATGCAACCCTGAAAAAAAAACCAAAAAAACAAAACAGAGCTGCCCAGACTCTAAGCACAGTTGTGGTTTGCAAGCCACCAGCACAGAGAGGGAAACCTGAAAGGAGAATTCAGCTGTGCTTGTAACACCCCATACACCTTGCAAACCTGCCAGCCAAAAAAGGCCGGTCGCACACAGTTTTGCACAAGGAATCAGTTCATTTTCACCCTAGATCAGCAGGAAGGTATATTTAGCACAGGCCTCTCCATTGCAAATGAAGCCTGCGAGTTTCCCCAGGTGAACAGCTTCGCTCTTGGAGGGGCAGACACTTTGGGGTTTCTGCCAGAAGAGGCCTTGATTCAGCAAGGTGTTTACATACCCAGCTAGCACTGAGCAAGTACATGGAGAATATTCACTGATTTAAAGTTATGACAAAATATATTATTTATCTGAGGTCAGAGCTTCTGAACTGACTATTTTGCTTGAAGCAGACTCAATTAAAAAAAATAAAATACAGAAGTGTGTGTGGGGAGAACCCTGCTTTCTACTTCACCAGATTTTAATTTTTTTTAATCTTTATGACCATTAAAGCTGAAGCAATTTGAAGGCATATAAACCATGCGTGCAGCAACAATAAGGCTGTAAGACAGCACAGAGAAAGGAATACAGCCTGCCAGCTACATTTGTTCTGCCTCATGTAACTTAAACATTTAACAAATATATTCACTTCTTTTCTTCGTGCTCAAATTCTACTGCATCAGTGTTTTATTTATGAGTCCCAGCTAAATAAGTAGGCAGCAAAAGATGTATTTTATTTATTAAATATAAATAGGCAGCAAATCTAAATTAGCTGGTGGAAAAGCTTTCACTTTGGGAATTTTTTCATATATGAGCTCTTATTAATGCTACATTGATGCCATGTATCATCTTAGCATATACTTCATGCTTCTGGAAGTGAGGCAGCAGAAGATGGATATTAATATTGCTATCATTATTTCTACCTTCCTTACCAATACTGATGATAACAACTCCCACTAGAAAAGACTACACAATAGAACCATTTGAAAACATCCTCTCATTTACTCTCTTTTCATTATTTTTCATGAGAAGCAACAATACGTATTGTCCAAAAATCTTGGTTGCATGTCAAAGGTAATAATGCAGCTGTTTGTTAGCTTTGGTTGGATTTTGGGGAGGGTGTCTGGTGTTAATTTGTTTAACAAAAGATGTTATTAAACACTTAGCACAAAAGGTATTACACCTTTTGCCTCCACGTTCCCTCTCTCTCAAAAGCAAACCAGATTCCTCACCCTGCCTGTCACACAAACTGCACCAGGTGTCCTGTGAATAATTATGCTGTGTTTCTCAGACAGAGCCTGGAGGAACTTTTAATTCTTTGGAGGTGGAAAGGAAAATTCTCTTGTCTTCATGATCAGATAAAGATTCCACTTTCAAGAAGGAAAAAAAAAAAATTAAAGATTTAAAAGCTTTGAGTCATTTTCCAATCAATCATCTTCATTAACCAGTGTCTCTAAAATGCTGCTGCTATAGAAAAATACTTCAACCTGTCAAGGGCTCGCTTTCCTTCCTCCCTCCTGCACCCAATTAAGGCTTCTCCTGCAGTTATTCTACTACCTGCAGAAGGCTGAGCCATTTTCAGATGTATCCTTCCCTGTGGAGAACTGCCATTTACTTGCAGCTTTGAGGCACTAAACCACAACAACTCCTGTTCGAGAGCTGTGAAAAACCTTTTGGAGGCAGAAGCAGGAAAAACACAGCCCATCAATTCTTCTGTCGCATTTTGCTGGGATAAAGTACCAAAATTTGTTCAAAAAACTTACTTGAAATGAACCAGTTTGCACATAACTAGCTGATTCCACTAATAAACAGATAAACAATACATAATAAACTGCCAATAAACAGAAAAACGTGTTAGTGGATTATATTCATTGGAATCAAGTGCCAACAAGTACTTTAAGTACATGCAATGTGATTCAGAGGAGTATTTTCAGTGTAAATTCATCTAGAACTGTCTTCTGAGCCTCCTGCTTTGCTTGCTTATTGATGGGAGCCCCACTGTGTGATTCCTTATTCCTTAGTGGCTGCCATTATGGTCTTGAAAACAATAAAGGATTTTTGGACAGGGAAATCCATTGAAGTTTGTAAAACAGTGTTCCACCAGCTGTCATGGATCGCCCTCTCCCCCAGCTTACTTGGTCAAAATGTTGAATTAATTAAGAAGAATTTATTATTTCCACTTTACTATTCTCAATAATTCTCTTGAACATTGCAAACCACTGAAATCCTCTCCGAAGCCTCACGAGTGCTCCCTTGGGTCCAACAAATACTCCTCACACACCATTTCTTCTGGCTCTTCACCAAACCTTAGCCCCAGTAGGAATGTTTAGGATCACCATCTCCACAAATGAGGAAGGAGATGCTGTGGGACAAATCTTCCTTTTCCTGGCTATCCCCAAGACCAAAAGAGAGCAAACCCAGCCCTTTCATTTATCCCAGCTCCTCTGTAGAGCCAGTGTTTGTCCCAAGCCAGAAAATTTCATGTGGTCTTCTTGCACAACCAGTGTGAATTCCCACCTTACACGAGGCTCTGTATGAAGTGATGCTGATACAAAGTCACTGGAGGGCCTGACCTAAGATTTCCCTTACTATCATAGGATACCTACTTGCTTCTGGGTAGGGAAAGAAAGAGAGAAAGGCAAAGCCAGGGCTGACTTTGTGACTGCTTTGTACGTGCTTCAAAACTGTATCTACATACATGCAAGCAGCAAAGGAACTCTTCCTCTCCTGGCTATCATCATTTACGAGGTACAGAGCACTGAGATCAGTGCCCTTATGCATAACGGAGATGAGGCATAAATAGGAAAAAGCTGGTTTTGTCTTCTTTGTTAACAATTTCCCTCTCCCCCTCAGAGGAGAGATGTCAGCTAGATAATTTATTAGAAAATATTACTGTAGTGTAGTATGGAATGTACCGTCCTGTGGGGGTAGAAAATCAAATAGTCACTTGTCACTGGAAGGGTTGATTTGATACATACAACAGTTCACCCTGTTACTTTAAAATAGCTACATGGGCTGTATTTTTCATAGTAAGAACAGGTGGGTTTCAATTCAGATAACTGGGAGCAATTACCACGTTGGCATGCAATAGTTCATAAGCTCCAGATCCCAACCACTCCCAATGCAAGCGGCATCCATCGTTCAGGCAGTTGATGCAGCGCTGGGACCAAGAGCATCTCTCGCAGCCACCGGCACCTGTTTGCCAGCCCATGGGATCCCCCCAAAATCATCAGCAGCTCTGGCCAGCTGGCAAGTGTCAGGCTCAGAGAAATTCCTCCTCAGACCCATGGCTGGGGAAACAAGGGCAACAGGCCATGCTCCTGAAACCTGAGATTTCAGCTAAAACCAAGGAAGGATTTGGAGACCAAGTGAGACCTCCCACAAATGGGCATAGAGCCATTTGCACTACCCCAGAAGGGAATTTTCACTTGGTGGGGTTTTTTTTTTTGTTTTAATGAGTTATTTTAATTTCCCAGTGACCCCTATACCATTCAGAAAGCAAAGACACACAGCCTAAAGCAAAGATTGCTCTTGCAGAAGTAACCAGACCTCCCAGAGCAGAGCTCGCCCACTTGGTTTGCCCCTTAACTCAGCAGCACCTGCCCATAGGGAACAAGAAGTGGCAGAGTGGTCACAGCAATGGGTTTGGCATTGCTATCTACAGGGGTTACTAATCCCCCCAACCCAGAGACAAGAAAGATGGAGGGAGGAAACTGTGTTGAAAGGATTTTCCTGAGCAGGTGTCTCCCTTACAGGAGGAGGGGCCTAAACTGGAAAAATCTCCTTCCCTTGTGCCTTGGGTAGGTATAAAAGAATACCATCTTTCACCTGCATTTGCAGAAATGGAGGGAGCAGCAGAGCCAGAACCTTGATTTTGTCTCTGACTAACTCAGGGACTCCTAAGCTGGGACCCAGGCTGGACACGTTGCTTCCTTAGAGTCAGGCACTGTATTTAAGAGAAGAGCCAGCCAACCCAACTTCTATAACTTACAAATGTGCATTTCGAACTAATCTAAAAGTTTTTGTCAATGTCAGTAAGTTGTTTTGATTTAGGAACTATTTGTATTAAAAGCAAAGACAAAACAAAATACAACAAACACCCACATGAAAGCCAAAAGCATCTTGAAAATGTTTTTTTCAGATGGAAGTGACCTTCATTTCACAGTTTGTGCTTAAAACAAAAAACTCCCCAAAAAAATTTCATTTTGGAGATATAAAAATCTTACATTGGTTTAAAAACACTGTAAGGAATTTTCATTTCAGGGAGAGAAAAAAAACCCAAACAAATCCATTTCACAGCAACCCACAATTAAATGTATTGCCAGTTTTTCAATTTGGCCAGTGACCTTGAAATTCGTAACTCTAGTTTAGGGTTTGTCTGTCTCTCTAAGTGACAGTTAATGAATCAGATGTGTGTCCTGGCACAATATTAGAATTATATCCTTTTGATACTACAGCTTTTACAGACATTTCTTATACAAACTCACATTCTTATGCTTCTCTAGGTAGTAATTTTTCTGTGTTGTTCCAAACCCATTCTGTAACACAACTCCAGTATATAACCAGTGCTGTGTGCTCAAGAAGGGAACCCAGCTGCAATTTTTTCCCTGTTTTTTTTTTTGTTGGGTTTTTTTTTTTTTTTACAGTCTCTTTCCAGGCTGTATCTGTACCACTAATGAATTGTGACATCAAACACACATAAATTAGACTGTAGGCTGAGGATAATTAAATTGAGCAAGTTGAAAAAAACAAAAAAAAACTATATCAACTAAATCCCCATTTGCAAACTATTACATGCAGTCCTCAAGGTTTCGGCTGAACAATGGTTACAACGGGGGGATTATGGCAAGGTTTAAATTTCATAGGGATGATTTGATATTCTATCTGCACTGTGAGCAAGTCATGTTGCATCAGATCAAATCCCAATTTCATTCTATTGTGTAAAAAAAAAAATTATTGTTGCCACTCTTTCCCTCTACTTCTTCATTATGAGTACGTAATTTATCGAAGCGCCTCAGAGAGTTGGTAGCACGGGTTGGCTCTAGCATTATATATTTCAAATAGCTTCTTTGTTGCAAAGCAGTAGTGGTTAATAGGAAGATAATGAAAATATGGAAATTAAATTAGTTTGGTGCCAGGGCTGAAAAGAATAGTTTCTTTAACTTGAAACACGGCAAAGTTATTAGGAAAATTTGGGAAAAAAAAAAAAAGAAGGGGAAAAAAAAAAAAGAAAATGAAGAAGAAATGCAACTGCTACATTCTTCTAGGGAAGCGGGTAGGGTGGGGATTTCTCCATTTTCCTGAG
This sequence comes from Todiramphus chloris collaris, assembly GCA_025345505.1. Taxonomy (NCBI): domain Eukaryota; kingdom Metazoa; phylum Chordata; class Aves; order Coraciiformes; family Alcedinidae; genus Todiramphus; species Todiramphus chloris. The sequence goes on from JANVCC010000036.1 coordinate 10,919,395, forward strand.
CTTGGAAAGAAATCAAGTGTTTTTCATACCACTTACTGATGGTAGGGATCTAGAGTTTGGATAGCATGTGAAAAAAAGGTTAGTTAAACAGTACGATGTGAAAAGGCAAGATATTTATCAGTGACAATCCAAGGAGGGAAACAAAAGTTTAAAAAGAAGTGTGTGGACAATCCTAAAATCCCAGCAAGATTTATTACTTCTGTGAAACAGAATTTCTAAATAAAGGCAAAGTCATTTTTGGCTTTTTCAGACTATGCCTAATTATCCAGGGGGATTCAAAACTCATTATTGGTGCCAGACACAAAGAGAACAGAATTGAGAAGAACTTTGCAACAACATGTGGAGAGCGCACATCCCACGGGATTGCACTGGGGCAACTCTTCACCGGGTCAGTGCAGAGTACCATGCCCATATATCGACCTCAATTCCCGTGAGTCAGTCAACACTTGAACGAGCCTGCTCCACTCCATGGCCATGTTGTGACTTCGCTAGTTCATCAGTATCCATTGCAACTAGAAGCCAACATAAGAGTCCAAACAACTCAGATTCTCTGTCGAAGCCCCATGATGTAGATCAAAACACACACACACACACCCACACACACACACCCACCCACACCAAGGTATAGTTCTTGCTTACTCAGTACAATCACATTTCTCACTGAGTTACTTTGCACAAAGTTTCCCTTGACCTCAGATTAAATAAAGAACGTCCTAATAGTTTGGAGAAAGATGTTATGCACCAGCTTGCATCCCTTATGAGTCTGGCAGGCAGTTAACAGAATGTTAAATGAAATACTAATCGCCCAGGCAGACAAAATGCTACTGCTATCCAAAGCTGTGTTTTTCTCGTTGTAGACACAAGCCAGCTATATTAAACCTGCAAATACGACAATGATCAATAATAACAATGACTTTGTGTCTGCTCCCAACTGCTGTTAGGAACTAGCTCTTACCTATTGCAGGCACCTGGGGCTGGACCCCCCCTTGCAGACCATGTGTAGAGTAGCATTGCCCAGTGCTGTACTTATTTGGATTTATAGTAGTCATATGCACTCATACCTTTTATATAGTCAAACGTTATAAATATGACAAGGGTTCTAAAGCTGGAACAGAGACTGTCCAAACAACTGTCTTGCAAATATTTCTTTCCAGTTTCAAGAAATGAGAAATGAACCATATTAAGCTTGACAGCTCTTTCTTTCAGTACAATTTCTCTATCTTGTCTTCTCTGTACTCCTCCAAGAACTGACACATAAATATGAATAAGAAAGATTTCTCTAACTTATGTCAATAGAACAAAAAAAATGCAAAGATTGTAAACCATTGTGCTTCAGAAGGAAAGCCAGTGACTTATAGCCAAGTTTTCAACAGGGCAACAAAGAGAGCAATTTGTTTCAGAGCTTCAAAGAGAACTTAAAGTCATCTCAAAAAGCTGGTCTGGAGGAAAGTGAGAAATCCTCTCTTCCCTTTATGGGCACCCAACATCTTCCATGAACGCACCCAGTACTTCCCACGGTCAAAGGAGGATGAAATAGCAGATGGATCCACATGACTCAAGGCACAGTTCTTTTTGGCAATTTGTGCAGAAGTGCAGGATGAAGAGCAAGATTCAGCAGAGCTGGTTGTCTCCAAAGAGGAGGGACAGATACCAGTCCCAAGCCAGCAGGAATCTGTCACCACCTTCAGGCATGGTCCCAGACAGGAGAAAGCACTCCATGGGACAAGAATCTGAAAATTAAAATCAAAGCAATTTGCAATTAGTAACTTGGATAAACTTGGCCAGGATTGCTGAGCTCGTTACTTCCTGAGATAAGTCACAGAAACAGCAGAACCTTGAGTGGTAAGCACTGTTCTTTGTGAAAAGGGTACAAACAGCCATGAAAATGTTGCAGCAGTCATTATTTTTCTTCCCCCCAGAGTTTTTAACCTCATTTCTGAGAATCTTCCTCAGAATAGTTTCGATATGAAGCAAGCATTGGCAGGAGCTCCTCTGTACTTTTTCATTCTCTTCATGTGGAAGAGCTGCTTGCACAAACTTCATTTCACGTTGGTGGAACAATTCTGGGCTTTGTGGACTAGACAGAACCAGTGAAATCTTGGCTCCATCAAAACCAATTGCAAAACATTTGTTGCTGAAATAGGCCCAGGATTTATCTGAAAAGTTTAAAAATATATATACATATATATAATTTAAAAAAAAAATGATGGCAGGAAACAACAGGGCAGAAAGCTGAGAATGTACCATATCAGGAGAAAATCGACACAAGAATTATATTAACATTAACACTACTGTCGTGATCGTTATAATGGGAGAGTGAGATTCTGATTCACTTAAATTAAGCAAAGATATGTATCTGTTTAGCATATTCGTGAGTGCAGTACAGTATATTTCATCACCGTGGTTGCAAAATAATCTTTATTTTTTTCCATGGGAGATTACTCAAACCGCAATAATGTGTTTTCCCAAATTAAATAGATAACTTTACAGACTGCTGGGTAATAAAATACGAATAAACATGGAAGACATACCTTATTAAAATATTAGCTTGTCATTTTTCAGACTCTTCTTTTGATTTGCAAGTTAATAAAAACCACAGCCAGTTGCCATAGGGAGGATAATTAATTAGCCATCTATAACATTACTGTTGGGGTGGAGGAGGCATTCGCTTGAAATATTCATAACACAGAGCAGAAACATATTCCATCAGTAGTGATGGTGTTGTAAATCTGCCATGAAGTCCTATGTCCTTAAACAATGGTAATTGTTGTTTTGGTCTTTTTTTTTTCCTGAAGGACGGTTCTGAGACTGATAAAAGACGGCCAAAGAAGTGAATGCATTTACCAGCTCTCCTGCTAAATGTAGTCACCTGTCTTCCTCTAGAGGGACAAAGAATTGCACCGCTGGATTCAGACAACGAGCTGTGCAAGCTGCAATCCCTTTTCTCCAGCCCATTCTTAAATGAGGCTCATGCCAGCCCCAAGCCTCCCTGCAGCAGGAGCAGCAGAGTGTATTGGAAATCACCTGAACAACCCTCCCGCCACTCACACGCCTGCCCCAGCAGCACGCGTGAACCACTGCACCCAGTGAGCCCCCCACGAGCTGACTCCAAGTGAGCACGAGACTCCCAGAGATTTATCTGGGCATGAAGTCAAGCAAATATCTCCAGCACATCCCAAGGATCAGCTGAAGAGAGGTCAGTGAGTGAATTCAGTCCCCAGCCTAGTATTAAGTTTCCTACCCAGGCAAACCAGGAAGCCAGAAGAAATTAATAAGAGGAGATAGCAACGTCCCCAAAAGCTGTGTTAATATTTTAAAATTAAATATTTACTCCAAAGTGAATTAAGGGAATTTTAACTCTGCATGAATGTTTCTACCCAGAAGGTTTGAATAATCCACTAATTTGAAGCTTTAATTAATTCATACCATTTTCTCCATGTTCCTTTGCAGAGACATCACCACGTCTTTAAATTTGCACAGATGCTGCCAGTGAGCCAGAAGGTAACTCTGAACTGTTTCTTGTGAGTGAACGCACTCCCGTATCTACTGAAAAATTGAATAAAAGACATAAATAACTAACTCATTACCCCATAAGACAGTGAAAAGCTTCTAAATAAGTACCTAACTTGTGAAGTCTTGCCTGGACCAGATGTACGCTAAGTTAAGGAGGATGAATATGAATATTCTTCATCCTTCCAAATTATTCAGATATTGTCGCTTATTTTTTGCGTCATCATTACACAATGTACAGAGACCATCCTGGATTCTGAAGGGGTCACCATCCCAAGGCAAGAGATTACAGAATGTGCAGAAAGAGGAAAGATTACAGGGAAACTGTTGAATCAAGATGATCACTATGGCATGCAGCCCCCACACACCTAACCATTATCATTAGGCAACAGGGCAAAAAGTCTGGACATCAGTGAGGATAATGGCATTGCTGTGTGCGGGCTGATGGTGGGTTTCCTCCCAGAACAAGGCATTGCCTGGGACAATGGAGCAGAAATGTGTGACTGAAAATGTAATGAGCAGGTGATGAAGGCCAGCATTATGGGCTGATTGGAAGCAGGAACTTTGATCGCATTTGATACAGACTAAGATAACTGGGAAAAAGTGGAAAATGAAGAAAAGTGATCCGTGAGTAGAGAGGGAAGGATGCAAAATACACGGGCAGTACAGTCACAGTGGTATTTTCAGTTCCTATCACTGAGCCACATGGCCCCTGTCAAAGTCAGAAGAATAATTATGCTGCTGAAATGAAATAAAAGCTAGCACCCGGACATAAGTTATTTAAACCAGTAGGTAGAAAAGACTACTGCCTCAAATGTTATACAACACTTAGAGAAAATGTGGATCTAAGACCTGCATAGCTACCAGAGTCTAAACGTTGCCTGGATGATGGACACCTGTGGTAAGCAAAAGCACGATGATGGTGTTTTGACAGTAAAGGCATTTGGGACTGTAAGTTAAGAAAATTTCAACAATGGTCTTGATCTGGTGTCTAGACATTCACAAGGAGCTGCTGGAGGCCCATATTTTAATTGTCAGGAAGGAGGTCTGGAGAAGATGGTTCAATGAGCTGTCACACAAAGCTGACAGCATCATTCTGTCCACATTTTCATGTACATGCTTGCATTTTACTGTCACAGAACTGGCCATGCCCAGACAGCATCAACCAGAGACACTCTTCTCCCCATCATGTTTCTGAGCTGTCAGGGCTTCACTTTGACAAGTATTCCAGTGGGAATAGCGTCACTGTTCCTCAGAGTAAGAGCACCTGCAGTCATCTGTGAAGTGCCTTAAAGACAGACACAAAGCTCTACTGTAAAGTAATATTTGGCCTCTTTCTGGAGAGGACATCTACTCAGGTAAAAGTGTTATATCACATTAAAGGGGGAGAACTATAGTGGATGATAAAACCTTACTTTTTATTGGAGTCTAATAATTTCACACCATTAAAAAAGTAAATATATGCAGCTGCCAGTCTGAGGAAGAAGCCACAGTTTACGGCATATGCAAGTCTTCATTTATCACAAAATTTCCTCTTCGCTCTCTTCTCCCTCTAAAATTAGAAGTAAAAATATGAAGATCCAAATTCCAGTTAACTCTGTCAGTGATTCATTTTGTTAAATTACTGCTTCCTAAGGGTAGATGTATTTTGAAATAGATCAAAATAATCACTTGGTCCTTATGATATTTTCTGAAGTGGAAAGCACAATGTAAGTGCTGACATTTACTACCTAGAAGAGCAGGCAGCAGCCCACAAGTTACCACAGAAGCCACCTTCTTAAGTGAGGACTTCTCACCTCACTAACCTACCCTAGCAGCTTCTGATTAACGGGAAGCAGAGGAGAGAAATTATTTATGTTCTGTCATTGATCCAAGGGGTGACAGTGTCCAGCTGAGGAAACATGTTGCCCTGGGGACGTTTACTGTGACAATCTCCTTTTTTGCCTTTAAGAGGACCTCTATTCATTTTCTAAGAATACTTCTGGGTGATACCTCACCCATGATTGTTACCGTGGCATTTACAAAATGCCACGGTCCTGTAAGAAATGTGTCAGGATGACAGCTTCACAGACTGAAATCTCCTTTTCTTACCCTTAGGATTCATATCATCTGGTCAACAAAGATAGTAAGATGACAAGGATTTGGAAGTTTAAGTACCTGATTTGCAAGCACAATTAGGTATTTACATTCCAGAATATAACTGAAATTTGAGCCTGCAAGCAAAGACTGTTGCAGAGACAAAAGCCTTGTGAACACAGATAACAGGACCCTAAAATTTGTGCCACTCTTTGGCAGGACTATCACGACCCTCTCTCTGCCTATTACTTTGTACTCATCTTTTACATCTGCCACCTCAGAAATCCTCACTCAGCTACTTCTCTCAGTGCTGTTTTTTCAGCTGATGGTTGTTAGATCCAGCTCAGGAAAAAATTCATCCTTAACGTAAAAATGTTCCCCTTTTTTTGCAGCTTTACGTATGCCTTGTGCAATAGCTTTCCTCAGTTTCCCAGGTGCTTCCAACAATGATGCAACTGGAGATGTCCTGCCTGCAGGGACCAGGGCCCTGTAAAATGGACCTGCTCCCCTGAGAAATAAAAAAGGTGAAAACAACTGTATTCATGCATAAATTGCTCTGTCAGGAGGCAAGAGCTTCTACAACTTGACATTCCCCTTGGCATTCTCCATTTTCATAGTGCAAATCTGTTACTTATTCCTGCAAAAGTAATCGAAGGACTGTCAAGGAAGTAACATCGGAGCATTCCTATTTCAAGGAAACCAAATTTAAAACAGAAACAAAACAAAAAACCCCAACCCTATGGACAGCATCATAAAGCAGATTGTTCAGATACATCTGCTGCTCCTTTCACCACTACAAAGGATCATTCAAAGACACGGTGAAGGTTCATTAGCAGACACTGCATGGGTGAAAAAAGCCAGAAGCCCAGAGTTCATCAGCTTAAAGCTACACTGGGGGCAAATAGAGGTCTTCAGATATCTGCCTCAGCTACTCAATCAGCAAAGGATTTACTTTAAGAAAAAATTATTTGCAAGACACTGTTACATTATCCAGCAAGGACACTGTTCTGTTATATTGGATTAGAGGGTGGCTGTCCTTGCTCACTCACCCTTCTCACAGCATTAACTTTCAGCTCAGCAGTGGCATGCTCACACCTTTTCTCAGCAGTAACACAGCAAGACAGGCCCATATTGAACCCTAGTTAAGGAAGACAAGAAGAAATTGAAACATTATGCTGTGTTTTCTAGATGAATTAAAATTTCACTACTGGTTCTCCGAAAAGCCTGAACAGCATTTGCTCTGTTCATGCCACGCTGCAGCATGGCTAATGGATATAGATGGCTATGAGTAGCAAACCACAGTCTCCCTCAAACAGGATGGATTCTCAGCACTGCAGAGCTGGAGCATTTAATTTGTCATCAATCGGCAGATGGTGTTAGCAGGGAGAGCACTGCTTCTTCCCTACCTTCACCCTCCTTTGCAGAAGGAATCCTAGGAGTCTTGTGCTGAACCATGGCTTACTTTTGTGACTGAAGAAACCTGGAATGAACTACAGCACTGTCTTGCAACAAAACTCTACAGGGACAGACTGAGAGAGTTGGAGTTGTTCAGTCTGGAGAAGAGAAGGCTCCAGAGAGACCATATTGTGGCCTTTCAGTATTTTAAGGGCTGGGCAGGGACTTTTCAGGCTGTTGGGCAGTGATAGGACAAGAGGGAATGGATTAAAACTAGAGATAGGTCAATTCAGGTTAGACATTAGGAAGAATTTCTTCCCCATGAGGGTGGTGAGACACTGGAACAGGTTGCCCAGAGAGGTGGTGGAAGCCCAATCCTTGGAAGTTTTTAAGACCAGGCTGGATGGGGCTCTGAGGAATCTGATCTAGTGGGAGGTGTCCCTGCCATTGGCAGGGGGGTTGGAACTAGTTGATCTTTAAGGTCCCTTCCAATCCTGACGATTCTATGATTCTATGACTTGCAAACAAGAGATTTCTCTGCGTTAGTCAGTAATGCTAATGCACTCCTTGTGAAGCATAAAGCCAGGCATCACCAGTCAGCTCTACCTATACCAGTTCCTTTGAATGGCTTGAGTTCTTGATCCTATAAAATGATGTTTCCACTATTCTCTTATTTCTCTGTCTCAACTGTCCTTCTTTTTGCATGGATGCTGCCAAAACGGGGCCATATGAAATGCTTGTTATTATCTATATGTATTCAGGAGAACACAATGAAAGACAAAAGATAAGTTGGAGCCAGCAGTTCCTCAAGATACCCACCTGAGAAAAGACCTCATGTTTAGCTACCAGAAATCTAGCCCAGGTAGGCAACAACTGAAAACTGTTAGATTTATAACAGTGATGTTGTAAAAGAGAGGGAACAAAACCAACTGAGCATAACAGCAATTTGGTTGGGGTGCACCTATGTACAAACCTCAGTCTGTAATTCACCATTTAACCTAACCAAGCAACAGCTTAAAAATATTCGTTTCATAAGAGCCCAAAACATAAATGCTGTTAAGACTAAAAACTGCATTTCCCTGTATTTCCCCAGAAAAGATTATAAAAACAGGGACTAAAATAAAAAGAATCAGAAAATGTTGCAGAACAAGATCTGTAGAGAAGTACCAGTTTGCCTTGCGTGCATTGCTGAATAATAATTATTATAAATTTCCTCTCTTCATCTTTGTTATTTATGAAAGATTGCTATTTAACTTGCCAAAAACTTTTAAATACAAATCTTTTTTAATTTTATTTTTTCATATTGAAACAAATCATTCTGTAGGTGAGGAAGAGTTATATCTCCAGTGTCCAGTCAGATTTTAAGACCTGTAATTGTCCAAATAACTAAACCATGTATGTGTTTCAGCATTGCACTCTGAGATAGTAATTCATCCATGAGTTTAAGCACAAGCTAAGTAGATTTCTATGTAGCTTGGAACATACAATATAAGAATATATTAAAAAAGGTTATGGAGAAAAATGAGATCTCATAGTAAGCATGGTTCTGTACCCCACTCCATATCCTACATAAAAAGTATATAAAAAGAATAAAAATAACAGGTCTTTTCATAGGAGAACAGTACCTTGGATGAACTGATGAAAAAATAAATAAAATAAAATCCTCTGCCATCAAGATTTGCGAAAACCTTCAAGGTATTTGCTGAAAAATAGAAGGTGGTTTTGTTGCATGAAGGTCATTGACAAGCTTAATATCCTTCCACATAAGCATCATCAAAATCAGAAACACTCATTTCCAGTTTGGCTAACATGTGTCAGATACAGACAGAACTGCACTTTCATTTTAAACTCAGAATACAAATCCTTGATTAAGATCTGCATATCTGCCTACTAATAAGTCAAATTACTTATCTCCCTCATACAGAAATATAAGTAATTGTTGACTAAACACAATAGCTCTTAGTAATCAAATGCAAATACTTTCTTCTCAGTATGAAAATTGTTTCTGACATGAAGTCATGTACAAATCAGGCTCCTCTTAGCTAGCTTATTTCCACTCCAATTCAACATGGAGAGTTATGCTCGTGTCACCTGTGGCATAGTATACTTGCACTAATTACATGTGCAGTAACTCTACCGTTGGGTCTGAACTCATCTTAGCTTTGAGGGATTAGGTCTATATCCACAGGGACAGTCTGTATAGATCTGAACTAAAGCTCTTAAGACTATCACACATAGTCTTATGACTATTACACATTGAAGTAACATCCTCCAAAGAGATTCACCCAGTCAGGGTGAAGGAATAACAGGTAGCTCTTTGTGGTCGCTGAAGCAGAACCAAAAAGGACTAAATCCAACAGCATTAATCCCCACTGAAATGTCAGGAGGCTGAGGAGTTTAAAACAGAAACTTCTATTTGTATTTGAGTTGTTGGTCAAATTCTGACAATCCGGAAGCTAAGACTCAAGAATACTTCAGTGGATGTTACAACCCCAGCCACTCTTAGGGCAAACATCTTGCATGTTCATGAGTAGCCAGCTTCAACCCTGAAGCTGAATTCACTTGTTTTCATAGAGTTAAAGCAAAGGACTCGCCTCTCAAGATCACTTACCACCTAGATGGGGTGACTTTGGGCTAGAATTAAAAACTGAAATGGGAAAAAAAAATTATATAGTCTCCAAAGTGGAAACAGAAACACCATCGCTGTCCCAAACTTCAAGAGATAGATACCCTGAGTGCAAAGATACCAGCTCATCACTTCTCTTTGAATACTCTGCCCAGATTTTTAGGAAGTACTCAGCTGTTAATCACAAGGAAGTTCAAACAACTGAAGCACACACTTCACAGAAGAGGGTAAACGCAAGCATTCACACAAAAGGGTAAACTCAAGATTTTGCTTTAAGTACGTTCTCAAATAGGTCCTTTACTCTGTATGCATTTACACTATAAAACAGAATATTCCAGAACCAGTTGGAGTGCCTGGCCTTACCTTCCACATGCCTCAGCTCTTCAAACTTCTTCTGGTTTTAATGGGATTTTTGGAAAGATTTTTTTGCTCTTTAAATCCTTAGGCATCCATAAGACCTATTTATTCCTGTGCAGGTTTCCTTCCTACCATGAAGATACGGATCTGAAAACAAAATGAGAGGGAATCTATGTTCAGAGGGTTTAAGTTCCAGAGGTTTGAGCAAAAGCCCAGTGAATCAAGAACATGGAGTTAGTTACTGTAAGGAATTACAAAGTCAGAAATTTGAGTGGCTCTATTGCCATCTTGTTCTGAAGATGCAAAAAGTAGCTTAAGCATTTGACTAAAAAATTATTCTTAAAATAATAACAAAAAAAATCCTTTCCAGGAGCAATAAATAAGGCACCTAAACACACCATCATCCAGAGAGGCATCTGTGTAAGCCCTTAACCCTTCTGTTAAACTAAGTTGCTTTCCATTTCATATTCTGCTTTTTGTGTATTACACTGGCATCCCAAGCTCTCCCAGCCTGTTATACTGGAATTCTGGGCATCTTGTTCAGAGCTGTGAATCCAAAGCATTTTGGAATGGAGAAAAGGGACAGGGCACTGCTTTAGTCACTTCAGGTCTTTGATCTTCCACTGATCTGGGCTTTAACCTTCCCATATAGAAGCTGTGAATGTTTGACAGACATTTATGAATAATTTTGAAAATTAAAATTACAGTACAGGTGCTATGCTGATGTTTCTCATAAATAGAACAAAGGACTCCAAATAAGAGCTCCTGGGATCTAAACACAGATGTTAATGACCTTGGGCAAACCAATAATATCTCTTGGCTTCCACAGATCCATTTAACATGATCCAGAGTTTAAAGAGAGCTACAAAGGGGAAGCAGTAACTAACTATCAGGTCAGTAAAATCTTTCTTAAAGTAGACAAGACATACGGAGAACTAAATGGTTTGAGACCATGAAACATCTGGGGAAAATGTGAGATGATTAAAAAAAAGAGATTTACAGCCTAGATATAAATCCTGCCTGCTATATATTTAGTTTCATCATTGGAAAATTCCACCAGGAAAACACACACAAAGGAATGGGAACACCCATTTCAGTTTGCTACCGAAAGCTGACGTGAAATAGTTCACACAGACATACTAATAGATACAAGTTTACATCAAGACAACATCTCTGAATGCATGATCTCACTGGCTATAGAAGTATATTGCAATAGTGAGAGGGAGAAAGCACAGTGAAGAAGGATGGCTGCAGATTCTCTCACAAAGATGCTCAGAAATACTAATAAGACTCTCCTAACTCACCAGCTCCTCTTGTTTGCTCAAAAGCATTTCCTCAGTACACTAGAAAAATGTATAACCACAGGGGAATCAAATCAAGAGTAATTCGATTAGGTCTAGAGCAAAGAGATAAATGTCCTGTAAAACAGTGTCCAGCCGCAAGAAGTCTATAACAGACAGTAAGCAAGGTATTTTGCAGGGTAAAAAAGGCAAGTGGACCACGTCAGGATAGCTGGAGATAGGATCATGAAACCATCAGCAATTGTGTGCAGCTGCAGGATTAGGTAACCATCAGCAGTTGCACGTAGCTGCGGGGAGAGGCTCTTTGTTCCTTAAATTACCTGTGGTACCCATTATCTTTGGGATTAATTTGGCTAGAGGCCCAGAGAATTTAGAAGATGTCATCTCTGCTTTCATCAGCTAAACGTAGAGGTCTTGTCTATTTCTCAGTAGCTTATATATAAAACAACTTGTTGCTAATTCCAGGAACGAGTCCCTCTCAAGAAACTAATCGACAACTAAAGTATTTCTGGAAAGGAAAGCAGAAATTCAAAAAGCATAGATAGTGCCAATAAAACTTCATGCCATCCCAAAATTCATTTGGTAAGTGCCCATTCCTTGCTGGTAGGCTGCAAGCCTATTAGGTGACCGAGTTAAAGTTGGCTGATGGAAACTCCTGGGAGTACCTGAATGATAACAATTGACAGAGGGGTTAGATTTAAAGAGGAGCATTGCACAAATAGAATCTGGAATTTATCTTGGAATTTCTCCCTGAAAACGTTACTACCAATCATTATTAAACGACTAAAAGACCCATGGTGAAATTTGTATTGCAAGCCCAGAGCATGAATAAATTTTGCTTCTACTTTTTGTTGTTTGCCACAAGCTGAACTTTAAATGATTTGACAGAAGCAGCACTGCTACATTACCAAGCTAATATGGCTCTATTAGCATGTGTGTAACCTCATTACAACCTGAATCAATCTCACCCCAATCAGATATTGCATATTTTACATGTCAGAGCATCATGGATTCTTCTCCTGTAAAGCCTCAGCAGAGCTAACGATAGGGCAGGCTCACAGGATAATAATCCTCTGTGGGATTATTTACAAAGCAATAATACTAAAATCTTGAAGGATTACTTAACACCCAGAACCCAGTATGGTGCACCATGAACTCCCTCCCTCAGCTCCACTTTCAACCTAACCTCATAAACCAACTCTCACTCCTGTTCTTGTCAAGCCCAGATAACCACAGGGCCTGGTGCCACACATTCCATCCCATGCACCACTTCAGGATTTTGTCACTGAGGTTTTTTTTCCAGTCACTACTAATACATTTACTTTTACTAGATGTTTTGGATTTTTTTTTTTCTTTTTTCTCTACCTGGAACCTGTCATCTTAAGTGCCAGCTTAGTTACTGCTCAAAAGGACCATCTAAGCCTACAGTTCCCAAAGCCAACTCCCTGTTTGTTGGTCACTCAGCCCAGGTCCATGCATGGTTGGGTTATTCTCCCTTTTCTGCTCCTCTCTCAAAGCACTTCTCAGGTGAGAAGAGAGTCTTATCCAGGAGATCTTTCCATGAGGTATCTCCACCCAGCTCTTCCCTCTGCCAGGACATAGTGTAGATTGGTGCCAAATTCAGCAAGATGCAGCATGTTAAAAAGCACTGTTTATTTTCTAGGGAAGTAACTGCAACCTGTCTTTTCACTTCCACCCTAAAGGGTTCAGACATCCCAAGCACACGCTCGTGATTATGGCTGTCTTTCCAATTACACTGAGCTCTGTTGAAGGAGCCCATAAGTGAGTTCTGGGAATGGATGTACAGAAGAAGAGCGAGGGTCAACTTGCAATACGGGCATCCCCCTGAAAAAGTTCTCTAAGAAATAACCATCTAGCAATCACCCAGGGATACCTCGGAAGACAGATGGCCCACACAAAGAGCTGCAGAACATTTACTCTGTGAACATTTATACCATAAAGCCTTTATTGTAGAGGTTAATGAAGCTGGGAAGAGAACATGGTCTTGCTGAGATTATTGCTTCTGGGCATCACAGAGCACTAGCCATTCTTAATCCAAATGAATGGCATGATAGATAGAGCAATTAAAAGTGTTTCCAAACAAGCTTTGAGACACAGGGCAGCTGTAACGTGACTCTTTTTTCTATTCCCTCAATTCTACAAACATTATCTAATTGCAGTACCTAGCAGTCTCTGAACCCAGCACTCTAAAAAAGATCTGCAGCTCATTGCTCTGAAGCCACATTCTTAATGTGAAGCTCCTAAAACAACCCAGCCCAGTCACATCACCCAGGCTCACACAGAAGCCAAACAATCCCCATCAGGGAAATTTTGCCTCATTTTTATTTATTTCTTGACTCAGCAGTTAAAGGTTATTTCTGAACATTGTGTGGGAAAATGACAGCTATTCAGAAAACTGCTGCTATCCAGTCCCCTTGGCAGCTCAACATTTTCTTAAACCATCACAAAAGCTTTTTATCCTGCAGAGAGAGTTCAGACGCATGCATGGCTCTGCACATATATACACGTATTGCTTGGTTAACTCTCCTGTAAATGTTTTCTCTGCTTTGGTATAAGAACATACAAGGGTGTATCATAAAATTTCTCTGAGAGAAGTTTCATTCTCAAATATATGGTTTGCTTTCATGTGTCTAGATGCACAGAGAACTTAAAAAGCAGGGGGGACCAGATGCGATCTCTACTTGTAACATTCTTGAGTTTATTATTAAAGAAGTGGAGAAAAGCAAAAAGAAATACAAGCTTCTACAGCTGACCAATAGACCTCCTCCCCAGTCTTCAGTAATCATTCATACTGCAGTTACATATCCTTGCCTAGAGAAGTAGAACAGGCATCCATGGGACTCAACAGAATAGAGGCCTCTACTAGATATATATGTACATATTAAGAGCTATGTCTGAAGCTACATTATTTCCATCATCCAAAAATTACAAGCTAAACTCACTAAATAGGTGTAAATCAGTGGAAGGCAGGAAACTACATTCTTATCCTCACAGTGAATTCTATGGTGGACCATCAAGGATACATCTTAAATTTAAAAGCACAACAAAAATACCAGCATTGTAACAAATTGAGCTCTTCTCCTTCTAAGTCCTAGCTGACCTAAGGACTGTGCTTCCTTTTCCTATGTATTTTACAAGTATGGGCTGCTCCAGATCCTACTAAAGGAGAAAAAGTAAAGCAGAATACAGTATTCTGGCTTTCAAATGGAAGTTAAGTCCTGATGAACCTCGACAAATATAAATAGCGTGGAAGTACAAAAACAGGGACAGATCAACTTCATAATGAGCTTCTCATCCTGTCTTACTAGATCTGAAAATGAAAATCTTCAGGGAGTACTTGAGCCCTGTGGGAAGAGACTTCAAGGAACGAGAAGCCTGTGCCTTGGAGCTCACCTCAAGCTCCACCAGTGTCTTTGAATCCAACAGAGCATATCTTCACACTTCTCCACCGGTGCCTTTCAGGATGTCTGGGAGTCTCTCAGTGGAATATGCCTCTACTCATCTTAGCTCCCCTGCTGTGCTACTACTATATTTAGCTTTGCTGCTGTCAGTCTTTCATAAGTCAGTTTGCTCAGCATAAGATTGACACAAACTCCAGAGTTACTGTTTTCTTGAAAGATACCTTCTTCAGATATGCCTTGCTTGCCTCCAGAGGTGGCCTGGAATGGTTGTATTTCCCATAGACTGCGAAGCACTGTTAGAGGAATAAAAGAGATGAGTTCAGACATTCAGGTCTACTTCTATCCACTCTACTTTCTGAGAATATTTTTATCTTGTTCTAATTCAGAATTCTGAGGATATCCAACAATGAACCTGTTGGCCAGATGACAGCTCTTGCTGCTGGATAGGTCACTGGTGCCTGTTGTATGCAATGGATACCCAAGAGAATATGTAGACCTAAAGCAGCCACAAAAAACTTGAGTGAAATATTTTCTACGATACTCAGGTCTGACCTTGAGTGAAAATGAAGCCCATAAGATTTTACCTAGAGATTCATTCAAGGTCCAAAACCTTTCAACTAAACCTCAATGATAATATTCAGTCTGGAGTGACAGAGTGAATGACAGGAAAATCCAGACCATAACTCCTTGTGGTTATTGGCACCAATCTAGAAAGGAATAAAAAGAAGTAAGAGTCTCCCTTTCCCATCCCATCCATCAGAGCATATTTCCAAATGCTTACTGTTCCATAGTACACCAGACCTAGCAAGGAAGGTCAGCCTCACTATGCTGGAGCCTTCGGGTTCATTTTCTTTCACAATTAAAATATTTACCTTGGAAAAGACAGTTCTACCCACTGCTTACTGCATTTTCAGATAGTTTCATGCAGCAATGATGTAGCAAAGAGATTGCTTTGGGTATGGATAGCTTTACCAGCCTATGTGGAGAGGTTTCCCGCTCCACAAATGACACCGTCATTCAGATAACAAGTGGGTACTTGTTCCTTATCAAGAAGGTGGAATTTAAACACCTGGTCTCTTTGATTCATGGATTAACCAAGAACACAAAACCAAGACTGGGACCTGGGGTGAACACTGCTGTTGCTGTATGCTGTATTTAACCCAAATTCACTAATGTCATATTCTATTAATGGAATAACCAAGCTCATTGCTTCAGGAAGCTCCAGAGACAATAGCTTGTTGGCACTAGGTGTTATCTCAACAGCTGAAGTATTCTTTCTGTGAGAAAAATGAATAAATATATAAAGCACTGCATTGGTTTTACAAGATTTCTCAAAGAAAGAAAAAAAAAAAAGTAATTTCTGGACAGCATGTTACTTTAGAGGTAGATTTTTCCATGAACATCTCTTTCCTCCCTTCCTCCTGGCTCTTCTCCTTAGATTTTCTGGTTTTCTTTGCCCAAAGATGTTGGCTCCTTTTCTCTGGCTTGGCCCTGTATGGGTTTTCAAGATTATTCCAAGTTGTTTTTGCACAGCCTCCTGGATCACGTTAGGAAAAGGTGCTTTAAAAACTTGTTAAAATAATGTTATTTTTAAATAGGTTTTGGGACCGATGAAAGGCACAGGGTTGAGTGAAATATCCAATTTGTTTCCATTAAGAATATATTTCAGGTTGGCCAGCCAAAGGCATGTAAACAATATTTATTTACATTCCCATGCAAGTTATCTGTCAGAAGCTTTTCCTTCTAATACTCATGGTCCAAATCATTTGTACCTTTCATTTCCTTCTCATACAACCAGTCATTTACCCTGCATTTTGCACAGGCACAGAGGTACACGGGAGCCATAGTCAAGTAGGACAGGTCTGGCAAAAAAGACAGGTGGTACAATGAGCTGCCAAGGTGTTCATACCTTCCTGCACCAGGGTTGCAGCAGACTGGAGGCAAAGACCCCAGGCACAGGAGCACCTCCACACATGCATTTACGCCTTGGTCAAACTCATTTGGTGAAGTCTTACTCCATACAGGTGGTAAAATATAGGATGAACTTCTACCACGCTGTGCAGGGGACAGCTTCGCTTTCATTAGTCTCACAGATTTAAGCCAGGGTCAAGTCTTAAGAAGGCAGTCCCACACATGAAGACCTAGAGCAGAAAGAAATTCACACAGAAGGAGTGAAAACGTAAATAAGAACATCCCTCCCCACAGCACTACCACAACGTCAATATGATGCTACCTCAAACATTCTTGGGCCCTTCTAAAAGCAGACTTGTTCTGTGCTGTTTTGCTTTCTACCACAGGTTTGGGTTACTTCATTGCTTAGAGTTGGGATGTCTTATCAGCTGTGACTTCAGGACCTTGCTTTGTTTCACAGACAGAAAAGACCCAACACTTCCTGAAAGCCAAGTCCTACAAGAAGCCAGGCAGGTTTCCCCACCTGGAAGAGACTGCACTTTCCACACCACTGGGATTACGTAAAGAGGACAGAGCTATACAACCCTTGGTCATTCATTTCAGGAGAATCCAACAAAAAGGGAGCTTGTTCATTTACGTACAAAAGTTTGCACTGTGTCGAGAGCTCTGCATTTCTCTGTATAACAATTTCAAATTGTTATAAAGATTACTATCACCATTACAATTAAAACACAGTTCCTGCTCTTGGAAGAGGAAAAATCTGCCTCAACACAATAAACTACTGATTGTTTTGAAAGCTTAAACTGAAAGACACAGCATTGCTACCCCCTAGATAAAACTTAGAGACTTGCCAGTCTCTGAATTTCAGATGCCACATACTGGGAAAACAAAATAAATACTTATTTTTTAAAGCAGAACTGTTCCTTTTTTAGGAAAACAATTTATAAAAGGCATTGCCCCAGAAGACAGCATTCAAACCACATGCAGATATACTGGCTTCTTTATGCTGCTGGTGCCTTTGCTCCCCCCTGATCCAAGCTCCACTAGGTTTCAGTACCCTCAAAAGAGACACCAATCTCCATCATTAAAGAGAAGCCCATTGCCATCCCTAGATCTAAAATCGAGCCTGCAGTGGTAAAAAAGGTTCTGGATGTATATGGAGAACATTCAGAATTAGCACCTAGGATTACGAATTAAGGAAAGAACAAAAAATAAACACAGCTGCAGTAAACTCTACAAAAATAGTCTTGTTCCCACAAAAGACCCTCTCCATCATTTATCACCAGTACTGGCTAACTGGGAGGTCCCAGACAACTGGAAGCTGGACAGTGTGATACCCATCTGCAAAAATGGCCAGAAGGACGATCCAGAGAACTATAGGCCTGTCAGCCTGACCTCACTGCCTGGCATGATTATGGAACAGATCATCCCGGGTGCCATTGAGCAGCACATACAAGACAGCCAGGGGCTCAGGCCCAGCCAGCACTGGTTTAGAAAGGGAAGCTCCTGCTGAACAAATCTAATCTCGTTCTATGTCTGGGTGACCAGACAGAGAGATGAGGGGAAGGCTGTGGATGTGGTATACCTAGACTGCAGCAAAGCCTTTGACACAGCCTCCCACAGCATCCTCCTGGAGAAGCTGACAGCACTTGGCCCCTTTGCTGGGTTAAAAACTGTCTGGATGACAGGGCACAGAGAGTGGTTGTGAATGGTGCCACATCCAGTTGGTGTCCAGTGACCAGTGGTGTACCCCAGGGTTCATTACCAGGCCTGGTTCTATTCAACATCTTTAATGATGACCTGGATGAGGGGATTGAGTCTACCCTTAGTAAATGTGCAGATGACACTAAGTTGCGGGGGGGGACTGTCAATCTCCCGGAAGGCAGGGAGATGCTGCAGAGGGACCTTGACAGGCTGGATCGATGGGCTGAGGCCAACGGGATGAAGTTCAACCGGGTCCTGCCCTTTGGCCACAATAACCCAAAGCAGCGCTACAGACTGGGGGAGGAGCTGCTGGAGAGAGGCCCGGTTGAGAGGGACTTGAGAGTACTGGTTGACAACCAGCTGAGCATGAGTCAGCAGTGTGCCCGAGTGGCATGGAAGGCCAATGGGATCTTGGCGTGTATCAGGAATAGCGTGGCCAGCAGGACTAGGGATGTGATTCTCCCCCTGTACTCAGCACTGGTGAGGCCTCATCTCAAGTACCGTGTGCAGTTCTGGGTCCCGCACTTAAAGAAAGATATTGAGGTGCTGGAGCGGGTCCAGAGGAGAGCAACAAGACTGGTGAAGGGACTGGAGGGAAAGTCTTATAAGAAGAGGCTGAGGGAGCTGGGGCTGTTCAGCCTGAAGAAGAGGAGATTCAGGGGAGACCTTATCACTCTCTACACCTACCTGAAAAGTAGTTGTAGGCAGCTGGGGGCTGGACTCTTCTCCCAGGCAACCATGACAGAACAAGAGGGCATGGCCTGAAGCTGCACCAGGGGAGGTTTGGGTTAGATATTAGGAAGCACTTCCTTATGGAAAGGGTCGTTAGACACTGGAACGGCCTGCCCAGGGAGGTGGTGGAGTCGTCATCCGTCATCGTGTTTAAGGAAAGATTGGATGTGGCACTTAGTGACATGGTCTAGCTAGGTGGAGTGGTGTTAGGTCTTAGGCTGGGCTTGATTATCTCAAAGGTCTATTCCAGCCTCAAAGATAATTCTGGGTAATTCTGTGTAAAATTTCTTTGCATTGTTTCATTGATTTTAAAAACTCCATAAAAATTTTAATCATGCAAACTTAAAAAATATCCTCCATTCTTGGATCAACTGAGAGTCATCTTTTGCTTCTCCACTGAACTGAAGAACACCTAGAGTTTCATAAACTCTAAATATGTACAAAAATCCACAGCAAACACCGTAAGAGCTCAGGTTATTATACCGTGTTAATTCCTTTGTACAACTGCCCTCTATACCGTCATATCTGAAGTACAGATCTGAACCCCTCGGCTCCATCCAGCTCCTCTCTCTGTCCATGAAGCGTACAATCTCACTCTGTTCACCCAAGTCTCAGCCAGCTCAGGAGTCCTTTTGGGCTCAAAGGCAGCTATCTTGCCAGAATCTCACACAATGCTTCCCAAGAAAATGTATTCCAGATAATTGGTGCATCTGACAAAGAGGAAAAGGGTCGTGGCTCTGAGAAATGGGCTCCCAGTGAATTCCCGTCATACACACAACCTCGTTCTCCCTAAACGAACAGCTGTGAGCCAGCTGAAATATAAGAACCTCTCTCCTCTGGACTACGCTCTCTATTCAGGGTTTAAGACAATTACACAGTTATTTTGTGTAAGAAAATCAGTCAAGGGGGAAGAGACAAATGGTTTTATTTCTCACCCAGCTACATAAAAGATTACTAGGAGCACTAACTCATCTGTCTTTCCACTATTTTACTTTCATTACAGGTTGGAAATGGGAAGTCATTTTTCACAAGACGGATCTTTAACTGGTTAGAAATTAAACTCCTCAAACTGGTGCATCCTGCAAAATGGAACATTCATTATCTGGGGCCCATGGCTTTGGTTGCACCTTATTTATCATCATAGCAAGTCCTTCTCCAAACCTAATCTCACTCATCAAGTTCCCAAGCTAAGAGTTAAGGCACAAAGACAAGCAAAAGGCATGTGATACTGAGACATAAATGTCCAAACCCAAAACCTAATTATAAAAAAAGGCAGTAGAGTATCAACACCTAGCAGTTGTGCTGGAGAGAAACAGACTGTATCTCACAGAAACCTCATCCCTAGCTGAATGGGCAGGTCTTTCTTTCATCATTCCCAGCCTTCTCCTCCTCAGTACATCCTCTGCTCAATTGCTGCTGCCAAGCTGCTGTCTAAAGTAGTAAACAACACAGTCATCCCATCTGGCTGGTCCCAAGTGGATCAAAGCTATCAGCACTTCAATAACTAGTCTCCTGCTCTAGAACAATGTTACATTTCAGTGTGTGGACTGCTCCCACCATGGGTGAATGTCCCAGGCCTTCAGAGGACCTGAACTGCAGTAGGTCTTGCAAGTTTTGCAGTACAATCGGCAGGATTAGCATAAGACCACAATTTAGCTGCTCTTCCCTGTCATTCCTCCTGAGACTGCCTGGAAGGGGCAGGACACTACTACATCTTTCCTCCCAGTGTGTGGGGAGCATATTATTTTGTCCTAAGAAGTTATCTATCTTTATTTATACTTCTTGTTACAGCATGCAGCTGAGCTCTGCTTCATCCTCTCAGATTCTAAAAGCACGAGGTGGCTGCAATGGGTGTTTCACTATGACCTCATGTGTAACACATGCTACATAATATTATGCAGATCTCTGCACTCTGCTGCTAGTTGAAATAGAAAACTAGATTCTTAGGAAAAACAAATATGCTCAATATAAGCAACGTTTCCATGTGAGGATATTGCCACTGTACTTGTAGGTAAGCTGCTCTAATAGCAAATTTCCACCACTAGTAAAAATTGCAACAGTGATAATATTTTTAAAAGCTCTGTTTTCAGGTGCTACATGTTAATGTTTTGGGGTTTGGTTTTTTTTTCTCCTTGTGAGATTATAGTCTGTCACTTGCTGTGCTTTCAAACAAATACCTATGGAGTATTGGGTTGTTTCAAAAAGTTGATGCAATTGATAATCTCATATTTCTAAGTGATTAACTTTTAAGACTCATTCCTGTCACTTCACTTTCTATTTCTATCCCTACAACTTTAAAGGAGAAAACACCCCGTCTACATGTTCCAGAGGGGAAAAAATATTTCCAATACCTCTTTGCTTATGTATGATGCAAGCACATCTGCCCTCTCACCCACCACATCAAAGACTTCTCTTTTCTCCAATTCCAGCTGAACACCCTGAAAGCATCCAGTGATCCAGGGCTGCTTCACTCCCTGTTTATCAAGTGTTACAGGAACTGCCATTCACTATTTATGAGACCAGAGCTCCAAATTAATTGCTCTATCATCATGATCACTAAGAGCCTCTAGAAGTAATTACATGGATCTTCTGACCAAATACAAGGGAAAAAAAAAAAAAAAAGGAAAAAAACCAAAGGAAACAAACAGAAAGAAAATGAAAAAATTTTAAAGGTCAAACTTTTCACATGAAGCATTTTGATTGTTTCTTTTTTTTTTTCATAGCCAAAAGGAATTCTAAGAGATACAGGCTGAATTATTCTGACCTTTCTTTCTCCCAGTGTTTTAATTAGTAGAATTGCACAACTACACCTTGAAATACTGTCATCTTGAGAACATGGTGATTGATTTTGAATGTACTGAATGTGACGGCCATATTTACCACATAAATTCAGGGCTGTGCTCTTCTGGACTGCACTTGCGTTCATCTGAGCATCACACATCAGACCACTTTACAAACATGTTATTTAAGACTCACAGCATGCCAGCAGGCACAGGCAGATGTTAGAGATTGAAAACGTACTCTGATGCAATTGTTTCAATTGCTCTTTTCATCCTCTATTTTACCACAGCAAAAAAACTGGAAATAACAGAGCAATAAAGAATCAGAAGTAGAGTGCAGGGCTGGGAGAACAAAAAAATCAAGATGATAAAAGCCAGAATACTTATTGCCAGGAAAAGCTATCTTAGAATAACAAGGAGGATTGTTTTCACAGGCCAAAGGCTAACTTCTGAGATCAAATCTCAAATCAAATACATTCACTGGTTTATACAAAGGTTCATAGCTTACACACCTGCACACACAATGACAGCTTGCCTTTCAAAAGGTACCTCGAATATGAGTCAAATATACCGTTCAGTAAAACAAGAGGCAGGTCTAAGCCCTGATCCATCATGAGCTTTCTTTAAGAACCATTTCAGATGTTAGTACTGTTCACAGTTTTAGTTGTGAGAGAAGTAAATGCCCCAAGCATAGAGTTGAATACAACCACATTTCCTCAATATCTCTATTTTTTTCACCTTGTCACCTCTTGGCCATTAAAGTCAGCGTATAAACAGAAACCAACATGAATAGAACCCAAAGGTGAGACAGGAAGATTTTATTCAGCCTAAGGAAGCTGCCCACTCTTTTCTGCTGTACGTTCATGTGCAGCAAAACCTGTCCATCGTTTATGGTTATAGGGAGACAAATTTTTTAAGAGTTTCTGAACAACATCAAGTTGCTGAACAACAACAGCCGTGTGCCAAGAGCTAGGAAGGAAATTTCATTCTGGCTGCAAATCAACATTCTGCCTGAGATCCATCCGTTACTGTACATGTGTAGTCATGATCTGTGCACTAAGCCCACAGAGATGCTCAGAATGACAAAATACAACAGTGTTGGGGGGTCCTGGTTCAGGACAACCTGCTGAGGAAGGGCTAAACTCCCTCCATGCCCCAGGAATTGAAAGAGTCAAACAAGTGCATCACTGCAGGCTGTGTACTTGTATCACAAACGTTACTGCTGATAGCGCTGAAGAAACATTTCTGCCTGAAATCCTGCTGTGTCATTCAACTTTCCCTTTTAATTTCACTTTTTAAGCACCTTCCCTTCCCGTAACAGGCTGTTCTCCGTCTGCTTAGTCTCCATACAATCCATTTGAGCTCTTGGGCATTTTTGTGGGGTTTTTTTCCAAAATGCATATGAGCATCATATAAACATCATCTAGAGAGCACTTACAATTACAGCAAGGGCAGATGAACGTTAGGAGGTGAGGATGTCACGGCCGCAGCCAGCCCAGGCTTCCAAGACAAGCCCCTGCACTGGGAGCGGGTACCCAGCTCTCAGAACCTCCTGCCGCACTGCACTGCATTGCACTTTGGGGTGTGGCAAGTGTCTAGGCTGTGAAATGAGTTAATATTCTTCAGGCAACACTACTGGGTCCATTCGGAGACTAAATTCAAAAAACATTTACTAATAACACTACCTGGGGATATCTTCCTAGACAGACTGTTTTGCTGGACAGAAAGAGTTTGAAAAAAAACCAACCAAACCAAAACCAACCAAACAAAAAAGAACCAAAATAAAAGCACAAAAACCCCAACAACCCACAAACAGAAAACCAAAGAACCACACACACAATAAAACAACAACTACAAAACCCACAAAAACCAAACAAAATTTTCACCATGTCTCTAGTGCTTCAGTTAACTTTGAGTTAGTTCACCTATCTGCCAGTGCACAAGTATTGCCTTGGCTGGGGTGACTCGTAATATTCATGAACAAGACCAGGACCTCAGTGTTTTATTACAACTGCTTTTGTAAGGTCAAATCAATCAGAGAGATCCGTATATGTTTCCAGCAGTTAAGGAGTGATGGAGGTGTCTGGGGTGTTCGTCTCTGCTCTCATAGTTAACATAACAGAAACCCAGTATCTGATCTTCCTAAAGGATCTGAGTCATGGTTTCAAAAAGCCCATCCAAAGCTTTATTGCACACACCTGCACTAAACACTCGGAGGTGTGTTCTGTATATATACCTTTGCCATCTTCTCAGCATCTTACTCAATATTCTTCCCGAAAAGACCCAGCTGGCACAAGCACACGCATTTGGAAGCCAGACCCTGCTGCAGTGTGGCATGGCTCCAGAGAAGACAATTTACATCGGCTGAGAGTCTGACCTATATTTACCTGCTTAACTTAGGGCACCCTATAACTCTCTGCGCTCATTTGCAAAAGCCTGATCTGTTGACTACATCACCGTGCTCAAACCCGTGAGGAAAACTCATTTTTAGTTCGTTCCTTCTGAGCGCATAATCAGGGCTTTGCCTCGACTGTGCATAATAGGGGAAGGAGGGAAAGAGGGGATTTTTTTTTTATTTTTTTAAGAGGTGTGAGGTGATTTTTATTGTATAACTATTCACCTGCTTTCTGTGACCTCCTAAGCATATTTAAGAGGGAATCTGACACTCGGACCAAACGTGAGGCTGGGGGAGAAAGTCAGCTAACAAAAACCACATGTGCTCCAGCATTTTGCTTTGCCTTGCTAATATTGAAGAGATTTGTTTTGCTCGGTAAAGCACTTGCATTTCAGCTCAGTCCTGCAGGGAAAAACTAATCCTCAAGTTATGGCAATCCAGCCAGTTGATATGGGGAAGGAAGGAGGGGGCCACAGAACCACGGGAAGGAGAAAGAAAAGATTCAGCATTTTAGCCTGACCTGACTCCAGGTGCACACAAGAAGAGGTGAAGCTGCAGCTGTCACACTGAAGGGAAATGCAGTCATTTATAAAGCCAGGGAAGTCTCCCGGGAAAGAGAAGCAACAAAAAAAAAAACCAAACCAACACATTCCTTAAGGTCAGTGAGAGAGCCAGTGCAGCCAGAGCAAACTCTGGCACTGCTCTCATTGCAGCTTTGGCCAGATTTCCTTCCTGCCCTGGTTGGGGCAGATGCCACCAGCCTTTTCAACATATTGTCTCTAGGAGAAGACCTCCTCTACTGTGAGAAGTTCCACCATCAAAGCAGGCAAATTCATCCCCTTGCAACCTTTCTAACTTCCAACAGATCTCACGGGAACAGCTACTGTCCAAAGTGGTTGAATGCTGAGAAAAAAACCAAAAATCATCCTGTGTTTCCTTCCCTCCTCCTGTTCTGAAGGTCACTTTCACTAGAGGTTTGACTCATCTCTCTCTGTTTTGGGTGAGCATGCAAATATTTTTGTCTGTGCAGCTGAATGGGGAATGACCACTGTGAATATATATGGCTTGATATTGGTATCTCTTCAGATATTTCAACACATCTCAGAGGTGAGGGAGAGAAGCAACACGGAGTACTTAATAGCACAGCAAAGAGCAAATCAGTCAGAAAAGCACTTGATCAACAATGAGACAGAAAATTGTGTGCCAAACTGGTCTGTGACCTACAGGGCAGAAGAACTCAAATTGCAAGAGGGGTTTATAGGTAAGGAAAAAAAAAAAAAAGTTGCCAGCAGGATTCCCAGACTAGAATAAAAGCTACAGCTGCCAGCTAGTTTATTCACAGCAAATAACCGAAGTGCTCTTTCTGGTTGTCTCTAAAATGCATTTCATGAGGAAAAATAAAATTGGGATAAAAATACAGTTACTTTCTGACTATAGCTACATGGGTTCATTGTCTTTGTGACCTGCCAGTGAGAAAGATGTGATGGGAATACTCCTCCTTGTGCTAAGTGCCCTGGCAGCAAGTGCTTAGCCTGGCAGGGGAGCCCAGGGTTTCACCAAAGGGCAAATTATATCCTGCTAATTGAACCAGCATCATTTTAGACTCTCCCCATGAGCCTGTCAGGTTCGTGCATGGGCAACCAAGAAGATCTTAATGGACCTGGAAAGCTGAAGCAAATAGAGAGACCAGGCAAGAGCAGAGAAAACAGGACACAGCAGGAAGGTAGCAAATCCTTTTGGGTTAATAACACACCTTCCTGGGATGCGAGGCAGAAGCCTCAGACTCTGGGCTGTGTTAGTTAATTACTGTACAAGAGGAAAACTCAGCAAGGCTCCCTTCACACACAAAGCTTTTACAGAATGAAAAAGAAAAAAAAAAAAAGAAAGAAGGAAAAAAAAAAATCTATCCCTCCCCAACCAGTGCAATTAATACATTTGCTGCAGCTTTCCGTCACATTCCCTCACCACCACTCAGCTCCAGTTGTCAGCATCTGTCTGAAATGAGCTGCTCCGTGAAGCCAGACGCTCTGCTTGCATGGAGACTCAAAGGATAAGATTTCAGGAAAGGCTGAAGCCCACTGCTAAGGGATTCGTCTCAGATAAATTGCCTGTCAGCTACAGCTGAAGTACAGTGTTGGCTGCCCTTGTCTTGGTGACTAATAATGGGACTTTGCTGAGTACAGAGGTACCTGACTTCTATGGAAACCAAAGTTCTCATGTGATGAGTAAAATCCCATTCACGTACTTGCAAGAGGCGGTACCTATGATGAAACAGAAAAGGGGATTCAAAGGAGTAACACTGCTTTTGCTTCTACATAATCTCTGCTCTGCAACAGCACAGACTAAAATACAACAGCAATACAATTAGTGAGGGCAAAGTCCCAGCAAAATCAAGTATAGAGCAATTGCTGTTTCAGAGCACTAGGAATCACAGTAGATGCAACAAAAAAGATTTTTTAAATTCTTTTTGTTGTTGTTTTAGCACCCCAGATGTACTCAGTAGAGGATTTGAGGCCCAGAGACACTAAATAACTTCTCCAAGATGAAACAAGGGGTTGGAGGTAGATCTAGCATATAAACGCATGTATTACTCGAGTCTATTCAGTATTCTGACCATGCTTTCCCTCTCATATAGTAACTCATAAATAGGCTTGGGTGTATACCTCATAATACCGTTTATTACATACATTCATCTTCTAGCATATGCAACCAAGCTCCTTGTGGGATTCGACTTCTGTGTTTAATTGGCAGGCTTGTTTGTGGAGCTAACAGGTGTGTCAGAAGTGAACAGAGAGCACATTCTCACTTCACAGAATATGTGCTGCAAACCATATTATGAGAGACCTAAGCCAGGAAGCAAACACAAAACCATCCAACACCATCCAGTCCCTCCCAATCCCCAAGAGCCCAGTGACAAACACCATGCTCTCCCAACCAACAGCCCAGGATGCCCTCAGGCTGCCCACACATGCACTCTAGGAAGGGTCGAGTCATTTGCACCATCTTTTCCCTACCTCTCACACCTTTTCTGCTCAGTTCTTAATCCCAGTGAGTAAGTAAAAGAGCTTTGATACCGGATTCACTTTGATTGCAGGAAAGAGAAATGTACCAGAAGGAAGAAGCAAAGATGTGGATCAAAGTTGTGACGGACTTGATATACCTGCATCATTAGCCAAATGCTATTCCTGACTCCCTGTCCCTTTCTAGCTGGTATGTATAATGAAGGCAAAGAGCATCTGATGCTGCCGGTCTATGCAGACCAGCTTACTAACTCAGAAGATCTGATAAGGATTGAAAGGAAAAGGCTCTTCACCTTTTAATCACTTCCTCCAACTCCTCTCATACTGTCACCCAGTGCAAAAGAACTAGACTGAAGGTGACTGATTCAAAAGCCCTTCAAAGGAAGAGCTGCAGCAAACCAGCTGAGAAATTCCCTTATCCTCACCTTTCCAAAGTTATACTTCTCTTTAAAATTAATTGCTAAAACCAATTAATTAAAAATAAATAAATTTTTTAAATGGCTGAAATGGAAAGAAATAATCTTCATTGATTCAAAATATTTTCCATGCAAAACTTTTGGGCCAAAGAAAAAGCGACATCTCCAAAAAATTCATGTGACTTCTCTAACCAGGCCCAGATGGGAGTGATGCCTACAGAAGTGTTTAAAATTAGGCTGGGTAGCAGGAGTGCTGCTACTGTTGTTAGGAACTGTCCTACAGCCAAATTTATTTTACTTTCAGTATGTTTTTCCTGATGCTCAGCCAAAGTCTGCCCCTTTGTTTCACTGTTAAATGTGCCTGTACTTTTTTGTACCACTCCCCTCCTGGGAGTTTTTGCCCTCAGTAATGTATAGTTTATTTATTCTTATGACTCTTCTCACAAATTTAATCATGGCAGTTGGTGAAAAGGGTTAGGACAGGAAGATAAAGCTTATCACGAGTATTTTAAGCCTCATCTCTCACTCCTGCTGAGAGGTACTTTCCCATCTGAACAGTAAAGAGCCCCTGTCTGACACAGCAGCTTTTCAACAGGCCCAGGAGGCAAGCAAGCATCTCATGAAACCTGGGACACCCTTACTTCATAGGACAAGATGATACACTCCAAGAGGATTTTACCCTGTGCTGGACTCCAGCCCTTCTTTTTTCCCTTGAAAATAAGCTGCAGATAACTGGATAAGCAGCCTCCTATTTCCAGGATATAGGCCAAAGTACTTGGAGTTGCTCCAGTTCTTCTGCTGTGATAAACTCAGATTAGCGGCTCTGCACACACAACACACCAAGAGAAATTGGGTTGTTAAAAGCAAATAAAAGATAAATGCCAGTTTTGGAAGGTCCCCTAGTGCTATCCAGGATTCCTTCTCACATTGTGGTGGGTTGTTTGATTTTTCATACACATTCTTCTCTTTGCTGAATGAGCCAACTGCCATTCAGGAAGATCCGATTATGAAAATGAAATCATGCCACAAAAATGTATGGTGAATGCACAGAGAAACCTTTTTGCGATGGTCCCAGACTAGTCACATCTTCTCAAGATGGTATCATCTCCAGCTGCGTTATGGTTGTCCAAACCATACTGCTGGTCTCAGCTAGACTACAGACGCATCAAAGCTTGAATCAGCATCATCTAAGTTTGTGCAGATGCCAGGAAGTTTCTTACATTCAGCAAACTGTCTCCCTTGGACAGAAGCCTGACCACTCTCTTTATCCACCCCTGCAGCCCCCAGCACCGTTTCTGTCGGGTTAGGCACCACCATCTGCCCCCAGTGCTCATTCACATCAGAAAATATTTTATCACAGGATTTAGTCCACCAGGCCAGTCTTTCCTGACATTGATTTTCACAAGGAGGCCCTAAGAACAAGGACAACATAGTTGGGCTTGCAAAAAAAAACCCAAAATGGGATCCTACAATAGCCAGTCTCCCAGACATTCAAACCCTCATTCAGGAGAAGCACTTCTCAACCTTTTAATTTTTTTTTTTCTCCTGACTCAATTAAAAAGCTGCCCTCATATTTTCCCTGCCTTTAGCAACTCCTTCTGGTTGTCCTTCCAAGGTAAGTTGCAGCGTAAGTTGGCAAGCTCCCTTAACAGGAAAAAAAGCATATTCTGTGATCCGAGGAGGGTTTGCACTTGTGATTTGCTCTCAACACCACTACAGAGATGCTCTCTTCAGGTGGGTTATGCAAGACTGAGAGATGCTCTTTACATAAGGAGGGTAGATGACTTTTAAAGTGCTTAAAGCCATAGGATGGCACCGACCCACTGGTTAAACAACCCCCCAGGCACCAAGGAGAGGTTTGTCACAGAGGCAGAAGTTGAGTTTGAGTTTCAGGAATGGCTGTATGAATAGAGTTCCTCAAATGCCTCCATCAGCACACAGAAGCAGTTATTTGCTTTCTGGCTCTCTAAGAGGAATGCAGTTGCTTTTGGCTCCTCTGTCCTGTCTGCTGGGTGAGGAACCTGATGAGGAGCAAAACCCAGACAGCCTGGAGCAGCAGTGCCCCAGCCACCAGGTGGGCAAGCCCCAGAGCCATCTTTGTTCCTACCAGCCTGTCCCAAAGTCAGATTCCAAGGTCCATATACACGGAAGATACCTCAGGGAAGGTACCTCCATGTATCTCAGCTGTTCTGGATGCCTTTACATTCCCTCTGAAGCCCTCAGGGCGTTGGTAGCCCAAGGATTTCTTCAGTAAACGGGACCCTTTTATGGGAAAGTCTAGACTTCCTAATGACCTTGGAAAAGCAGCCAAGTCATCCTTCACCCAGCCAAAATTGCCTCCAGGCTTCTGCCTCTGTCCCACTGCCTGGGGAGCCCTTCTCCTCCCACCATTTCCATGTTGTGCAGCTGCCTTTGGTCTTCACTGCAGCAAACCACTTGCTTCATAGACCTTTCCTCTCCTGATATTCCTTACCTGTGAAGCTAACATAGTCCTTCCACATCATTATCACCAAACTTGCACCTTTGGAGGTACGTTACTTCAGTCTGTTAATCAAATACCTTTATTTTCTTTAAAAAGAAATAAAAGTATTCAAGTAACATACATTTCCTGGCTCATTTCTACAACCACTTCTTAATACATCTCCTTTGCCAGTATTAGCTACACAGTCAGCCCAGCTTCTACTGCTGCTTTCCTCTTCACATAGGGCTCAGCCAGAAACTCCCACCACTCCCTCCATGTACCCTGGTAGGTTTTATTCCCGTTTCAGCTCCTTAGCAGCACACCAGAGCCATTTCCCAGTGCCAGAAGGAAAACAAAAGCAACTAGAATGCAAATAACTCCTTTGCAATCTTCCCGCCACCACTCCCGACCTTTTCTTCCCTGTCCGTGGGCTTCCAGCACAAACTACACGGAGTAGAAAAGGTGTTGGTGGATGGTCCCTTTGCAGATATACACCACGCCAGCATCACGCACTGAGCGGTTGTGACACCCACCTTAAAGGAAGGAGGAAGCCCTCCCTCCTCCCTCCACCTCCTGGCTGCAAAGCTGCTCACCGCCACACACAGATCCTCTTCTCTTCATCTTTACACCTGCTGAATGGCTCAGTTCAGGCCAGGAATTCAGTGTTTGACTTCAGCATTATTTAATCAAAGAGGCAGAACTTTCTTTGGCTCCTCTGGCACTGACACACAGGTCTCTCACATTCTGGTCCCTAATGAAGGCCACCTGAAGCCCAAAACAGTGCCTGAACACATCACAGTGCTCTCTTTTCATGATGGGCTAACAAAAAAAAAACACAACCCCAAAACCCAAACAGAAATACTCGGAGTATTTCTTGCTCACAGATACACTTGGCCACCACGCTAAGGAAATTAAAGCAAATAAGAGTCAGTCTGTCAACTGGAACGCTCTGCCTGCTGCCTGCTCTGGCTGTTACTTTACATGGGTCTTAAATTAATGTCAAATAGTGTTTGGCACAAGAGCCTCGTGGCTGCCCTTAGAGAAAATCTGACACCTTCACTGTTTCCCACTGCTCTCTACTGCTTGGCCAGGGGTAAGGTAAGTACAGACTGTCTCATAGCTCCCTGTTTTTTTCCCTTTAGTTTTTTTCCACAAAGAATGTACGAAAACAAAGTAATTTCTTGTGTTTAATCACAGGGACTGCAACGAGTGCACTGTTTAGTAGCATCAGACACAATTTGGGGCAGTTTGTTTCATTTGGCTTCCTGGCACTTCCTCACACAACCCCCCTTAAGCTGACATGACAGATGTGTGGCATCTGTCTCGTCTCTCATCTATGCCCACTCCAGTTTTAGTCCTTTCACTGTGAGCTTTAGGAGGTCTTAGTAAAACAGAAGAGTAATAGCATTACTACATAAGGCCATCCTGCCACCTTGCAGCATCAGCACACCTGTACCAGAGACACCCCCCCTGCCATAGCTGTACCATCACCTGCCTTTTCTGCTGCATATCCAGAAGATAAACCATGTTAAACCACACAGCACAAACTGAAGACCTCCCCATGAACTGGCATTCCCTACGGTTCTCAGGTTAGGAACAGGGCTGTCACACCCCCATGAGCTGGGCTTCGAGACAACAATCAGGTTATTATAGCTAAACAGCAATGACAACTGAGCTGCAGTAACTCTCCATGAGCACACACAGAGCCAAAGAAGAGTGGAAATAGGATTGCATGCAGCTGACACTACCCAGGCTGCCTGCACCATGCCAATTTTCACGCAGGGGTGAGTCTGTCCCCCTCTGTCCTTAGCTCTTACTGTTCTCCAGGCTGAGACACCAATCCAAGCAAACCTATTGATCTTCACAGATGCAGTATTCCATCTCTCCCATCATGAATCCCTGAACGACAAAAAGCACTGAGCAAGAGTAAATCTAAGTTCTTACTCCCTATGTGAAGGAGGAGACTGGGATTGATTGCTGCAGCACCAGGCAGTGCAGGACTGTGGCTTACCTGTACCCCAGGATGGGCAGCCCTCCTGCCAGGGGTGACGGTAAGAAAGGAGGTGGTTGTTTCCTTGCTACACGTGGAGAGCCTGCAGCTGCAGCAGTTGCTGCCTACATGCCTTCAGTGCCAGAGAGCCCTGGAAGAGCTTGATTTTCTTTCTATCTCTCATCCCTTCACCCTGGGGCAACAAAGTCCTCTCTTAGCTATACTTATTTTGAAGCATTGAGCCAGCTCAGAAAGGAAAGCCTAAGGAAGGAGAATTTGTCCACCTGGCTCACAGGGGCTATGGTTCATGGAAACAGAGTACTTGCTTGTGAAAGGTCAAAACCAGAACCAAGTTATCGTTACGTATCTGGACATAAGAACATACTACTGAGCTCATCTTGCTGCCTCATGTTTGTGTCTTCCACCAGAACCACATTTTTCTTCCCAGTCTAAAAGTTACCAACCAGAGACACGCAGTATGGAAAGAGTCAACTACCAGTGACCACAGATTATATAAATGTGTGTATATATATATTTATTTATTTTTATTTTAAACTCAGCTGAGGGACAAGTAAATTATTATTTGTACACACCTTGAATCCAGTTTGGGTTTGCACACGCATCAACTCTACCCCATTTCTTTACTCCTTGCAAAAGGTTTCTGGTAGCACCGGTCAGGGCTTCAGCTCTGCTACTGTGCTCTGGGAAGCGCACTCTGAGCTTGGAGTGCTGCTCTAAGGGCTGTGAGAAGATGAGCCTTTCCCATGGACTTGTTACTATTCCATGTCTGCACCCAGCTGGAGCCCAGAGCTGCAGAGAGGGAAAACAGGAACCAATATATTTATTGTTTTAACCCTTCACCTCTCAGGGGGGGGGGAAAAAAAAAAAGAAAAAAAGACTAATTGCCTGTGGTTTGAGGTGAAATCTGGGCAAAGGATAAAGGGGTGTGGAGTCAGTGAGTGGAAAATATGAGGGAACAAAGAATGGGCATCGTTTATATTATTCCAATACAATTGTACTACTTTGAGTCCTACAGAGACTGACTGGCTGACAGAACTCATACAGTGGTGGTGGTACTAGATCTGTCCTGAAACTCTCCCTGTCTCTGGAGAAGTAGGAAAGATTGTTAGACATGGGGAGGATAAGGGGCATCAAGACAAGAAATCCATGCAAAATGAGTAACATTCAGAAGCTCAGGGAATGTGTGAAACCAAAGGTGCCTGAAGGCATAGGCATAAGAAAGGGGCTCCAAACTCTGCACTCCAAAGGCTGCAGATTGCAGGAGCCCCAACACACTGTCAAGAGGAGGAGTCTGAGTGCTTGAGTTAAGCAGAAAGACAGCTATATAGTTGATATCTGCTTTTATCTAAGCTTCTTAGCTGATAAGCACAGTTAAGTACTACGTTCCACATCGTCAAACTGATGCAGAAAAGTTAAGTGACAGTATCCAAAGGTTACCCAGTAAGTCCTTGGAGAAGAGGAAGCACATACTGATAGTTACCTACCAGCACTCCCCTGCCAAGGACAGGCTCAAACTCCATAGCTTCTGCTCAGCAGTCTCTTCCTGCAATGGAGAGATAGCACAAGCATCTTCAAGTACCACAGTGTTGACTGGCAACACAGTAGAAAATAAGTATTTTTTTCCTTCCACTTTTTTTTTTTTTTCCTTTTCTAACTCTCCTAAGCAGCACATCACTCTCTGTGATGTGTTCTGCTGATGGGTCAAGCAGAGCAGGAAAGCTCCCAGTACTTCCTATGCAAAAGGGAAGCCTAGTGGGATAAAAGAGATGCTCAGTCTTTTTCTCATACCTCTCTCTCCCACTATATTTTCCAACACATAACTGCTTGTTCCAACTGAACTCCTAAACTGCTGCAAGACTAATTAATTTCCTACATGCCCCTGAGGCCTCCCAGGGCTTAAAAAAAAAAAAAAAAAGCTTCAAAAAATGATAAAGAACAGCAAAGGGGAACTTCCATCATATGCAGTACACTTATTTGCAAACTGCTGGGCAATTAAAGTGCTGTGCGAGTGTAGCACGGACCAAAAGAAAGGTGCCACGAGCAGTCTGTCTGGATGTCGTCTGTAGGACTCCACAGATGTGTCCCCTTGCCTTGTCAGCTGACCAAGCTGCTGGAGCTCCAGCAGCCACCTAAATGATTCCTTTTTGTGAGAGAGCAGGCTCACAGTGATCAGATGTAGAGGGGCAGAGCTGTGGATGAGCTACCCAGGGGGTGGTCTATGCAACCGGGCCCTTTCACATCCTCTTAATTGCAGTCTGCTCTTAGTGGGAAATATCATCTTTAAGTAATGACAATGACAGACGCTGACACACTTGTTTTTCCTCCTCTATAAAATCAGTTACCATCAGAAATGCAATGCAGGAGGAGAAAAGAGCACTCCAGCAGCATCCCCTGCAAGCCCCACCACTCCAGCTACAGAGATTCTCTGAACCAGGCAGCAACTGTGATATCACATCTCCACAACGAGTGGTGTTGCACAGACACAGGGTCACCACTGGAATGCAAGTGTGGGCAGAGGAAAGTTTGAAAGGGAAAAAAAAAAAGGTCTCTTCCACCACGAGCACTGTATCTGATAGAAAAGAAAAACAGGAAGAAGGATGCCAGCTGTTTGGATAGCTGTTCTCAGCTTAATGTTTCTTCCAAGGTAAATATACTCTCCTAAAGGAACAAGACTATAATAGGGTCTGTGAAAATTTGCCTCTCAAAGCACTGAAAAACCCAAAGTGCTGCATCCTGCATCCAGGAAAGAAAGGCAAAGATAGAAAATGCTGCTTGAGGGCTACAATATATTAAGACCTGACAGGAGAAGAGCCATACTACACAGCCAGGGAAGAGTCATTGCAAGAAGAGCCAACAACAATTACTGAGGTGATGTCTCAGTCTGTAAGATAAGTCTGTAAGACTGGAGAAAAGCTTGGAGAGCAAACTCACTGGCATATTGCAAGAGAGAATTCTCCCCTGATCCTGTTTCAGCATGCTCTATGGGACAGTTGACAACTCATAGCTGGGCCAAACTGGCAAAGGTCCACCAGCATTTATACAGCCTTGCCCATTGGCACGGGCCAGCCAAGAGACCGGCCACAGGGACTGGAGGCATTTACTGCTGTGCAAGGTCAGCCCTTTACCACTGCAACAACAGACGATCTCAGAATCCAAATTCTCTCCTAGAACCTATGGGCAGCAAAAGATTTAACTGGAAAATGCTAATCCCTTTTAATAAGATGACCTTTTTGGTCTGTACTTTACTGGTTTTAATGAGCCCACCTGCAAGGGCTGATTGATTTACTTGCCTGGTGTTCTTAGACTCAAATTTATTATAATGAAGTTGTTAGTTAAAGAAGCTTGCCTTGCTCGCAATCTCTGGGACCCCAGCTCATTATTAGTAGACTCTCATATGCATCTCCCCCATCATTCCAGATCTAGAAATTAATGAGAGATTGGCAACACTGGTTCTCTTCTCTTCACCCTCTCCCCCCTCCCCCCAATTCCTGCGATGGTTACTTTGGCAGGAGAGGGGCATGAGCAAATGGAAAGGCAGGACAGAGGACGGGTTTCTGTGCGAAAGCAAGTGCTTGACTCACAAAACCACTTGGACCAGAGCGAGCACAGCAAGGGCAGCCTTCCAGATCCGTGTGCTACCCGCTTTCATGGCACTCGGGGGCAAAGACCTGAGTGGATGGTGACGATGAGCAGAGTCTGGGCAGATTACAGTGCACTGGAGAAGGAAGGACTTGAGTCATGCTTTTATTTACTTAATCAGTAAAACAGCTGTTTGCCCCTACCCTTGTCTTTAGAATAATGGGGCATTATGCTCTTAGTGCAATAAAGGGACTTGCACTTGCGTGGTTACATCATGTCACCACTCAGGGATGAAGAATCAGCTCAAGAAGAGCCAACAACAATTGCTGAGGTGATGTCTGCAAAGCACAGACCTGGAAGAAGATATTGGCCAGAGACCGCCCATGTTTTGTGAGCTCCACTAGAGGCCAAGGGATAGCAATTTCAAGCCTGCTTATGCTTCATTCCACTCCAGGGATGTGGTCCCAGAGGGTCTATCTATCAGGGAGCACCTCGTGTGTGTGTCAACCCCAAGCCCACTTTGAGCTACAGCTGTGTTACCCATGGAACCACATAACCCCTTCCTTTCCCCAGTGGCACCCTATTTCTTCCACACAGCCAACAGACACATACACTGCTGGGCTCAGTCTGGAGACACTTTGCTATCAAGGGTACATGACATCCAGATTATCAAGTCCTTGGGGCATACACTGTGTTATCACTGGTCTGTTTGAGGTATCCTTACCATAATGCAATCTTAATTTGTGATTAGGTATCTTAGGCATTACACAAACAGTCAATAAGCTTTCCTTGTTGTGATAATAATAATAATCTTATCTGCACAAATTTAAGCATGTGGTAAACACTTTTTAATGTGACTACCAAGTCATTTTGTTTCTTTTTCTCTTCCTTCATCCCTTGCAGATGGGGTTGGAGCACCTGGTCCAAACTGTCTTTTCAGTTCCACCAGTCTGGGACTTGCTCAGCAGTAGTCAGAACTGAAAGCTCCGCACTTAGAAGCCATCCAGGCACCTTACTGCTTTTAGCTGCATCAAAGAAATAACCCCAACACACACATGTACACACATGTACACACATACACCCCCTTTCAAGAACTTGATTAACTCTTCAGGAGGGCCTTATTACCACCAAAACCAACCAACAAAAACCAAACCCCATAGTTCTCTGCAAAAGATACACGTACATTAAGGCAACAGCCTTTTTTTTCAGAGATATTTGTCCATCTTCCAACCTGGCCAGACAGAAGACAGCTCAAAAGAGAAGTTGTATAACTGGATTATGCAGTGCCCTCTGTAAGCTAATAAATTCTGCTCGAGTTAACTGTGGCCACGTGGCATTTGGTCAGGTCAGCTCACAGCAGGTCAGTTTGGAGCATGGGTCGAGCAAGCACTTGCTGGGAGGAACTGGCTGGGTAAACCCCCTGAGCACACTTTGAAGGCAGATTAAGCCAAGCCACAAAAGAGCTTGCACAGTTCATCCTGTGAGAGTCTGTTGGGGAAGAAGGACAGAGTACACATGAAGTGTATGCCAACTTACCACATCGAGGCCAGACCAAACAGCACACTTATAAAGTACCCGAAGGAATCTTATTGGGGGATTCCTGCAGAGCTAAGAAGCTCAAAAAAAAAGAGCCCAGCCTCAAGTCCTTTCAGCATGTTCTTGGTTTGGACACGCTCCTCTAAATGAAGCAGTCAAGATCTTAATCCCCTCTCTCTTCTACAACCTAACCATGGGGCTACATAACCATTTTTCTGACCCTAACCAAGGTAATATTTTAATGAGACTCTCTCAGCCATGATTAAGTCTGCAGACATGTTTATGCACCCTTCATGAAGGGATAGAAATGATGGGAATGAGTCATGACAGGTGATGGAATGATTCAGCCATCCATCCACCCGCTTTCCATGAACTGTATCACTTCTGACTGCAATAAATTGCCCATAGAAAAATAATGGGCTGTTAAATTCCAGGGCATCTCTCATAGCCAGGGACTCATATTTCTAGGATGATATTTTCAATAAGCGGGTTAAAAACATTAAAAAAATGGGAAAATAAATGCTCTCTGGCACATTTAAGCCCAATGCAAGGACTAGTACTGCTATTTAACTAATTAGATTTTAGCTTTATGGACTCCCAAATCAGTCCAGCTTAGAATGGGCAAAGAAATACAGAGACCCACAGGAATGTGTTGCCAATGAATGGGGACAGGTGAAGTTCATAATCAGATTTAACTATCACATGCGTTAATGGCTGGAAAAACTATAATTGAGTTCATTTCTGTGGCTTATGAGATGTATTTACATGTTAATGACTATGACAAGAACAGGAATCTGTTTCTGGAAATGAAAATGTTCCTGCAGAGAGGTAGTGAGGTATATCCAGGCTGACAATGTGCTACGGACAACAAACTCATCAGCAAGCAGGAAGAAAAGTTTTACAGTCAATTATGTGATTAATATTCTGGATTTCAGTAGCTTTTATGGATGTCTCTTCTAATTCAAGATGAGATTTTGTGAGCATGCTATAAAGAAGCCATCACAAGTAATTTATTTTATCCTGGCTGGTGATAGGCAATCAATGACTGAGTCTAGGGAAGGTACTGGCCCAAACTTTTTTTGGAGTCCAAGGGACTCATGCATTTGCAGGGGAATAGGAAAACCTCTGCAGTGTTTATGAAGGGGAAAATTCATGAAGTAATCCCCTGACAACTATGACGAGTGGCATTTCAAATTCCTCATACACCATATTTGAGCCCTTTGTAGTCATGTCCCAGCCAAACTGTAACTTTGCTGTGGTAGCCTGCTTACTAATCAGATCACCTCCTCATTTTCCTGCCAGGAAAAAGCCATCAAATAGTGCTGCTCTATTTCTTTTAGGTGCATGTACCATCCAAGAAAGAGGAGCAGAAAAGATCACGGTGCACCTCTACTGCCTCCTTCAATTGGCTTCAGTATGCTTTCCTTACCAAGTGCAAAATTTCACCAAGGATATGTCTGACCAACAACTCTCAGGGCCTCTTAAAATCTTTCAACTTGCCTCAGGGCAGGGTTTAGCCTTTGCAGTTATTTCTTCAGTAAAAACTTCCCATTTCTGTGTTGGTTTTCACTTGAAGTCAACACATCCATCTAGTCACCGCCCTTGCCATCCACCACTGTCATCATTACCTGTAGGTCTACTGCAGCAGCAGAGCTTTTCTGCTGACTCCACCACTGGAAACTACCTTATCTGTAGCAATGTTTTATTTCCATTCTGTAGCACAACTCCTGCTGTAAGCCTACACCATCCTCCCTTATAAAATGCTTTCAAAGCATACTTGAAATCCCTTTAATCTTACCCTGTTCAGAAATAAAGTCCATGCTGTCTTTCCCTGACTATCTGAAAAGCATTCTCACCAAGAGAGCGTACGTTAGTCTCCCATAGCACATGTAACTGAATTATGCTCTCAGAAAGTTGCTGTATTGATCTGTCCACTGATAAAAGGAAGCATGTTTAAAGGCATTTTTTACTGCTGACATGACTGCACAATAAGCAGGATAGGATAAAGAACACACTCTTCCTTGCTAGCAGACAAAGGGAATCCCTTGACTACTCCCACAATGGAGAAAAGCAGATACTAATATAAACCAAATACATTAATCATGTTTAAGTAAAGAGAGACTTTGCTACTGTGGTGGTCACATGTCATTTGTGATATAGACTCTTTGGTCTGGTTAAATGAAAACTAACTTGGGCGAAACAAGCAAGTCTGTCTGCTTTCAAGCAGATCCAATATGGGGAATTTGGTTAAAGGTGGTAGTTTACCCTTCCAATCTGTCTGAAGTTAGTTTATGTATTTGCATTTATGTGAAGGTATGTATAGGTATGTATATTAGTGAGGAACTATATTGAAGAAAAAGTGTAGGGTTGAACTGACCTACAAAATAAGCACTGGAGAGGGGGGGAATCAGATCCCATCCCAGGAAGTTCTATGACAGAATGGGATCTCCCTTGTGCAAAACAGATTTTTGTGGTCAGCTGCCTAAACCAGACAGTGCCTTTAATCAATGCATTTATTTTATATTCCCCTGGCACCTTGAACTGCCCAATTACAGCCTCAACTCTGACAGATCGAAGCAACACACTATCTACATAAAATCCAAACCCGAGAGGTTTCTCTGACCATGGACACAGTCATCCTTTCCTCTATGACCTCCACACCCATGGCACCAGGACACCCAGCAGAAGAGCTGCTTCCAGTTCACACTCCATGCTGTGACTCAAAGACACATGACATCTGACCTGTCTGTCCACCTTCTCACAATGGCGTCCAGGCTTTGAGTCAAGGCTGTCATACACACTCTCCCTCTAACTTCCAGCCCTGGAGCAATACCAAAGATTCTATTCTACTGAAGTTTATGGAAGTTTTCTCTTGGCTTGAAGGAGTCTCCCAATCCCTAGCAGTGAAGATGGTGAAAGAAGCCAGGTTGGAGAGACACTGACCAACAGAGGACCTTCTTCTTCTAAAATCAGCTACCAGTCCCTCCAAGAATCACCCAGGTCTACCTTCTCTCTCACAATTACTCCATCATTTTCTCCTTATTCTCACCCACATCTATATTATCACTTAAAAATTTATCATTTTTTCCATTTTAAGCCTAAGGAATTCCAGATAAAAATGCTGACTTCCCTATAAAAAAAACTGGGACCTGTGGAAGAGATACTTTTACTATAGCAGGAAATTAAGCTATTAATAATACAGTGACAAATTCACTTTCTCTTGAAAATAAATACCTTTTTCTCTATTTTGATATTTCAGCATCATCTTCAGCAGAAAAGGTAAAATGTCGCTACTCTACTTAGGAATTAATTTGTTGGTACCTTGCTCTGGTACAGGAGTTTATTAATACAGCAAGGAATTATGAGCCCACACTTGAATAGATGGACATACAAAAATCCTTCCTCCAGAACCTGGAGGGACTTTGCATTCCCACATCCTGGTCTTGATTATTTGGGCTGTAATGAAGGGAAGCCACACGGCCCAACCAGCTAATGAGATCGTTTGGGACTTCAAAACAGGTCAAGGAAAACAATTGTCATACAAATACATAAACCTCTTGAGGAAAAAAAAAACCATGTATCTCAGTTTTGGCATCACTGACAGATAATTTTAGCCCCTCTGATCTTTCACCCTGAATTGCAGGTTTCTGGCTATTTTTCCCCCTCTTCATGTACATTCAGTTAAAGATGTCTTAAGATAAACCACAAGACTTCTATCAATCCTTTCTTCAGCTCCCCCTCACCTCCCTGCCTGCTCTCCCCCTCCTATTTCTACCCTGCTAGCATCACCCTGGGAAAGGAGCTCTGATATCTGGCTGAGAGAAAGTCAATAGCTGACAGCAAGGAAATAATCTGAGCCATTGATCGTCACTTCAGGCTTCAGATTCAATACAAACCAAAGGGGAGACACGAATATAAACACACACACAAAAGGGAGTGAATATATTAACTCCTGGTGTGCTACAAAGACTAGGAATTGCTAATGTGATTAATGAGCACAAGAAAAAGACACTGAAAAAGACACATCTATAGAATGAAGAACTTGCGTATTAAGTCATTGCATATATATTTCAAAAGACGGAGTCAGAGAACAAAATACTCCTCTATAATGATCCGATTTTCTATTTGGATGTCTACATTCCCATGGCAATGTATAGAATATAAGAATGAAGTGTCTAAATACTGTCAGAGCTGGCGTATTTCATGCCTGCCCAAGGGCAAAAGTGACAAAGTCAGTTTTGACCGATACTCATCTCCTGAACAGAAATGAAGTCTCTTATCAAGTTCCTTACCAAAAACATTCATAAAAGAAAAGTTCAGCTCTCTGATAGAATGTTGATCATACATTTAGGCTTTGCCAAGGATACCCTGATCTTTGGCAACAGAATTTTTTCCTGGAAAACAGCTACATTACCCAAGATGTGACTCGTTTTTAAAGATATTCTTCATTCTATCAACAAGCTCAACTTTTACAGCTGTATTCTGCAGAATTGTATCAAATCCACTAGTGAGGCCTTAAATTTTTGTAAGTCTCACTTTTCTATCACATATTAATATAGAATTTCAGCAGGCCATCAGAAGCTGAACAACTACATTGAGACTATTGACTACGTGAAGCATTCTTCATAATTAATTCACAGAGCTCCTAAAAATGAAGAATCTCAAGGATATGTTATGGTCAGGCAATAAACCAACAGCAGTGGAAATGAGTAGAGTTGTTTGGCTTTTTTTAGACAAGAGTAAGCCAGTACTGATGAATTAACATCCCATTTAGATACACTCATATTTACTGAGCAATAAAATAATTATTGGAATGACAGAAAGCATACTGAAATCACACCCATCATCCTAATACACATTGACAAATTACCAGACAGTAATTAAAAAAAAAATGGTGTGTAAAGGACATGTTCTGTCCATTCTTTAAAAGGTTTCTTTCATATGAAATGTCAATCCAAATATTTTTAACAGCATTCACAAGACAGGACAGTTTTAATGTCAGCTATGATTTATTATTATTTCCCTTTAATACAACAAAATAGTCATGTTTTAACTAGCACACAGAACTGGGAATGATTCTTATCAACGATTAACTCTAATAGCTTAGCTTATAAAATGCACCATGAAGATACTCCTGAAGTTGAATATTTTGTTAATTTGTACCATGACTACAAAATATACACTAAAGTATAGTGAAGAATATATCTGGAAAAGCCCAGAGATTTAGCTAAGCTGTTCTGATATATGTTAAGTCTTTGTAAAAACAAAAAAATAACAACAACAAAACAACAACCCTCCTGTGAGTCTTCCCACTTCAGACTATGGTAAAAAGGAATAAGCAGCACGCCTAGTTTCTGCACCCATATTTACATAAATAATCATCCACATTCTGACTGAAGTTCAGAGAGAATTGCATTTTGGGTACATTTTTTGCCCTTGAAAGGGAAGCTGCTGGCAGCCTGTAAGGAAGCGTACGGACCAGGCTGCAATGTGAAATCCTTCAGAGCTCTTCCGAAGCGCCGGGGGACACAGACATGCAAACTAAAAGCAGTCAAGGGAGGTTCTCACGTGTACTCGGCACCAAGCCAAGGTCCCTTCACAAGGACAAGCCTTCAGTGCTCAGGATCAAGCTCTGCAGGGAGCTTCATGGTCAGCTGTGATGTGCTGCTCTTTTTCCTCCTCGGCCCCACCTTCTCCCCCCTCCAGGATAGTCTGCAGTGTCTGCACAATTCCAGACAAATCTGGATACAGGCATAGCCCTTTCTCTTGCAACAGAGACTCAATTAAATCCCACTTTCCAAAATGATCTGTGCATGCATCTGTGTGTAACTGCCTCACCTGTGCTACAAATAACACCTGAAATTGGAAAAGATCATAAGTGATATTCTTGGCAGCGTTAATCACACCACTTTATTGACA
This sequence comes from Todiramphus chloris collaris, assembly GCA_025345505.1. Classification (NCBI taxonomy): domain Eukaryota; kingdom Metazoa; phylum Chordata; class Aves; order Coraciiformes; family Alcedinidae; genus Todiramphus; species Todiramphus chloris. The sequence continues at coordinate 10,962,546 of JANVCC010000036.1, forward strand.
TCAACTTGTATTATACTGATCTACACCATCTGGTCCCAAATCTAATTTGCTTTTCACTGTCTACTTGCCAGCGGTTTACTTTCAATATTTTTCTGAGCTGGTGGAATGAGAAAAGGCTGGTCTGCTTCATTTTTAATTTGTAGTCCGGCCGCCTCCTGTCAGCTTCACTTCTGCGAGTCCTGCCTAGCATAAAGTTGCTATATTTCTGATGCAATCAAGACTTCTTTCTCCCAGTTAAAAAAAACACAACAAACCAAAAACAACTGAACATTAAAAAGGACTTACTCTACATTTTTACAGACCAGGTCTTCATGTTATGTTTAAGAGAAAAGGATAACATCCCAAAGGTCTAGCATGAGACACAATTTCCATCCCCCTGCTCTTGGCAGCTGCAGGTCGTGTTTAACTTTGACCAAGCTTGCTGGCTTCTGTGTGTGAGACAGATGTTATCTGATGCGACCCTTGACACCACTAACGTTATCTTTGGGTTGAACCTTATGGAACAGGTCGGATAGCCAGGCATCAGGGATCCATTCTGAATCACTGTCCCATGAATCCACCTCTGAAATGGTCTCTCTCTAGCATCAGGACTCTATGCACAGTTCCCTGCCTGTTCATTTTCCAGTGTTTTTTCAAACCTATGAGGTCAGTATTAGTTACTGGACTCCCAAATTAATGTCTGCCAGTTTATCAGCCCAGAAGAAATTCTATCCTTTTCTGTTGAACTGGACAGTATAGAAAATGGTTCTTGTGAAACATTAGTATTCCTCACATGCGAAGTGCTAGGATTAGGTCCTTCTACACATATCTGAAGAGATTACATGATAGCTAAGATATTAAAAATTGAATTTCTTTCAGCATTTCTCCACCAAAAAAAAACCCTACAAACCTTCTATTTACAGATTTTATAATTGCAAAATCTAGAAGTAAGTAGACCTGTTTTTCAAGGCAAACTCCACCTCCTTCTTACAAATCTCCATCTTCTTTTGGCTACAGCTATGTGAGATGACAAGTTTATGATCCTCAGTGCATTCCAACTCTCCTTCTGTAGGATATTATTAGCTCCTTTGTTAGCTGAGTCTTTCCTGACAAAATGAGCTCATAGAGTTTAAGCAAACTGGATCATCTTTATTAAAATGAGTTAAAAATCACAGGAGCAACCCCATGAGAGGCTCTATAGCAAGTAGCTGGGGACAGCAACCTCTTCAGCTCGCAGGCTCCAGCAGAAGAACAAATGTAGAAAATGGGTAGGTCTGCGGGGGTTTTAAAGTGTGATTCATCTCCCAGTTACGTGACTCATCTCCCATTTCCAGACTTTTACTTGCACGGGATCATTTCTGTTTCACCACAGCCTACCAAGCCAACCTCTGCCCCTCTCCACTCTGTCCTCCCAGCAAGACCCCATTTAAAGAAACAAAAGAGCCAACCTCTTAACCCTAGACACACTGTACAGTATGATTTGTCTTGGCAATACTGTTTTAACGATGCAAGTGCTTAAGCCAGGCACGTAAATGCCTCCCAAGGATTAAAATGTCAGGATCAGTACTCCAGGTCACACATTCAGTTCTAAGCACCTCTGTACTGTTTCGCTCTGTGGTGTATTGATCCTGGACACTGTTGCAGACAGGGAGATTGAACGCATGGCTTGTCCTTTTCCCAGTGTGTCGAACACGCAGTGCTGTCTCTAGACGCGGCATCCCTTTTTACCTTTCAAAGCAGTGTGCAGCAACCCAAGGCTCATTTCCTCATTCTTGTCAAAGCAATCAGTTGTGGGGCTGGCCAACATACAATCCATCTTAGCAGTACGTGGAGTGCTTAAAATGGGAGAGGAAGGTGGGTAGATGGACCAGACAAAGTCTGAACGAACTATCAGATTAAAAGCTGCCTGTGAAGACATATAGGTCAGGCTATCCTGTATTTCCAGCAGGCACTGGAGCCACAGGGCATAGAGGTGGGTAGGAAAGGACATACCCATCCTACCCTTAAAACACATCTGTCTTCAGGACTGGGAAGGGATGTTAAACCTGGTCCAGCAACCATTGTTAAATCTCACACATCCTGCACTGAGGTGTTGTTGTGCAGGCAAGGCAACGCATAAACATCCTCCTTTAAAGGCAAATGAAAGCAGGTGATGAAATCAGGGGCTGTGAAATCCTGACCAAAAAAGAGCTTCTCTCTCCAGAAGAGCATTTACATACTACCTAGCTCAGGCGTCTAGGCATGACAGCACAAATAGGCTCCTTGGTCTGTATCTCAGCTCCTCAGCAAGCAATATCCCTTTTAACTTAACACGAGCTCTGTGGAACATGAAAGACTGAATGATCATATCCTACAGTAATAGAACCTGAAAAGTGGAATCATTGACTTTAGTTCGCCTTCAATGCAATTATTCATGCCCCAGCTAAAATAATTTCTGATCTTTGGACCATCTACTAAGTGAGCATTACCCAATAAACTCTGATCCTATTACACATCCCCCTCCAGGGAAATTTATTTCTGACAACATTTTATAACCACCTATGTATTGCTCTTAGTCTCTAAGTTTAGAAACCAAAATGAAGCTTTTTCCAAGACTACAGGATATATGCTGCTGGGATGTGGGTTGAAGACTTAAGTGCTGCAGAGAAAGGCAGGTCAAAAATCCCACGTCAGAAAGGGAAAGGAGATGCTTCCAGGGAATTCAAACACTGAATAGCAATGGAGTGAAACTGGTCTATCCTTTTTTTCTTGGCCTAGCTGAATCAAGCGTACCTTGAGCAAATAGATAGCAACTATTGTGTAAAGCAAACCCATCGTTAAAATTCAATTCTCCTGAATAATTAGCAGCCTGATAATTATCACCTCCATTCAGCGAGGTACTTAAACAGCTGAGCAATCCCATTAACCTCCCTAGGACTACACAGAAGATTGACTTTAGGTGAATGCGTGTTGCTAGACCTTGTTGAAAAGTGAGGGGTTTGCAACTAAGAAAAAGCCTGTAGGTTATCTATCCACCTTCCCAGGCTCCTAGTCTTGTGAATATATGGGTATCCATGTGTCTCTGTGCTAGAGCATTGCCCTTCTAGTCGAGTAGAATAGATGCCCCTCTGTGTCCAAGTGAAGAATAAAGGAAGAAAAAGTGGATGAAAGAAAAACTTGTGGCTGAAAAGATCTCAGCTACTCAAGAGGTTTATGCAGCAGCAAGGAAGATCTATGGTCATTATATCCCTCTCCTAGAGGCAAGATTTCATTTTTAGATTAAAAGCTTCAACACCCACTTGCTGTATGTGAACAGCAAGTTTCTCCTGTGGCTAGAATTGATAGTATGCCATATGCTGTAAAAGGTTAGCACCAGTACTATTGTAATCCTTGGCCACAGCTTTCATTTCCTTAATTTGCTGACACAGAGTAATGTAGGGCTGTGCTGGATGAGAGAATACTAAACAATCCAAGTTACAAATTTTCTCTGAATGTCTAAGTTGACCTTTGAAGCTTTCAATGAAAATATAATTTAAAGAGGGGGGAAAAAATTGTTAACATGGAAATGGAATTACAGGAACAGGACCAAATCCATTCCTTTGACTTGGTATCTGCTCATGTTTGATGTCAGCTATATAATTATACATCACAGCTTGACTGAAAAAATTTTGCTCCATGCTAAAAGCAGGCCACATATAAATGGTTTATGAACTGGAACGGGATATACAGCACTCAAGTGTTTGAGGATAAGCACAATCATAGCAGTTTGTTAATGATCAGAGCATCTCTCTCACACGTGGCCTGACTTCTCATTTAGGGCTGTTTTACATGACACCAGGAGCACAAATTGAACTTTGAGGACCATTTTATTTACCTACCCTAGGATGCGTGCATTGCTAAAGACATGACGTTTGGCTTTTTTGTACATGACAATCCAGCCTCTGGTATCTTAACAGAGAAGAAAAATCTTCAAGAGGAGCTACTAGCAGAAATGAGACTTGTTCCTTCCAGTGCACAACCTGTCTTCACAAATGCAGAGCAGCATAGGTTTCCAGACTAGGGATCAAATATGCCACATGAATTAAATATGTCTGTCCAGTCGTAATTGGTATTCCCTGGGGCTCAGCACTGGGGCCAGTTCTGTTTAATATCCTGATCCCCTCATCCAGATCATTGATGAAGTGCACCTTCAAGTAAGTTTGCAGAAGACAGCAAGATGGGTGGGTGTGTCAAGCTGCCTGAGGGTAGGAAGGCTCTACAGAGGGATCTGGACAGGCTGGATCAATGGCCTGGGGCCAGCGGTATGAGGTTCAACATGTCAACCCACGGACACCATACAAACAAGGGTGGAAGCAACAGTGGATTCAGTGATCCCAAGCAGCAGTTAATAGTTTCATTCAGTTGCTCCCAAAGTATTGCCTTTATAGCAAAAAGTCTCTCTGCATTAGCAAAGCCTACTCTCTTAGCTGCTCAAATCCTCATGCTCATCAAACTTCCATCTTGGAGCACTGGTTATAAGACCCAGCACCACTCTTGTAATGTTTGGAGATATTTTCTCCCAAATCCAGCCTGCTACAGGAGCAACAGAAAAAGACATGACTCTAAGCAAGATAGTCCCAAACATTCTCAATATTTGGCTTATGCAGTGTTCCACGATTTCTTCCACTTTTCCCTGACACCATGAGATGCCCATGGCAGTATTCAGCCGTAGCAGGTCAAGGTATACTACCACAAATTCTCCAGACACCCAGAGTGGATGCTAAGCACAGACAGCTGCCCCAGATCCTCCCAACCCTGCAGTGACATATGGCAAAGAGATTTTTTTAAAGCACTGCCATAATACTTAAGTGCACCCCAGCCTGCTGTAGCAAGTCCAGCTTTTCAGGGTCCAATGGTAGTTAATTTTCTAAAGGTCAAATTTTACATGTTTATTTTGACTGGTGCCCCACCCAATACAAAGACACAGCTATATTAATAGTTTACAAATTAAACATGCAGCTCATTCTAGGAAACTGTACAGAATTTTGCTCTTTTTCATCCAAAGAGTGAGATTTCATCCCCAAAAAGGCCAGGGCAGTGTCCCAGCACAGAACATCTGGTTGGCTAACACAATGGAGCACAGCACCTGCAAACACGCTCAGTGTTTGCTTTGTAACTATTTGTCCCCCATCCGCCTAAAAATATGTTTTTAGGCTGTTAAAATTCATTCCTTGCCAGGGGAGTCTGGTGTGATAATGTAGCCTGTTTGTCTTGGAAAGTCCTCGTTTCTGGGTCATGCATGGCTAAGCCAAAATTTCTGGACGTTGAAAGGGGGAAGAGGTTTTCATCCCCCTTTTTCCTCACTGCATTTCCCCCCCCTAGTTTTTGCAGCTTTTTAGACATTCTGCTGAACGTCTAGTGGGATCTGACTGAGCCAAACGGCACAGTTAAGAAAGAACAGAGATGGATTGCAACAAGGTCTGAGGTTTAAAATCTATCATCCAGGGGCTGAGGAAGTACAAACAAACTAATAAAAGCAGAAAATTATGAAATCCTGGCCTTAATGCCAAGCAAAATTTCTTAATTTAGAGCTCTCCTAATGGCTGAAACCACCACTAAGTTGGCTCTGGGGGACAGTCCCTCCTCCTGCCAGACCCTTCGTTTGGAAGGGAGAAACTCCAGGATCCCAGCCAGCCTAAGGTGTTAGTGGGGCAGGGAGGCTTCAGGAGGAATAAGGCTGGGGGAATGCAAAAGTCTTACAAAAAGCCCTGCCAAAAGGGAGGTGGCAGGATTATGGCTGAAAGTTCGAGATATACTGAGTAGGCTTCAGTTTGGTGGCCAGATTCTCCACCAGGACATACAGGCTGCAAAATTACAGCAGGACTGACTATTGAAAAAAAATAAAATAAAATTTAAAAAAATCCACCCGGTAGCCTGGAAGGAGTTTCCAGAGGCCCAAACCTGTCTGAAGATGTGGCTAGTACTGTGATGTGCTATCAGGCTGGAAGGCAGAGGACACACAAGGTGGGGAGAAAAACAGCAAAGGGGATGGATGAGCCAATCCTCCACTGCTGGCAGCTCCTGGCCATATCCCTTCATGGTCACAGCAGCTAAAGGTCAGTTTCAACCTGCTCTTCTTTTTATTTTCTTATTTGTAAGAAGCTTTTCTTAATTTTTTTTTCCTTAAATGAAGAAATACAGCCCACCCACCCCTTTTTAAAAGTTATTTTTAATTTAAATATATGACACAGATTTCATGCGAGAAAAGACAACAGCGTGGTGAGGATACCAATGCCTGAGAGCATTTTTCTAGCGTTAGACTGACAGAGCACATCTGAGAAGCCACTTCTCCTCCTATCCTACTACTTTAATTAACCTGCAGGAGTTGCTGACACTTGGTACCACTGAACACCTGAGTCAGTGGTGGTACAGTGAGATTTGTTATAAAGGACATTAAGGGGAATTAAAAAAAAAAATTAAAAAAAAAAAATCTCTGCAGAATATTCTTCCAGGCTCAGGCACTGGCTGTGTGGCCTTCAGCAAGTCAGCTCACCCCTTGGCATCATAAGTTATCTCATCTGGAAAACTGGGCAACAAGTAAAAGTCTCATTGAAAATCAGATGCTACAGTAGTTGAGCTTTTTAACAAGCAGTTGCTTGTATATGTTCAAGAGAACAGCAATTTTAAGATACATAGTGAAGGCAAAGCTTGGCATAACCTTCGCTCAAGAAGAATCCATCTTAGAAGACAGAGCTATTGAACAAGACCTTAAGTTCAAGATGTCCCTGGGATGATGATGATGATGACAACACCTTCCTTTTCCACATGCAATAAGCCTGAGCACCCCCTAGGTAAGGCTGTACGGCTGTTATTGCCTAGAGGAAGAGGACTGGCTGGAGACCAGGACCTGTATAGCTGACCAGTAGAGCAGCAAAAAGCATTCGCAAAGCCATAGTATATAGTGAGGAAGCTGCAGCAGCAGCACATCATTATCTAACAGACAGACTGACCATTCTGGGCACACCAAATTCTGATCTAGCTGGCATCAAAGGGAAAGAGACACTGTTAGCTCTGGAAACATTTATGTTCACATAGATTAGATTCAATTCAGATTTTTCCCCATGATTCTCTCATTGCTCTGTTGATGTCTTTAAGATGGGCTGAGGATTATTATTATTGCTATTTTCAGTCTGCATAGATAATTTGGAAGCCTGTGGGTTGTATCAATCAGGTGGAAAAATAAATAATTCATGAGTAATCAAACCATATCAGTTTGTCAAAGTTAATCATGCTTCTGGGATTGTGTCTGGCTTTCTCCTTTTCTCTGTAGTTCACATGGGAGGTGCAAGATAAGCTAGAGCAACAGAGAAGCTGCAGCCACATATGATATAAAGTCTCTCCCAATTGACATGTACATCTGCCAGCACAGTGGGGTGAGTCGAGCTCCCCACACCTAGCTGTAACTCAGCAAATCATCCATCCCATGGTTTCTGTCCATGCTATGGCATTGTCTCCGCTTTAGGTTAGGAGTATGAGCTCTTCTGGGGGGATGGGAGATGAAGCAGATTTCCAAACACTGGCTTGCCAAATGTCACTTAAAATTAGATTCATACTGCAGTTTGCAAAGACTCCAGATCTCACTAGTCTGTCTTAAGCACTCTCTAAATAATTGTAGATAAAACAAGGCATGGCCAGAGGAAAGTGCCAAGTGAGTCGTGACATCTATTTTTAATTAAAAAAAAAAACAGTAATTGAAATGTGTTTAGCTCCACTGAAATATTCCGGGCTGGCAGCCTTCAGGAGAGATTCAGCATGGGCAATGAAGGAGCTTATAGTCATTAAATTCCTACCTCCTTCCTAGCATGCTGCAAAGCTACCCTAGCAAACCACATTGTTCTAAACAATGAGAAGATCCATTTAACACAGTCCTTGGACATCCCACAGAGACTGCCAGCCAGAGTGACCATTAAGGAGGGCAAGGACAGAAGAATTGCCTTCTTAGCCTTCTTTGTAACCTCTCCCTTTTGTCTTGTCCTGGCTATCTTCCAGTCTTCCTGTCCCTTCATCCCCAAGAGGCAGGAGGAACTGACTTTTCAATTTCCAGCTCCTTCCTGAATATACCTGCTGTTTGTCAAGCACAGGCATTAGAATGTAGCACTCTTCTGTCTTGTCTTACTCTAGTGAGCGTGTTTCGGAGGCCTTATGAAAGGTAAGTACCTGTGTGCATAATACCGTCATTTTTCATAACAAGACAGACATAATAATTGAATAACATAAATCAGATACCATTAATTATACAGACAGATTCCACAAACTACTGGCTGAAAGAAAGATGAAGGGGGAAAAAAAGTAGTTATCCCTATACCAGAAATGAGCTAATGATGTATATTTCCTTCTTGTAACATTTTTCAAATTAGAAGTTTGCACAGAATTGGTTTTGACCTGCAACTGAACCATCCTCAACTTCCCAGGGACAGAAAACCTAGATAAGGATTTCTCACTGCTGTTTCTTTGTATTGTGAGAAAGCCAAGAAGCCCTGGTCACCCCAAGACTTTACACGTTACAATACAGAACAAAAATAATTTGACTTTTTCTAATGCACAGCATTTGCAATTCATGCAAACCAGAATAAAAGCAAGCAATTGTCATCAAAATATCTTCTATAAAATGCAGTCTGGAGACGTAATGAGGAGCATAAATTCCAGAGCATCCACTCTCACTGGTACCATTTTGGTGAACTGACTGCATGTTAACTACTGAGTCATGCCATAAAGTATGCCACACAAGGGAAAATTGCTAGCTAAGCGGATGAAGAAAGATAGACGTACATACAATTCCAAATGCTGTAATAAATATTTAGATGAGTGACTGTAGTGCTATAGCATAATAAGCCCACATATTTTAGGCTGATGTAAAAAAAACTGTGTGTGTGTGTGTGTGTGTATATCTGCACTGCAATACTACTGTCTACAGATCCTTAAGCAGATAGAGGCTATAGGTATATTTCATGACATACCTAGGTGTGGGTTTTGGCAAACAGTCAATGTGTACAGCTTTCCGAGTTTCAAAATTCCCCTAACCTGCATTATTTCCACTTGTGATTTTAGTTTTCAGTCTCCCAGTCAGAATAAGACCAGCCAAACATTTAAATGTAAATGACTCGAGATGCCTCATCTCTGTTATTTTACGGTGAGGTGTGGAAATTAACTCCTATTTCTACTGGAGCCATACAGAGAGAGAAGCTTCCATACCCCAAGACTCAGGCAAAGCCACCAGATGAAACTTGAATTGCTAACAAAATCCATGGGCCAGGAGACAAGGTGGGGTGAGAAGATTGGAGCCTTCAATATTTGCTTTGATTCATCCATTCTAAGGTCAAAATTTGTGTCTCCTCCTGCATTAGACATAAATATTAGTGGATACTTTGGAATCACTGGCACAACAGCATTTCAAAGTCTCTGCAGCTGTAGGAGGTACTTGTGAAAGGATTTGTCTCCCAGAGCAAGTGTAATGACTTTAATGCAGAGGGGGCAGAGATAAAGGTCCAGCACACGTGACATGAGGGGATTTCTGCTAAAGATTCATTTAGGAGAGGAGCGGGAATGGCAAGTAGCACACATATCCTTACATCTCCATAGAAGACAGAAATGGGACAAAGGGGGGAAAATGGAAAAGCAGAAATCCCTGACATGTTACTGGTGTGCTCAGCACTTCCCAGTAGATTCATTCTATTAAAACCTTTTGCTCACACCTCCCAAGGCATCAATGCACACTTTGGGATGGTCCCATGTTGGCCAGCCTAAACCACGACAGTTAGAGGTGGCCAAAATCCTACAAAAACAACTGAGGCAACTTCCTTCAGACAGGACAGGAAAATAATAATATACATTGCCCCTGGCTCATCTCCTGTACTTCCAGTCTACACCCTGAACTCTGAATGTGGACCTGGAAAATCCTGTGATGATGCACACATTCACTGGGACATAATTCCTTCATGGGAAGGAACAGATGGATACATTATACGGTCAGGAATCCCCACGCAGAGGTAAGGGTACGAGCAGGTCCGTTCAGTTCAAGCTAACAATGTTAATCCTCCTACGTTCCATGCTAACGCAGAACATTTATCACTAATAGTGTAATAATAATGAACAATAATGAATTCCACTGGCTGCAGAAACACTGGAGTGGCACAGACGGTAAAAATATTTTCTTTTCCCCCAGGCTTGTTGCACCTGCAAATATACCAAATTTAAAAACAATGATGATAATATTAGGTCCTAAAAGACATTTTTCTGATTCCATCTGCGCAAAGAATGAAGCATTTAAAAGGAAATTCACAGTTCTCCATTCTCCAATGCACAAGAAAAAGATTAAATAGACCCAGCAGTGAAATACTACCCAGGCCTGTCATTTGACCAGCAGGGAATGCTGATATTTGCAGTGATCCTTCGGGCCTGAGCTTTCCAGCCCACTCATATCACATTCCTCCTAAACGGTCTGCCTTGTTTTCCTCCAGCTAAAAGGGCAGTTGCTGATCTATTTATGCAGGGCTGACAATGAAGGCAACCAGATCATGCCCAGAGAGAAAACAGCAAAGGGCTCTTCAACTCAAAGACCCAATATGGCGTGTTGGATGCTGCTGGAAGGCATCTGCAGCCCTGGCTGTATTTACAGAGCTGCTGAGTGTTGATGGCTGGCTTCCTCCTGAATGTGAGCCAAGCATCATGGGTGTCTGCTATTAAGGAGTGAGCAGAGGATCCTAATGGGGCTTTTGTCAGGCTGAACAGTACACACAGTTTATTCTTGCTGTAGCCTCTGAAGGTGGTTCCTGGATACTTAAGGACCTACTGAGTTAAGAGCACCCACAGAAAAAGGGGAAGGGAAAGAGAGAATGAAGCTATATTCCCCGTGCGCTGCCACTTCAGGTAAATTTTTCTGTGCCTTCACCAATTTGTAAAGTTGATACCACACATTTCAGAGAGGTGCAAGGAAGCCACTGGTGCCTGCAACTTTGACTCTTGACAGCAGGTGGAGGGCAATACTATCCAGCTTCTGGATCTTGAGGATCCTGCACAGCACGTTCACATCGGATGCACTTAATCCAAACTTTTGATATATTAGTATAAAGGAATGAAACCCAAATAGAACAGTAAAAAAAGTGCAGGACCAACAGGTACTTCTAGTTGCCAACAAAACTACACTGCAGCAGGCACCAGGGAAGCCCAGAGGCAGCTTCATGGTTGGGAACACAAAGTGTAATTTCTGCTCAAGCCAAGCAGTTGGTCCCTCTGCTTACAGGGGCTACTGGCATGGGCCTGATGTCACTGACACCCAATCGACACAACATTCCCAAAGCCAGTTCCAAACAGAATTTACTATGCATTGTGCTGCAGGGATATGAGAAAGGAAATAAATGATGACTCCTTCAGGCCTTCTGAGGATGACAGAACAATTGTTAGACAGTTGTTAAAACACTGGACCACCGATTCAGAGGACGTTCCCCCCCACCTTTACACTTGTCTAACTCAGTAATTCAAGCACAAACTTAATTGCACACTCAGCTGATAAATACACAGCTATGGCACCAGAACAAGAGAGTTGTGTGCAAGCCAGCAGCACTGGAGCTAATTTCCAAACTGCATACCTATATTTGCACACCTAAGGCTTTTGGCGCAAAACTGCGTTTTAAGAAACTGGACTGTTAACATTTCACATTCCTCTAAAGAAACTGGGAAAATAAGCAAATTTTAAAGAAAAAATAGTGGTGAATTTTGATTGGTTTTGCAGGTGTGAAGAAAACATAACACAGAAGAAACCCCTAAGTGATGGATAAACCCCAGGCTGATACAGAGGAAAGCAGAAGGAAGCTTACTACAGTGACAAAAACTTTCCTGCAACTCCAGGAAAGGGCTTCAAATCTCTTAAGAGGAAGCTCTCTCCCCAGATTTCTCAGACTACTCAGGTAGTTCTGTTAAACACTGGTTTAATACTTTCAAGTCCAACCTCAGACAGAATTTGACAAAACAGGCAGTATTTGAGGCATTAAGAAACAAAAAGGGGGAAAAAACACCAAACCATTGACACACTGAGGTTTTCAGAGACCTTAAGAACAAAAAGATATGTGAACGTAAAGCCCCAATTCCTTACCTCCTGAAAGAACTACCACTGATCATTAGTAGTAAAGAATTAGACAACAATTAAAGAACACCTAGAATATTCTTAAAATGCATATTCCAGCCAAGGGTAATGAGGAGTATTCTGGGATTACTGTGTTGTGTATGGGAACAGATTGGGTAGATTCATGGACTCTAAGGCCAGCAGAAGCAGCCTATTGTTTAGAAAGCTAAATATCATCACCAGTCATTAAAGTTTCTGCAGCCACGTGTCTAAACTGCTTTCAGGAATAGATTTTTGCTTCAGCACCCCTTCAAAATTCACTTTGGGTTGGAGTCTTTGAATATTTCACTCAATATCTGGGAAATAACTGACTCCACTTAAAATGTGAGCCCATCTTCTGCTTAAGCTGCCTTTGCGGCTGAAAATGAAGAATGGGAAAGAACAACTGGATGTCGTCTCTTTATTTGAATCCGTTCAGCCATCCCAAATGACAAAGAGGGTTTAGGGAGGGAGGGAAAAAAAAATGAAATCAGCCTTTATGAAAGATGTTTAAATGTCCAGATTACATCTAAAGCCAGTCTCACTCTCACTTCCCATCATGCATTACTGAAATATCCCTAGCTTTATGAGGTATTGACATTTCAGCTCATCAGTATTATTTACCACTGCAGAGTCAGCAAGGGCTTTAACACTAGCTCAAACCACAGAATATAAATAAGCAACTAGCAGATCACCTTAAGGGCTGGGTGGAGTCCTTTCTTTTTCATCTGCAACACCTCATCCCATCCACTGCTACTATGATCAGGGAAAAGGAGTGCTTGGGATGGAGTGCAGAATTTGGATTTATGCAACAATTACCCATAACAAGGAATATTCCTGCTAATCTCTCCCTTTGGCCCACTGAGCCTCAAACAGAAGTATCAGGAATCAGGCTTCTCATTAATACAGGGGAAAAAAACCCCAAACTTTGTTTTTTTCCTTTTCTTCTTCCTTTTTTTTTTTTTAAATTGAGTCCATCTTCACTTGTCATGGCCATTTTTTCCCATTACAGCCCTTTTACAAACTCAACCCTGTGGCTAACCAGAACCAGTCAAGCAATTACACTTCAAATGTCTCTTGAAATCCACCTCCTTGGTAACCCAATAGCTCCCACTACTGACCTTCTAGAAAGAAAATTGATGTACTTCTGCTTACCTGAAGAAGTATATAACAGAGAAGGCAATGGGTCATTTCAAACCAGCCCTCTACCACTTCTCATTCTGCATTTTGTTTCTGGAGCTGGTTTTCTACCACACAATTAGTAACAATAGGTACTGAGACTTCCTTGATACCACCTTTCTTCACCCAAGTGAAGTGTTGTTGTAGAGAATATGTATAAAGTACAGAGAAATTTGGTATTACCTGTTCCACTATATTAGCCCATGGCTTATTTCACCATGTGGTTCCAAGCTCTAGTTCAAGTCCTGCTAGTGTCTCACCAAAAGGTTTTAACTGGTTGCTATCATGACACCAAGACAGAGGCACTTGCCTAAAATTTTTTTTTAACCTCACAAAACAGTCCTTACTTTTTTTTTTCCCCCTGAATTTTGGACTTAATCCCTTTGATCTTCATAAGGGTCTGATGGCCAAAGTTATACCTAGGAAACCGTTTGTGGAACAATATACTAGCCAAAAAACTTGACATGATAGAACCGGACATAGAAAGACAAACCACTCTCCAGTGATCAAAATTACCCTATATTTGCACTGTGAAAATAAAAAGAATCAAAGTGTTTGATACAGGACACCTATAATTCACCACCTAGGTCAAGGACACACTTGTTAAAGAAAAATAATCTCGGAACAATGTTCATCTCATGTCGGATCTTTTTTATAAGAGGACCGATAAGTAACCAGATTTTTTTTCCAGCAGCCAAAGGGACATCATATTTTTCTCTTCTAGCTTCTAAAAAATTGATATTCTTCTATTGATGCTGGAGCAGTTCCACTGTGACACATACCATACTCAGCCAATATGTCAACAAATGCAACACAGCAGCTGCTAACATAATTTTAACTGTTATCCTTTCCTGCAAGAAATCTCAGCCTGTCTTTGTTTTGCCATCTGCTGAAAAAAAGAAACCAAACCAACACAATTAACACCTACCACAAGAGCATCCCAAACATTCATTTTCTATGTTCCTGAGTGAAGACCTGCCTGGAATTTGAAGAACAAGCTTCATCTTTATGCTGCTGCACAATCAACCCTACCTCCATCTCTAGCCCAAGCACAGCACATGTGAAATACGATGGAAGGTACCTATGAAGGTGGTCAACAAAAAGCACTGATCAGGCCTTTCATACTACAAACTTCAGCTCCAACAAGGCTGTTCCTGCAACACCTAAAGCAGTGTTATTATTTCAGCCAGTGCAAGAAACAGCTTTGGTCCTGACATGAGTTCCTCTGTTCAGAGAGGATAGAGAATGATCCCAGAACAAGTCTATCAGTAGGTTGCAGCTGTGAGAAGGATAATTCCATCTAGTCTGATCCCCACTGTACTTCCCTCAGTTGTGCTTATTTATTTGGGCTCCGCTCAGAGATAAAAAGTCAAGTTCAAATGCACAGTTGTTGTGTATAACCGTAACGCAATGGACCATGCCGTTTCCCTGTGGTTCAGGCCAGTAGTCAGTTCCTAGCATAGCATATTCCCATCCATATTCTCCAGACATTTTATTAGCTGGCCTATTATGCATTACAAGAAGTGGAAGGGATTGAGGAACAGTGTTAATGGAAGGTGCATGGCATAGAGTTTCATGGCATCAATTGGTAAGGCTCTAGGAATGGCCCAAGGTTCTCTGACAGAGCTGAGCTTACTTTCCATGTGGCACAGAGCTGTGTGCTTCAGACTTGGAAAATAGCGCCTGTGAAGCACCAGGATGAAGAAACAGGGGTTACTTTCTCTACAAGACATTCAGTTTTATGAAGGTTTTATTAGCAAGGTGGGAATTTAATATCTCAAGAACAAATCCCTCATACACAAAGGCACATTTCCATCTAAGTGAGGAAAGCATTATCAAGGATGCACTTGGTTTCTCAAAAGGGCCTGGGTAACCTATTTCATCACTTTCTGCCTCAACTCAGAGACTGGAACAGTGGATATATACATGTATATGCAGGAAAGGAGAATATTTTTGTTGTTGTTGATTAACGTTTACATAGCCCCCTCAGATCCCACAGGAAAGGTGCTCCAGATTTGCAAAACAGTCCTAAAAAGCTAAAAACACAGGAAACAGGAGCAGTGTGTGAAGAAGCAGCATCTTAAAACACACTGCTCACCACCCACTCTTAAATAAAAACATCATAGGAAAAATTGCCAAAAAATACTCTAGGCAAAGATAAATTAGAAGTTCAGCTTCAGCAGAGATAAAGCAGTTCTACCCAATTTTCATACAAACTTTTTAGATTCAGTTTCATTAAAAAAAAAAAAGACCCATAATTTCAATCAGCTGCAATGATTTTGCAAAGATTTACAGCTTTCCATAGGAGGAAACAGGTTCAGAAAAGACACTCAGATTCCATTGGCCTTCATAGTTTTGATACAATCAGACATGTTGAGAAGCTGATCGTGTCCCTTTGTTTCCTCTCTTTTTCTCTTTGTAGACTCAGAGAAGGATAATCCTGAATTGATAGCTTCTCCCAATGCTCAGGCTATGATTTATCAGTCCAGGAGGCTGCAGTGGAGAAGTAATTGCATTAGCACTGCCACTGATAAATAGTGCTTTCTTCAGACTTACGAGCCGCTGAGGGCTAATTACTCCTCAGATTCCAGATTCCTTTTGGCTTTAATCACAGGGTGAATCATCTCTTTCCAAACATGGCAGATATTAATGGCATCACATTTATCCTAATTAATCTTCCATGGGGAAGGCAGTTTCTTTTAATTAAAGACAAGAAAATGTGCAAAAATGACAAAAGAGCGTGTGGCCAAGTAAGGACAAGAGTCAAAGCACCTCGGAGGATGGTGAGGATTGTTTTCACAAGGAGATAACATAATGAGCCATATTCATCCTTGGCATCTGGATTTTGACCTTATTAAGCTGACACATTGAGACAAATTCATCTTCTACACTTCAGCTAAGGGAAAGTGGTGTTGATGAAGGAACGGAGGACCTACTTCTAGCATCTCTGGTGTTGTGTCTTAGCCATTAGTTCTCAAGCTCCCCAAAGAGCTATGGCTCTATAATGATCACGCACAAAACCCAGAAAATCAACAGGTTATCTGGCTTGCGGAAACCTCCTTCTGCCATCTGTCTAAACACAGACTAGAGCTCAAGATGGTAGAATCAAAATTTCCATCAGCTCTAATAAAAGTAATGTTTCACAATATGCTCACTAGTTCCTGAGAGATGTTCTTCAATCTATCAAACAAGTTAATAGGATATTATATCAGCTCTTTGAAAGCTTGCTACTGGAAATCTTGTTCACAAATACAGGTTCAGCTACCAGTCTGAGCTAGATGCTGAGAAAATGAGTTTCTTTCAATGGCAGGCTTCACAGAGATGAACATGTGGGCAACATACAAAATATGTCCTGTGAAATATGAGTTACTATAAATAATTGAGGATCCTGTCTAGGTCATAATGTTCTGCAGCATCAAGAATTCCTTTAAATTAGAGGTGAATCTATGCTCATGGCACAAAACCCACTTTGGGCAGATACAACTTCTATTCCGTGTCTCAGAGGTGGGCTGTGGAGGGGGGGCAGGGGGAAAAAGGCAAGAATAGCAAGAACAACTCATCAGTCAGCCTTATTACATTATCTGGAGTCAGTTGTCAGATGACTTACCACCTCTGTATGGTCAGTTGACAAGTACTCAGCTAGGGTCTGAGCAGTATGGTTACAAAGAGGCAATTATTCTCGCAATGTGAGCAGATAAGATGGTGGGATAACATTTTCTTTGAGATTTCTCATAATGTATTTAACTCAGGAGCTGTTTTGTTCTCAGCATCTCCAGTAATTGTAAAGACCAGACCTTCACATGGTGCTGTCCCTGGGGATTTTAATCTACATTTCTAGCTTATGGCTTCCTTAAGCAAAAGGCCATTTGGGCTGCACATGTATATAATGCACTTCTGTTTTACAAAGAGAAGAAAACCCTGTTCAAAGACCCTCTGAAAGGAGACCAAAACCAGTTCTTGTCCTGAACTAGCATATTTTAAACATCAGAGTTTTAGTCTAACCTGATGGTTACGTGGTGTTCCCGAGCACTGACGAAATGTACCTACTGGTACATTAAGTGAGACTGCAGTCGATACTTCTAAAGTGCCTGTTTATGCTGCAGCAGAGAGCTGATAAACAGCCTTGCTTCTAGTTTCTCTTAATTTAGAATTCATTACGTCTCTCTTTCCATGAAAGATAAACCAATAGCTGCCCTTGACAGCTGTTTTCTTTGGGGTCATTCTCTCTATCCACCCATCTACTCTTTCTTCAGGGGGTTTTGCTCACTGTAATGCTAGCTCTATCAATTTCATTCAATTCTTCCAACACAATCTACAGGGACTGAGTAGGACAGCAAAGCCAAATGCATTTAACCATTTGGGTACCAGGCATCAGCATGAGTTTTGATAGTTAAAGGAACTGTGAGCAACAGCAAGAGCTCTCTCGCAATAAAGAGAATGAGTAAATGAGAGGATTATGCCAAAAGGTGAGACACTCAACAGGATGCCAGCTGGATTGACTTGAGATGTTTTATTTTGGTTCAGCTAGTATTGCACCTGGCTGCAAACTCTGCCAGGGTCTCAGCTGGAGATTCAATTGTGTTAGTTTGCCAGATATACACTCAGGGCACATCCAGTCTTTTTAGAGCAATGATTACTTTCCAGGACACCGATTTATACTCAGAAAAGGACAGATGTGACTGCTTGAAAAGCATGAGAATCCCCTAGTAGATCAGGGATTCATGTAGCCCAATGTCATTTCTCCATCAGCAGCCATAGGAAGTGTTATTTACAGAATACAAAGCCTGTGTGATCCTCTCCTCAGCAAATTCTGCCAACACCCACAGTCATTGCACAAGGGATACGGAAGACAACATCCCTGCCTACTCCCTTGAGTATCTACTCAGAGACTAGTTATTTGTGAAATTATTTCCTACACAAGCCTGCTGATGTTATTTTAAAAGCTCCTCCAATAGTTCTCTGCCTGAAGAAAGCTGCTCAGGTGGGAAGCTTATGAAGGAAGGTGAAGATGCATCTTGAGAACAAAAGAGGGCAATGAAAGCTGAGCAACTTAAACTATACCATCTTCACTAGTAACTCAGTAGTATATAGTAAAATACTTCCCTGTGCCTAAAGACCAGAAAAAAAATCAGCCTGACACTGCACAAAGGGTTCCCAGGGGCCTGCTGAGGATTTAGCGTCTTCATTCCTATGGTGGCACCACACAGCTAAAACATTTAGACTATAAACACTACAAAGGTGAAGCAGAGGCAATAGCTTTCATATTGCCCCTGTGAAAATGCAGTAATGTTATTGGCAGAACTTTCTGTGGTACCGTAAGAACATTGTGACTCCCTGTTTTAGTGGGATCATGGACTACCCATAGGTTTCTCACATTATTTATTCCTCAGCCACCTCTTCAGCATCACCAAAGATGGGATACATAGGAAATCCCCAAATTATTTTTTACTGTTCAGAGATGAGCTTATTTCTGCTCATATGCTTTGATCAGCATTTGCTCACTGAAGCTATAAGACCTTCTATCTGAAAAGCCCATAGATAACAAGAGGTAAGCTGTGATAAATTAGTGCAGAATGGCAAGAATAATATTGACAAACCTTAGATGGTCAAAGTCTCAAAACGCTGATAGCAGCAATAGAATTTAATTAGGTTTTTAAAGTAGTCAGAAAACAGAGTGAGCATCAAAAGACTTACAACTACACCAGGACTTAAAAGGAGCGTGAGCTAGGTCTTGCAATTTGTTATTCTTCAAGCTGAAGAGACTTCAATAAAACCATGACAGGCTTTTTAAGCTGTTTTGTCAGGGACATCCCAGAACTCCCTCCTGCCATTCCTGGAACAGTTTATTCAAGCTCTGTCTGGTTGATTTAGACTGTCTGATACTGGCTCTGTTCCCAGATCAGGTGATTTGAAAGTTTACAGGGACATGGAGGACTGCAAAAAAACCAGTCCATGTCTTTGCACCAACAATCCCATAAGTAATCCTCAATCTCAAGGGTTTATGTCTAAAGAAAACTGTGGGAAGCAACCTCTGAACTAATCCTGGTAAAATTTCTGTGGCAGCACTCCATTCTGTCCCTGTGTTGGCCCTGTTGTACAAAGAGGGGCACAGGGCAGAGCATGGATGTGTCTGACTTGGGGCCATTAGACATAAATTGTTTGTGTCCTGATCAGAAGTCCGTGTGGAGCTGGAAACAATCCTTTCTGGCTTACCATTGTCTGTACACCAGTAGATCCACCTCTGACATTACCAAACTGGAAATGATAGTTAAAAAGTTACCTGTTTCCTTCCAAACAGTGAGAAAAATGCCATCAAATATCAGAGTTGGGAATGGTATGCCAAACTCATCTCTGCAAAGCAAAGTCCTGCTGACAGAAAGCAACATGTAGGGAAAACAAATCATTACCTGAGCCAAACCCAGCCACTACCTCAGTCAAAGGAGCAGCTATTGTTCCTGTGGTGGATTGGAAATACATCTACCCTCGCATTGCACTGGAAGGAAACCATGTTCCCTGACAGCAAAACCTTCCCTTCTCCTCAGGTGTAATAAAAAGCCACCTCTACTTCTCTCCTTACCAATCTCTCATTAAAGGGTCAAATGATCCCCAAGCAGAGAAATGTAATTAGGATCTAGCTCCTGGGAATTGCTATCAGTTTGCTTGCACTGGCTGGTAAATGGCTGAACATCTCCATCCTCCTGCCAGACCACGATAGAGTTTCCAATGTCTTTCACCACCATACAGTACAGTGGCTCCCAGAGCTCAGGAGAAATACTGCCTGCAAGCTCTCAGCACAGCCCAGCTTCTAGTGTTCTCCTGATAATACAAACTGCCAGACAGCATTTTTAATTAGAAAAGCAGCCATGGTGGAAGAAAGTTGAGATTAACCCATTGAGTCACTTTGTCCCATTTTCCACAGATGAATAATGTTGTTTGCAACCTCCTTTCACTGAAAAATGTTTATAAGTAGCATCATTCACATGGAAGAAGGAAAAAGGAAAATAAAACAGTGGGCTCACACTACCGAAGCATATTAGACCTCAAAAAAAACCACTGCACTGAGTAAATACTATAAGGAAATGATCCTTTTTAAAAGGTGGGTGGTGAACAATAGCAAGGGATCTAGGAGGATTCTTCGGTCCTCATCAATCATCCTGATGAACTGAGGCTGGAAAGCTGGAGATTTTTCTTTCTTTTAGAGCCAGGTTCTGTGTAGACATCAGTTATATCATTTGGCTTTCTGGACCTCTCTTCCCAAAGATTCAGGAATAGTTTTTAACAACTCAAATATTCAGCCAGAGGTCCCAACATCAATGCCCAAATCATTGAAAAAAATAATAAAAATCTAGCCAGTCTACACTGTGGTTCCCTTCTAGCCTATTAATCTGTTAGCATTCAACCATGTTTCTAATGCAGTACTATCACTGGCAACTGGGCACCCTGATGTCCTCCAGCTGTGATGTTTTGCTCTCATGGCACGGATTTCATTCTCAGAGATTCCTTTACCTTCAAGTCCTTGTGTCAGCTTTATTCCTCATGTTACTCCACTAGCCTGTCCTGTTATTTCTGTTATCATGTGATCAGCTGCTGCATCTGCAAGCCCTGTAGCACGCCGATGTATAAAGGCTTTACTGTTTTTAAAGGGTGGGATGACTTTTCCCGAAATGCACGTAATGACAAATTGCCAGAAATAACCACTGCCCTTGTAGAGGTACAAAACACAATACTGTTAAAAAAAAATTTCAATACTGGGTTTATTATATAGATCGGAACCTTGGCTTTTATGTCAAATCTTAATCTGTAGTGGGAGAAATTTGTACCATTCTGCCACAGATCCATTTCTAAGACTGGGTAGAAAACTGACCTACAAAGGCTGTAGATCATTTCTTTATGGCTAATTTTCTTTATTAACAAAGAGCTAGAATGTGCCCCACCATTGCAGGAGTGAAAAAAACGAGAATACAAAGATGAAATGAAGGCAGGGACATATTAAGACTGGGGATTGGGCCAGGGGTCAGGATGGAGAGGTCTCCTTGTCTATGGGAACTCTATGGAGTTCCCATTACTATGAATATTAAATCAAACTGCATGAGATAGTAGAGCAAGCAAGATTAGAAAAAAGCCTTAGAGGGCAGAGAACTGACCCAGTTCATGTCTTCCCTTTGATATGCCCATAATTAGGTCTTCCTTTACACTATTATCCTTCATTTTATTATTTTAAACCATCACACCTACATTCTTCTCACTCGCTCCTCTGAGTACAATTAAACTGCAGTTAAAACCTCCACTTCAATAAGAAGCAAACAAAAAACAACATTCTCTATCTGTGCTGCCCTCCCTTTCTCTCTCTACTCCAGCAGGTAAAAAAGTACCACACTCACATTTGCAGCCAAGATGCTGGTAGCTTTTTTTGAACTATATCTTTAATTTCAGCACTATCTGGGTTCATAGAAACAGGAGATTCCCATCTGCATTTGATATCTCGGGCTCAAACAAGAACTCTGGGTTAAGATGAGTTGATCTATCCTTTGTAAGTATTCTTCAGGGCACCAAAGTTTCATTTGAACCATTACCTTAGAGTCAAGAAATGTATTGCTTATAGATCTCCAAGGAAAATTATACAAGTTGAAGTTATTAAGTGCACAGCCTCAGTATTTGTCCATCCCTTCCCAAAGAGACGCAAGACAAGGCTACTTGCTTCCTGGACAATAAGTGGTCAATCATTTTAAAGCCTAAGGGGGAGCAAAAGCACTAGCTGTGGCATTAAAGAAAAGCATCATTAACAGCCCTGTGTGTTCACGGGAGGAACATAATGAAAAGGGAAAATTTATAGCCAGTATCAGTATATACAGTGAGCACATCTGCCCTTACCTCTACAAAGACAGATTCTGAAGTTTATTACACCTTAAAAAAAAAAAAGAGTCAGACCTAGACTTACAAAACCTGCAGACCTTTATCAGATGGTGGCTGTGCATGCATATCCTAAGCTGCCCAATACAACTGCTTCTCTGGCTGTGCAGGATGGGCAGAAATCCTCCCTTACATCACTCAGGTCAGAGAATAAACATGATCATTTTAGTACCATTTTTCAAGTCTAACAGCTTTAAGGATGCACACCAACCCTCCCCGTTGCCCCCCAAGAAAAAGCCTGCTTGTAACCCCCTACACAATTAACATGCCACGCTCAGCAGCAGCACATCCTTGCTCATGAGAATTTTTCAAAGACGTGGCTAGAGAGCAAGCTGGCATCACCAGTATGCCCAGGTCTGAGGGGCTGCACAGACTGGCAAAAGTGAAGTGTCACTTGATTTGGAGATACTTGCTGAGTGTTTTTGTTGTCGGCAGTGGAGGAGGCAACAGGCGCACTGATGACAAACCTGAAACTAAAGCACAGCCTTGAAAGCAGAAAAATGGAGAGCTGGTTGGAAATTTTATACATTTGGGCATTTAATCACACCCATAGGTGGTATCTGCCAAGTTGTCAGCAAAATAAAGAAGCACACAGTGGCTTATTTTCAACCAGCTTATTTTTGCAGACAGAAGAGGACAAGCTTTAAAATTAACAGCAATCATGTTCAGAACAGATACCAGAAAATTAATTCTGCTTCCCCCCCTCCCTCCTTGCCATGCAGCACATCCTAAGGTCTGTGGATACAAGCAGAGAATCAAGTGGATGCTGACAGGAAAAACACAAGGCCTCATTTACAAAGTAGTCAGGAGAACTGTAGGAAAGGGAGGATAAAATATTACTTCAAGCTACACACAACAGGGAAATGGCATCAGCCATAGCAATGCTGCTAATAAGGCATTTAGTTAGAAATGATGAGAATGGGGAAGCCTGCTTTTTTTGGTCAGCGGATTTTTGGGTTCTCAGCCCTTCATTTTAAGTTGAAATGACTTTTAACCCCTTTTCAGTGTTACTTCCTAGCCAGACTGAGCCAGAGTTATTCTAGCTGATCTGGAGTTATGTGTTTAGAGATTCATAGAAAAATTCTTCCATTAAATAGGGGGTGGGATGAAGGGAGCTGTTCCAGGAAGCTGGAATTTGTTCTTCACCACTGGTGCTCATGGAAGAGCTTCACAAGCTTTAAAGCCTGACATAATCACAGCTGTGGAACGTGACAAATGCAGGCTTTGTTTCACTCAACCCAAAGCCTGATCAGCTCATGCAAATTAGTTCAACAGCACAACTTTTCAACTCTCAAAGTCTACCTGTCCCAAATGCTCCACTACCCAGCATCAGAGCCCCAAATATTTAAGGCCTTCAGATGGACAGTGCTGGGAACAACAGCAGCATTCTATAACACTGCACACTCTGACCACCCATAGAAGGGAGACAAGCCAAAAAAAAACCCAACCAAAAAACCAATGGGATTTCAGTTCAGAGAACAACTTTCAATGTATCTTATCAAATAAGGCATTGTTCTTGGACTTCTTTCTCAGCTGACAGACTTCTAGACCTCTGGTCATTCCCTCAGCTAGGGTTCTGGACCACTGTAAGTAAAATCTATTCACAATAAGCTGCAAGCTTCTGTAAACTACTATTCCTTATTACCACCAACATCCATTCCTGGCACGTAGCACTTTTCAGTACTGTCTTTGGGAAAAAAAAAAAAAATATGCACAATGAATCTTCTTGTGACCTTTAGTGTAAACTTCCCCCAGCAAGAAGAATGCCTGAGCTTTCTTGGCCAACACACACACACTCATCCAGCACAGGAACCGGCTTGAGACACTGCCCTTTAGGCTTGCATCATTTATCAAGAGAGGAGGCTGTCAGGCTCCTGCCTGACATGCACTGGCCCAGGAAAGAGAAGTGATGACAGTTTACCTGAAGAAAATAATAGCATATGGCTGGGTATTTTGGCAGGAGGGAGGAAAAAAATAAAATCTACACAACAAAATTATCCTAATGAAAAATTGGAAATAGTTTCTGAACAGGGGCACGCTGTTTGAAGAGCAAGGAGACTATTATTCTAACCCAGGGGAAGCATACCCTTGAGAGCAGTTTAGGTGGGGTAACTGAAAGAACATAAAGAGATAATGGCTAAGCCTATGGTTAATGCATTAAGATGTTTCAACCCATTAACACCCATATTCCCATTTCACCAGTGTTCTGCCTCTCCCAAAGAGCCAGAATTCACCATGAAGTATAAGAAAGGAGAGGGAGCATCACTGAAGGACACACCTAGGTAATGCTGTCTTTCCCCTCCTTGATTCTTTTTATATTTGTATAGAAAAAACTACGAGTATTTTTTATATTTACTCAGGGAGCAAAGGTAGCAATGCTTCCCACAGCCAACAGTATCACTTGGATCATCTCAGAGAAGTTACAAACTTGGGAAGGATTAATGCTTTTCTTTTAAATTTACATTCACAATACTTCATAACAGGATTCAAGAACTCCTTGACTTACGCTTTGTACTCAAAAGGTTAAATCATTTCTTTTATTATGATGATTGGGGTGTGAAGAAAATAAATGGGTGCAATAAATCAGCCTTTGCTTCGCTGGCTACTGCATGTAACCTTGCCTACTGCCACATTCAAACTCCATCCTTACAAAAGCTTTAGAGAGCAGAGAGGCAAAACTTAAAATAAAAATGACAGTGGAGGGAGAGCGGAAGGAGAAGGGAAAGAAAGACGAGTTTTCAGATGAGATCTGAAAACAGATGGGGAGTGACTGAGGCACAGCGATTCATTGTTCTTGTAGAACAGATTATTAAAAGCAGCCCATCTCATACTGTCACACGGATCCATAGGAGTCTTTCCTAAAAAAAAAAAAAAATAAAAAAATCTAGCAGCTTTCTCCCCCATTCCCAGATCACAGCTTTCTGCAATCAGTTCCACAAGTAACCACATCCTTTCCCTTGAGATCTTTACTTCCCTTTTGCCCCTGTTGCCTTCTGGACACGGCCATGAGGATGCACTCCACCCGCCCTACACCACCTCTTTACTGTCTTACAGTGCAAGCAGAAGTCATCCCAGGGCTTCTCCATTTTATTTCAGGACACTGACTGTCAGTTTAACAAGGTAAGCACATAGTGAAACTTTCCCAGTGCTCAAATGCATTGTTGGAATATAAGAACATATGCAACAGCTTTTAATTGTCTACATAATTGAGCACAATGGATTTGACTCCTAGGGCATACTAATGCTGGACTCGGATCTGCTTGACTAAGCATGACAGACTCTGATTTGATCCCCGAGTCTTGCCTTGGCTGCATGACGGTCAAGACACATGCACCTTTTGCATACATGTGCTGTCCATCTTTTCTAAAAACAAACCCATTTTCTCCTTAGCTGGAAACAGGGCTTTGATGGCTTGCAAAGAAAAAAAAAAAAGGGGGGGGGGGGGGGGGGGGGGGATGGGAAGAGAGAAGAAAGAAAAACGGTGGTAAAAAAAGGAGAGAAGAAAAAAAAAGGGAGAAAAAGAAACACCACAGCACTCCTTGTTTAGGTTTGAGGGAACTCTGCAGATAAGACTTTAAAAATGTAGTCAGCAGCAAGGCTGTGCAGACACTTCAGAGAAGGACATTCACCTTGCTTCATTAATTCATTCCCAAGATACTGGCTTTGCTCAGATTCTCGATCAACTGCTCTGTCAACCTGATGCTGTCATCCAGGAGATTCTGAAAAAGAATAAATTATGGTCCAGGCAAGAAATTCGCTCTTGTTCTGCCTCCTAACATCCTGAGAGGGGAACACAAACTGTGCTTACAAGTTGCTGAACTTATTCCCCATGCTCTATGATGTGCTTAGCCACAGAAGCACCAGGGTAAATTATACTTAGTGGAACAAGGCCACGTATGAGCATTACAATTTATTAGCAGCAGATTTTGAAGCGACTTTTCACTCGCCATAAGTGTAATGCCCGGGCTTATTTCAGCCTTTCCAGTGGAGGGCTACATTTCTGAAAAGATTTAAACCTTTTCAGATAAGATTTTCTTTTAACAGAAAGGAGCAGAGCAAAGGAGACATTCCCCCTTTTCTTCCCTCAGCCATACTGAGTATAATATATGGCAGGTGGTAAAAAGCAATTTCTTAGTATCAATAATGTTTTTGCTCAGGTCCTCACTTGAGGAAAGCTGCATTGCCTGCCCACAGGCAATTGATTTGCCGGGTTCCAACTCAAGCAGCAGATTGCCACAGTTACCCAGGAATTTCACATGCCTTGCATGGTCACCTATGTCAAAAACTCCAAGTCCTTTTTATATGCTCCAGCATACACTTCAGAAGTAACTGGCAAGTCTCAACAGCTTCGGGGCATCTTTGCTTGCCACATCTAAACACTGCCTTAGGTATTCACTTCATATCATTTCATAACAATTTCAGGAATGCTCAAAGTTTTAAAGCTAGCTAAGGAATTTTATCTTTACAAATGGATAGTAAGTTCCATCAAAAGATCTAGGTTTCAAGGTTTGGCATCATGGATGGCGCCCTACAACAGCCCTGACACATAGCTGTTCACTACTAACTCAGACAAACAGGAACAGTATCTGGTAGACCAGCCTTGGATACTTCTCCCTAAAATAAAGGGCTTAAATTCTATCAAGGCATTTGCTTATGCCAAGAGTGGCCTAAGGGATCACAAAGGAATTGACTCAGAGGCAGAAATACCATCCATATTTCTACCTCTCCCTGCACTAGATGTGTGACAGAAGGGATAAGCAGAGCCACCAACAAGTCCAGACTAACCCCTCAGATAATCAAGCCTAGGCTAGGACCCTTTCAAGGTTTATAGACATCTCAGGAGATATCTCTGGAGACAACACATTGAGAAAGACATTTCAACACTAGAACATCAGTTAGCTCCATTTTTTCTAGAGTTGCTCTAGTCTGGGCCAGAACCTACCTGTGCAACTAAAATGCTGAGCCTGCTGATCACCAATGATCTTTGTGACTAACAGCCTCATATATAATGCCAGCAAAGAACAAGCTGTGATGGGCAATTTCTCTTGCTTACCCTAGCAGCGCTATTGGTCACTCCTTGTACCATTTAGCTGCACTCCTGCATCTTGTGACCATCCCTGTCTTATGCCATCCATGGCTTTCATAACACTACTGCTGCTCAACCTTAATCAAATCTCATCTTGCCTTTTCCCAGAACATGCAGCACAAACCCCCAGCTTTCAAAGCATCATCCTCCACTTCAACAGCATTCCTCACACAATCCCTTGGCTTAATATTACCCTATATTCCTCCAGCTCTCGACCTCTCCTTTGCCTCATCAAGACCCTCAAGCAGGAAGGTAAAAAACAAATAAGCCTTAATTTGTGACATCTCCCCAGAGATATTTCTGTGAGTGTATGGAAAGAATTTTGTAGTTTTTCCCAAGACTGCTGCAGCTGCTGTTGTCAGAGAGAAGAAAGTCTCAACAGAGAGAATAAAAGTCACTTGATATATAAGTGGGAGGAGAGATGCAGAGGGCAACTCTCAAGCCCAGTGCCAGTTCTGGGAAGGGAGCCACATACAGCTCATAGCCACCTCCCTGCCCTGTGAAATCCAGGGGCCATTGCAGAAAAGCTACACAGTATAATAGCATTTCATTATCATACAAGCAGGCCCTCTGAGACATCAGCATCAGACTTTTCATCAAGACTATCCTTAGTATGTAACAGGCAGAAAGAAAAATATCTCCATTCAATAGCGATTATTTGCCACACTTGGCTGCAGAAAGCCACTCCAGCTGTTACATATAGGCCCAGAGGAAGAAAAAAAAAAATATATATATGTAAGTAGCTACTAAGACTTCCACTGATGTCTCAGCAATCTCTGCTTATGTTCCTATTCTGCTGGGTCTTAAACCACCTGCACAGATTTAACCAGGAGAAAATAAGTTGCTCTCTATGGGATTGTTCAGATGCCAACTTGGTGCCCTGGAGGGGCTGAGACAGTATTCACACAGGATTGACTGATGAGAGAAAGGAAAAAAGAGGCAGAAGGATGGAATAAGACCAAGAAGGGAAGAGCTAGAAACAATCTGTAAACTTCTATTAATCACGCTGAAAAGCGGCATGCTTCTCCCCCCAAAAAAAACCTGGTAACACACTGAGGATGTTGCTTTCAAAAGCTTCTGTTCGTCACAAATCTTAAAACATCAGTACCAGGATATGAATATAGGAATTTAGGACTCTTGCTACAAAGAGAGAAGAGTAAAAGGTAAACTAAGCCTGAATGCATCAGTAAAGAGGAGATTTAGAGTAATTTGAATTGAGTGCCACTTGATTTTTTTCTGATCTTTCCTCAGTAAATGTGATAGACCTCATATGAATGATCCATCCACCCAAATGCTGTCTGAACCAATATGTTTTCACAGCCAGCAGCTTCATAAATTTACCTGGGGATTTGAGGTTTTCAGGTTAAGTGCAGTCCTTAAGAAGAAATTTTCCTCCCCCTGAGAAATTAGCTCTCCTGGAAAATACTGAATCCTTTACTATTTTTCTAGTCATTCAATGCTGCAAGTACCAGCAATGGATTATATACTGTCTCATGAAAAAAAAAAAAAAATCACATTAAAATTGTGCCTGCCTGCCAGAAATCCTGCTATCTGGCACCACTCTGATGAGATCATCTTTTGCCTCAAGAGGTATTCTGGTTTTGTATGGTTTCACAGGTACAGAACATCTGCATAAGGACACAGAGCAGTATTTTCCCTGGCTTTTTGATATTATTATTGATCCTGATAAGGCTGAAAAATCAAGACTCCCACTGTCTGTCAACCAAGTCAAAGCAACAATGATTTTTCTACCACAAGCACACAGTTTTGAAGAAGGTCTCAAAAGTCATGGACTAAGCCAGAACTTGAAGTAATGCCCCTGATAGTGCAAGGTCTGTGGACCAACATAGTCCTCCACACCCTTTCAGCAGATCCAGGCAATCACCGCTTTGGTTGGCATCGGAGGACCCTTCATAATTGACATGTCATTGGGGGATCTCTCTGCAACTCTGTTTTCACCCAACCTGAAAGATTCAGATATGTACTTTTTTTCCTCTAATATAACATTTTAAATGTCTCCATAAGTTCTTGACAAGCACAGACAAGGGTCCAAGGTAACCATCACTTCGGCATTTTACTTATTCTTGGAGAACAACAGCCTGTCTTCCAACAAAATAACTGAAGAACGCCTGTATCTTATGGTGGCCAAGCAAAAAAGCCACCAGGGTAAAAAAAAAAATCATTAAGGCAGTCTTCAGCTTTGCTGTGGGCAAAACTTTTCATACAGCTTGCTGTAGAGACCACTATTCCAAGGATCTTATGTCACTAACCACTCCAAACACTTGCATGGACAACACGTGTTGAAGAAAATAGTCCATATGGCATCCCTTATGCTCAAATGGAGAGGGCTTCACAGACACGTGCTCCAAGGAGACAAGCTGGCTGCTGGGCAGGTCCATTGCTGACCTCTGATGGTCGGAGCCAGACTTACATGGGCAGGGACAGTCTCCAGGACAAGGTAGAAAGACCCCCCACCCCTATGTTTGTCACTCCTGCAGTTAACAAGCAGCTGCTGTCCTGTGTATCTCAGTTCACCTAATCATGAGTGACAAGTTCAGGGTAGAAAAGCAACGTGAAGAAAATTTGTTTTATTTTAACTGTCTCATCTTCACAGAGACCAGTTTGAACAAAGTCTTAAATCGCAAGGATAGGAATAGGTTGCAACTCAGCATCAAGACCATCCTTGAAAATGGAAGTGAGGGTCTCATTGTGCACAGACCTCACCTGGTGAAGTGAATATGTTCACAAGGCACCACTGCCAGATACAGCATGAGAGACCTTAGTATCCAGGCTTCTGTCTGTTCAGCTACCTGAAGTTCAGCAATGACATTATTGCAGCTATTGAAACCTCCTGTCCCAGCAACCACAACTGGCTCAGGAACTCCAGACCAGATAGGAACACTCAAACCGAGATCCACCATAACAGATAATTAGACATGGCTGTAATCAGTGTTTCCTCACTGCAGAGCGACACACCAGAAATCTTTAAAGGGGAAATATGTTGCAGGAGGTCGGCACTGGAGAAGGGGTGAGGCATTTCAGACCAACTGCTCCCTCCCCACCCTATTCCTTCCTGCTCCCCAAAAGTCACGTGAGCGAAAATAACATTTCTTTCAGCAAATGTCAGAAGAAGAAACTTTCATGACTCATCATCTGTTGTTTTAGCCTGCAAGGGACTATAAATTACACTAATTAGAACATGGTATTTTTCTTGCAGTTATACAAAACACTGTCTCTTCCTGTGACATCTAAGAGCAAAGCCATCAAGCAGGAGCGTGCTCAGTGCATGTTTTAACTAGACTCCACAATTCACTTGCATGGAAATCCTCCTAGCAGCAAATTGGTGAGAGCTGGCAGAGTGCATCAAGAAAGCTGTGCTGAATTATGAGAGGAGGGAGAGTAAATTAGTGGCCAATCAAACCTGTCCAACCAGAAAGGGAGTCATTCCTTACTGTCAGGGACTACAGCACCAGTATCACTTTCACTCTGAGCAGAAAGAAAGTAATTTATGGGGCCTGCAGTCGCTCACACCATCAGTCCACGCGGATAATAACTTTAGCACTTGTGACTCTGTTTTTTTCTGAGAGAAACTTATTTGCATTTAGCCACATACACACACGCACAATCTTAGACAAGCCAAACTGAAAAGCTTGGCTATAAGCTGTCACTTCAGTTTTCAAGCCTGAATTATCCCAGCAAAGTAAAAGCAGAGATTTATTCAGAGCCCAACATCCTAAATCTGGCAATTACAACAGGCTCCTGCAGAGCTATTGCCCTGACTCACCTTCCAGTGAGTTTCTTTTGGTGACAGATACAAAAAAGGGTTTGTTGTTTTTTGCCGCACTTGTAAAGTGTGGCAGTGCATTATGGAGCCCTAGTCTTTACATTCCCCCAAGGTGGACATATATGTGAACAGTGTGCCCACAGAATAACTGTACTCATGAGGGGAGAGCTGCCCTAAAGCAGGGCGGATTCTTGCCATGCCGTATTTACCACAACAGACTTTGAGGGCTTTGGCTGATATCCCCTTCCCAAGGAGGGAAAGAATTTTCTGACTTATGAAAGCTGATGGGATGCAGCTGCCCACTGATAGCTGAGCCCAGGGCTATGGGGCAGGCTGGAGATGGATCTGAGGCAAGGAGAGAAATCACTAGCCTTGGCCAACTACTTATCAGCTACATCTAGTCACACTTTTTTTTTTTCCTCCTCAGAAAGCTGCTTTTTTCTCCTGGAGAGACAATGACCTTCCTCAGAACAAGACTCCCTGGTGTTTCACAACATTTTACAGAGTTTATTAAGCTCAGCGCTAGTTATTTTATTGATTTTTCATAAAAATACCATATGTCACTGCCTAGAAGCAATAGAATTGCTACATTTTGTATTGCCACCAGGCTTCTCACAATGAGAAAAAAAATTTTAAAGAAAGAAAATAAGAGTTTTAGGTAAAGGAATGTCATCTCGGTCGCAAAGCCAAGACACAACCCTGAGCCTGACGCAGGGCACCATCTCCTTCCAGAAACTCCTGACAGCAACACTGCCCGCTTGTGCTTCGCGTGGAGATTGTGGTCCAGGGGACAGAGGGGACCAGCGAGGGGCAGAACCCTCAAACCGATGCTGTGCCAAGAAATAAAAGCCTTTGGCACCCGCAGAGCCCGAAGGAGCATTTCCCCAGCTGTTTGGAGCAGGGACCTGCAGGGGTCCCTCTTACTGCTCCTTGCAGGCCACCACCACCACCACAGCCAAAAGCAGCTGGAGAGCGAGTGCTTCGAGGCAGCTGTTACAACAACCTCTCCTCCCAGCCCGAGCCGGGGGCACGGAGATGGACCCAGCTGCCTGCGGATGCCTCCCCTGGGGTAGGCCCCACAAGCGCTGGCTCCCTGCCCCACCGCCTGCAAGGGAGCGCTGAGCTCCTCACCTGCACGCCACCTCCTCGGGGGAGAACCCGCCATGGTTCCTTCACCCTTCCCGCTGAAGTTAGCAGCTCCAGGAGCTCAGCAGGATCTGGCGGACATCTGGCCACTCGGATTTCCAGACAATGACTCATACACACATCCTGGGACAGCAAGGCCTGCGGCGTTGAGAAGGGATATTACCGAAGGTCCCGCTTGCTCTTGATGGTGCAAGCTTTAATTGGCACCTGAGCCCCTTTTAGGCCCGATAAGCAAGGGGCTGGTTTGAGCGTTACAACCACCCCCCAACACCAGCCCCTCTGGCGAGACAGGAGCAACAGCAAGGGGAACCGGACAAGGGTCCGCAGGGGGACCTGGATATGCAACTCCACAGCCCAGGGCATTACCAAAGGAGCCACAACCTAAGTTAGAAAATAAATCCCTTAAACAGAGGGATTCAGAAAGCTTGGTCCTGCTGCTTGCCATGAACCGCAGCCCAGGTGCAACACAGGCAAATCTCCCGAGCACAAAAACAGTCACAAGCACCCTGGGCCAGGTTAACAAAGAGCAGGTTCTCACCCGTCACTCTTTACTAACACAGCACAGTTGTCCATGGGCTACCAAAGTCTGAAGAGCTCTAATCTAGAATAACACTTCTGAGCCAGAGGATTGTGAAAGACAGATAGGACACTACTAGGTGCTGGAAATATCATTCCTTAAGTACAGAAAATGTTGCTATTCCACTGCTGGCCAAGAGCTACATCATCTTTTTGAAGCACGTACTAATGTAAACGGGCTCACCGCTTTCTCACTGGGTTGGTTTTTTGTTTTTTTTTTTAAATCTCAGCCTCACAATAAACAGCCTCAAAAAAGAAAGGAAAAATTTTTTGCCTCTGTTAAGGTACCATCACCCAGAGAGATGGCTATGCTGGTCTGGAAGGTCTCTACACACTTTACATGCCATAGCAAAACAAAGCAGATAGAAGCACAGCCAGTTAAGCTACATAAATCCCATGGTATATTTGTCTTGTCCACAGACTTGCTGCTCCTCACACTTGGAAATTTTCATCAATTTCTAGCAGTGCCTCTCTATTCCCATGGGCTGTGCCCAAAAAGAAGGGAGCCTATACCCCCCCTTGTTGCCCTTCAATCCCACCCTGCTCTGGAAAGGGAGCACAGGCTTCTCCTTGTGTGAGGCTTGCTCGGTAAAACAGACAGCATATGGCATCCCACAATCAGCTTTATGATCTCATCTTGTCCGACTGCTATTTTTACAGCTTGTTATTAATAAGCATAAACTAGGAATTTGAGGTGCTCTCATGTTGGATATTCACACTTACAGCCCAGATGGTGCTTTATCGGGACTACAGATTGCCAGGCAGAAGAGCACAGAGGGGAGCCACACACAGCTGCACATGGGCTCTACTCCTTATTCCCAGCTATGAGTAGGACATAGGCGAGACAGGAGAACAAAGTAACAAGTCTGTCCTCAAGTGAAAGAAAATTAGCTATTAACAACACCATAGCACTCAACATACCTCAGTGAGCTGATGGAGGATGAACCACAATTTGCAGATCCCACCAGACTCAGCAAAATAAAACTTTCCCAGGGGGCTGGGTAGGTATATGTACTCTCCGAGCAGGGCCATCATATCAACAGCTGAGCTCCGTAACATTCATTATTTCCACCGGCCCTGCTGCCTATAACCTTCCCACCGTGGTAGAACTAAATTTAGAACACTTGTGGGTAGACTTACCTGTGATCCTGCTCTCAGATCCTCCTCAGATCTTTCTGAAGTCCTCACTGTCTTCCAGTTAACCCCAAAGCAGGACTCACATGGTATATGAAGTGCAGTCTTCAGGCTTCACAGTATGGAAGGGGAAGAAGTCTGCTCCTAAGATGCAAGAGCACATCTAACCCACTGTTTTGTGGGCTGAATAGACACATGCTATAAAGAATGTGAAAACATCAGGAGCTTGTGACACAGATGCCCAAAAGTGGCTGCATGCATGCCACTATCCAGAGTGTTGTCTAAAAGAATTCACTCAGCCTAAGAGAGCATCAAGTTTAATCATTAGATGAGCGCAAAGTCCACATTTCAACCATCAAGCTCTTTTAGCTTGGATAGACACTGAAGTCCCTGGGGGCACTGCAGCACTACCTTGATTGTTTTTCCCATTATACCTCTTCTGCAGATACTGCCCCGAGAAGGGCTGCAACATATTCCCTTTGACCAGAAAACAAAGCCAGTCTCCTTGCTGACCGTGTGACCCACCATCGCTATAGCGGTCAGCCCCACTCACATCATGTGCTCAAATGTTTTGACCCACAGATAGGGGGAACAAAATCTTTTTGAAGTCAGCAATATCCAGAGAAGGAACAAAAGGGAGAAAATGTCTTCTGCACATGTGGGGCAGCACACAAGTGAAAGAGGCAGCAGCTTCTGGCAGCCTGACAGGCATGGAGGGTACAGACATATCTCCAAGGCACTGGGGTGGTCTCCACCCAGATAAGAAAACCCCTCCAGTCACTCAGCTTGCAGACCAACCCGTGGCTGCAGAAATGCCTTCATACATGCTTCATATGACCTTGGTAGAAAAACAGAGCTGGGAAGAGAGTCGTGAGGAAGGAGACTTGTAGGTGACAACCAGAAATGTGTCCTAGAGATGGGAAAGCATCGCTCTGACCCAACTGCAAAAGGATGGGCAAAAGTGCAGAAATGGGTCAGGAAAAGCAAAGTGTAAGAATAAGGCAACAGGAGGAGGAACAGGAAGGTTTAAAGTTATATATAAGGGGAACAAGGCTAGCTGAGAAAGGCGTTGGGAATCGGCTATTCCAAGCAGCCCCAAAATACCATCCAGCTGTGTGCAGCCCGAGGGCCAGAGGCCAAGGCTGGGTGCCTGGCTGAGGGAGGAGGGGGAGATGTGGCTGGAGAGGAAAAAGAGGGACACAGAGAGCTGCCAACACCTACTAGAGCTTTACAGACCTCATAAAACAAACCAAGCACCAGCTCAGCCCGACACACCGATGTCCAGGGTTGCTCCTGCAAGGCCAAGCACTCCAGCGTGATGGAGATGGGTGAACCCTCTGCTCCTGGAAGGCGAACGTGTGGCACAGAGGCCGAGAGCATGTCTGTGTGTGTGTTTGTGCCTGTGTGCGCGCTGAAACACTGTCAGTGCTCCCACGTGGGCGGTTAACTGGAGCAGTCCGTCCCTCCACCGCCTGCCCTGGCAACAGCGGCGGAGGCTGGAAGGGCCTCTCGCCTTTAACGCCTCGCACTGACCTTTCCACGGGCCGTGTGTGCCGCTGATTTATTTTACCCCACCAGGGACACCGCTGTAGCAATGCATTTAAAAACAGCAGCTTTCTGCTGCATGCAAAGGTACTCTGCAATCCACTTGGACAGCAAAGCAGGTTTGAGAGGGTGCCTGCATTGCTTTGGCTTGGATTTTAATTAAAAGAGGTTGTGGGTTTGGTTTGTTGGGGTTTTGTTGTTGATGTTGTTTTAAAAAAACAGGCTCAGGGTTGCCTCTTTGGCACGTTTGACTGATCCTCCCCAACTCCCGCTATCTTCCAGAGGAGCAGAGGGGACTCGGGTTTCTTGCAGGACAGGGCTGCACAACTGCTCAGCCCCAGCGTTAGAAGGTTTATGTCCCCAGCTTCTTTCTGCATCCTCTTCAGCCACTTCCCAGGCCTGAGCTGACTCCACCCAAAGTGATAGTTGCATCCCCAGCCCATCCTCCTCACGCTTCCTCTGAGCTGCAGCAAGGTTTGGGCCGTTTCATGGGGAAGACATGCATTGTCCAACCCCGTCCTGGGTGGAGGGAAAGGAGATTGTGCTGGGGATGTGTCAAAACCACATCATGTTCTCAGTGTTTTGGCCAGCTGGTAAACCACCAGGGAAACTGAGGAGGGAGCAAGACACAAGGACCTCTTGGCAAGAAGCTTCTGGATAAGTTTTGAGTATGGAGGATAGCTGAGGGAGTTGGTGGTCAGGGAAGAGGTGGCATGGAGAGGAACATGAATGATGAAAGGCTTGCCAAAACTAGGTCCATGGGATAAACCTATTTCATCTACCTGGCCCTGAAGGTAGGAGCAAACCTTGAGGTCCCACAGCACTTTCCTCCCTTCCATCTCCAGCACCTGCCCTGCCACCCAAGGCCCTGCCTGAAGAGAGCGGGTCCCTGCCAGCAGCTGGCTGTCTCCCCAGGAGGCCATCTCCTTCTCTCTCCCAGCTGGAAAACACACTGGGAAAGGAGCTTGGTTTTGAAAACAGAAAGGAGCGCCTTAATGTGCCATTGTTCGGCAGGTAATTGCTTCCTTTCTTTCCCTCACTTCTGGGAAAGCCAGGGGCAATTCCTTCTAGCTGGAGGCAGCCTCCTCCAGGCTTTACTTAAGTCCTTAAGAAAGACTTTGCAAAGAAATAATTGCTGCCTTTCTACTTCAGGGTCTGAACGAATATCTTTCAACCTCATTTCAACACTTAGTGGGTTTTATTTAGGTGATGAAGGGATTGCCTGTTTTGTTTTGGTTTTTATTTATTTCTTTTAGCTCCTGCAGTCTTTTCTCTTTTCTCCCATTACGATTGTTTTTCTCCTCTTTCAGTCCCTGAAAGGACATACACGTTTTAAGGTCAGTTCAGAACTATTCTTACGATTCAATGTTGTGCAAATTTAAAATTACTTCCAGCAGTAATGTTTAACTCTGAAAAATAAGGTGCTTGGAATCAAATGAAATAAGACTTTTAAGTAAGAAATATTAGTTTATTCCCCAATATATCCCTGCTTAATGCAGGCTAAAATTCAAATCTTTGCTCTTGAAGGACAAAATCGTCCATCAAATCCTTTACTAAAGCTTATAAACATCTCGGGAGGTGAGGAGGTCTCATCAGCTCAACACAGCCAGCATATGATGGGAAAACGTGAGAGAAAAATGGATTTAATAAAACAAATATGGTTTCAGTGGACGGTCTCACTATAACAGCACTGACACAACCTTCTTTTTCATGCATGAAAGAACTGCACATTGGTATTCAGTGAGGACTGCAAAAGTGAAGATCAAGGAATATTTAGCCCTTACCTACCTAGGAGGACAAACCACGGGTGATGATGAGCTGTAAGGCAGGATTGGAGCCCATCCACCAAAGGCAACCAGAGGGGACCTGAAACCTCCTGTACTTCCAAGAAAATCACTGCATTAGCACATTATATCTTTAGTCTCCTAGTCAGAGCTTATGTTCGATGTCTGGATTTTTCCCTGAGTTTCTCCTTTAGTTCCCAGGACACCAGGACTTTCTTCTTTCTGCAAACCACCAGATGACTCCCTTCACTACAGCTCCTGCTTGCCTGGGGGCTTTGAACCTGTGGGATGCTCTGAAGAGAAAGAATGGCCAAGTGTTCCACCCTGATGACAGAGATGAGGAGGGATCCCAGGTGGGCTAAAACAAGAAGAAAGTACAATGCAGACATACCATATGATTTTGCCGCGCAGGAACACTACCTGGTATCTAAATGACAATTTGGATGGCTCCTTCACCAAAGGAAAGAGCTTGAATATAGAAATTAAATGATCACAAGGATGCTTGAAAGAATGACTGGACCAACATTCTCCAGCACAACTTGTTTTTAGGACTGTCTTGGCACATGACAAATAAGGACAGGCATAGGGACACCTGACATTTCAGGTTTTTGGGAAACCCCATATGACATAAGGGTGAGAAAACACCGAAGACACGTATTTCATATAGCGTAAGAAACCTAAAATCACAGACACTCAAGACCTGTTTGAAAGCTGACCCTTGACAACCACAGCAATCTAGCAGACTGGCCATCTGTCCCAATCTCTACCAAAAGCAGGCTTGAAGCCTGTGTTCTACATGCTGTCACAGTGCAAGTCCTGAACAAGAGTACCTGGGGGCTTTGTAGCCCTTGGGTTGGCTAAAACCCATGTGAAAAGCAGGAAAACAATCACGAGGATTCCCTACAAAGTTCAAGAAAACATCTGAACCCTTTCCACCCAGTATACAAGTTCAGAGTCAAGCAAGTGTTTCCCAACACCTCAGTCTGTCACTTTGGTTTTGCCTCCTTATCGGCTGTGGATTGGCCACGTTGCATTCCTTCTGCTCTCCAAAAGGCCAGGAATAAATCATACATGAATGGTTTGAATGCCTGAGACTTAAGCTCTTGCTTAAAGTTAAGCATATGGTTAAATGATTTGCTGGTGAATTTAAGCTCTGGAGCATTTTGCTGAACTGGGCCTAATGTGTGGAACAGTTAGATTTGTAGAAAAACTGAAGTTCTTCAATAAATCACATTATATCAGAAGCTCAAAATTATTTTTTTTTTAATGCTTCAGGCATAGTTTGGCAGGGATGGTGGTCTTGTTTTATCAAGCAAACTCATCTTCATTACATACCTGGACAATTTATACCTGTGAATTGCACCAGCTCTTTTTCTCCCTCTCCATTACACAAGCATAGATAAGGTTATTCTGAGTGAATGTATTGGCAGAACAAAAAGTTCTTTGTGAACAATACATTTATTGTCCCTGTTTTAAAAAAGAAATATGTTTTAAAAACATTAAAATTGAGCCAGGGACTTGGGGGAAGGGAATGTAAAGAAGGGATTTGTTTCCCTGCCATAACATCTTCTCAGATGAACATTACTGCTAAACAAAAACACATCAGAAGATACTTTTAATTAAATTGATATACAGGAGAATTCAATGGATTTCTGCCAGTTTACTCCAGCAGAGAATTTGACCTTAGGTGATTCTGCATGTGGGAGATATTTGTACTTCTGAGCTGGGGGCTTCAGGAGGATGTATGAATTTTAGATATCCAATCTCTATTTGTGCTTATCATACAGCAAAACCTTGAAGTATCTTTACAGGTTGATCATAGATTATCCTTATTTGAGATGAGCCTTTCTTTAAATAACAAGAACCTGAAAAATGCTGAAATTTGTGTATCTTTAGTCGAAAGGTGCGTTTTGCAAGGGCTGAGGGTGGGTAAGGGTGCCACTAGCCCGAAATATATTCTTACTGTGAGCAATGTTGAGGAGAGACCAGTCTAGAGATGCAGATAAAAGCTTTGCATGGGAATACCTCTGCATGCCTTCTCTTAGAAAATCAGATTGAGCCTTTAGAAGTCTTCCTTTGGCTGAGCATCTCTTCACATCTGGCAGCTTCTCTCACCCAGCCCTCTCCCCAGGACCCTCCTGCTTTTTCAAAAGAATCAGGGTGTATAATCCTCAGCAACCCCTCCCTCCTCCCCACTTCAAGCCACTTTGGAAACCTCTGCCAAGAGCCTGTCTCTCTGGTACCGCAGCCGGCTAACAACAGACTGCGGATGAGACCAGATGTTCTCTCATCTTTATCTGTAAATCTGAAGGCTGCAAGTTCTGGAAGCTCCTCTTCTTTGTGCCACTGTGAGACAGATATTCATCTCATCCCAGGCCCATGGGTTGAGAAAAATGACACGAAAATGCAACCTGCCAGCACTGACTGGACTGACTGGTTAAGTCAACGTAGGAATTAGAAGAGTGATAGCAGAAGGTCACACCAGCTAGACCAGAAGCCAGCTGATATCTTGAGGAGTAAGTATTTTCCGGCAACAGCCTCCTTTCCTGCTGGCAGTCCTGTCTAGCTTCTTCAGGAGAACATGAAATAACTCCCTGCTGCTCTCCATCCCATGGCAGCCACCTAAGAGCAGAATACAGGTTTTAAGCAAGTATCTTTGTCCATTCCAGTTCCCAGATCTTCTCACATATAGGATGCAGTTCATGATTTCTGACAGTGTCTAGGACAGTTGCTGTAGAGAAAGTTTTTAAATGGTCAGTTAAAAGATTTAGGCTAAAGGCATGTCTCTCTTTGCATAACCATACAGCAAGTTTGACCACATAATGTCTTAACAGGAGGAACACAGTCTTTTCCCCTATACAGATCTTATTTTGATAGGCAATAGTACAGTAATTGTGAAAAAAATGCTTTAAACAAATAGAATTTTCCTCAGGCAGCTAAAAATGCCTTTAAGTTTGCTGGATATTTACATATCTATTTATTACTAGCAGTTATACAAACCATTCTCCCATTAACATGAGCCCATCCATCATTCTAGGCACCTTTTCACCATATTAAAATTGAAAGCTAAGACCTACACTTAATGTAACTGTGGGCTACTTATATGCTTATAATGTGAAAAATACACAGGCTTTCTCCTTCTTCCCAGCAGTCTCTTTTCTCCCCTCTCCTTAAATTTCTCTTTCCCTCATGCCTGGGAAAAAAGCTGGGTCTGTGCATCACAAATATTGTTCTAGCGAAATACCCACATAATCCATGGGAAGAGGCCCAGGACTCTCTTTGCTGAAGCCAGGGTCTCATTGAATGGTGGAAAAGACAACTTGAAAACCTTACTCCGTTGTTATCCATGATTCATGTATCACAAAGCAGAAGAGTGCTACAGTCTTCAGGGTTGTCACAAAATCCCAGGACCTCCTCTTCACCTTCTCTTGGCACCAGCCAAAACATGTATGCCACAGTCCAGGAGGAAGAGGACAACACTGAATAAGGTCTACCTCTGCAAATTAAGGTCTCTCTTTGTTAGTGTTTCTTTACTCCATTGTCCAGTTAATGTGTCTTGTCCACACAAAGAGGCAGCTTTGCTCTTTTCTTGGAGTCCTTCCCAGCACATTGGCTGCAATTCTCTGCTCTGTTTTTGTTCCCTTGTTTTGAACTGATGACGTGCCTCCCTGGTCTTCATCAGATGCAACTTTTGCTCCCCTATGGGGTCTGAACCCCATAGGAGGTCTGAACCATGTGGTCCTTTGCTTCACTGGAGTTACGAGACCTCACAAGACTTCCACACATGCACTTCAAGTTACACAGCTTGGTAAGAGTCATACACAGTGAGGAAGAAAAGGAAACATGTCAGTGAGAAAAGTATAACTGTGTCCAGGATATATGCATAGTTATATATATATATATATGGGGTGTGCAGTAGCTGAAGGACTGTTCTGCCTAGGTGAAGGTGTCCACTGGCCATGTCTGGAACCCAGAGCCCAGCTGTCTTTGAAGATGTTCATGCAAGGCTGCAGGTACTAGGATGCGGGGTTGGTAGATGCCTGCTTCTCCTGGAGAAGCTTGAAGGAATAGGTGAGCAGTGGAGAACACTTTCCCCTAGGTAAGGCACTCGATGAAGCTCAGAGGACACGCAGCTAGTTCTCCAGTGCCACTACTTGCATAGTTCTTCTTAAACTACCCACTGGTTATACTCTGCTACCTTGCACGTCCCTTAAAGCTTCAGGAAAAAATGGTATTTTTATGTTTCCAGCTCAGGAAAGTTCAGTGCTGAGCAGTGCCAGCATTGTCGTGAACACTGTTCATCTGCTGTCCCAGACACTGCTGCATTTACACATTTGTGCCTAAAGGATGCTGTACAGAGATGACTTTGAGGTGATTTTTATTGAAGATAACCAAAAAGTGTGAGGCATTGCTTTTGCCGAGCCAGGTTTAAATTCTCCAGAGAGAACTTATCAGTGACAGTCTTATTAAGTGCTTAAAGGTCACGTATCTTCTGAAAATAAGATCCAGTCTTACTCTGAGCCTTACAAATTGTGCAGTACTATTCCTTTTTTTTCTTAAGAGCACAATAAGCAACTTAGTTTTTTAAAACTGAGTACTATAAAAAGTTTTAAAACAAAAAGAATTTTTTTATAAATAAAGCATCAGAACATCCAAACCCACTGAAATACTGAGTTATGCAATAATGCTGGAAGCTCTTTCCTCTGTTTCTTCTAAATAAGCGTTCAATGAAATGGGCACGGTCCTGGAGCACATTGAGTTTGAGACAGGAGTGCACTCTCCAACCAGAGCTTTGCCAGGGGATGGTTCTGTCACGGTGTTTCCATCATCTTCACTTGCCAGTAACACCACTGTAACTGTCTTTTACATTTACACGGGCCCTTCATCTCCCGGGAGCCAAGAGTATTTCTGAGATTGTACAGAAACAGATAAGCTCACCCTCCTCCATTGAAGGCAACCCTCTCTGCCCTGGATTTCTGCAGCTCATTAAAAGCTGTCAGCACTGCCCAGCCCTCCCGGCGGGGGCAGTGGGGATGGTGGACAACATGAAGCTGACACCACAGATTGCATTTGCAGAGGGAAGGCGTTGGTATGGATCCTATGGAATCTCAGACAAAGCAGAAAGCAAAAGCCGAATTAACCAAGACCTCAACTTAAAAACAAAAACCGAACAAACAGCTGTAGGTTAAAAAAAGAATTAAAGAGTATGAATTTTTGTTTGGAGCAAATGATGTTCTTGGAATATATGAAACATCTATTACCAGACATCAATTTCTAGCATATGGCATATGCATTACTTTCTCTTCGAAACACACTTGCAGTTGCAGGCTCATACCTCACATTCAGCTGTTTTATTGTGACAGGAAAGTCTGTTTTGATGAAATGCATCAGTCTGGCAAGTTGAAGGTGTTCAGATGGTGGTATGGAAGTTCACTGAGACTCTCTGTTGTTGTTCAGTGTTTAAGTACTACAGCATGCAGCCTGCAGTATATCTGAGAGAAGTGAACATCTTCAGCCAAATTATCACTAGGATTAGGCAAACTAATTCAACTCAGATAAGTTCTTTTTGAAAGTTTCAAGCACACGTTCAATGAGGATTTATTTTGGCAGGTCTGTTTCTTCTATCTCATGAGCCTATGTTGCAATGGAAAAGGAAGATTTCAGGCCTCTTTTTCCTGGCAGTTAAAATAGGAGGGACACCTCTCAAATTCATTTGCAATATACAGGTTAAAAATATCTGATCTGTATGATCCAATTGTTTTACGTTTCTTAGTCCCAACAAGAAAATATCTTGCCATATTTTCAGTGCAGCTGTAAGTAAAGACTGGTAGATTTTGCATCTTAAGATAGCATCCTGTTTAACCTCTTTGAATGGATAAAATTAAGAAGTGGAAGTGAAGCAGAGCAGGAGTCACTGAAATGCTGTGATCCAGCTCTGAGCAGGTGTTTTTGCTAAGTGAAAGTACCCATCCAAATTTATCCGTTAGTGACTTAGTTTGGCCCACATATACTGAAAAAAATCTTGCGCATTTTTCTCTTGATCGTGCCTCAAAACCTGCTTAATACAACCAGCCCTGCCTAGGACCCCTGTTACACTGAGATCAGCTTCACAGTTCTGATGTGACCTCCTGAGGTTTAATTTTCTTCCTCCCTGACAGCTAGATCATAATTATTGAGGTATTAACTGACATGCACTGACTGATTTAATCTAAAATAAATACTAATTGCAGACACATCATTAAAAAGGAAAGACAGTATCTGACTCTAGGATAGATGCAAACAAAGATCCATTCGTAGTTAAGGGCAAACTCCAACTTGGTGAGGAGTTTGACGGGTCAGCTTGTTCTTGCTAAGAGTGCAAGTCTGTAACAAAGGGGAGCCTGAAACCTATGTGGTGGCACAAGTCTAAAAGGTCCTCTCGCTGTGGGGCAACACACCAAATGCTTACACATTTACTGTACAGCACAGCTGAATGAACTGCTTAAGTCCAAGACAACATGAAACAAGTTCTCTGCTGCTCAACCCATCACATACTACATCCCTCACATATTGCTGCCAGGTCAATAAAGACAATATTCAGCCTTCAAGCTCTGCCCCTGCTCAGCTTTACCTCTAGACCAGGGTGGGCACAGAATCACAGAATGTTAGGGGTTGGAAGGGACCTCTGAAGATCATCAAGTCCAACCCCCCTGCCAGAGCTACGAGAATAATTTTATGTCACTTTTAGACCTGTTTCCTCACCTCAAGTCTTGCTGTATCTCTATGACATTTTCTGTGTAAATGTCAAGAAGCCCCCATCAAGAATTAAAAAAATCCTAGCACCTCTGACAGCTTGCATCTGGGCTTGGCTCAGTTTTTTTCCTGAAGCTTTTTCTTGTCTTTCAGCATGGAGTTCAAGCCTATGTTCCCTTTTCCCTAAAACTGATCCAGCCACTTACGGGATTCTCAGTGAGATCATTCAGGAAATATTTCCAGTTGGAGGTCTTTGCTTGGGGATTTTTTTTTTATTATTTATTTTGTCCTGGGCTTGGCATCAGTTACAGGT
This sequence comes from Todiramphus chloris collaris, assembly GCA_025345505.1. Classification (NCBI taxonomy): domain Eukaryota; kingdom Metazoa; phylum Chordata; class Aves; order Coraciiformes; family Alcedinidae; genus Todiramphus; species Todiramphus chloris. The sequence goes on from JANVCC010000036.1 coordinate 11,006,829, forward strand.
GCTTTTCCTATTTTGGATGGAAAGGATATTAAGCAGTATTCCTAATGGTCCTTTTGGCCCTTTTTTTTTTTTTCTTTTTTCTTTTAATTTGCTAAAAAAGCTTTTGATGGAACATCCTCCCCTGGCCCCCAGTCTGACAGGATTCCCTGACCTGCATAACGCTGTCCAGATTGAAGCATGAGAAACATTTCGAAAATGAACTATGGTAAAGTCTGGGAGTTATTAGCTGCCAAGAAATCCCAAAAGCTTTTAAACCTTGTTTGCAGCTGCAGAGGAGGAAACCTAGGTGCTATTCATAGAGGAATTCAACAGGAACTGTAAATTCATGGCAACTTGTTGCTAAAATACAATGGTAAAGAATTAAAACAGACTTAAGAAAAGAGCAACCCAAGCCACTACGATGCCAAAGTGACTGACTGAAGAGGAAGCTTGAAAAATTTCAGTACGCCTAGCTGGGATATAAAACTCAGGCTGAGGTAGAGCAGCACGTTCTCTAAAATCATGTGTCCTCTGCAGCCAGTTGTAGATCAGGGCTGAAAGAGGAGGCTGAATAGATTGTTAGCACTCCAGGATGGGAGATTTTTGCTATGCACCTGGCATGGGGGAAGTGGAGCAGGCTCTGGGTAAAGACCAGGCTCAATCAGTCAATAAACATCTTTGCCAAGCAATCAAACATTTCTCCAGTCCCAGTCACTACACTTTATTTGCTAGAATATCAGAAAACTGCCCCTTCCCCACTAAAAAAAAGGAAATGAGGGTGAATATTATGTGGCTTCACTAGTTGTGAAGGGTTTTCAAGGAGTGTTGGTGCACAATAAATAGTCATTGGATTATGATGGCTTAATATATGGTGGTCATCAGCCAAGTGATGGTGTGTTCTCCCAGCCCAGGCTGCAAAGACAAGCATAACCACCATGCCATGGGCAAGTGATTTTCATTTCACAAGGAGGCAGAGTAGGAGCCAGCGAACAGTGAGTTACAGCGGGTCAGCTTTCCTCTGCCAATACAAACCCCGTGCCCCTGGCTGGTGAAAACCATGCATTGTCCTCTTTCCCTGCTCCTCTGCATGTAGAACAGCTAGCAGCCCCAGTCAGCAAGGTAATAAACCGCAAACACCTTTTAGGGAATGATCTCATCCTGAACAAAAGTTAAATACAATAACTTGATAAATCACTGTTCCCCTGCGTGCAAGGGCATACAGAAAAACAGTTTTCCTGCATACTGAAGTGAGCAACTGCCTCAATTTTTGAGGCTTTTTTTTTAGGTGAAGAGGAGCTTGATTTTCAGATAGTTCCATAAGGGCAATCTCTGAAAAATCAGGTCCCATCAAACTGCCTTATGTTCAGTCCCTTCAACAGAAGCATCCCGAATGAACTTGTCACTTGTCACCATCTTTTCCAAGGAAGCCAGAAGGAGAGGCAAGGCTCTCAAGGCAGAAGAATACTTTTGCACACCTGGCTTGTACTACTTTAAGAAAAATTACTCTCAAGAGCTAATTAAAATGCATGATTTCCCCCCTCTAGCTGTATAGATTAATCTATTTCATTTTCAAAATCTCATTTTTTCCCATCACTTCAAGTATTCAGAAGAGATTACATTATTACAATCACAACTTGGCCTCAGTCCCAGAACACAGAGATGAAGAGAGAAAAGGCTTTTGTTGAGCACACACGCGCACACACACACGCACACACACACACCCCAAGCAGTCAGTGTAAGCGCTTGGTACTTTAGACAAAATCAAAGCACGTTAATCAGCTAATAGGGAGGAGGGAGGATCTAAATTCTTATGACAGAAGCCATGAAAGCAAAAGATTTCTAGTGGAATGTAGAGTCAACACAAGAGAAAAAAAGACCAAGGAATCTGCTGGAAAACTATGAGGCAATTTTTGGGTTTTTTTAACAGAGAAAAGCACAGATCTTGGTTTTGCAGAAGCAATGCAATGGAAGGGCCAATTTTTAACAGGGCTCAGCAGTGCCACTGGGCAATACCACATGCAGGTGAAATCAAGGCCTCTTGGCCAGCTAGATCTTCCAGACAATCTGAAGCCCAAAGAGGTTAGAGAAGCTACTAATATAGTAGCTAGATAAAGCAGTTCTACTGCAGTGAAAGAGTTGCAAGGGGGGGAAAAAATAATGAGGAAAACTACATTGGATGTTAAGATGCTTCACTAGAGTGCAGCTACTCAAACTTCCCCTGCAAGAAACTAATCCCTGGAGGTGAAGGGACCAGATTTTATGTCAGTTATGCCAAAGTACTTTCTTCAAAATGAATGTAAGCACTGGGAAGTTCACACAGTTACACGAGAGCAGAACGGCTGTCCCCACAGGATGCCTCCTCCCAGCGTTGCCGTCCCCCCTCAGCTGCAGATGTTTGGGGAGGGGGAGCAGCTTAGGCTGTGGTTCCACATCTATTAATATCACATCTGTTGTACTCCCAGATTTCGTGGCAGGGCAGATTTGATCTGGATCAAGCACAAACACATTTTTGTTGAATTAGCCCGAGCACATGATATGATGTGCTCCAGTTTTAAGTTAGTTGGCCATGGTATGTCAGCCTGAAGATGACAGACAGTACTAGACTTGGCATAAAGGTTGCCAGGACAAATTTATGTCACCAAAACAGTTGAATGCATTTGAACCAGACTGTGAATTTCTACCAGATCAGGACTTTGCATTGTAGGGATTAAGTTCTTTTGATCCACTGCTGGACATCTTAAACCAGATGTGTCAGCCTGTGAAAGCAGACTAAATCCTAAACCCATGTGTGCAAGATAATCACCATCCTCAAAAACCCAGTACCCAGAAATTAAGAAAACAGGTTGGGGTTAGATCTAAGTTTTCTGAGTCTTCCTTTTTCTTGCTGAATCAGGAGCTGATCCCCTGTTGGCACAGGTTAAAGGAGGGATGCTGATGTCAGAGACATCACTGTGACCTGACAATGAAGCTCCCCATGAGCCTACGGCCGAAGGGCTGTTTTGGGGTGGGGGTAGCATCTCAGAGAATCAAAAATAAATAAATAAATGTCGTTTTTATATTTCATTGGAAGGATTTGGGTTTTAAAATTATATATTTAGTGAAAACACAAATAATTCATGAGTGTTTTCAAATACATGAATAATTCAAGCTGGAACTGAAATAGCTAAATCATCAGGGCCATCATCCTCATAGAGGCATCTAGGATAGGTTATTTCAAGTACATTTCACTGCAGACTGGCACGTGCACAAATTCACTAATAAGCAGCTGCATCCATGCCTTTTAGCCTCCACAAAACCCAGCTAGTCACAGTATCCCAGACTCAGGACGCCAGCCCTATAGCTGAGATGCATCTGAGCCCTAATTGAGCCATGGGTTTAAGAGTAGGGACAGAACCATTTTGAAATCCCACTTTATAGCTCCTCAAACCACATCTGAACCATGTGGTACGTGTGTGGCATTTAAGAACAAATTATCTGAGCACCATACAACTGTTCGCTAATAGCTAACTCCAAACTCTAGCAGCCAGCATTCTTGCATGCATATTTGTGGCTGACATTGTGTAGTCTTTGAGGCATGTATATTTGTTAATTTGAATCCTGTGTATTTTGTGGGCAGTGAGGGTGTAATACTGAAACCATAACTCCATTGTGAAAAAGTTTGCACTTTTATGTGTGTATATATATATGGAAACCTGGAATGAGCTGGACAGTCAGATACATTAGCAAGAATCCTCTGAACAAGAAACGTTCAACTTTTTAAGTACCTTTTAACAACAGTTTTCTTTACTTTGACACCAACAGATTTAACTTTATATTTTTTTTAACGATTTCTCCAAATTTTTTTTTTTTTAATTTTACTTTTAACTTCCAGTTGCATTTTTGTTAAAATCTACATTTTACATTTCATTTATCCTATTTCATCCAACAGCATGACTTAAGACCACTCCTTATTTACTGACACAAATGGAAATCCTATGGATATTTTGACAGGTAGTGAAGGACATGTTTAGCTTCCTGAAGGAGCAGTGGTTTATCATTTAGGTTTTAAGCATAAAGAATTTGCCAGAAACCAGACCCTGCTTTCCCATTTCCCTTATTACTAATTTAATGCATAATGCCAAAACTATATTCCAGTGTATGCATCATCCTACCTCCAGCCTCCCCCTTGCTCTGGCCTTTTCACTATGCCTGGTCAGCCTCATGCCAGGAAGAAATTCAAAACTCAAACCCAGAGAACTGCAGATTCAGCATCATCCTAAAAGCTAGTAGCTGTTGTCACCTCAAGCTCTGCAAACACTGACCCCAGAGGAAAACCAGCCAAATCTCACAAAGAGCTCTGTGCAGGAACACAGTATTTGCTCACCCAAGGAGCTCAGCTAGGACTGGGATGCTGTTAGCCACCACAGCACAAAGGAAAAGAGAGTTGAGAATTTATGGATGTAAGAATTTTGGTAAAGGACAGTGCTCTCCTTACTGAAGTCTCAGTGCTTCTGCTTCAAGATATCCTTGTCCCTGTGGGGCCATGGCTCCTCTGTGCTCCTGCCCAGGATGACATTGTTTGGCAGCACCCTCCCACCACCCCTGTGGCTGTAGCCAGAGCCCTGGACAACCAGCAAGGAGGACGTGTAACTTTTAAAAAGTAATAATTAAGTAAATAGCTGTTCCATACCCGCTCCTGTATCCCAGTGCAGAGGAAAGCTGTCTGGTATGGGTTAAACAACTATTCTGTGCCCAGAGATGACACTGACAGAAAAGAAAAACCTTTGGGAAGGAAGCTCAGAGTATAACATTTCATTAAATAGAGGGGCTACATTATGTAGTTAAGATTTATGTAGTTGTATCTGATGGCATTGGACATTCTCTGCTTAGCACCCCAGCTATGTCTCTGGAAAAACCTGGGTTTCAGAACAACCTGAGAAATGTTGCATGGTAAATGCCTAACACTAAGTGTGCTGGAGCCATGTTTTCTCTAACCCTCTGATCTCGGGAAATATAACGGCTCATTCATTCTCTCTCTCTCTCTTTATTTTCCTTCAGTTTTGTCGGAATTCTCCCATTGTAATGAGCCTTTGACCTAACCTCCATTTCTTCTAATACTGCCTGACATCTTCCCATCATATGTTAACAGTGTGTGTCTTCACTGAAAAGCAAACCATTGCTGGTGCTCTCAGGCCCCAAAGAAAGGCAACGTGGAGGAAGAAAGAAAAAGAAACCTCGACCTTGCTGGTTCTTCCCAGCAATCTGTTGCTCCAGCAACTGAAAGTCAAACAATGATGTCAAGAAGACAGTGCTGGCCACTTCAAAACCCACGTCCAGTTGCCACAGCAACTACTTTTTAAAGTAAGTGATGCAGGGAGTTTTTCTTCTCTCAGTAGTAAAACCAAAAAAAAAACCAGAAAAAAACAAAACAAAACAAAAATCCCCAAAACAAGAAGAAAAAAAAAGAAAGTAAATGAGGACAAAGATTGTTTACCTGGGGCTGGGGACATTAGTGGAAGGGACTGTGCTGTAGCACTCTGATGAAGAGCCAGGGCAGGGAGGAGGAGGATGCTGCTCCCTCCCAGCAGAGCAGAGCAGCTGCTTGGAAGTGAATTGCTTTGCTCTTCCTTTCACCAAAGGAAATGCCAGAGAAGCAAACTCTGCTGCCAGATGCCACATGGACACCAAATGTTCCCCACCGGCTCACACCAGCCCATGCTGCCGAGGCACTGAGGGGAGGGCTTCCCTGTCTCGCTTTCATCCCTCCTGCCCTGAGCTCCCTCAGCTGTTGCAGACCCATCTGTCCCACGAGCCCCTGGCCACACTGGGCAGCTTACAGGCTTCAAATGAGGAGGACAGGTGCTGGGGGATACAGGGGGGCCCTTTGGCCACCCCTGAGCAGAAGCCCTTTTCCAGCCCCTGCTCCCCTCAGGCCCTTCCCTCAGCCTCCTGGATAGCTCTTTTGTGTTGGAACCGCCAGGCTGTGGCTTCCCAAGAACTAAAAACCATGGCAAAAAGGCAGAGCTTTTCAATTGCACTGCAAATCAAAAAGCCTTCCTCAGCCCTTTGCATCTAAAGAGCTAAGAGGGGAGATGGGGTGCAAGCTCTTTGCATTCCTGGGGGGAGAAGAGACCCATCCCCTTTAGGGGGTTACAGCCAATGCTTTGGTTGACCAGACCACTTACTTATGTAGCTTCTTTGCACTTGGACTACATTGCTTCCCAGAACAACCACCCACACGGAGCTGAGAGACAAGACAACCTTCATCCATGAGCCCTGCTTGGAAAGACCTCACTAAGCTGACCAGACACACCACAGACCTCCTAAGGAGTTGTTTATCCCCACATGCCTGCAAGGAACAACATGATTAACTCTTCCACTGATTCATTCTTATCCATTTATCTAATACAAACCATTTCTTACTCCATTAGGCCCTTGCCCTCACCGAGTAATCCCCAGTTGTATCATGCTTTGGAATTAGTCTGTAAGGTCCTCAGGGCAGGGATCATGCCTTGGAAGGTGCCTCACAGACTTTAGGCCATTGCTAAATTAATAAGAACGTAATAAAAGTATTAGAGAGCTCTACCGAGGGAAGCATTGTTATGCCCCAGAGGCAGCATATCTGGTTAACAACCCTGAAAAGAAATGCCAACAACATTAGCCTCTGCCCCTACATCCCTTTGCCTAATGTAAAATTAAATAGCTACAAATTACCTATCTATTTTTCTATCTGCCTAGGCAATTAGCCCATGCTTATTACTGGACATATGGGGATATATCCAAGCATGCAGGCGCTCATCAAGACAGAATGCACAACACACATCATGGTACAAGTGGATTCTTCCAGGCCTCTGCTCCGTGCTAAAATATATCACTGAAGTCCAAATACATTGGACTGTCAGTGGAGGTCAGAAAAAGCCTGCAACACCTGGCAAGGAAAGTGTCCAAAGAGTAAACCAAGAGACAAGAGTGGCACACAGGCTTCAAAAGCAGTATCAGAGGATGTGCAGGACAGAGACACAGCCAGAGATGCTTGTTCATACGGGAAAGACAAACACCAAACTATAATCAAATGTGGCTCAGCACATTTATTTGCCATTAAAGCTCATGCATACATCTCCACGAACAGGAGGTGCACCCTACTGAATAGCGAGCCTGTTGCCAATGGTGCATTGTCAAGAATAAATCCACAGAATCTCAGCTTTAGGACATCTGACCATCACGACAAACATCCTGGAAGAAAATTCATCCCGAGGTTCTCCCATCAGCAGTGGTGACCATGACCCCCTGTTATGCTCCAGCACAGACGTGGGTTGATTTGGGCACCGTGGCAGCAGCCCCCTACACTACCACTCCATTAGGAAAGAATGCTGTCTCGAATGCACTTTAATCCAGTTAAGTTCAAGCCCTCCGTTTTGCAGTTTGATGGTAATGCTATATTTTTATTCTGTGCAGGATCAGACGTCTGATGAAACCTCATGTTGCCAACATAAAAGTGGAAGGAGCTTTAGCTAATCCCAAGGAAAATGAAGTCCACCTCTTTTCCCCACACCCCTCCTGAAAAGAAAGAAAACGCAAACCCCACATTTGACTCTCTTGGAAGAGAAAATTCCCTGCTGTCCTCAGATGGTTAAAACATGCAGCTTTAGTGGGCTGCATAAGGAATAGCAATTACATACCCTTCACCTCTTGCCAGCTTGGGTTTTTCTTTTGGTGGGGTTTTGTTCTAAATCTTTCAAATGTTTTTTTTTTTTTCTTCTTCTTCTGGGGGAAACAAGCTCACCCTCCATGAGAAAGGGTGGCTTAGAGGGAAAGAAAACAGCAGAAGGGAGCACACAGGCTGCTTCCATGTCATTAAAAAAAAAAAAAAGAAAAGGAGAGAGAGAAAGAAAGGCCAGGTCTGCAGTAGAGTTAGCCTGGCCATATTAAAGGAGCAGGTGTTGTACTGAGTTAATTTATCTGGGAGGAGACCTGAGCAAATCCCAGCAGCCCTGCTGAGAAAAAAAGCTTTGTGTGCTGACACAAAGCCCTCCCCGCTGCAGCATTTCTCTGGCTGTCTTCCCTTCCCTCCTCTTCAGCTTCTCCTAATTGTAGGGCTAATGTCCTCTGACAAGTGCCTCAGATGGTTCAACAACAGCCCTATCACCCACCCACCCTCCCTGCCCCACTCCCGATCCCTGGTTATTAGTACTTCACAGCAGCCACCCCTGCAAAGCCCAGGCTGCTCTTGATTACTCTCCAGCACAACCATGTCTGCTGAGGAGCTGCAAAATACTTCCTCCACCATGCTGAGGACACAGTCTCTTGGCCGTTATGACATTGCTGCAATGTCTGGCACAAGGAACAGTGCAAAGGAGGCTCCAAAGATTCCTCTTTTGAGGCTGCAAACCCAGGACCCACATCAAAGCCAGCTGCTTGTCTGATGTTTGCTTTGAATGATGGTGTCTGAGGGAGGGGGCCTATCTGCCTGCCATGCCATGAATATGTGCATTATTGGCATAGCCTCCAGCCACGCCACAAGCTGTGTGTCAATTAAAATGTGGATCTGGAGAGCAGCAAGACTAGGCAAGTCAAGATGGGAAGCAAGGTTATGTATAAGGTTGCTGAAAGAGGTAGATGGTCTTCGTTCGTATGAGGTAGAAGAGGAACAATCTGACAAAGCCTTCTGTCGACAATGAGAAGAGGTCAAGGTTCAACAAGTGTAATCTTAGCATTTTTCATTCCCAAATACATGTCCAGAATCCAGCACTTCCCTGGGACCTTGGGCTTTTACACAGAAATCACCATTTCCACCAGGGATACAGCATCTGCCTTCGCTGCTGACAAATACAAAACCCAAAATGTAGATCAAATATCTCCAGCAGCTCTGCTGTGCTTTGGGGCTTCTATTCTTCTATTAGTCAGACTTTCCTTTGGGAAGAGAGGCCAGTGTGTCAGCAGAAGGGAAGCCAGCACCTTCAATAGCTGATTTTCCCAGCAGTGTGAAGATGAGCTACAGCCCCTCCACCACCTGTACCTTTGCTACCACCATAGCAAGGTAAACACAGTACAAAGAGAGAGGGAACAGGATCTTGTCCTTGCTACCAACATCTCTAGAAGATGCATGCAGGGTTGCTTGAGTAACCTCACATCCACATCAGCAATACCAACCTATGCCTGGGTCAGACCACAGTGAGCTGCAGCTACCACTGGCCACAGGGAGGGTGGATGGGAGGGGACAATCTGAGTGGGGACAATCTGAGTGGGAATGGTGTTCCCTGTCCATCCTTAACTCCACTCACCCCTTCGTGCCACAGAGACGGGTAATTTCTAATGTCAGTTTGGACAGAGAGAAGGTGCCCAGCAGACAAGAGTTACCCTGCACTGAATTACTCAGAGTGAAAACAGTTTCTTTGTCAGGAGCAGAAGGTTCTATAGTGCATCTGGGAGGAAAGGAAGATTTCAGGAGACCAGCAAGAAGCAAATGGCATCTTGTTCAAAAAGCGCTCGGAGGTTTCATTGTGCAAAGTTAAAACAAAAGACACCCATTTAAGATACAGCAAAAGGAAAAGTGCATTGGGGAGGAGAGGGAGGGGCTGTGGGGAGCGATGAGAGCAGCTGGAGAGGAATTCCAGGGGGACAGATAGACAGGCAGTCACAAAGTCTGTTAATTATTTAAAAAATAAACTAACACAGAAAAGGACCTGCTGGGGAGGAAGGGGAGGCAGAACCTCAGGGTACTCATCAATTATACACAAACCAGCTCAGGGACACTGCGAATAAGGGTCCTGCGGGCACCCTCATGGAGATGTCACCAGAAGCTGGACCCATCCCACCGCTCATGGCACAGCATGGTACCTTGGCGACCCTTTGTTACCCCTGGTTTATTATGTTTTGTAACTTGAAGTGAGGAAACAAAGCAACAAAAAACAAGGCTTGGCAATGATCTGTGTTTCTAATTGTACCACAACCACGTTTTTACCTGGCACCGCCATGGCACACAGTGAATGAGCCAGCTCAGGAGCCTCCCTCCTTATTTTGAGATGGTGACCACAACAAACCGTGGGGTCTTAAGCAGAAGACAACTGCATCCACCTTGCTGCTTCCAGATCAAGGCAAGCAAAGCTATGAGGCAGGAGACCCTGGAAATAAATTTTTCCCTTAATGATTCTGACTGGAGCTTAGGCTGATACAGAGTAGCATCTCCAGAACCACAAATTCCCAGTTTTCAATAGGATCGGGTCGCACACACCACTCCTGGGGACTACACAACGTGAGTTTTCTTGGCTGAACAGCCACCTACACTGTTGGCTTTCAGATCTTTCTTTCCTAGAACTCTATAGGCAACAATCAAAATACCCAAACCCAATCAAAGTTTAGGGCTAAAGTATTTCCTCTCAATCTTAATATTTTCTTATAACTTGAGCCTTGAAATGATGTCCCAATATCTTTAATAAAGCTCTATTCCAGAAAGATTGAAGCTTAAGAAGGAAAGAACCATCTCAGATTCAGAAGTGGTCGTCCTGAATCCTACATCCACTTCTGTTGTTTCTCGTTATGATGAGAAAATATAAAATATTCACTAGAAACCAAAAGCATTAACTTGCCTTATGCACATCATCAAATAACCATTGAACAATAACAGCTTTGGCTTACAAAAAGGTGAGGCTAGAATCCAAGTTTTCAGCCACCAAGTATGAAGACCCATGGCCCATTACAAAACCTTAACCCATCCAGGTCATCCTAATTCCTCCTACTCCTCTGGCTCTTGGTTTGTACATGAACTAATGCCTTTTCTTTGCATTGAGCTCCTCCTTAAAACATATAGAAACACGCAGCTCACGAGCAAGAGGGGTGATGCATGTTTGATAGAAACCACCCATATAAATGAAACCACAATTTTTACGACAAATCAGCAAACGGGCAAACATGCAGAAACCGTATCTGCCATAATGATTTATTTAAAATAAACAAATCCAGCTGTGGTAAAATAACGAGTTCTCTGCAAATACACACACAAATTCTGGCTATTTCATTACAAACATATTAAACCTAGTCCCTCAACTCTGGCGCTCGATGATAATTAAAGACACACAAACGCAATGCAGTGAATTTGCTCCTGGTAATTTGCATAACAGAAAATAATTATTCTGCCAATTCGATGGGGTGCAACGCCCTTCTCCTTTACATGCGCCACAAATTTCTTCTGATGCTTTTGCATCACCCTTTAAGAAGTGAATGGAGACCTCCTTCCTATTAATAACATGATACAGCGGGTTCATGGTGGTGTGGGCTCACGTGTTCGGAACTCTGCTTCATTTATGTGTCTAACTTTTTGTTCTTGTTGCTAGGGCTGGTGCTGCAAACCTCTTGCTGCCTGTAAATAGCCAGCTTCTTTGCAGGAAGTGGAGTGTTTTCCATTTGTTATTTATTATATTGGTCATTTGTCCAATTGTGCTAGCCTTGTCTAGTGATTAACCAAACAGTGCCAGGGCATCCTTCAGTTCAAGGGAACTAATCAGTTCGTTCCCCTCCTGTCCAGCCTATTTGTCCTGCTGCACATGGGGATGATGCATCTCTGACCAAGGAGAAAAGGCACAGATCTGCATCCATTTGGGTGAGACTCCTCATCCCAGGCTAAGCTTTATAGTCCCCAGGTTTAGAAAGTAGTCCCCAGTCATCAGCAGGAGTGAAGCAAAGGATCAGGCAGAAAAGGAGCATCAAGGAGAACAAAGCCACGGAACACATTTTCTGGGCTGAGATTTGTACAGCCAGAAAGCCCAGCCTTTTTTTCTCTACAGGCGTTTCTCTTTGAACATTGGTCATAAAAGCCTGTGAGAAAGCCTCCTCTCCCTCTTGAGGCTGCTTCCTGAGCTACAGCTGGCCATGCTCACAGCCCTCCCTGCATTTCAACCCTGAGCCTGTGCTAAAAGCCAGGAGGTGCCTCAAGTTACTTCCAGCACCTCCTGATCTCCAGAGGGTATCACTGCTCAAATGTTTAAAGCTAGGAGTCATATAGGACACATTTTGATTCATCAGATCAAAAATTTTGATAAAGATTTGAGAACTGATTTGTTGCCAGTCCACATTTTGTAATAAAGAGCAGCCAGGGAAACGTCAAAGACAAAACAGACAGCAAGATATGTGTCTGAGAGGTGAGACCATTACCACGGGGAGCTTCTCTCCCTGCCCAGACAGCCCCTGGAGCTGATTCCTCACAGCCTCAGAGCCACTTCCACTGGTGCTGCCACTGCTCTCTCCCTGCTGGCCTCTGCTGCTCCAGCTCCCCGGCTCTGCACTTCCCTGCAGCTTTTGCCCAAAGCCATCTCTTTCTCCCCTGAGCTACCCCCTCTTTTTCTTGTTCTTCACTCTGTGATTTTACCTGAGGTTTAGTCTACTTGCAGACTGGTGAGAGAAATGATGGCCCAGAAGTGAGGGTGACAGCCTGGTCAGGGGACAGTCACATTCAATTTTCCTCTCTGTCAATGGCTTCTCATCTAACCATGGGCACACTATTTCACCTCTTTCTGTCCACTGCTGCCTTCTTCAAAGTACTGTCCAGAGATACCTGTTAAAGGCTGGAAACTGCTTGAATAGCCACCAGCCACTTCAGAAAATCTTGTTCATTACAACTGGCTGTTTATCCTCAAGTGAAACTGCAGCTCTTCCGAGATCCAGAGTCAGACTCTGTGTCCTTCAGCAGATGGTGGGTTTCACCTTCCCTTCCCAGGGGTCACGGTCAACGCTGCAGTCTGACCCAGCTCACACGGCCACACGCCTTGTTGCACAGCCCACCCTTCAGACTTGCTGCAGTTCCACAGCTAGCCCCAAACCCACCCGAAGGGCAGGCAGACCAGGAGGGGTAGAATATGGCCACCCAGCTCTCTCCAGCGCTGAGACCCACTGGCTGCTGCTGGGGTGTGAAAAGGAAGAGGGAAAATGGCACAAAAGACAAGGATACAAAGACTTCCAGTCCAAAGCACAATTAGGAAGAACGTACCCCTTTTTCTCAGGGTTAGCCTTTTTTTTTTTCTTTTTCTCTTTCTGGCCTGGCTTACGGCTGCCTGCAGCTCCCATTGCTGGTTGCCTAGCAGGGCTAGCATTCATTGTAAGCTGGGGTGCACCATGGATGCTCCCTGAAAGCAGCCTGCTATTTCCTACCCAGAGGTCTTTTATTTCAGTCAGTGTCACTGCTCAAAGAGCCACAATAGCACTTTATTTCCATGGCTCTCATCTTCTGATAATCTAGTGACAACCTCGCCTTACCTTCAGCTATGTTGTCCCCTAGATGAATATTGCATACAGACTAATTTGAAACAAATCAAGGTGGCTAAACTGGTTAATCCTTCCACTTTGCAAGGCCGAAGGGTTATTTTACAAAGCACAAACACTCAGGCTGCACAGTTCTGCTCAAGTGCCCTGTAACAGTCAAGAACAGCTGAAGCAATTAGCAATGCCCCATCTCCTCCAAAAGGCACAAACTCCAGGGAAGGAATCAATAGGAAAACTTTACAATACAGAGCCCTTAGCTCAAGACACATTTTAAGGATAAAGCCTTTAAAAGGCAGGGGATAAGATGCTAGACTAGGACTTAGGACAGGGATGAACTCTATCCTTGTATATTTGGCTGTGCCACAGAGGTTTGGGTTCCCCTGTGTAAAGTGTAAGATAGTGATATTTGTTTCTTTCACAAAATCGCTTGGAATTCACTGACAGAACAGGCTAAATAAGAACTACTGAGTTATTTATACCATTCTATTATTTATCAGAATAGTTCTACATTGATAGATGCACCTACAAACTTCTAACCACAAGCACTGCATGTGAAGGATATCTGGCTAGAGATGAACTATCTCTTTCTGGTTAGTTTTTGAGTGAGATTTGTGACATGTCCACTTCTTCAGCCAGTAAGTTCAATATGCTGACTCCTCCCATCCCACATCTCTGAAAACTGCAGTTTTTACAAACAGGAAAAGGAAAACGTTCTCGTACACTTACTGGCTACATGATGAATGGAGAATCAGTTCAACCTCTCCAACACATTGCATGTTTTCTTGTTAACAGAATTCGAGGGCAGGTTTCCACAATGTTGCCTGAAAGGTGAAGCCTACCGAGAGCTTTCAAACTGAGAAATTTCACCTTGACAAGCCTGTATTTCACCTGAGAAGATGCTTGCGATTTGTTTATGCCTTTCATCACCCAAGCATTTAACACCTCATCCACATAAAGCACTAAGAACAGGACTTAGAAAGATAGTCTGATTATAAATCTGATTTATTGTTTGCTCTCACAGGTCCTAGTTGTTACTTCCGCTGAAGTCAATGGGAGCTCTGCCATTGACTTCAATAGGGTGGAGCAGAGCCAGGGACTTTTGTCTGTTAATTCCTTGTGGATCATTTACAGCTTTCCAAGCACCACTGCAAAAATAAACTTCAGATTTTTAAAAAACCACATGCACACACAACAAAACAACTGGAGTTAAAATGTGTATAAATACCCAAAGAGAATCACTGGCATAATATCCCTACAGTATTTCAGAATAGCTCATTATTTACTCATTAAATCAGTAAACGACAGCTCTTTTTCAGGATCAGCAGCATGTGCATTTCTCTCATCGGAGATCAAAGAACCCAGGATCCCAGGTATGTAATTTGCTTTTGAATATAGATCTCAGTATGTGAGTTGGGCTCAGAGCACAGAGACCTGGTGAAAAGCAGGCTTGATAAGTGACAGTGCTCTGGTCATGCCAACAGAAGACATCCAGGCAGGGCAGAGGAATATCTTCTAGGTACCTCTGTGCTGTGCTTCAGTTGACCAAGCCTAGGTGCCCAAGGTCCTGATGAGGGAGAGAGAGCAGGCTACAGGGGGCAACCAGCCACTTTAATTGAGATAGTTGGGAAGTCAAGAAAGGGAGGAAGTGTGAAAACTCACACCCGCTCTATTTCTTCCACATGCCTCTCCCATCTCAAATAGCAGAGTGACAAAATCCAATTGTAGGACAGAGTTTGAGCATTTTTGCACCCCGTTGTCACATATTTTCAAGCAGAATCCCTCTGAAACCAAATATTTTCCCTGCAGAAGCATGCAAAATGTCACTCTGATGCAAACTTCCACCACTCAGCCACTGAAAGAGACAAAAACTGGACTAAACTGGGGCAACACTCCTGGATGAACCTCCACCATCTTGCTGCAACGATTCTCATGTCAACTGCTTGGGAAAAGCAGGGCTAAGACAAAGGGGAGCTGAAAGCCTGAGGTTTGAATTGAAACTATAAAAGGAACAAAAGTAGCAGCAACAAAACTCTACGGACTCCTTTGGCACCCAAGGGGGAAGCTTAAAACACAGCCAGCGTCTCTCAGCTTTTTTTCCCTATCTTCTTCTAAAAAAAAATTTAAAAAGAAAAAAAAAAAGAGAAAGAAAAAAGTCAGCTCTTAGAAACAATCTCTTTCTGTGTAAACTGTTGCCAGAGTCTGAGAGAATAAGCCAGCATTTCTGTGCCAGCCCATTCACATGGCCAGGTGAAAAGAAACTCATTCCTTTACAGCCTGTGCTGCCCCACACAACATCTGCTGAGAAAGTGGGATGGGAAACACCAAAAAGGGGAGAAGAGAACAGCCGAGGCCTTCAGGTTAGAAGGGCAGCCTGTTCCCACCAGGGAGCCCCTCTTTCACTTGCAGACAACTGCTGCATTTGACATTTCAATGGGAACTGAGGCAGAGCAGGAGGGAGGGCGATGGAGGAGGGGGGAGGTTGTAGAGCCCACATAAAGGCACCGGAGTGAGAAAAGCGAGGAGACAAAAATTCTGCATCTCTTTCATTTTCTGCTTTCAGAACTTTTCTCCCTACAATATGACAATCAGAAGACAGAGGAGAGTTCCTTTTAAACTTGGACACATAGGCAGAGGGTTGGCACTGTTAAAAACTTCAATTTTATGGGGCTTACAGAGCAAAATTCTTTTTTTTTTTGTCATCCCCTTTTTTTTTTGTTTGCGTTTTCAATGAGAAGGAAAAAGGATTTACATAAAATAAACAAAAAGAATGAATAGCAGCAAACCCTGCCATGGGCACCAACAGTGGATGCTTTTAGAAAAGTTACATGAATATTGTTTCAGTGTTCAGCATTGTCTGAGAGTTCGACACAGACACATTCATCCCGGGGAGTAATTCTGGAGTCTTGATCACTTCATACAAACCCCTCAATGAGGGCTGCATGCTTTTTTAAATCTGCTTTAGAGAAACTTTCATCCAAACACATCAGAGTATTTTGTAAAGGCATCAAAGCAGCCCTGTGCCATAAAAGGGTATTATCTCCATTTTACAGAACAGGAAACTGAGGCCCAGAGGGAATCACGCAGACAGCATCCAGAAATGAATCACTGTTGAAGCCCGGAATAAAACTGGTTCCCTGGAGCACCACGCTCATCTGCAGTGAATGCAGAAATGGCCTTGGCTAAGCGAGAGTCTCTCTGCTGGGTTTTATGGAAAGCCCAAACATGTAAACCCAAATAATACAACCAAGGCTCAAAACTAAACAGGGCGTTCATATCTATAACCAATAAATACGGATTCCTAGTCATAACAGTCCCCGTACTAGGAAGTGTGGAGGAACCTTTCAGCATTTGGTGAGAAGATGATAGAGGAGAGCCCAGGAACAGCTTCCTTGAAGGCAGCACAGGAAGATGTGGGGTCTCCTCAGAAGACTGAGGTGCCGCTTGGATTCAGCTTCTACAAGTCAAAGTGGGAGATGAGATATTACCTCCACAATTACTTTAGGTTTGCTTCATTTTTAGTAAGGATTTGCACTAATTCTCCTCACAATAAGCAAAGGGAGGCAAACATCCAAAACGCTTGCAAGGTTAACACCATGCTCAACATTCAACACGCACTGTGCAACAGCCAGGGGTGCCTTGCTATTTGCTTGGAACTAAGGTCACACACAGAAGAGACTCTCCAAAAAGCCACAAAGCCCTGAATGTCTGAGCTATAACTCCTAAGTGAGGATTAAGAGGTTAAAATGCTTTGTGTTCAGCTGGAATCAGCCTAGAAAGAGTTCAGCATCACTTACCCTTTTGTGTGTCAAAAATGGCCAGCCTTTGATCCTTCTTGACTGCTGTGACTCCATATTACTTGGTTTCTGTCTCTGCTCCCCACAAACTCACCATGAAAATCCTAAGGGGTAAAAGCAGATGAGTGCAGGGCAATCCAGGCTGCACCCTGTGTTGGACCCCTGACTCACCCAAAGCCAGGGGCAGGCTGGATTTCCAGCAAGGACCTGTTGGCACCTCTGAACTTCATGGCTCTATTTTCCATCTGCAAAATGGGAATGAAAACAACCCACACAAGCTAAGTACATTGAAACCCTGCACTGACAATAAAGCTGCATAGTGCTAGTAAGAGGTTAAATCCCTTCTTGTAGCCTCACAACCATCTATCAGGGAGAAGATGGCAACAGATAGAGAAGGACATTTTTTTCCCCTTTTTCTAACTATAATAAAGTTGCACTTATTGCAGCTTTGACAACACTCACGTAAATTAGGGAACTTTCCTATACCACGGTTTATCCCCTCCCCACCCTTTAGCGCCCAGAAGAAATGACTGTGTGACAACAGAGCAGAGCCACCAAGGCTCTTGAAGCCTCTGTGACAGATGACAAGAAGTCCATCCACATCTTCCCATATGGAGCTGAAGCCACCTCCTTGTGCCCAGTGCTGAGAGGTTTCACTGTTTCAGCTGCCACGTTTTATAACACATACTCAGAAACCAGATATCTATGCGGTAACGGTGAGTAACATGCTGGCTGCTATCTGCCCTGCTGAAAGCGTGATGAGAGTCAGTCCCGCTTCCCAAATTAGATAGCTAAATGATCAGGCCCTTGGAAAAATAACACCACAAGCCTCTCCCCACCATCACCTTTCCACTTGCAGATAAGTACCAAGCACTGCTAACACAATGTTAAATGCAGCATCAGTCACCAGTCTTTAAAAAGTTATGACTCACACAGACAAGATCATGAAATTGGTTTAGGGTTTTTCTATTAAAAAATCTCATTTGGATGAGTTTCAGGTTTTCTCTTTGTGGCTGGACTAGAAATGGGGTTTAAAAATCGAAAAGGTGATCAAGAGACAAGCTGCTTTTCCTACAGGACTTCAGTGACGTCTTTCAATTTGTAGGAAAGGTACAACTTCTTCTCAGCCAAGGGATGTGATGACAATGTGTCTTTGTCAAAAGCATTCCTCAGATTAAGTGAGGCATCTTCTCTGCTTCTGGCTCAAGACAAGATTTAAAGCTCTTATTCATATATATTCTGCCCAAACTAACTGCCTCAGAGTCACAGTAGTGTTTTAGCTTGAAGCACTGCTTGATGATGAGGTTGCTCTGCTGCAGCAGTTGATCCACATATTCACACCAATATGGGCCAGTAACTTCTGGCAGAGGCAGGGCAGATGATGAGAAGCAACAACACCTGGACCCATCACTGCTATTTGCTTCAGGGCACCAGAGCCAAGTTCCTGAGATGTTTGGCTCCTACTTTGAAATCCTTTCCAGTGCCTGTGGTAGCAGTTGGCCCCTGCTGCACCAGCCAGCAGGTCAGGCAGGGACCTCAAATGGTACAGGCTGGCGGGCACAGGCAATGGCATGGTAATGAGGAAGTCTTGGTTATGTCAATGGTGCTATCCCCAGCACCTTCTTCCACAGCAAGGAATTTAGAGATGCCTTGAGGGAGCACTGAGATGGGGCAGAAGGTTTGTTTGGGGAGAAGAGGTAAAAGCCAAAAAAGCAAGCAAACAAACAAAAACCAAACAAACAAAAAATCCAAAAACACAAAAAAACCCCACAAAACAACAAAAAAAAAACCCTAACATGGTGCAAACATCTTGGAGAGAATGGATACTCATTAAGAGCTTGACACTGAAATGAATCTTTGGATTTGACATTTTGGTGCTCCATGGTCTTGTTGTCCCTCATCAGCTTTATCTGCCTTTGTTGTGAAACATTGTAGATCCCTACCTCCCAAAACCATGGAGATGAAAGATCAGCACTAGGTAAAGACCAAGGCAACCACAAAGTTGAGACCAGACTTCAGGAAACCTTCCTGCAAGCGGAGGAGCATCTGTGTTGAACTGCAGTTCTGGTATTTGTAAGCTCCTGGAGAAAGGACCATTTTTGTACAGCTCTTAACACCAGCTTAGCACCATTTAATTTTCCAGCTCAAAAGGAAAGCTCTAGTTTGCCAAGTTAACTCTGGACAGAAACTGCCATTCAGACACCCGTTAGCTGCAAGCACTGAATTTGGAGCCTCCTCCACTGACCTCTCCCCAGTCACATTCTAAGAAATCACAGGGTAAAAAAAAAAAAAAAATTAAAAAAAAAAATCAGAGAACAAATTTGAAATAAAAATGTAATGAAGTCATCTCTAAGGTGTACGTAACTTACCTGCTTGCTGTTACAATTAGCAATTTTTCCGACTGAATGTAAAGCAGATGAAAGCCCTGAAGGCTAAAGTCTGCTAACTTCACCCCTCACCAGTTCCACAAATAAATCTTGTGGGTTTGGAAATAGCTCCTTCCCCACCTCTAACCACAGACTTGACAGTCCCCGCCAAGCCTCTCTGTTTCATTAGTTTCTGGATCTTTCATGCACACACAAACACACACACATACATACAAAGAGCTGCCCACTTACAGACCTGACAGGTAAAATTATTCCCTCCTTCTACAGCCCTCCTAATTGCCTCCCCTGGGCTCGTGTGAAGTGTAAACGTCACTGCCTAAATATTAAGTTCACGCGGTGTCACCGTTATGCCTTTCATTAAAGCAATATCTGTCTCATAGCTCAGGGTATACGTTACTTCTAATTTCACTGTTAGGACCCACATGTAGCGTGCAACTTTCCAGTCCAACTTTAAATCATTACACCAATTTCCCGTAGTTATTTAAAGATAATTTTCACAGGAACCACTAGAAAGACAATACTGATTTTTTTTTTAAAACGAAACTACACTTTTTTTTTTTAAACTCTTTTTGTCCCAGCGTGCATAGATGTGATTTCTCTTGACAATTTTCGCCAGAAATTGTTGGTAATTCAAGACCTCACTCATTCAATATCACTAAAATTTAGTCACGATATCAAAGTTATTAAAAAGTTTACAGTATTTACCAGCTTAAATCTCCACTCCGTAGTCCCTGCATCTTTTTTTTTCCTTTTTTTTTTGTGGTTGGGTTTGTTCTTTTTTTTTTTCCCCAGAAAAGTGAATTTCACAGACAATTTTCAGAAGTGAATGTTCCCTTCACAGAATTGTCTTCTCCACAAGCTACTGTTGTTTATGTCTCTCAAAATTCAAACGAAGGAATATGCCACCTGCAAGGAACACCAATGATTTTAATTGGATTGCAGTAACTATCAAGAGATAAGTAAAAAAACAAAAACAATTAGTGTCAGCAGTTCCTTGTTTGCAAATTGGAACCCGTAACACTCGCTTCTGAGTTCAGGATGCAAACCAGTTTACCCCAAAGACCTTCTGAACCCCATCCCCAGAAGAGACAGGAGTTTAAAAAATGAGGAATCAACAGAAAAATAGAAGAAACTACATTAAGAAGTGGATTCAACCAGAGAAAACTTCAAAATGGAAATAATAAATACATCTGTTGTTATCTGTGGGTTAAGCAGAAAACAGCAGTGCCAAAGTAAGATTTATTGTGTTAACGGACAGAAAATTTCTGTAGCTTGATAATTGCTAACAAAGTGAATTAACAAACTGAATTAACTAAGTGACTGATTTATAACAAAATGAACTATCTTCAGATTGTTTGGATTAATGCTAAGCAGTGAGCAACACAGTAGTTGTTTTCTACTTTTTAAAGGTGAAGATCATGGAAGTAAAGTATTGAACCCCAGATGCTTAAACCTGGGCTCCTGAGTATGTATTTGGGTATCTAACATTCCAGTCTTCAAAAAATTCTTAACAGCTCAGCAGCTTTGAAAGCCTGATCATACTGCTCATACCCAATTAAGGATTTCCGAAGCTTAGAAAGGGTATGACTAGAAATGTTGGAAATGAACCACTGAAATGTCATACAGCACCCACTGACTTCCCAATTGATTTCTTTCAGCAGTTGAATTTGTTGGTTGCAGATTTATCAGGGGGTCATTAACTCCCATTTCTATTTTCACCTCTGTCAACAAAAATATCTGGGAGCATTTTTTCCAGGAAAGATCACCTTCAAATCCTTCCACACAGGATATCAATTTGTCAATGTTGGATTACGACACTGAGATCTTTGCATTAATAAGGTAAAGGCAGGAGCCCCAGGAGCTTAGCACACAGCCTGGGTGTCAGCACAGTTATTTTCCAGCACCCACCACCACTGAGCTTTTCCATGGGTCACCCCTACAATCCCCCAATGCTCCAGCTGTCACAGACCAGACTGCAACATCCCCTTTCAGACTGTAAACCAACACTTTGCTGACCTGCAACAGATCATTTAGGATACAAGCAAGTCTAACAAGACCAGCTGCTACATCTGTAACAGGCAGTTATGAAGTTATATCCCTCCTTTTGCATAAAATTCACGACCCTTATCCAAGAATATGGAAGCACTTTTGCTTCCCACCCCTACAAATACCTAAACCTAGTCAAAGGTACAGCTATGCATACATTTATTCCAGCTGTAGGCTGTATCTGCAGATTAAATACCTTTTCTTTTTTTTTTCTGTCTCTGACAGAAAAGGGACCTGGAGAAAAATGTGTCAAAGGGGAAAAAAAAAAACAAACAAACCAAAACCAAGTCAGGCAATGGCTAGTAACTAAAAGCTGATTCCCACCACAGGTGTCTTATTTCCCCCGAGGGCCACCTCTTGCTGTTTTCTTCCCCCCTCTGCCAGATGCTACAACTCAAGAGGCAGTAGGATGGGTTAATACACCAGCTGGAGCAAGTCATGCTCTTCTTCCTTCCCCCCTCCTCTTCCTCCTGCTAGCAGAGGCAGGCCAGCCACAAATCCACTTTCACCCACCACACCTTACTCCTTTCCTCATTCCCAGCTGTATAATGATGCTTAAAATACCCCCAGAAGATGGACAAAATTATGGATACTTGCAGGACCCTGCAATTGGTAGCTTACCCTCCACCAAGGATAATGAATTAAGGAGACACCCAACACGGGAGAACAAGAAAGGGAGGCAGAAATGAGAACAGGACTTTCAGCCTCAGGTGTTTGGGCACTTGGGGTAAAAATCCCTTCTTGCTCTACGTCTCTGGAGGGTTGGAGAAGATACAATTTGCAGAGAGACAAAGGGAGAGACACAGCTACATCCAGCATGTCTGTACTTGTTCCTTTCTTGTAAGCACCAAGGGAGCAGAAACCTTTTTGGAAGTTGGTCCCCATCCCCCAGCACAGGTTTTTTTCTTCCCTTACACTGCAGTCACACCTTGGCCACGCTGTCATGCAATGCCCAGCCCCACCAAACTGGGATGAACAGCTAACACCCCTCCACAGAGAGGCTCTGGAGCATGTCCTTCCCTTTTCTACAGGAAGAGACAGAGCCGTGCACTGATGTGGAAAAGCAGAGGCCCCCAAAAAAACAGCTAACTGCTTTTGGTTAGTAATGTGGAAACAGGAGCCTGGCCAGCTCTTACAAAATACACTTTTGACACTGATCTCCCAAACAGGAACAGGCTTGCTCTGGCTGTACGTACGTGTACACACACCCACATGCACAGATGCGAGAGGAAAACTCAGCTCTTCTGGGTTCCAGCCACCAGCACTAACCCAGCCTCCACCACTGTAACCCACCGCTGTGGCTGGTGGCAGATCAGCTCTGGCCAGTGCCTGGAGACCAGGAGACCAAACTGCTCGTCCTGCCACTAATCTCAAAGGGGACTTAATCCCAGGGGTGGCAAATGCTGGTTGGACCTGGAAACATAGGGAGGAAGAGATAAGAGTCTACATCCATCAAATGAGGCAGTTAAATGAATTGCCCTTCTCAAGAGCTGAGAGTGCTCCAAGTGCAAATCTTTCGAGATTTTGTGACAATAAATTTCTCCCCATCCTATTAATAGAATATAATAGTGATTCAGAGAATAATGGCCTATTATCTGAAGTCTTAAAATGACAAAGCAATCAAAAGGAAGGTGAAATATAGGGCTGGGGGAATTGGTTCGGGGGGGGGGGGGATGCAACCTCCTTGCATGGCACACAAGCAGAGCACGATAAATTTAGTGGTTTCTCAGACAGAAAACCACCACAAAGCAAGAGTGCCTTATTTTTTTAAATCTATCAGATGGACATTTTCTAACTGTTCACAGCGCACATATGTCAATTGTTTGCACAGCTCAGAAAAATTACGGTAATCTGCCATCTAAGCCTGCAGGAGAGGAAGGTTGGACCTACCAACCTCCCACCCCTCCTACCCCACAGCTGTCACGAGGTTTGCAGGATCTGCCACCTGAGAGCAACAGGACAGGTGGCAACAGGGAGAGCAAGGATCACATAGCACATGTCAGTCTCTGCCACTATTAGGGTAGGGAGTACTATATTTTAATATTTTGCCCTGTAGAAGATACATAGACAAACTAAATTTAACTAGAAGTTTAGAAATGTTTTGAGACCAAAAATTGTGCCTGATGCTGTTGTTGTTGAGGTTTTTTTTGGAGCCAAACTATGGTCAAATCTGCATTTTATTTTCCAGTTTTTGCTACTTTTGTAGGAATTGGAAATTTAAGAAATCTTGTCAGAAAAGATTTACTATTTTTTTTCTTTCCTTCTCCTCTAATTTTGCAATCAGTCTTCTATCTTCCCTTATCTTTTTGCTTTTTTTCATCATTATCCAAAGTTTGAATGCTAAAAAAAGTAAAAAAAAAAAAAGTTCTATTCACTTATACAACCACTAACACAAACACCCGCCGCTCTCTGTTCCCTCCTTGCATCCAGCCACGAATGCAAAAACTGCTTATGACTTAATGATGCTCTTCCATGCTTCATTAGCTTTTATCAGTATGGAAATCAGGATTCGTTCTGAGTTTGGAAGACCTGTCATTGGAGATGGGCATGGGAGAGCAGGATTAGTTTCTGGCTTTCTCGGTGTCATTGGGCTTGTTGCCATTGATTTCAGGGGTGTCAGAAATGTCACCCATGGAGATGTTCAGTGATAGGCTGCTGATTCTA
This sequence comes from Todiramphus chloris collaris, assembly GCA_025345505.1. Taxonomy (NCBI): domain Eukaryota; kingdom Metazoa; phylum Chordata; class Aves; order Coraciiformes; family Alcedinidae; genus Todiramphus; species Todiramphus chloris. The sequence goes on from JANVCC010000036.1 coordinate 11,030,929, forward strand.
ATCCAGCCCCAATTAGCAGCTGCCTGATAATTGTTGACATTGGAGAGCTATGAAGTAAACTGGGGGCCTTGAGCCAGTGAACCATAAAAATAAATAATAACCATAAACCTACATCTGCACTATAAAATCTCACACAACGATTGCCACTAACGATGTCTGCTATTTATATGCAGTACCTGGCTGGGGAGGGTTCTGTGCTTAGATACATAACAGAATCTGCCTTAGCCATCTCTATGAGAAGGTGAAGGGTTGAGCAGGCAGTGAACCAGCACTATTATCTTGCCTTGCCCCTAGTGTAACCCAAATTAGGGCTGAGATGTTGTGGGTAGATCAGTCATTTTATCTTTGCCCATGGGGTCTTTCAAAAAGGCAAGTTTCAAGCACTGTTACAAAGTTCCAGGAGTCGGACTCAGCCCCTCCTCAAGCCCTAAACGACCTCTTAAATGTAGTGGCAAGACCAGAGGATATGTTCAAATTTGCTTTGAGCACATCTTTGAAAAAAAACATGACTCAAAACAGACTTTTGCTTTGATTCACCCTTCCCGGCACTTTATCTTCACTATTGCTTTGGCATGGATAAATATATTAAAAAAGAAGGTATCTGCCAAAATAATTTCCAAATTAGAACCTCCTGAGTGATAACTGCCTTTGCCCAGAAAGCAGTATGTGACAACTCATTTGAGTCAACCTGGGCTTGTAAAAATGATCTTGATCTTTGCCAAACCCTGGCTGTGGCTGGTTCTTAATAAACCACCAGGCAGGGAACAACTTAATACTCATTTCAAAACTTCAGTGCTGAAAACCCTTAAAATCTGGTCTTCTCTTACCAGCTCTTCTGCCAGTCCTGTGCAACTCAGTAGGACTGAGGAATCAGAAAGGCTTTTAGTGGTTTATTTAGAGTCCAGTCCCACACACCTTTGCCTACCAACCTCTATTGCTTTTGAACTGCAGAGAGAAAGCCAGAAAGTTTTCTTAGTGCTACTCTAGCTTGTAAAAAAGGGAAATTTTAATGCTTTTCTACCTCTACCAAGCTTACTACAACAGTGTTTGCAAAGAGCTGTGCGAAGATGACAGAGTATTAAGTTATCATGTGCAAACAGCCTATTGATGTTTTCTCCAGAGCTGCCAAATTAATACAATACCAAGTCCTTGCCCACGTTCTATGTAATTAATTCAACACTTGGATGACACTACATTTAATCAAGACATATCATATTTTCTCTTTCATCTGAAAAAATGCTGAACTTATAATGAAAACCTCTTGATATATCAACTACCAACAATTTTACTCTATTTCTGCTGGTCCCCAAAAGCCAAATAAAGAGCTGATGTTTTTCCCTTCTTGATCTGCTTGCTCCTTGTTTGATACTCCTACTGATATGACAGACAGGCAGTGAACTTCTCAGAAGAGAGAAGTTTTTCATTTTCATTGTATTTGTTCACAGCAGAATTGGTTACAATTCCCTCCCCCCCAACTAAAACTGTGTTTTTGTGTAAATAAAACCCCAGAATTGTCAAAGGAGATCTGACCATCTGGTCCTACATCCTGACTCCAATGGGGATCGGCCCCAGCTGTTTCAGGGGAGGTTTGTTCCCAGTCCCCTTCTGTAACAAGCCAGTTTGCATCCTGAAACAGGAAGGCTTCCCTCCTCTCCAAGCTTTTAAGAGAGATTTTGCAGCTTTTTGGTTTGTTGTGGGGTTTTTTTAATAACACTTTACAAAACAATCCCAAACATTTTACATTGTGCTTTCAGAAAGGTGCTGCAGTTAATAAGGAGTCTGCCAGCTTTTCTGGGCAGCAAAAGAGCTGGGTCTTGCACCCCAAAAGTATTTACAGCCTTCTGTGACATGGTTAACCGAAAAAAGCTTTGTGCTATAGCAGATACATCTATATTTGCCATATCCTAGCCAAGATTTCAGGAGATAAGTTCAGCTGCCTTCATATTGTATGTAAAACATCGCAGCTCTTTTCCCAGGGGGTTGCTGGAATTGCCATTCTGGTTTCTAATGAGGAAAGGAACTGGTACACTGTAAACTTGCAACTTTGTCCGCTTCATATAAATCAAAGCACAGCTGCAAAATTTGGGAACAGAAAAAAGTGAGGGGAGAGAAAAAAAAAAAAGTCTTCCACCACACACATCCAAAATATAAATACTCCTGGCCAGTAAATGTCACTTGACACTCTCACATCAAACCTGTCATCAGCGCAAGCGTTTAAAGGAAACACACTGCTGGGGTTGGGTTTACAAATCTGTCCCTAGTACTAATTTACAAGTAACCCTTCTATATTAATTATTCCTAAGTATGCCACAATGACACATTAAATTTGCATGCAAAAGCGTAGTTAAAGCCTGAACCAGCCAAGACCTCTGAGAAAGCACCGCACGTAAGAGCAATGTATTGTTTTATATAACTACCTACTGCTGAGCTGGGGCACAGAACGTATTTGGAAGCCGTAAAACTGCTGGAGAGAAGCAAGAATATTTTGAGAACAATACATTGGGGTCCTGCTAACATTGGAACAAATGAGCAAACATATTAAGGTTGGTAAAAGGTGGCAGGTCGTTCCTTTTTTTACAGCAAATAAACGCATGTATATATTTGCCTAGTGTGCTGGTCCCTGGAGATGGGAGTTATCGCTGCCTTGGTCACAGCTGTAGCAAGCACACGGAAAACGCAGGTAGCAGAAACCATTCCAGGTCCCCAGAGGCAGTTGCTGGGACTATCCATAGTTCAGTGAAGCTCTAAATCAAGTTAGCAAGCGCTGGCCCTGTTGTGATTTGCATGGACCTTCCCACAGTGCACCAGGATGTTTTTACCTCATAGCAGATACCATCGATGCTGAGCAAATTGCTTGCATAATTATGCATATTTGCATAGTGCCGTCAGTGCAGCTGATGTCACTCAACGATTATCTTTTTGCTAATTTTTTTCATCAATGGAAGCTTGTTTTGGGTTTTTATTGTGTACATTTGTTGGGTTTTGGGGTGGTTGGGGTTTTTTTTGTTTGTTTGTTGCTGGTTCTGAGTTGGTTGGGTTTTTTGTATCTCCTTCTGTAGCTTTTCTTATATGTTGTGCCTTTCCAGGTGTACTTTTACTTCATTGCCACAGACATGTTGTTTCGGATGGGGATGGGGTGGGAAAGGTGCCTGTCTGAATTCAACCTTCCCACCCTGTGGAATGTTGTTATTAATTATAATTTATGTGTCATATCAATCACATGACATTATTATTTATAAAGCAATCAGTCATCTGCATGCCAGTTATAAAAGGATCAAATCTTATCATGCCCTGATGAATCAGAGTTCAGTATATTTTAGGTTTCCCACAATGAGCTGGCAAAGGTTTGCTTTCAAGCAAGATGCTGTTTATTTCTAAATTAGTAATGAACAAACATTAGGTGTCCATAGGAGAAACAAAGGGAGACACACTTGTCTGGGTAATAGAGTGATCCTAGAGCAAAATGTTTGTTCTCAGTGCTGACACCAAAAGCAGCAGTGTAGAGACAACACCTCTCTGCTCATCGCATCATGTCGGCCATCCAAAAAGTGGAATAACATAAAAGTTTGGCCTCGACATACCATCCACCTTTGGGCACGTTATCACAAAGATAACATCTTCCCCAGAGCATGAGATCACAGTTTCATATGTAGAAGCTACACAAGAAACAGGTTGGTGGGGGATGGGGAGTACCTGTGGTATGTATTTCATGAGATGGTCTTCAAGACAGACTGCAGGAGATGGTGTCCTGGTCAGATGTGCTGTGAGGCAGAGCTTTACCCGAGCCATAACAATTTGGAAAGGTAAAGAATGAAGGAGCCTGGCTCTGGCCCACCACAAGCTGCATGGCTTGCTGGTTCCCATCCCACTTTGTTAGCCTTACAAAATGAAAATATGGTGTGAAAAGCCAAAGTGTGACAATGAGGGGACACTCAGGAGCTGCACACTTGATTTCAAAAGCAAGCGGTCGCTGGAGGCCAGGCTGTACCTGCAGCTCGTGGACAATAGACTCAGTTCTCTAGGGACTGAAGAGGGCATGAAACCTTTGACCTGCAGGTCACTACAGACGGATTTTTTTGAATGATCAAAAGTGGTTCCCACCTGATTGTTGTTTGCGTCTTTAAGTAAAACAAATAGGAATGTCTCGCTTCTTAGCTGCCCACAGCCTGACAGCCATCTTTCAGCTCTCAACAGCAAGATTTTTCAGCTGCAGCCTGCACCTTGAGAAGAACAAAACCTGTAGTCCAAGTGAGATACACGCTGGGGTCACACACCCCAGCTCACAGCAACCATCAGCAGCCACAGTCATGAAATATACCTTCCTGGAACCAGCTTAGTATCTATAGTAGAAGTCTGAAATCCATCACTACAACCCTAAGGAAAATAAATCCAGGAAAAGACCCCATCTAGTCAAGGTGGAGCAGGATGGGGAAGATGGGAGGATGTTTGCACAGTCCCAGCCCACAGCATATACACCTTCATCCTGCAACATTATCAGGTCGGATCCTCCAGCACCCATTTAGATAGGGGATGCGGGGTGCTGGCTATGTCTTGGGAACCTGGCTCCTCCATGGGCATGACAAATTTCTGCAGTAACCATATACACCTACCACTCACAGTTACTCTGAAACCTAAGGAAGAAAACCCCTTGCTGCTGCTCTCAGTGCAACCATGACTCATCCTTCAGAGAAAGGATAATTCAGAGCATCTGTCAATAAAGCCAGTGGTAAATTACTCCCTCTCATGGCTCTGAGCACACATACTTTGGTCCACGGCTTTGGCAACTCTGGAGAGTTTGGGAAATCTATTACTCCACAGCAACCTCCCCCCAGCTTGTTTACCTACCAAGCACACTTAATAAGGAGGCTGTTAAAAAGGCCGTGGTTATAGAGCACTCCTGGTCTGTCAAGCAATCAGGCTGAATTATGGTGTTGATCATTAATTACGGGGAGGGGAGGGGGAAGAACGCCAGGCTTAAATTAAAAGGAAAACCAGAGCACATTATGCACATAGTAAAAAGGGCATAAAGACAAAGGCACTCAGCTCCTCCTCATGACCATACCTGGGACCAAGGCTCTCATGCTGGTTCACAGTGCTGCTCTTGCTCAGTGGGTAGCTTCACATTTCTGTTTCTCTGTGAACATCCAGGGCCCCATTTCCTTGTCAAAAGAGCAGTTTTGTCATCAGAAACAACTCCTTCAGTCTGCAGCTGATGTTCATGCGTGATGCTTCCTTGGGAATAAAGAGCAGGGTTTGAGGCTGCAGGGTGCCCTGTGTGTGGGGAGGAGGTGAACTACTCTGGGCCAAACACTGCCTCTACCCAACCACTCTTAAACCCCTGGAAAACAACCCATGGCACCTCAAAACTGCAGACACTCACTCAGAGGTCTGGTGCTGCTGCAAAGACACAGAGAGGTGAGACTAGGGAGGGGGGAGGGTAAGTGGAGACTGAAGCTGAGTCTGGAAGGGAAGAAAGATGCTTTTCTAAGTGTTTGTCTTCTGCAACTCAGTGGTAACTTGAAGTGACTCTTCATGATGCTTATGGTGACTTTTTAGGTAAAACATAAATGGACTGCCCCAAACCAACCCTTTGATGCCTTACAGCAGAAACACCCCACACATGACCCTGTCCAAGGGGTGAGAACAAGGCCTCACAGCATGCCTGCTCTGGCCAATTCTCTTTTTAGCAGCATCACAACAGTGCCACTGAACTCTCAGACCACTACACAAAAGTTACAGGATCCCAACACAGGGGATGTGTTACCTGACCAACAGTCAAAACCACAGGGGTACTAGTCTACATCTGGACCTACATCTAGTCTACAGCAGCATACGTTGTTTGAGGGAAACTCAGTGAGGTGTCCTTGAAAAATACTTCAGATTCAATATCTTGAGAAATATATCCACCACTATTTACCATCCTTCATGTTGCCTTCAAGACCTCTTTGATTTCAGAGATTTAGCTTGGGATTACCCAAGCTCTGGAGTGCAAGCGTACAGACATGGTCTCTACAGTCTCAGCCAAGAGGTCTCATTCACTTTGCACCACTCATTCCAGTGCCCTCCCATCCAAACAAACCTGCCACTTTCCCCTTGTTTCCAGCTGATATAGGTGCAGTGCAGCCAAGTCCCTAGTAACAAAAATAAATCTTTTTTTTTCCTCAAAACCTTCCAGGGGGAAGCACTGCAGAGCACAGAAAACTTCTGGCACACCCAGGACATTCATGAGTGGCCAGTCCAGCAAGGACATTGGGCTGATGAGCAAGCTCAAGCTCACCTCTGGCCAACCCTCACACAGATGGAAACCACTGACTCAAACCCAGGTTCCCTGACTGTTCTCCCCACCCATCCAGGGAACCCAGCCACTTTGTCATCCCCCTGGAGCCCTTTAGTACTCATCTCAAGCTACCCACCCTGTTTTCCAAACCAAGATGGGCTCCTCCTGGCTCAACAGCAAAAAAACCATAAAAATATTATAATCTTCAGCAAAAGTCACAATATCTTAGCAATTGAAGTAAAACCTCGCTTAGTAAGTGTTCATGACTCAGAAGAGGTCCCTCAGATTTGATAAATCTCAATGGGACACCTTTGCTGTCCAACCCCACGGGAAGCTGAAGTGCTCCTCAGGTCATTGCCTTTCCCTCACACCACCTTTTCCCAGGACTGGGGAGAAGGGAAAAAAAAACCAAAATCAGAAAGAGCAAGAGTACAGACAGTTCTCTTGCCTCTGAGCTGCCCATCATTGTGCAGCCAGATGCAGAGTTTACAGGGAAGGATTTATACGGCTGCTTCACGAAACCAGGCTCAGATGCTTTTTCCAGACTTAGGTAACATTGCTTTAACTCATGGAAGGAAAAAGAGGTTGACTTTAATTTTGCCTATAAACAAGCTACAGTCTCTGGGTAGGGATTCACAGAAACTTAACATCGGGTTCTCAGAACAATGGCAAACCCAGCGGTAAGCCAGGTAAAAAGAGAGCTCACACCACTGTTTCTTAGGGAGTCTTACTTGCAAAATAACTACAATTCACTGTGTGTTGTCAGCTTGGAAGGGTCACTTTCCTCCCAGATACAGCAATGCAATTGCCTCATGCCCTGCCCATATGCAAGTGTCAGTAGAGACAAATCTGAACTGAAATTTAATGAATCTGGCTAATTCATTATTTGAAAGACTTGTGTGTTTCAGTTTTGTTTCATCTGGGTTGTTTGGTTTTTCCCCCCTCCTTCCAAGCCAAGAGCACCAGATGGCCAATACCACTTTCATTGCTAGGTACTAATCAGCCACTTCCATATGATATTTGCCATGAAGAATTAATACAATTAGGTCAGGATGTAAAGACATCACATTATTCATGGCAATAAGCCCAGATTTACTTTTTATTCCTTCTGCAACTGCCTGCAGCCCGGGTGAGGTCAGAATCCAGGTCGCTTCTCCCTGCAGTGAGCTGAGCTGCTCCGTGTCTCAGCGCACACAGCACTTCTGCAGCAGCAACTCTTCTTTCCCTTCCATGAGAAACAGAGTCAAGTTCAGCCTCAAAAGGAAACCTTGCTAAGAGATCTCCCAAGCTTAACAAAAGGGTGATGCCCTTGTAAGATCTCTCACCTTTATTTTTCAAGTTTTATTTTCCCTTCTTTTTCAGTCACAACAAAGGATGCAAGCAATATGAATGGAGAGTTGGTGGAAAGCACCAGACATCCTTCAGCTGGCCAAGTCCTCAGAGCCAGGAGCTCACAAGAGTACAGGAGGGAGGACTACTGCCATGTATGTACCCACCCCATCATGGTGCTCCTCGCTGACTGCTCACCCAGAGGTGAATAAATGGATCAGCTATATGTCACCGAGTCATTTTTTAATCATTAGGGTTTTTTTCTCCCTTTCATTTTTCATATCTAAGTGAGAAATAGAAACATTTTTTCCTGCAGCAGAGGTTAGCCCTGTGTCAGGACTCAGGTTTGTCTGGGAAGTAGAGTTCCTCTCTGTTCCCTTCTCAGGGCACATTCCCAATTCTCACCCACAATGAGCTGGGCTTATTTTAAGGGTCCTCTTTCTCAAGGTTTAAGGCTGTGAGCAAAGGTGGGATTGCCCAGCAATATGTGGGAAATCAAGCCTTGATACCTCACTCTGATAAAAAAACCGTACGAGGCACGACTTGGGTCAGGTTGATTGGGTTTTTTCTGTGCCATAGATTCCCTGCCCCCAACAAAAATTCAAGCCAAAAATTCAAAACTATTCTCTGCGCAGTGAGCAGGAAGGCAAAGGTAGAAAGCTCTCAGACTGCAGGGTAGGATGAAAGTCAACCTGGGACCTACTGCCAAGCAGCTGAGGGGCCAGAACAATTGGCGGGCATGCCCAGGGCTACTGTGCCATCCCCAGAACTAATTTCCAAGCCGGGTTCTGCTGTCTGGCACTGTGGCCAACATCCCAGCAGGCCTGCCCACGAGTCAAAGCCTCTCCTGCAAACCAGGCGATGGCTCAGCTCTGCTTCCTCTGGCTACTTACAATTCAAGACATCTGTGTTTACTCCATGACCCATAACAGAGGGTTGTTTTCCCTGGAAGGACTCCATCACTGCTTCTCTTCTGGTGCCTACCATGTGTCCATTTAATCCCCCCCCCCCCAAGGAAGGTCTGCATGCTGCTATTTTCAGCATCCTCCATGTGCTAGAGGCAATTCATGCTTTGGGACACATGGTAAGGACTGCAGAAATATTTCCTGTTGGTCCAAGGGGAGGCTTCTCTAGCAAGAAAAAAACCCCAACATAATAGTGCTCCAAAGACCCCGTTCCCCATGTACAGCACAGCACACAGGGCACACACAGTGCTCAAAAAACTCCCATTTGACACCACAGAAAGTGAAAACTCTACAGAGCCAGAAAGTGTAACAAGTCAGTTGGCTAATCTATTGTAATACCATTTCTAAGGCAAAATATACTTCTTGTTACTGCATTTCGTGTTGCTAAACAAGGGGAATACGACCTTCTTGCCCGATCCCTGGATGGAGCAGACTAGCCAAAATTCACTGGACATGGACCTAAACCCCAAACCTGTTCCTAAACAGACAGCTGAGCCACAGCCTTCATAGCTGGTCCCATCTCCTGTTGTCATGCAATGTGAGGAAGCCACAGTCCCTTTCAGGACTGCCAGCCCTCACTCCTGCTGCTGAACACCCTTTCATTTTTCTCCTGTGTGACAGCGGGATGACCGAGTTGTCATCTCATCATCGCCCAGTGGCAAGACACTCAGGGACACTAATTCACTGACCAGGACCAACCTCCTGAACTAATGTCCTTCACATCCATGTAAATCCTTTCTCGTGCTCTCCCATTTCACTTTGTGACCCCCAGGGGGAAAAAAAAAAAAAAAAAGATGAAAGTGTTCGTTATTATTAATACCATTATTGTGAAGTAGGGAAAATTAGAAGGCACAGGTAGCAATGGGGGCTGAGCGGAGCAGCGTAGTTGGGTGGATGGGAGGAGGCAGGAAAGAGAGGGGGTTTGCAGGGAGCCTGCAGAGCTGCTCAGGGAGGGCAGTGCTGGATCCTAACAGCCCCTTCCAGCATGGAATTTTGTTCCATTCCTACAGGTCTCAATTTCCTTTTGCCCTGCACCAAGATCTCCTCACCATGCTGACAGCTAGGAAGTTCTCGTCTGGGGCTGGAGGCTGTTGAGGCTGCACGGGGCCAAACCCCAAAGCAGCACGTGTGCTCCCAGGGAGCAGGGAGGGGGTCAGCCCAGGAGAGCACGGGGTGCGGGGCAGGAGAGGCTTTGAAGGCTGACAGCCTCAGGTGCTAGCGTGTGACTGCAGACATTCCTGCAAAGCAGGAGCAAGAGATTTGTTACCTGGAGAGGGTTGATGCTTGACGAGTGATGTCTTCATCCAGCTGTCCAAGAGCGGGTTATTCTGCCTGCAGGCAGCTTCTGCTTCATCAGGGCCAAGAGCCCACATGCAAGACTTTTTAAGGTCCTTAAGACATCTGTGAAAGAGGGAGAGAACTAAGAGGCGGGGGGAATATTATCTGGGGAAATGGTGCCTCCCCTGTTTCCGTGTCAGCTGGTGGGGAGACATGGAAGGCCTCGCAGAGCTCCCGCCTGCCTGCACACTCCTCAGCATGGGACCTGCAGAAACGTGTTCCCCCTTCTAACAAACCCATGTCACTAATCTGGCAGCCAGCCCTCGAAGAGGGGATTGCTGAACAGCCACAGCTCTGGAGAATAGAGTGGGACACATGGAGTTTTCATCATTTTTCTTATTTCCAGAACTACTTACTTTTTTTTTTTTTCCCCAGTGGAGAGTCATTCCTCTGGATAGAGAACACCAGGCTGACAATAAGCCTGGTTTTCCGAGGAACCTGTCAAAGGCAACTAACAAGTACCCTTTATACTGCTAGAGGAAAATCAAGGGGAGCATTTTGTAAGAGAATATTTGGGTGTGTTGTGGCAAGGAGCAAGAGCCTGAAGGAAAGGCCATTGTGCAGGAGAGATGGGCTCCTGGGTACCACCCCACCCTTACTGCCAGATGGTCCTACAACCTCAGAGGAAAGAGCACACTGCTCTGTGCTCTGCTCCCCTTATCTGTCAATTCAGGCTGGTTCATTACCACTGTATTTTTAGAGTCAACACATGAGGTTTAATTTACTAGTGCCCATAAAATCCTTTGCATTCCAGGGTGGGAGTTTTCTGTGGCACAAACCTCACTGCCGCCTTCTACTGCCAAAGCACGCCCGTCACTTCTCAGCATTCACCAGACCACAGCAAGACGCTTCCTGGGTAGCGCCAAAAAGAGATATTTTCCTAGGAGGTAGTTCACTTTTCCTTCCTCTCACATGGATTTTAGACTTTATAAACCACCTCAGAGAACCCCACCTCCCCACCAAACACAGCTACAAGGCTTTGCACATAGCAGATCCAGCTCTCGCTGGTGAGGATGCAGCCCAAAGCACAGCACCTCTGCTGCTAGTGGAAGCAAGACCACTGGCCAGCAATGACGCAGTTACTTCTCATCCCAGAAGAGACCTGGAAATTGCTGGGAACAGGATGAGAGCTACTGATATTTCACAAAGGTACACAGTGTTTGGCCGTCAGATGGGAATAGTCTCCATTTGCTCCTTCCCCAGCCTGGATTTCAGTTATGGCATCACACTGCCATCTTTCCACAGCAAACTCAGGGTCAGACAAGGAGCCCTGGGACATCAAGAGGAGGCAGGCCAAAGACAAGTCAAAGAGACATGCAAACAGGCATTCCCTAACTGCTCTCTTCAGGAATACTTTCAGGTTTGGCTAATTCCCTTTCCGAAACACTATTCCAGCACTATTTCTGATGGCCCTCAAGGCAAGATAGCTTTGGCTATAAACCTAAAGGGTGAAACCCAACCACACTCAATTTACCTCCCCACCTGAGAGCATGTCAGTATTACACTGGCTTCTGGAGCTCCAGCTTTATGGCTCAGCAACACAGAGGACAGGAAAATGGATGATCCTGCATCTTGTCTGAAAGATGCAAGGACAGAGAGGTTTTTTCCTCTACATTAGGAAGAGGACTGAAGGTAGTGTTGTGGGAAAGTGTAGTTCTTTGGTTTTGCACTCAAACCTACAGCAACAGAGATGCTGAGAATTTGCTTTCCAACGCATCCCAGCAGACATTGCCACCACATGGGGAGAAGCAGGGGACTAGAGCAGGTAGAGACTGTGTGAGCATCAGATGGAAAATGAATCAGGGAGAGCCTTCTGCTCTACAACTAGGTGCCAGTCACAGGTCTTTTACTCCTCAATATTCCCCTTTCTTTTCCAGCAAATACATTTCCACTTGATGCAGTCCCCTCAAAGGCTTAAGCAACCCAGAGGACCCCAGGACAGCTCATCCCCCAGCCAGACTCACCACAGGCCATTGCAGAGGGGTTAAAAGGCTTCGCATATGGCTCTCATTGCTCTTCCTTTTATCCTGGTCATGCCCAGCAGGCAAAGGGGGCTGGAGGAGGTGGGGAGTAGGAAGGGGGGTGGGAGAGGGTTAAACTTGAGGGAGGCAGGGAAATAGCCTGGCCATGGGTTTTTAGCACAGCCAGCAAGAAGGCTGCCTGCCTGCCTCGGGGGACTATTAAGGGACTATGGTGACTTTCATCTCCAGGTCACTAGTTCAAATCTGGCCCAAGTCAGGGACAACAAAGGTATTATGTGAAATTAATTGCTGGTCTCAAGTCCAATTCCTAGTACATGTGTGTCCATTTCAGTAAGACTTGCACCAGCTAAAGGCCACTCGAGCACAGGGGCAGAGAAGTGAAGGGTGATGAAGCTCCTGCCTCATCCCCAGATGGAAACCTGCCTTCAGCAAAGGTCAGCATGATCAAGGAGTGCTTGTTGCCTCGCTCTCTCCATTTCCAGAGGTATTGTTCTCACATCACGTGGTTTTGTAGAGAAAGAATTCCAAGACATCTCAGATTTATATACCCTGAGTCAATAAGTCGGAGCAATGAGTAATCCCCAACACGATGCTGGAATATTTCTTTCCCAAATAAAATGTCTGAGATAAAAGGATGGAGTTAGATAGGGAGATTTATAAGGCAGGGACAGTCTTGTGGGTCCAGTTTTGCACAGTCATCAACACAGCAGCTCCCCACCCACCAGTGCAGGAATAAGCACAGACTAAGAACCCCTCACTGCTTTAAGGCATAACCAGGCAGCCCCACTTCTGTCTCCCAGTGATAATCTCATCTCTCTTCAAAAAAAGTGAATGAGGATATTTGAGGGAAAACCACTCACTAAGGTGTTTAAAAAGTAAAACTAAATATCAAAATACTTCGAAGCTCACATTCATGGAAAACAGACACAGCAGAGCAGGGAACTACAAGTCACAAAGAGGGTCCACAGAAAATTGTCTATGTCAGCAAGCCAACAGTTCACACCAGTTGGGCTCCAGATGGTATTTCCATACCACCATGTGGAACTAGGGGAAAACATGCCATGAACCTACCTTAGTTGTTCTGGGGGTGTCTTTAGGGCAGCCAGAAATGCCATCCTGGATACAAAAGGGCATTTTGTAGCCTTCCTGGACAGCATGCTCCCAGATGAGGGCTGAGCAATGACTTCAAGCACTCTCAACATTTATTTTTCAACTTTAAACTGGGCAATACACGGCTCAGCTCAACTCCCATACTGGAGCAGCCAGTTGAAGAAGGACTGCTCTCCAGGACAGATTCACCCACAGATGATGCTCACCAGCTCCCTCCTGCTAACCAGCAACATTACCTTGTCTAAATTTCTCTGTCAAAAATGACAGCAGATGGTCTCAGCTAGGAAACACTGCTTGCCCCTGGAGTTGCAGCTGCATCTTTTCTGACTGCTCCACTCTTCCAATTAGAAGCAAATCTGCCTCCTGTCAGGCAGCAGTTCATTCTGCCCCTACAGTCCACCCCATACTGGCTCCCATTTAAAAAATAAAAGATTGCCTTCTCTGAGCTGCTTATTGCTTCTTGTGCTGACAATAATTCTGTGGAAATTGGTCGTTGCCACTGCTGATGACCATTAGCATGCTGACCTGCTTTGACTTCGCCATCAGCTTTGAATATCAAATCAGTGATTAACGACTTCCAGTAATGACCCTGCCAGGAGCATCCCTGTGTTTCTCCAGGAAGGTACCCTCTGAGCTGGATCATTACAGGAGCTTGTCATTTGTCAGCAATTTAAAAGCTGGTAAGTCAGCAGTGCACACTTGGGGATGAGACTGCGCTGGTTTCTTTGAAGTCTGTTGTATTTTTCCCTTTTCACCAACAGAGGCGGATAAAATTCATATGGTTATGGCCAGACTTGTTTGGTTAACATGTGAGAGAATAGCATGAGGAGAATCACTCCTTACTTGCCTCCATCTGACTGTCTCTCCCAAAGCATCCAAAACGAACCAGCTAAGGCTATGATTCAAAAGATGCATCAAGCCCAACATTTATTGCCCAGTTATAGCTCAAAGACATGATAAAAGGCAGTGTAGAGTACCACCCCAATAAAAACTCATTCTTCCGGCTCCAAAAAATGTTGGCAGATTGGTTTTGATGGATTAGCTGTCTGCGTTGCATTGAACAGCATCTGATTTCCTACCTGCCTCCTTCCTCAGCATACAGGTGTAAAACCAGTGCAAGTTCTGCCAAGAGATGGGATCACTGACTGGTCCAGTGCACAAAACCTGTACAAAAGTACAGCCTCAGAGGCAGGATCCTGGGCAAACTAAACATTTGGTCTGCTCAGGTACCTTAGCTGCTCATAGAAAAATAAAGCTTTAACAACGCAAGGAATCCTGGGCCAGAAAACTAAATCAGACGCGATACATCCACCTTAACAAAAACATCCAGTCATCCCTTTGATACTTTTACAAGGGCTTTCTAAAGCATTCCCTGGAGCTGCATCAAGACCAAGCACTGCAAAAACAGGTGAGCCATGCTTGGAAGCTGCCTTCACATCTGCAAGCGCTTTATGGTCCTTGGGAAAAAGAGAAAGGAAGAGGGGATCCTCTAATGAGGTTATTACCAGTGCCTGGCACTGCAGCAAGGCTGTCCAATGCCTGCTGCACTCCCTCCTCCTACAGGAAAGGAAAACCCTTTGTGTGAAAGATTTAAAGGGTTCCAACCGAGACACCAAAGGCACCGTCTCTCAATAGAGAATTAGGGCTGTGGATCACTTTGGCAAGCAAAGGAAAAATTTCTAGTATTTCCAGCAAAACACAAGTAAAATAAACAGCAGAGTCTCCAACACCAGATGTGCTTCTGTGGTTACAGTCTTGATTTACCTGGCAGAATGAAACTAGTTTAGACATGCTGGATTGCATTCTGTGCACAGCCTCTCCGTGCCTCAGTTTCCTTCTTATTTCCAAAGGGCTAACTCTGACAGACACAAAGACAAACAGGAGTTCCTATTGCCTTTGGCCCTCGTCTATTCTGACTGTGAGCAATAGCTGAAACAGCCAGGTCCCAGGAGGAAGGAAACCATCTTATTTGAAGGCAAAACCCGTCACTCACATCAGCATTGCCAGCATGCGAAGAGACATAGTAAAAAACCCACTCTCCCCAGACTCCATTTCTCCACTCAGCACTGACACAGAGCCCAGCACTTTGCACAACAAGTACAGAGCATTCCCAAGCTCTAACAGGCATCCTCATCCTAATGTATAGATGAGCCACACCTTACCATGGGCCTCTGCAGACCCTACATACTGGGGACCCAGCATACACCAGCCCCTGCACCCTGCAAGCTCTGTAGGCAACTCTGCATCTTGCAGCTGCAACCAAGCAAGGAGTGAGCTAGAGCCATAACATCACCCCTGTAGCTTCTCCATACTCCCCTTCCAGCCCTGCTCGCTAGGGAGGCAGCCCAGCAGGCACAGAAAGATGCAGGTCTAGTTTTTTTGAAAAGCAGTTGAACAAGTAGACACCCATCTGGAAGGAAGCCCTACCAAGGCCCCTTTCTCCTACCTGTCCTGGGAAACTTTCTTCTACGCATTTCTGCTTCCTCCACCACAGCCTCACCCATCATAGACAGCTCTCTTGGCTTTGTTTTTCCAATCCTTCCATTTATTTCATAGCAAATTTCCAAATCATAATGATGACCAAAAAAAAAAAAAAATTTAAAAAAAAAATCAATAACAGAAACCTTTCCCCTTTTAAGCAACAGCTCTTTCCTTTTTCCAGCCTCCCTTTAGTAAGTTCAGTGAGGAACTGGTTTCCTCCACAGATCCAATCAGAGCTTCTTATCAATTAGGGTAATTGGCACCCAGCTGAGCCTGTCTCCCAGTTGGGACCCATTAACACTCAATTAAGACAAGCCCAGGCCTTGCCCTCCTCCCCGTTACAGCTCCAGCTCTCCTCTCTGTCAGTGCACAGGTCTGTAAAGAAACCCTCTCGAGGCCATGTGGTTGTCCATCCATCACATATCTGGAAAGGCAGGGATAATGATTATGAGTGTAACGAGCAGGCCATTTTCTCATGGAGCTTTGCACATAGCTCTTCTCTCAGCATTGGAGCTATGCGATTAGCCTTGCCCCCATGTCATGGACAGGACAATACCAGCTTTCTGAGGGAAAGGGGAAGATTTGGGAAGTGTGGAGTGCTAGACTAGCTTGCTCTTCGTGGCATTAGACAGGGGAATCAGGCCCTGGTGCCTTCTGCTATGTGCTAGCTCCAATATGTCACTGTTTGCCAGAAGAGCACTTCCACTTTTCATAGCCCGTGGTAGACCTAAGTCACCTTTCAAGGGCTTTGTTTTATCTAATCATAAGGGTAAGAAAGCAAATAAGAGCAACTCAACACACGGGGAAACAAAAGAGCTCTATAATCTTCTTTAACCTTGGGCTTTCTTTCAAGTCTTGATTGACTTTGATTGGCTGTTTGGAGCTGATGTGCTGGGACACTTTCATGCTCTTGGGTGAGGCAGGCAGCTGGCCCAGATGTCCTCTGTTTCTTCTCCTCCACCTCTTCCACAGTGGTCTCTTCCAAAGGGTCCCCCAAGGCTGCAGCCCCTGGGGAATGGAGAAACCAGCCCCTCACCACACCACCCTCCATGCCACAAGCCCTCTCCCCACTTAAAGCTGCTGGTGTTGTGTTGAGCCCCCTCCAGCTATTCCCTAAACACCTTTTAAATCCCGTCACACCCACAGGAAAACAGTGCATGGTCCTTCTGCCCATAGGATTTGATCTACATCCACCTGCCTGCCAGTTCAGGAGCTGTGTCTTGCTCAGTTGTGCAGCCCTGAGCAAACCAAAGCTGGTAGGGAGCAGCACATGTTCTTTCCTTGCTCTCCATAGTGATTTATTTCTATGCCACACATCTCCAAACAGGACATCAACATTTGGTCTAGCTTTAATATATACATTAAAATATCCATGTCTGCATTTCCATGTGTATATAAAAGCAGGGGGACAGGGAAAGGGAAATTTGTCGGATGACCTGGCAACTCAAAGCCAGCCAGAAAGCATTTCTTCTCCTGTGTTTCTGAAAATAACCGGTGCACATTTGACTTCAAAGTAATAAACAGTACAGACATTTTCCAGCCATATTTATATCACTGTAGGAGGACGCAGCAGGAGACTGTGTTAGTGAACTAGTTTTTTCTTTCTGCTGCTCATGTTCTGGATGAAACTAAAGCATTACTCCCAGAAAAGTCATTCATTCCCAGGCAAAAAATCACTATTTTCCCCTTCTTTCATCTGCTGTTCCAGGAGTTTCAAGGAATTCGTGTCAGTATCAAGCAATAGTCCCACCATCTAGCAATAGTCACAGCATCTCACTGCTGCAATCCAGCTCACAGGAGAACAAGGAACCCTGAGAGATGGGCTTTCTGGCTCTGCCTGGTTCATGGATACCATCTGTCTTAAGTGCCTGAAGTAATTTACTTCCAATTTTTGAGGTGTTTGAACTGATGATACTAATTTATGTTCAGTGTATTAGACTCCTAGGGATTCTTGTTGGGACTGACCTTCTGCCCACTCTCCTATTTAAGCCTGAATGTATTCTGCTCATGTTTCGAGATCAACCATATTATGCCTGAAGCCTGTAATGACTGCTACTGCTGCTTTTATGAGCAATCTCCTAATTGACCATTTGTCCTGCAGTCCCAGATGCCAGACATCCACCAATGTGGGCATCACTCTGCGACTGCTCAGTCACGCACAACCCACCCGTGCCTATGATGCCTTGGCACTCCTGGGGATGTGTTCAGGATGTCCCAGACCTCCTAAGCACAAAAACCAGTGAATTATTAAGTCAGAGAGCTCATTCAAAGGGAACAGACTCTCTCCAGCAAGAGGTCTCTCAGGAATTTTGCACCAAACTGTGGATCAGGGAGTGCTAACTTAGGCAAGGAGAAATACAATACCTTAGTCAACAGACCTGTGATCTCCACCGTACTTCATGAGCTCCACTTTTTCCATCTTGTTCAAATAATAACAAGAAAAGATGACTACAGATATGGCCACACTGTCCTGGAAATAAGAATTTCCTGAGATATACAGCTGTCTTCAACTCTTATTCTTTCAACAGTCTCAGGAAAGTCATTTGACCACCTTGACTCTGGTTTCCTTCCTTCAGCACAGTTCACCTATCACACAATCAATTGTATCAATGCAGGTCATCTTGCAGGTGACTGTGAGCAATGCACTCCACTTTGCTCTCTCCTGGGGCTGCCAACATCAACTGCAGAGCAATCAGCGTGGGAGCCTGAATCCCCCCCCCATGGCACATCTCAGATTTAACCTCTATTTATGGCAAAGCAGTGGTAGCTTCTAAGAGTCATGTCCTAGAAGTGAACCAAACTCTCTTCTAACCCAGGCTTAAAAAACCCTACAGGTTCTACATAACGTTTCCTTCTATATGTGTATTGGGCAGGGAGGAATACGTCTATCGTTCTTGAATGGGAAGCAGTAAATTATTCATATTCTTCTTATTAAAGACTTTTTGGGGTTTTTTTTTTTCCCCCAAAAGGATTAATTTCACCTATTGCTGAACTGCAGCTACGTCGAGGAAGAACATGGCCAGATGAAAACACATCGCACAATTCCTCCCAAGGGAAGAAACAGGTGAAGGAGCCATCCATCACCACATCAAAGCAGAGCTCGCCCCTTTGTAGTGCCCATGAATGAGACTCATTTTGTCCTCCTCCCAAGTGGGTCCTGTGCTGAAGATGGCCGCGGCAAAACCAATCAACTTGACATCATCGATGGCTTTTGAGACTTTGACTAAGGATCTCTGGAGGGCGGAGGGGACAATACAACCTGGAAAGCCCTCCTTCCTTTCAGCCTGCCCTGCACTTCCCCTCTCCTCTTTATTAAGCTGCTTTTGTGGGCCTTTCACCCATTCTCTCCAATAGTGAAAAAGTCCAAGTGAGTGAATCTCCTCCTCCTCTCCCTCCCCCCCTTCCTTTTCTATCATCCTTTTTCAAAGTAGTGCTCACAAGGGATAGCAGAGCTTTCAGCACGTTGGGGTCCCTGCCACGCCGCTTTGTTGGCTGTCCCAGTATTGTGCTTCCCAAGGCAGTGCAGGTGCAGCCGGGTTTTGTCTGGGTGTTAAACTCGGGCTAATTAGCCAGAGGGAGGGGAACAGGGATTGCAGTGGTAGCATTCATTACACTGAGACATTCAGGTTCCACAGGAACCAGCATCTGCCCAGTTAGCACAATCCTGCTTGTTTCTTCCCCTGCTGCAAGATGGGAAAGACTTTGAGAGGCAGGATGACACCCCAAGTGGGTTCACTCACCTCTTTTCCACTTGTATTTGCCACGATCTGGGAAAATCTCTGATGGGGAAGAATAAATTGCCAGCAGCTCTCCACAGCACTCCCACAACCCAGGAACGGTGAAATGACATATCAGATCAGGAAGCCAGGGAAAGACACAAAGTCCAGTAAAAGAAACGCACAGAAAATACTGTGGACAGCCCTGGCATTGAGTAAGGGTCTAATGAGTAAGGGTCTGCCCTGACTTCAGCAGTTTTTCTTTGCAAACTTTCATGAAAAGAAATCTATAATGCACACCATATGCAGTTTATGTGGCTGGCATTCAGTCTGCATGTTTATTCTGAAAGACAAAAGCCTTTGCTTCGTTTCATTTGTCACTAAAAAGCAGAAAGAAGAGGCATAAAGTAAGCAAAACAACAGAAATACTTTGACCCAAACCCAGAACATCAATGGGAGCAATTTCACCAGGTAACAGATATGAGTTTCATCCCAGGCGTTAGCGTGCGCTAGCTCCAAGGTGTTTGGCCGCAGTACCCTTCAGAGAAGCACCTGAACACACTCCGAGTAAACCACACTGATGGCCCATGCCCATGAGCCAGGGCACAAACCTCCACGAGCTGGGAGGAAGAGAATGAGAAGTTGTTGGGAGCTGAGGACTATACATCCCCTTGGGTGCTCTGACCTCACATTTCCAGAGTGAGAGTTGCTCCTTATTCACATCTCCCATCTGTAAGCCCAGCCAGGTCAAAGCAAATTCTGTGTTGATTTAGCAGCATTTTACATTTACTTTGGACTCACTTTGTGCTGGTGTGAATAACTGCATAAGCATCAGGCAATCAGGGGAGCAAAGATGTGCAAGTAAAGCAAAATAAATCATACAAAAAAAATCTGTAAAAGAACAGGTCCAAAAAGTCAGTCAAGTATTTTTTGATCTACAGACATTATGGATCTACATTAAGTCTCAGTCTAGGTAAAGGTTGCTAGATAACTCTGCTGCAGTTTGGGTCAAAATTAGAAATCTCATATTGTGTTTCCGCTGTCAAGCAAAGGACAGTTTTGCAAAGCCTGTGTTTGTGGGAGTTTTCCACAAAGGGTTTCAGGCAACATAAAATGTTCCTGGCACCACTTTCAGCTGTGTGTCCCAGAGACACTTAACTCTGTACTTAATTCAGGTTTAATAGGCTGCGATTATGTTAAATAAATACCAGATGAACTGATTATTTAATGCATAGTTATAGCTGTTTAACAGCCATGCAATTGACTGTTACATCTCAATAAATGTATGTTTTTCATCGATCGCCTAGTATTTTATTTCACATCCCATAATTTTCCTATATAACTCTTGGACCTTCAAAGCATTGCTGGGGGTCTCCCCAGCCTGCCGCCCTCATCTCCTCAGTCACAGCAGGAACGTGCCCAAGAGCCGTTGCCTTTCCAGGGACTCATTGCAGGTTAGGTCACCACGACCAGCTTCCTTCCACTGTCTCCTTGCATTTTCAGGTGATGCAAAATGCTCCTTCGCATCCCTTCCAGCCTTGCCCAGCTGCTCCGGCCAGTAAAGCAGCTGCATCTCTCCACCCCAGCGCTGGCCTCCTTGCAGGAAGTCAGAGATCATTCTGCTCTCAACAGGCTGTAAAGAGTTTAAAGCTTCAAGAGGCTCTAGAAATGTATAATCCGGATTTTATACTTTAAAATTCATAGCTCTTTGTCCATTGATGCTTTCCAACAGATATTTGCGTTTTCCCCTTCGTTACCGGTTTGCCTGCAGCTCCTTTGAAGACATTTACTCAGCTAAGAGGCATCTTTATTGCGCCGCTGTCAGACTTTCGAAATGATCAGAAGATATATAAATAAGAAGTTGTTTTTAAAACCTGCATCTATTTGCAACCCAGCCAACTGAATAACGAGCTGTTATTAAAAGCACATTTGCTGAGGTCTGACAACTGCACAACGGATACACACAGCTTCTGCTGCGGAGTTGTTTACCCTAACTAATCACTTAACTTCTCAAAAGACAGCATCAACATAAAAATGATACATACCTGTATTTAATTACTTTCCAGTGTTGCTACAAACAAAAATGGGGTTTTAATGGGTACATTTTGCAAAGGCTTTTATCCGAGCATCCGCAGAAACTGCCAGCAATGCTATTTCCAGGTATTATGACAACTGAATTTTCACACTGCGCCAGAAATTTCAGGGTGCTCAGTAAATAACAGGTTATTTGTCTGATTTGTGTATGTCATTGTGAGGTCAGCAAGCCTGAAAAATATAGATGTCATTTGAAAAGAGTCGGGGGGGGGAGGGGGGGCAGAAAAATCCCAGGGTGTTTTTCACTATTTAGTGCTGCCTACCCTTTCAGAATAAAACAAGACAAACCCCTCCACATTCCTGGCCGTTGAGAGCTACACTTTCCTATTCAGACCCCAGCCCACTGAAGGCAGTAGTTATAAATGCTCAAGAGCTAATAAACACTTCTCGGGATTTAGCACTGGAGAACCACATGGTAAGGAATAGACAATTCTTTGTTATCATTGCATGTAGCCCCTTCCTTAAAATGCCCTGACACGACTTCTCGGCCAATAAATCAGCTTTTCTTTGCCAGTGTACTAAAGCCCATCTATGCACCAGAAAAGCTTCACCCCCCCCCCCCAATATTCTTTATCCCCGGGACGGCTTTATTCACAAGCATGCACATGTGGGAGCAGAAAGAAAATGCAGGTCTTGCATTTGAGAAATAATTCTTTTTGCAAGCTAATACTCCTCGGAGTGAGTGGAGAAGTCTCATCCTCCTCCAGCCAGCATGATCTTCATTTGCTCTACATTCTCCTGACACAGGCACAGCTCTGCACCATTCCGTCATATGGTAGAGGTATTAATTCACTATTTCCTGCATTATACAATCCTCACTTCCTTTCCAGTTTTCTCACTCTAATGATGCTATAATAAAAAACAGAGGTAATAATGAAATTGGAAAATAGTGTAATTTCTAGTTGGCAAAGGGAGTTGCTGGAATAGAGCACAGCTCTGGAAGCTGCTTTGCTACTAGCTGATTAGATGAGGGTTTTGAAGAGCATTTGAATGACTGCTCATGAACTGCCTCAAAAAACCTGCCAAAGCAGCATTACTGGATCTTGAGAACAGAAGACCCAGGGCTGACTAGCTGATGGTCAAAGCCAGGTAGACCAAAGCATCAACAGCTGGAGGTTATATTCAATAGTCAGAGAAATTCCCTCAAACGTGGCTTTTCTTGAGGTTGAGTTAAAACTGCTGTGTACTCCAAAAGAATAAGGAGTCCAAGATGAGGGGCTTGACTCTGCTCTCCCATTCCTCCCGCTGCAACCCTGCCAGCTGGTACTACTGTACCACTGAGCATGGCCTTTGCTTCAGGGGAGCTACTCTTGATTGCACTGGAATAAACAGGATCTGAATCAGGACATTAAAATGAAGGCTTTAATGAGCAATTTGAAGATAACATTTCCTTTCAGCACACCCAGAGACACACCCTGCCCCGTAAGCTCAGCCCCTCAGCCGATTTTCAACACCTCATTCATGCACCCATGACAATTCATTATACCAATGCCTTTTCCCAAAAGAAGTCCTCGTGATACAGTTAAAGATACTGATCTTCTGGCTGACTTCAGCTTCCAGAACATCTAGTGCCAAGGGAAATGGCATTTCAAAAGTTGAGAGCTCTTGGGAAATACAGTAATATCCTTCCAGCCTTATCTGGGGGCTGAGCTTGACACTGGAGAAGTTATCCAGCCAACCTGGAGAAGTTATCCAGCCAACCTGAAACGCAACAGGTTTGTTTGAGATCTGGATGGAGGGTGCTTCAAAGTTGCACATATGGTTACTGCAGTGCTATCTGGATGTCACTGAGGTTGGAGAATTCAGCGATTTAAAGAAAAACTGGGCATTTCTCACCCACTGCATCCATCAGCACTCCAGCAGAAGAAATACCTTCCTGCTCCATAGAAGCAGATGTGAGGAAGGGAACGCTGTCTCCAGAAATGGTGACATGCTACAAAGACAGCTTCTTGGTGCATAACCAAGTCAGGAATGGAGAAGCTTAGCAGGTACTGATGGAGGACAGGCTACACAAGAGGCTGTCCCCAGCCCAAAGGACAGCTATTTCAAGGTCTCTGCTCCACGGGAACCTCAAGCTGAACCCCTGAGCTCACTCATCTTCCATTAGCTCCCCTAGTTGCCTAATTGAATGCCCTACTCTCCACACTACAGGTTCAGGACAGTCCTGGCCTCACCCTTCTCCAGAGGAACAGTGGGTTTTCAGAGAAAAATTGAACTCCTCAGCTCTCTAGAGAACAGGTCAGAAGCACAAGGTGGGGGATGTCTTTTACTGACACTAGCTGGAGCATCCCTCACATCAGGGTGGGGTTAGCCCCACAGCACCTGCAAGGAAAAGGGAGACAGAGAAGAAGGGAGGACATGGGCTCTCACACAAGCTTTGAGAGCTCACAGTGAGCTGCCAGATCTGCATCTCATCCCAAGACACAAAAACCTCACATGGAAGCAAGTGGGAGAGAAGTGGAGGCACTCATCCACCTCTGATGAAACAGGAGCCCTTCGGCCAGTGCTGCCTCACTAGCTCCTGCAATTAGAGAGCTTTGGGGGCAATAAATAGCACCCAGCTGGTTACAGCACAGCCCCAAGCAGTTGGGTTTCAGTGTCTGGAGTCTTTTAAAGCTTTGCAAGCACAGGCTCAACAGGGAGCCGCATTTACACAGGTGATGGTGAACTGCAGCTGGGAAGAGGGGGTGGCTGGCTGGAGTGCACAGTGTTGGATGGATCCAGAGACACCAGATCTCTCACTGAACAAAAAATGGTTGGAAATGAGATGCAGCCAACTCTGATTTCCAGCGTGGTTGGAGCCGAGCTCCCAGGGAGCAGAAGGGTTACATACCTGGTGTCAGTGCAAAGAAAAGTGGTGTCGTGCACCTCCTTCCTGCAGTAAGTGAAGAATGGATCTCCTGCACCCCATCATCCAAACCTCCTTGCCCAGCTGCCAGCATTCTCCAAAGGTCTATGCACCTGCAGCAGCAGCTATAGGAGAGCATATTCCCTGTAATGGGAAACAGATCCCAGAGCAGGTACTGGGTACAGCGAACAGAAACACGCATCATCCGTCTTTCCTCCAACGGGAATTAGGTGCCACCGCTTCCGCTTTTTGATCCAATAGCCGTCACCCAAAACTCCCAGTGTTTCCAAGCACAACTGTGAAGGAAAAGGCAGTTGCTTGCTGCAGCACTGTTCAAAATCTGCCCAAGTGCCTGCTGTATACAGTGTCTGACTGTTGTGACCTTCAAACCTCCCCCTCAGCTCTTCCATAGTCTGTAGTCAGATATGGTGGTGGTTTCATTTAGTCGGGGTATGTGGGCAGAGATAGGTGTCTATTGACTGATGGTATCAGGTTTCATAATTTGCTTTTAATTTGTATCTGTCCTCCCTAAGAGCATCTGTCCTCCCAAAGAGCATCTAGTGCGGGGAATAAAAGGAAACTGAAGATAAAACAATAGCTTCAGGGTGGGAGGGATGTACAGAACACATAGTCCTCTCTCCTCACAACACAAGTCAGCCTCTGCTAAATACCTGAACAGAACAGACATTAGCAGCTCCAGTGGGCTCCAAACTATCATTTAAGCCAGAAAATGATGCAGGTAGCCTAAGCAGTTGGACCCTAACTAGAACTGGTTTTGGAGCAACTATCAGGAAACAGAAATTTGGGACTGTACTAAGCCGCAAGCATGGGCTACAGGGATGCTCAGGCATGCCAAAGCACAGACAGGGCAGGGGTACCAAAGCAAGACCGAGGTCAGAGAAAGGCTCAGTCACACCAGACCACCTTCCAAACTCCCTGGCTTTTTGCAGGGGGTGGGGGGACCCTGAACAATGAAGGCCAGCCTATCATGGTAGGGCAGGTTGACTGGGAGCAGGGACAAGGTCAGACACATCGGGAAGCAGAAACTGGCCATTACAAAACAACCAGGAGCAAGAACCAGGAAAATGGCACATTGCAAAGGCAAGAGCAACTGGTGGGATTGCCCAGCGTCTCTGCCAGCAACAGGGACTGGGTAGTCACAGGCCTGACAAGATTAGTCTGAAATTAGTTCACCAGACAATCTTTTCCAGACTTTGATTAATAAGACAATTTGTTCTCTTTACTTGCCAGCCACACAGTTTGTTGTGTTTCGTTTACAGCTCCTTCTACTCTGCAAACACAAGAGCAGCTTGTGCTTGCAGAGATTGGCAGCCTGTGTTAATTAATCCTGAAATGCTGAGCATTTTCTCAACCTTGGCAGACAGTCACACCTGACCTCCGCATCTGCAGAAAACCACTCCCTTTTAAATTCACTTATCACCAGATTTCACTGCAGCCATATTCAGCCATCCTGCTTGTGTAGGCTCAGCCCTCTGGCAGCAGCATCCTTCCTCTGAACTTACCCCTTCCACACACATCAGCAGCTCACCTTCCTCCACATAAGCAGGAGGATACAGGCACTGCCCTGCGTTTTCACGTGCGTGCCTACCGGTTTGCACAGGCCCGTGAGTAACCTTAAATTCAATCCCGATGGTAAACGATCTCTGTGCTGTTTGTCCCTCCAGCATCCCTCCCTGCTCACCACAGCACTGGCATCAAACAGCAAAAGCACCTTCTCCACCCTGAGGCTCCCTCGTATTGCAGGGATGATCAACTGACTTTTAACCTTCTCTGTAACTGCCTGACATGTAAAGTTTGTTACCTTGATTTAAATTGTGCTTGTGCACAAAACAGCACTAGTGCCCTTAAACCACCTGGATTCCCCATGTTGCCATTCAAGGCTTCCCTGGACTTGAGATCCAGTTTACGAGTAGCACAAACCCTGTACTGTTTTGGACTACAGGATTGTACCAGACAATCATTCACACACTGGATTAACTGGGCTGAATGCCAGTAAAGAAGGGGAACCAGCATAGAAAAAGCCCCATGTAAACCAAATGTTCTTCCCGTTTGAAGAAATAAAACAAAATATAGAAGCAGTGACATCCAGAGCAAGATCAGTACCTTATGAGTGCCCATCAGACTCTGAATCCCCATCTAGATGATGAGTGATGCAGAGGATGGGCAGCCCCAGGAACCCAGGACTACATGCTGTTTTCTACAGATGTAGAGAACAAAACTGGAACTTAAGCAGAGCTGGCCAGGAGATCAGACTGGGTCATACAGGAACAGTCCCCTTTAGTCCTGCACTTGGTGAACGCTGGCTCCTGACAGTGGGTCTCCCAATGCAATGGACCCCCCAGGCTTTCAGGTTTGCTTCATACACACCTCAGGAGAGGTGGGATAGGGTAGGCCACACTCTGTGCAAGATAAGGTTGATATCCAGCACACCCATTTGGTTATTCAGATCTATCAACTGTGGGAAACCCTTAGAAACTTCTCTGTGGTATCTCCGCTAGTTACCTAGAAACGCTGACTGAGTTTTATGAGCAGAAAATATGTTGGGAGGCACGTTTGCCTCATCTGCTTTAAAAAGGACCCATTTTCCCCTTTTCCCTGGCCCAGCAATTTCATTAGCTGAGAACTATTTATGGGCTTTAACCACTCTTCTCTTGTTTGCAGCCTGGATTTCCCAGCCACGAGGACATCCCAGCCCCTTTCACTTCCAGCATTACAGCCTCACCCAGAAGTAATCGGTACAAGCTTCTGTGGTATCTACAGAGCTTTCTGTGAATAAGAAACCCTTTATGAGACTAATACCTCTGCATGCTGTCCTGAGACCTCAGAGAAACCTCTTGCAAGACGGATTTTGCTTGGGGGGGGAAGTCCTACCAAACCTACTGGGATTAAATTCCAGACCAATAATTGAACCCAGTGAGTTTTTCAGTTGATTGTCCTCTCCTTTTGTCCAGGATCTTGCTGAGCTTTCTTTGCAGCCTGTTTGCTGAATATCACAGAGCAAACAGCCCAGCAGCCAGCACATTATCCCTGTGCACCGAGCAGGGCTTTCTCATTTCATTCATCATTTATGGGTTGCAGGAGCAATTTCCCAAAGTTAGTGCATCGCCTTAACAAAGCAAAGGGGGCTCAGTGGCAGGGAGGGAGGCCAGCGTATTAGCCTTTCACCTTTGGAGGCCTCAGCTCAAATCCTGGCTCAGGTTACCAAAGAAAGCGAGTCTGATGGGCTCTAACCACCATCTGCAGGGTGAAGCTGCCTCCCCACCAGCCAGGCCAGCTGAGATGCGTTCCACACCACACTCAGCCCCAGCACCTCATGCCCCCCACATAGGATGCCCATACTACGTCTCCACTTCCAGGGGACCTCGACCAGACTGATAATTTCATTGCTACAGATTGCCTTATCCCTGTGACAGATGATGCAGCTAAAAATAGAGGGGGGAAAAAAAAATAGTAACTATAAAATAGCTCGGATCATCACTTTTCTTTGTGGGGGGGGGCTCTGCTTTATGCAGAGCTGAGCTGCTGGGGGATTTCTTTCTTTAATTACACTAGAAAGAAGCAAAAATAATTGATTCTGGAAGAAACCCAGGACCCAAAATTCATCTCAAGCTCTTCAGACTGTTCCTGGAGATAAGACTGAACTTGACACTCAGAAATGTATTTTTAGAGAGGAAAAGTTTTACTATTCTCTCTTCTATTTAACCGTAACCACCCGCTGCAAGTTTCTGCAACAGCCTTCCAGGAAGGGTATCGGGGACAAAAATACAGCTTTAGAGATGAAGGTAGAATAGTTTAATGAAAGTTTAAGATGTGGCTTCCAACAGGAGAGCCAAGTTTTTTAATTTATCTGGGATGTGCCCTACTTAAGGATCTGAAGTTTAAATTGTTTGCATCTATAAAACAGCCTGGTTTCATTCAGAAAGAAGTGAAGCTGAGATGTTCTTCCAAACCAGCAGATCTCCTGTCACTCTCAAAGAGGACATCTTCCAGGGACAGCAGACTTCCTGGCACTTCCAAGTTTTCTGCTTCCTGACTTCAAGAACAGCAGGATTACTGAGGTTTGATGCATGGTGAGGATAAGTATTCAGAAGCAAGCAGCTGCTCCACTGAAGAACTGGGTGCAGAAGGACAGCTAGAAGCGGGCTGTGTAATTGAGTTACCAGCCAGGTTTGTTTCTTCAACCATTTTCAAGTCCAGAATCAATCACCATCCACCAGATCAGTTCTCACACTTGTGTTTTAGAAGAAGCCAGTCAAACTCAGACAGATCAAGCCCGCCAGAGGCTTAGCCTTACCTCCAGCACATACCTCCAAGGGCTTACCAACTGCTCCAACAAGGCCTTCATGCCCTGTGCAAGCTCAAACTTTACTTATTCAGCCCACTGCGGGTACTACTCAGCAGACCCACACATTGGATACAGACAACCTCGAGCCAACCAGTGTGAACAGGACGTCTGCAAGTTTGGGGGTCCAGGCTTTTGAACCTACTCATCTGGCCATGAAGGCACCCCATTGGAGCTGAGCATGGATGAGCGAGTTTTCCCTGCCATGGCTCACATCACTGCTCTTTTTGTGGGAGGTAGAGACCACCACAGCTGTCAAGCAGATACAAGCCACTGGTGCTATTTTCACTGTAGGTATTTCTTTTCCCTTCATGGAGGAAGAAAACATGTACAAGGCCCTTTGCACCTGGTGAGGAACGGCTGTTTGTTTAGACAGCCAAATGAAGTCATCTCTGGGAAACGATGCCCTCACACCCCCTTTAATAGTAACTTGCCAGAACCCATAATAGGGTGAAATGACCCGTTACCATCCACAGCTGTCTGATATAACCAGGAATGTTTCTGTCTCCTCCTCCACCTCTCCTAACCATACAAAAGCCAAACTGTCCTTATCATCATCATCATCATTTAACAACAAACAGTAACAAAAAAAAAAATTATCTCTCTCAGATGAAAGGAAGGGGGAAATTACTGCCTAACCTATTTTCCCTCCAGTTTGCCCTGGGAACCTTCTAAAGAAGGCTATAGCACCTGAGCCAGCCCTGCTGCAGGGTCTGGCCAAGGTCTACACCACCAACCCCAAGCCCCAGCAAAGTTGCCTTAAAGAAGCTCTGCACTTTAACACCACTCTGTTCCTCAAGACAAATGGAAAACTAAGCATTTTTAATTTGCATTTTAAAACAAAGACTTCTAATATCCAGGCCATTAACTTGGTTATGAGGCTTTAACAGCAAAACTTGTTACCCACTACGTGTTTTGTTGTCATTAAGATATATTAAATACTATTAATTGGGCTGCCTTTGCTATTATGCTATTTGGAGACTTGCCACAAGCCCACTTCCGCCCAACCTGTATTATGCTGTGAACCTTGGAGGCATTTTAAACATCTTGTGCAAAATTCATGAACATGAAAAGAAGCCTGTCTATATTTCCAAGATCTTGAGGGGCTGGGGAGCCTTCCTGAAACCCAACTCAGTCCAGGGCTGATCCACAGCAGCTACTACATCTCAATCCAACTGGCCAAGCCCCCACTCAAGCCCAGATGATTACCACACTCTACATGCACCTTCCTTCTAATGAATATAGGTTTACGGACATCTCATGCATTATTTACCAAGGTGTGCTTATTATGATTGCAATGATTTAAGGCAGTTTGTTACAGGCACATCTCTGAGTGATTGCGATCAATAGAAGAAACAAGAACAAGCCAATCTGTGTGGAACAACAGTCCTGGTCCTTAGGGGCTGTGCTTCCCCCATTAACCCTTCCTAACCTGGCAGCAAAAGAGGCTAGCACTTGCTTGATAGACACAAATAGATGGTGACCCTCCCAACCCCAGTCAGGGTGAAGAGGCATTTGAAGGGCTCATGTAGCTCCTCCAGCTGCTTTCTTGGCGCTGCTTTCTCATGGTATTTAATGTGTACCTTGGATGTGGCTATAATCTACTCATTAGGATATACCATGACTCCACCTCCAGGCTCCATATAGAAAGCCTCCATCTCTTTTCCCAGATGGAGATTACTGCTAGCTGGGGAGATCCCAGGTTCAACCCCTGAGGACGATGAGTAAGTAGCAGGTATAAAGCAATTACTGCAACCAAGTAACTGGACACTGATCCTTCCTGCATGAAAGGCAGTGGGAGCCTCCCTCAGTAAGAACCAGGAAGAGGAAAAGAAAGGGATGTGGAACAGTTTTACAACTTCCCACGTTGAAAGACAGCGAGGTCCCAATTCTTTGCAACTGATATCTCCTAATATACAGAATTATGCTTCAGCATTTACTTTGTGTGCCCTGGGAGCTGGACCAGATCTCTGAATCAGTCAGGACAACATAGTGATGTTGCTTTAATGTCCCACCACAGTAGCACGAGGTCTCAAATACCAGAAACTTCTCCCCTGTACCACAGGGAGCAGGTAGCTATAACCCCTGGACAGGATAGTTCAAGGAGTGTGTTTTTAAGGACAACCAATAAATAGTGTTCTGCATTTATCCCCAAATTCCTCACACAAGGTGAGTCTGGAGAGGTCCTTCCCCACTGAGCACATGACTGATCTCAGCACAGTGCTTTGCTTTTACATGGGAGCTTTGGATCGGACCTGGCACACAGGAAATATATTCATTACTTCAAAGGGGAAGCAAACAGGATGTCTGGACAAAGCACCAAATAAAAGGCTAATGACACAAATGGATATTTAATACAATGACTTCCTCTGATTATCCTATAAGGAAACACTTCAGATGCTGTCCATTTTGTACATCCTGCATCATCGTAATATGCTTCAGAGTCTGGGAGGGAATTTTCCACACCGGGTACGGGGAAGGTGGGGATGTGCCCTTACCTGCCTGCTTCAGATGAGATGGTACAGCATGTACAACATGCACGAGCTGCTCGGCCTCCCAGGATGCTCTGCCAGTCAGCGGGATGGCAGCACCCTTCTTCCTCCCTATCACCTCCTCAGCACGCCCAGCACAGGGAGAACGGTGACAAGACATTGCTGTGGTGGCTGTTCACATTAAAAAGCTACTCGTGGTGATACACACGAGACCAGAGTTACACTTCCCCCCCCAGCGCAGCTCAACTCCCATCATAGCCAGCCAAGCACCAGGAGCTGGGTGTAACATCAGCACTGGGATACCACCTCTTGAGTCCAACCCTCAGACTTGATCTCTCCAGGACTGTCCCATAGTCTGAACCATCCCCAGGGCACTTTTGTGCTGGGGGAATCACTGAGCAAACAGAGTTTAACTGAAATCCCTGCTTAGATAAAACCAAGACAGGATTTCATTAGCACAGCACTTGTTCCACATGCTGGTAGTGATCTCTCTGGAGAAAAGACAGCTGAAGCCTTTTACTTTATAGCAACAGGGAGGAAAGGACAAGAATAAAATAGTTCAGTTTAAAAAAAAAAAAAAAAGAAAGAAAAAAAGAAAAAAAATTGTTTCCAGAGTCACCGTGACCTGATGATTGCTTTGGGTTAAACTAAATCCAACCCAACATAATTGGCCAAGAGGCCAGAGACAGCAATATGTAGGAGAATTAAGATTAGATTCCTTTTTGCTGGAGCCTGAAAACTTCACTGCAAAATTACTTTTGATTTCTCTTTGATTTTTGATGTGAAAAATTCAAGTGAGAATTGAGCTCTATATGGTTACTGAATAGCAAAATAATGACACCATTAGGAACACAAAGCTGAATGATTGAGGAAAAGTTCCCTTCTAGTTTAAACTCATACGTTTTGTTAACAGTTATTTCATTCCAGTGCCTAGCCAGCACTTTGTTTAAAAGAGGTCTTTGTTAATATTTTGATTAAGTTAATAAACATTGTTAGGCAAACCTACCTCTACGTAGCCAAGGAAGACCTCCTAGCAAAAATAAGAGAACACTTGATAGGATTTTTAGGTCTAAGATAAAGAAATGTGCAGAAGACAAAAGAAGAAGAAAAAATAAAATTAAAAAAAAAAAATCCCTCAACCTGAGTGGTCTTTAACAATTCCCACAAAATTAAATACATAAATAAAATGAAGACTAATTAAACTGCAAATTTCATTACAAGATGTTTTCAAGGCACTGTTTTTCCAATAAAGGAAATCTATAGTCTGGGGAGGAAGAGGAATATTTTCTTCTAGCAATTTACATACTGTTTGCTGGGATGATTCCACCAAAAAAAAACCCAAGCGAAACCAAACCCTCTTCTTCATTTCTTAGCAGCATCCTTGGGATAAAAGTTGTTTTCCTGATGCAATAAAGATAGTTTTGACCAGAGCAAGCACCGCTGTTAGCAATCGGACTCCAGTATCTTTGTACATGGTGTGAATTACAGCTATTTCTGTGTCAGTGATGCAATAGCGGTTTTCTACCCATCTTGAGTTGTTCCTAAGCTCCAGGGAAAGGGGCTCATTCAATCCCATCTTTGCTGTACAGCTGCTTTAGGAAAGAAGCCAGTTAGCATTCCATTCCAGGCCAAGAAAAATAATTTTTAGGGATGAGATAAGACAGAATTTGATCCTATGTTTATAGCTCCCATTGCAACCAAGGCCAAGCCAACAGACCTGTGGGAAAGCCTCCTTGTCTCACAGAGCATAGGTACCACTGAGAAAAGAGTTTGCCCCAAAGGGCTAACATTCCTCCCTAACCCCTTTCCTGGAGCAACACAAGGGATTAACTGCTCTCATTATTTGATAGCTCAAAGCTCCTTATTGATTCCCACCTACTGCTGACATCAAGAAATTACAATTAGTTGCAGCCAGTTTTCACACTGGGACAAAACTGCTGGCAGCAACCTTTAGCAGGCAGAGGGATAGCCTACAGTCCCATTACCTGCTCAAGTAGACCAACACCAATGGAGAAATCAAGATGCAAAACCAGAAAACCACCTTCATTCAGATTCAAGGCCACATCCTTCTTCTCCCACAAGAGGCCTAGACTTCACTACCTCCTCCAGCCTGGGAAATAAACTCCTCTTCCTCCCCAAACAACCCATTTCAACAGGCAGCAGCTGATGCTTGGCCACTTATTTGCATCCACCTCCAGCTGCTGGCTGATCACACAGCAGAGGAGGTTAAGTGTCACTGGAGCTTAGCAGCAAGATTGGACCTGCCCTTCTCCAGCTGCATCCGTTGTGCTCTTGGGGCTGGGCCAGGCTCAAGACAGAGGATCTGATGGGGTGGAAAAGGAAATTCTGTGCATTCCTCATCCGTAGCCTACATGCCAAGTGAAATGCAGCAATGAGCAGCCAGACTGGAGTGCTCGTCTCAGGCTTCCTTCTAGCTGCAAAAATTGCAATGTGTTTAAAGTAACGTTATTGAGTTGGGTCCAGAGAAACCAGGCTGCTAGGGTTATGAAATCATTTGCCCTCCAGTACTAGTGCAACAGGTGAAATGTTAGGAGGAGCATAAATCCTGGGATACACCCTCCAAAGACTGAATTCTGGCTTAGGAAAAACACCTGCCCTGAAATGTTCTGAGCATGTGATTTTAATTTTCTTTGACCTTTTCATGTCTCTCCCTAGCCAGGCACAAAAATATCCTCCTCAGAAAAATTTCTGCCCGGAAATGATGGTCCTTTTTCCCCAAGTCCTTTTAAAGGGAAGAAAATTGCTTGTCTTCTTGAAGCAATGTTGCTATGAACAAGCAATGCATGAACTGCCTGTTCAGGAGGAAAAAAAAACATGTTCTGCAGGGGGAATTCCCTCAATCTCATCCCTGCTCATACTGGCTATATCCTAACAAACACAACGGCAATGAAATTAAAACACAGCAGCAGGAAAATCCAATGTAAAGGCAATGGGACCTGGGTAATTAACAATTGGAAAACCCAGCTTTTGGTTCCCTGTTCCCTCCTGTCTGTGCATTATTAACTTTGTAAATGGAAATCTCCCACGAGCAGAGTCATGGCTGCTAATCACAGCATCCTGGCAAATGCTGGTGCGAGCAGGTTCTCTCCATTGCCCCATCTGCCTTCAAGGGGTTTTGGGGGGACTTTACTCCATCCGCACAATAACACCAGCTCCTTGATTTCATCTCCTAAAGCCCCATGCAGTTTGCTGGGGTGCCCCAGGTTCAGGTCACGTCTCCTCAAGAAATGTCCACCCCAGCTATTTTTAATCCCACAGGTTAGCTGGGTCTCTGTGGGCATCGAAGAGCAAAACCACACACGAAGTGCATCACTGTTATATGAAGTGCTGGAGAAGGGTTTACCCAATGTCCATGCCCAGGAGTGCCTGTCAGGTACCCAGCATGCAATTAGACCTTTAAAACATCCAGCATGAGGGAGCTGGAGCCAACAAGACTCATGCCACAGGGAAAGAAGACTCATCCCTCATAAAACATAACCTGTGCCTTCCCACCCTGGGCCAGTAGCCAAGACATCGGCCAATACCACCACAGCACCTCATCCATTCCATCCATGGTTGCTCACTTGGATGCGACATCAGCTCTAGGTCAGGACAGTTTGGAGAGAGCTCAGTCAGGTTGGAGTCCAGGCGCTTCTGGCAAATCTGCCTCTGATTCAACAATAACATTGGGTTTGGAGCCCTGGCTTTTGAAAATTCATCAGCTCAGTTAAAATCACTAGGGAACGGAATAGGTTTGGGAGATGGTTCCAACAGCCAAAGTGCAAGAAACTGCTCAGAAGAGTCTTCCAGGAAGCTGGTCAAGCTGTATTGGCATTGTCCACACTGCTTTCTTCACCACAAAAACAATATTTCTGCCATTGCTACCACTAATTTCACTCCATCTCTTGTAAAACAACTCCTGTCTTTATAACTCTGTTTCCTGAAGGGGTTTATAACCCTCTCATTTGCACCATTCAGAGTGGGACTCACTTCAAGCAATATGGCAGGTGCATGACCCTGATCTACTCAGTGGTCATCTCTAGTTGCTGCTAAATGTCACATCTGCTCAGAGGAAGGTGCAACCCTCCTTGGACACCAATCCACGCCAGCGATCCAGGAAGGAAGATGAATTTCAGAAGGGAAAAGCCAAGAAAAGCAACATGTGAGGCACCATTACAAGGGGATTTCTCCAGAGCTCTCCATACTATATGCACCAAACTAGATGTACCATAGCATAAATTATTCCTAAGCAGTTGACCTGAAAACTCTTCTGCCTCCACATGAGGAACAGTTTCAGGCTGAGATGACTCTGAGCTCGAACAGGTCAGGCTGGGGGCATCGGCCCCATAAGAGAAATGGGTCACAGATCAGTGGGGAATCCAAATGTGCAGGAGGTGGTTGGTAGGGATGTCACATGGGACACTTTGTCCATCAAAGAACTTAGTTAACAGCTGTAGCTGATGCCAGTAGCAATGTACTTCATAATTCATGCTGGCTAAATGGCTTTTGGTGTTTAAACTTGCCCGCATCGATGCTTCTTTCAGCTAGATATGATACTCTCAACATCCTTCCCAAATCATCCCATAGTTGTCTCCTACAAACTACAGTTAGTCTCCATTCAGTGCTGATTTCTGCTGAAACACCACTTAAACTCAAATCCACATTCCTCCAGCCTAAATGGCCAATGTAAAACTCTGGGATAAAAATCAACGACTTGTGTTCTTTGGAAACCTCCCCAAGAGGGACAACACCTGTGGGTGCAGGAGACAGAGCTCGCACCAAATTGGCACAGGGTTTGGCCTTTTGTTGAAGGACAAGTGACACAAGACTGGCAGGTTTTCTTCCACGTTTCTTCACAGAAAACAGTTGTGATCCAGGAACAGCCTTGCAGCACATGTGCTGAGGGTAAACAACTGCACTACTTTTGAACCAGTGCAAACAGGGCAACGATAACATGGACCAAACTCCATGTCCTAAAAGGGTTTTTCCAGCCCTGTGTCCTATGGTCCTGTTCCTTTGACCTTGCCCTTCTAACATTAACACATACCACACATTTTTCAAAAAGCAACCAGCAAAATGAGATATTTCACTGCATTCGATCCTCCCTGGGAGAGATGAGAACAAAAACTCCTAATGCACATTAATCCCATCACCAGAGCACTGCTGAAAGATCGTTGATACTTGGGAGAGGAGCACTTGCAAGGGACAGGAAAGCCTATGGCCTTATGAAGGCTCCCACATCCCACCCCAGCAGTGGCTGCCTATCAGTGGTTGGTGAAGCAATTCTCAAATTTGTCCAGCTTGAATAAATCCATGGGAAGGCTGATTCATGATCACAAAGCACACAGCACTGTGTTCAGACCCCACGATCTGCACATGTAATATGTCGCACCAGACAGGGAGGTGGCCCGGCGCTTTAGGTGAACAGGAAATGTACACAGCACTGCACATGTTGGGTCCAATCCCCTTCTCAGCAGGAACCCAGAAGAAACTCAGAATGAGACGACTTGCATCCATGGGACGTTCATAAGCCACTTGTCTAGGGGAAAAGAAACCCTCTAACAAATGCCATGAAATTCAAATAAACACAGTTTGGCTGAATGGCAATACCTTCAATGGGAGGGAGAGTCGAACAGCAATTTCCATTCTGGGGCCAGGGCAGGTGGCAGCAGCAGCCGCTGGGGCTGGTAGAGACTTGTCTTCATATTTGTCCTTTGACCCTCTCTCTCCCCCCAGCAGCTGAGCCTTGTTTACTGGCATTTCAGCAGCCCATCTCCTGTTTCCATTAACCCTCAGAGGATAAAGGAAAGGGCTTGTAAGGCTGGGGTGCTTTGCAGGAAGGGCAGCGAGCTGCTCTCAGGCAACTCCACTGAGTGAGGCTGAGCCAATATTTATCAATCGGGGAAGCACAGAGACAACAACCTGACGTGGGCTGGCTGCTTTGCCTGGTACACGGCACGCTGGGAGAGACACAGCATTTGCAAGGACTCTGAAGTCGCCAGCTTTGCCTCCGGTGTCGTGCATCTCAGGGGGTTTTTTGCTGCTCTGACGATTTAGACAGACGGTGTCAAAACTAGCCCCACTCTGCCTTCGGGCTGTGTTTGCTCAACGCAGAGATGAGACATTGTCAGAATTCCTCCACCGAGTTTGACCTTGTAAAAGAATAAAATCCAAAGGGCCTGTCCCCCTCAAATGACACCACGGAGACTTCAGTGCTCCTGGGCAACCATTCCCCATGGGTTAAATCCAAGAGTTTAACATAAAAACAAAGGGGACATAATGTCCTGCTGACAGTCAGACTGACTGAATCCAAGTGATCTGAGCCACTTCTGACCAAACAGATCAGAGATGAATGGTATCTGCTACAGGCAAGAAAGGACATCACCCATTTTCCTTGCTCCCTCTGATCACACTCCAGTTACTACAGCATGGCTGGAACTCAAGCTATAGCTTGTGGTTATTTGTGGAAACAGTCCTGAGCCATCCCAGCTATGGGCCAGGCCAGTGCTGCACTGTGAATACCCAAATAAAACCTCCTCCACGGAGCGTGTATCTAGGAAAAGCCCTCCCAACTCTTTGCATTTCCAGTCCATTGTGAGAAATGTGCTCTGCTTACCCA
Organism: Todiramphus chloris collaris; assembly: GCA_025345505.1. Classification (NCBI taxonomy): domain Eukaryota; kingdom Metazoa; phylum Chordata; class Aves; order Coraciiformes; family Alcedinidae; genus Todiramphus; species Todiramphus chloris. Next base: position 11,068,543 of record JANVCC010000036.1, read on the forward strand.
CAAGATCATCAGGTTTTAGATCTGGGATATTTATATTTGTGGACTTGGGATTTTCTCTTATTTTTTTCCTTTTTCTTTATGGAATCCATGGTTGTTAGCCACAAAGAAGAAATTTCATCTCTGCAACACTTCCAACTGCAAGGCACTAGCCCTTGGTTTGGAGAAATCCCATTAACCATTTTACAAGATAAATGCTGAACCTAATGCCAAGCTGCCATGCAGTTGTTCAGGATGGATAGGCAAACTCTATCTCCTTCTACTCCATCAGTGTTTCAGTCCAGCTGCAGTCAGTCAGCCTGGCTTAGCCGTAGGTATATTTGTCATACAGGGACTTGAAGGATAGCGAAGGGCGCAGATTCATTATTATTCCTGCAAGGACAGGTTCAGCCTCCCCACCCTGTGCCTCGGAATTATCAAATGCCACAAAGAACAAACCCCTCGGTCCCTGTGATGTCCTGCTTTGCTGCTGGCTCCAGGGACTGAGTGTTGCCCTTCTCTTTGTCTCTGATCTGGACTTGGGCAGGTGGCGAGCCACTCGCCCGACCAGACAGCAGCCTTCCCTGCTGCCCTGCAAGCGTCAGGGTGCTGATGAATATCCATCTAATTGGAATTAGGGATTCTCCAGACCAGCCCTCCAACTGGAGAAATTAGCTAGTTTATTCCAATAAAGATGCTAATATGGGGGGCTTTGTGAAGGGCGAGAAATTTCCATTGTCATTCAGAAGCAATTTGTAGCGGATTTGAAGCCTTTGAAAAGGTGATGTGCTGGTGGCTGGGTTTGTATAATACCCAGCCCCGAAATTCACAGCTGAGCATTCTTCCCCTCCATATGCTTCAGTGCTGCCCAATTTGTATTCCCCGGGTGAGGAGGTGCTGGAGCAGAGCAGCGAGCGAGAGCGAGCCACCAGCAACAGCGAGGGGAGGGTGGCTGGTCCCAGGGAGGGGGGCATGGCAGCCGGGCACAGTGGGGCTCCACACTGGGCAGCCAGGGATGGGGATGCCAGGCTAACCTCTCTGCTGGGCTGGGCAGCACACAGACTGAAAACAGCTGCTTTAGTGGAGAAGTGTCTCAGATGCAGTGATATTAACTGTTTAATGCTTCTTCAGGGTCTTCCTGCCATTTTGCTGGCACTGAACTCCCCCATGCAGCAACTTTGCTTTACTGGAGCCCCTGCCTCCATTACTCTTTATTTCTAGATTTAAGTCATCACCTCTGGAAGTGATTTAGACTGAAGTTAACACTATCTCTCCAGAACAACACCAAAATCCTTAACTGAACTTTCCAAATGCATTTAACTTTTCCCCAACACTCTCTTTTCAGATGTAGCCTTCTGAGCCTACAGGCTGGTGCCTTGCACGAGGCACCTAATGGGACTGAATTAACTAGGGAAGCTCAGATTCTCCAAACTGCTTGCCAGGTGATGTTTTACTGACCTTCTAGCTAGACTTGCCTCTAATAGACCAGTCTCTGCAGTAAACCTCATCAGCATTTTAGGAACGAAGCGCTTTCACGAACTGCAACCTAAATTCACATAAAACCCAAATGCCTCCCTAAGCTACTCTTTGCAGATTGCTCTAGGAGATATAATGATATAAAAAAATGTTTTGCTAATCTAACAGCTGCCTGGAAATGGAGGCAGAGCTCTGCACCACGGTGAGTGACTATTTTTGCTGAGAGGTCATCCTCTTGCCACTGACCTTACAGCCTTTGCTCTCTCCATCTTGTGATGGAAAGTTGAGGAACGAATCACAGGATCACAGAATGACAGCAAAAGCCGTGAGCAGTTGGGGTTGCTCCCCAGAAGCCCAGATGCACTTGACTCTTGTCCATCTCTCTGTCTCTGTAGCTTTATCTCTGTGAAGCCTGGCACTGAATTTAATGTTTGCTGTGGATTGCACTGCTCTATTGAGTCCATATAACTGACAGGGGTTGCTCTGCTGTAAACGTTACGCTAAGGCTCCCACTCAGACAGGTATTTCAACTTGTGCCTAAATTTAAACACAGAATGGCTGCACTGAACCCAAGGGATTCCTCCCATGCCTGCTGCAGATACCTTGAGTCAGATGTTTTAGAAGCACAGGCAAGGGAGAAAGAATATTTCCATCTGCTCAGGATCCTGCCTTTGCCCATGGGCCACTTATAAGAGGACACCGTTGGCCAGGTCAGAGCCCATAAACACTCACTCTTAGCCATGGTGAGGCTGGCTGCAGACGCTGATGGGCTCATTCCCAGAGATGTGAAGCTCAACAGCTTTTTCCACAGTATCTTTGCCAGATCTTTGCATTTTTCACCAGGGATGCTGGCAGACAAGCCGTGTGCCCACATGCAGCTTTTCAGCAGCGGTGAACTTCTGGCATGGCAGAATTATAAATTCTCTGTTGAACTAAGGCTTAAATATTTTCTCTAACAATACCTGGCAACAGAAAGGACTTCTGGTGTTTCTCAGCAGCCATGCTGTGCATTCACTGCTCAGGCTGCAGTTGAACCAGTATCAGGTTTTGATGCTTAAAGCAAGTGTCAATTTAAAAATAATAGATAGAAGAATATTACTAAATGGCTGCATAAGAAAAAAGGAGGCTTGGTCCCCAGCCAGGGCAGCTGATGCATCTGTGAGATTTTGCTTGGCTGTGCAGCCTGGCTTGCCATGGGTCTCTTGTGTGACCAGAGCGCAGATGAGGATCATACATAGTAGAGCAGTCTTGGCTGAGCTCAACTTTATGCTCTGAAATAAGCTAAATTCAGCTCTCAAGCCCCCTGAGTAGGGATTATAGAATCTGTTTGTGATCACAAAGCACTACATAGTTGTAACTGTACACTTCTTATCTTATTTGCAATGTTGATACGAACTTTAATGAAAATGAGAAAAACAAAATGTTTCTCAGACATTCTGGCCAGCTCTGAAGCAATGCTTTGCATTATCTACCCAGAAAGAATAGCTCTATCAGAACAATAGCTTTTTTTTTTTTTTTTTTTTTTTAACCTCTTGAAAAATGGAGTGAAGATAGTATTTTATTTTTGGTTTCCAATTGGCTTCATTTTCTAAATGGGGCTCAGAACTGGAGAGTTGTGCCTTTTCTCTGGCCCTTATGGGGACCATGGTTCCTTCCTCTCAAATGCAACAGGGAAAGGAGGAGAAAGGAACTACTTTCACCAAAATGTCCCAAATAGGTAGGTCAGGCCCAAGCCAAGGAAAAGTGTAAAGTTCAGAACAGAGACCCACCAGCACATATTGACAGCACTTCCACACTGATGCATTCCCAGGGAAGACGGGAAAGGAAAGGATACCACGTTCTGGGCAGCAAACGCGCAGTCTTGCAGTCCATCCCACAGTGGTTCACTGCCAGGCTCCAGTCTGGAGACATCCATGTCCTCGCCGTGGTGGAGAAATCCCATATAGAGCTAAATGCACTCCATGAAACACAGGCTCCATCACCTGCCTGGTGGTCAGATCTCACCTCCTTGTGTAGGCAACATGGATATTGGCAACGTGGATGTTGGTAGCTTTGTGGCACTGGAAGGATAAACACATCGCTCCCCAGTCCTTCCCCTCCTCAGTGGTTCCACATGCTTTAACTCTTGTGCACCCCATTTTGGTTTAGCTCATGATGCACTGAACACGGGAAAGGAGCTGGAAGGAAGGATCTCCCTTCCCAGGTACATGGTTCCCACAGGGGGTTTCTCAGTGTCACCATCAGCCCTACCAATGCAGCTGGGTTGTCACCTCTTAAATGGTGCCATTGTTCCTGCCTCCAAAATAAAACAGACACAGGAGGCGTTTCTACCCAAAGAAAACCAGTTTCCACTGGTGACTTCTCACCCCTTGCTCGAGAATCCTCCTTCCTTCCCTTTCAGGGCCCCCGTAGCTTTCCTTTGTGCCTCTTCTAGGATGAAAAGAGGTAGTCATTGATTGTATTAATAATTCAGAGCCTAATCTCACAGACAGGTGTTCACGGCCCGTGAGGTGGCAATCTTTCATCTTGAGATCAGGATCAGCCAGATCTTTTAGAGGTCAAGGAAGATGGCTGCATCATGGAAAACGCCTTCAGAATAAGAGGTTTGGGTGATTCTTGTGCATAGATGAAAATGGCAAATGAAAAGCTCATGTGTCTCATGCTCTCCATTGCCCCTGCATTTCAACCTGGTGATGACCACAAAATCTTGAAGACAACTTCCACCGTCTTCAGTCAAGCTGTGGTCTGTGCCACACACCCCATCCTATCAACACTGCCCACGTCACCTGAACCCTCCTGCTCCTCAGGGCAGCCACTTGCCTCCTGTTGATGGATCTTGCACTACCATCCCTTTTCTCCCATGGCCAAGCTCCTCCTTTAACTGCCTACTCAGTTGTGTTGTCGTAATCATTTCTGGAAGGACAAAGTGTACTGGCAGTATTTGCTTTCCTTGTTTTGTGGCCAAGCAGGTACCTGTGCAGGAAGAGGGGTAAGGTGATCTTTGGTACAGGTAGGTGAAACTGGTCACAGGCACCACACTGGAGATTCCCAGGACAAGCAAAGAAAAGGGAAATCTGAATATTCGGGATTTAATTTTCACCTGGCTGTACTTTACACACTGGGAGCAAATTTACATCACTGCTCTTAGAGCCTGTCTTAAAGCCCAGTAGTCCATTCTCCATCGAGTCCTTCTCTTCTCTTCTCTTCTCTTCTCTTCTCTTCTCTTCTCTTCTCT
>JANVCC010000036.1:11081611-11295675 GCA_025345505.1 Todiramphus chloris collaris
TTTCTTTCTTTCTTTTTAAACTCTTCTTTCAGGGAGAGGATAGTGGTTAAAGCTCGAGCTGGATGGATGGGTATGGGGAGAGGGGCAGGATCCACAGCCCTGGGACTTTTCCAAATCCTCCCTGTCTTTCTCTGCATCTTCCCTTCAGGTAAGGAACACCCTCTTTATTTTGAAGATTTTTTTTTTCCCGTATTTCTCGCAGCCCTTGAATAGCCGCCTCCATTCCCCCTGTCTCTGGGCCTCTTTCTCTTTCCCTTTCTTTGCAGCAGTTTGTCACATGTTTAAAATAAGCAAGCGGGGCTCCGTTTTGGGGGGGGTGCGTGTGTCCCCACTGCCTTTCCCCCCAGCAGTGTCGGTGGGTGTTTTTCCTTGACCTCATCTTCTTTGTCTCCCTGCTGCCTCATCCCACAAGGAAGGAGATGGTCGAAATCAAAGCAATCCCCGGCGAAGGTTGTTTCTGACAGCGTCAGGCAGGTTACGTTGTTCTCCCGTTCCCGGGTGTGCTCTTGTGCCTTGAAAGGAAGAGAGGAGGGGTGGGGGAAAGAAGATGGGACCCACGCATGATGCCAGATTTCTGCCCTTGAGCGCACTGGGGGATCCCCTCTCCGAGCCCCCGAGAAGGGAAAAGCCCGAGAGCGGTTGCGGAGAGGGTGAATGCGGTCGGTGCTTTGTGATTTCGGGAAGATCGGGTGTCCGGGGGGGGGGGGGGGGGCGTTGCTGCGCGGCCCCACGGAGAAGGCAGCGCGGCCCCGGGGCTCACCTGGGCCGGGCAGCGCGGCGGAGGATGCGCGGGTGGCACGGAGCGGGGGTCCCGCTTCTCCCCGCCGCCCCATCCCCGGCCTCGGCCTGGGGCCAGGGCTGGTTAGGGACTCAGCACCATTATTTCCTTGGCAAAGTGGCTTCGGCCGGGCCGGGAGCTGTTGTGCTGTCCGAGGGCGGGATGGCAACCAAATGGTCCCGCAAGCATCGGCTGCCCGGCCGAGCCCTTCCCCGCTCACCCCCGGCCGCTCGCACCTATGGCTGGGCTCGGCCTCCCCCCTCCCCAGCCCCAGTTTGTTTGTATTGTGTCAGAAAAGGAGAGAATTTCAGAATTACAGCTGAAAACGCCATCTGTTTCCAATGAATCCCCCATAGTTTTTCACAATGTTTTTGGCAGATCTCTGCCTGCAAATTCCTTCAAGCCCTGAGTGCTTGTTTTTGTTGGGGGAGGGGAAACCCAGTCCACAGAGGCGGATTTGTTCCTTCCAAAACTCTCCAGTTTCTTTACCTCCTTTTTTTTTTTTTTTTAACTTGCAAGGGGGGTTGGGGGGGCGGAAAAAGGAGAGAAATCAAGAGGGAGAAAGAAAAGCCCAAACGCTTAAACCTCCTGGTTTATATTTTCATTTTAGTAAAACTTTCCCTTTTTTTTTTTTAATAATTTATTAATTTTTAAATCGCCTCTGCCTTTCTTTTGCATAACCGTAGGTGAAGCAGTCTTGCACACACATGCAGTAAATAAATAAATAACTGCTTTACGCCCTTCCTCCTCCCTTTGCCCTCTTAGCCCTGTTGCAGGAAAGCGGAGCCTTTTCAGCGCTGCCCTTAGTACTGAGGTGCCCCTCCGGACCCCAGTTCTCCCAGGGGACTTCCCAGCACCCTGTCAGGCTGGAGACTGAGCCCCTTTCCTTTCGTTCTTTGTTTTTTGTCTCTTTCTGGAAACTCTAGGGCTGCTGTAATATGTGTTGCTTAATGCCCTTTTCGGAGCGTTTAGAGTTGCAAAGCGTTGAGGCTGTGAGATTTACGGTACAAGAAAGAACTTGATAGGAGATCTGGCTGGCTGCTTTGTTTGATTCTCCCTTCAACAGTCAAATAAGGTGCAAAGAACTGGCAGAACGAGGTGATCCAGAGCCCGCGGGAGCAAAGCGCAGGCGGAGACGGTGCTCCCCATGCACAGGGGCTGGGAGCGCGCTGGGGGCTTTCCGTGAAAGCTTTTTGGGGTGGGAAGGTAGGAAAACAAAAAAAAATAAAGGGAGGTTTATACCCTAGAATATCCTTTGCTCCCTTTTCCCTGTGCTTCCTGGGAATTTGTGTGTTCCCAGCAGGTTCTCAGCCTCGAGGAAGCTTTGCACCCCTCCTGAGAGCCCTGGGTGAGCGGGGCTGCTGGAGGCTGCCCAAGCGGGGTGCTCGGCATGTCGGATCAGTGCCTAGCCAAGTCCTGCCCTATTTATTTATTTGCTTAAACCCCCACCACACGTACACCTCGGGCTGGATTCCCGCTTGTGCTGCTACCCTGTTGATGGTTTCACTCCTGGGTGGCCCGTGCCAGCAAGCAGGCTTGGTCTTGGGACACCAGTGTGGGTCACCCTTGCATGGGTCAGGGTGACTGCCGAGGGTGGTACAGCTGGGCTAGGAGGTTTGGGCAGAGCAGGCCACTGCTGATAGTTTCCCTGGTAGAAGTCCTGCTCCAGGCCTGTGCCCTGTCCAAGCATTAGATGTTCATGGGCACTCTCTCAGCCTGATTTCCTGGGGTGCTCAGGCTGACCCCTCACTTGTGCCTCCCAGTATGGGCTGTGCTGAGTTTTCTTGGAAATCCTTTTGTACTTTCAAAATCTGGCCCTTTGTGTTTTGCCCCAGATGCTAAGCTTTGCTCTCTCCCTCATACTCCACTTTTTTTTAGTCTTTTTTGGTTTGTCTTCAGCTTTGCCGTTTTGGCTGTAATACCCTTATGCCTCCAAAAAAAAACCCAAACCAGCTGGGATTTTCTGCCCTTGGTCCATCGGGGCAGTGCGGTTGATTCCAGATAAGGATCCATCCCTACTGGAGGTGTACGGGATTGGTTGATAAATGGCTTTTGTCTCAGCGGCTGGGAGGGACGTGATTGCAGCATTAAGCTGAAATTGAGAAGGGGGGCTTAGGGGCTGTTAAAACAACACCTCCTCAGCGCTGTGGATGGGGAGCTGGGCTGGGGGCCGGGAAGGTGGCGGCAGGGGAGGGGCATGCCTGTGCAGGATGTTGTCAGGGCAGAGAAAAAGGGAGGGATTCAAACGTAAACCTGGAAATATTTTGGCTTCCCTATTTTGTTGCTCACTTGGAGCTCATCTCAGAACAGGGAGTTTTCTGCAGTTGCCAGCAAGGCTCCTTATGGGGCTGGAAGGAGGCACCTCGGGTTTAATGCAAATGGGGTGGATGTGTTGCTTTTTTCCACAAAAAATGCTGAAATGCCTGGTCCTTGGTTACTAGGAACAGGGGGATAAGAGTGACTTTAGGTTTATTGTGGCAGTAGCTGAGGTTTCCTTCTTTGTGGCCCAAACAGCTGTGCCAAGTCGGATGTGCACATGAAAGTGCTCACAGGGCTGGGCAGCCATAAAAACTTCCTAACCTGGGAGCTCTGCTCAGTCTCTGCACCAACCTGCTGTCCCCAGAGAGCTGGGCTGCAGTGCTGGATCCAGCTCTGGTGACAATGAGTTTCGCAATCTGTCTTCTGGCTCCTTGATGGGCACATCCCATAAAGCAGCCGTAGGCTCTGGAAGGGTGCTGGATGATCCAAGCGAGCTTCTCCTCAGTCCTTCAGGGAACCCCACAACTGAGACCTGTAAATCAAGGGATGAGTGTTATTGGGACAGCAAAGAAGGTCTTACCTAGACTGTGCTTTTCCCAAGAAAGGCTGGATCAGATGATCCTTGAGGTCCCTTCCAACCTGGTATGCTATGATTCTGTGAAGGTCAAAGATGACCGTGTTTGGTCCCTATGGATGGGTTTTATTTCCTTTTTCCCATGGGAGCAGACACCACACTTGGAATAAGAGGGACTGTGGGAACCCAGGACCAAAAGAGCATCGGGGTCCCAGGTGGTTTGGAGGCATCTGGGGTGAACTCGGGGCTGCTGCAAGCCAGGAGTGATGTGTGCTGGGGTGACAGGGAAGGGTTTTCAAGGTGGATGAGGGATCTTCAGAGATTCAGCTGTGGTGTGGTAGGCGAGGGGGTGCCCTGGCCTTTTTTCTGACTGTCCTGGCAAATTCTGTCTTGATGCTGCAGACCAGGAGAGAGCTGTGCAGGCAGGGCCCTGCCTGGCTGCGTGCGGCACCAGAGCGCACTTGTAAGAGGAGAGCCCCTAAATGCCTTTAAAAAGCTTTGTACCCTGCACTTGGCAGCTACTGGCATGAAAAGAAGAGGATATTTATTCCCTTGTCTGTGAGCTCTCAAAATAACAGGGCGTTCGATTGTAGCCTCAAGATTGCTTTGCACTCAAGTGCAGCCCGGCTGAGTAAATCACTGCTTCACCAGCTGAAATTCCTGCAGCAAGGGGGAGAATTGAATTATGGCCAACTGCAAAACCAGATGCCATCCCCTTGATGAAGTCATCGGGCTCTTACTGCGGAGAACAAGCTGGCTCCTACACACACGCAGCCCTCGTAGGCGCAGACTGAGCCGCTCTGTCTAACGGCCTGGCCGTGGAGCGCGGGGCAGCCGGGGCCTGACGTCCCTGCAGATGTGAGAACAGCAAGTCCTTCAGGGTGGAGCACTAGAAGGGTGTCGAGTCCCACTTTCTGCCGGCGTGAGTAACCAGGAGCATTTGGCCATTCAGTTCCCAGCAGGCAGAGCTATCCCTGCATATACCGGGGTTTTATGGGCCAGGCAGAGAGCAAGCTTCACTTCAGCCCAGAGCATTTTCTCCTCCCTCAGTTTCCTCTCCTTCCTGGACAGCTGTTGACTTTGGTCCCCAAAGCCCTAGTAGTGATCTATGGTGTTATGGTTTTTGGACAAGCTACCTTTTTTTCTTGCTGTGTGACACACTCCAGCTGTCCCTTTCTGAGATGATGAGGACATGTGGCAGGACATTTCAGGGACAGATCCTGGCTCTAGACTTTGCCAGCCCACAGTGATGTGAGAGCATCACAGCGCTGGGGAGCAGCAAGACTTGGGGGGGTAGATTCCAGTTAGAAAGTGACTTTTTCTCTTAAAATTAAAACCTGAGCCCACGGGGACCATCAGCCACATGCGTTTAAAAATAAACAGAAGGTCTGTAGCTGTGACCGAGGGATGGATACTGTGGCTTCTATGGAGCATGAGCAATGAGGAGCATCTCTGCTGCAGAGTGGGATGCCAGCTGGAGGGAGCGGATCCAGTAGATCCCCCGTGTCCCCAGGCACAGCTCCAGCATCAGTCAGGTGCCCATGTGGGGTTTTGGTGGGCTTGTGGAGCTGCTGCTTGCCAGCCGGGCAGCTGCCACCCCACGCCCTGTGCTTAAACCAACGCCTCCAATTGAGATGCCGCAATTTTTTTGGCAGGCATTTAATTGTATAAATTTGCCTCATCCAGATTTATGTGCTCCGGGCTTTTCTCCATCTCCTCGTTTCGTGTCTCATTTACCTCTGCGTTTGAAGGGCTGAAATTTCACAAGAGCACGGCGGGGATGATTATTCCTAGAGGGAATCCACACCTGTGAGCAGAAAGCGTTTCCCTGCCAGCCCCACCACGGCCGGGGCGAGGGGGAGGAGGGTGAGGGACCCGCTGCCACACCTGGGGGGCCCTCGGGCGCTGGTGGGTGGCAGCAGTGCCTTCAAAGGCACCCTGGGAAAACAGCTTTGGCGTGGGGAGAGCGATGGCTGCTGGAAACCCAAAACACTCAGCAATGGGGGTGGCTGGCAGAGGCTGCCTTGTCCGGGTACCACTGCTTCAGTGGGATAGGGACATGGGTTGTCTTGGCTGGGGGAGGAAGTTGAGGGTGATGCTTCATGCAGGGGATGAGCGAGCAAATCCGCCTCTCTTCCCACCGGGCTTGTCTTGGGTGAAACCCTTCAGACCCTCAGCGTCCTCGGCTGTAAAATGGATGACTCTCCGCAAGGAGATTAACCGGCTCTTGAGACTGTTGGTGAAAGCAACTGGAAGTTGCTGGGGAAGTCAGGTGTGCAGCTCCAGCACTGCTTCCCAGCCTGCAGCGTGCCGTGGTGGGGAGCCAGCTTTGTTAGTGCCCTTCTGCTGATAGAGAATCAGAGGACAGTACTTGTTTTCCTCCTCATCCTCCGTCCATCAGCTTGAGGTGGAGCAAATCCTGCATCCTCTGAATCATCCGCCAGCACTGCTTCCTCTGAGCAGGCGAAAGCCCGACAGCCGCGGCAGAGGCAACACTGAATCCCAGGATGAAGTTTAAGAAGCAAAACCTGCAGCTCTGTCGCTGCTTTGTCTGTAAACGCCGGTTCCTCCTTTCAGCCCATCGTGCCTCCTGAACTTGCTGTGATTTGCCAGAGCCGTACCGCCAGCCGCTCGCGGTCCCGGCTGTGAGCTCCACGGTTGATGCCCTCTCTGACGGTGTCTGCTCGCCTTCTCCCTGCACGGGGATGTTGAGATGAGCCTGGAGGAGCAGTGGTGGCCGGGAAGGCTGAGGAGAGCTGCATTCAGCCCCGCTAAGCATGCCGGGTCAGCGGTAAGCTGACTCTCTGAGCCAAAAGAGCTGACTAAGTGACAGGAACGATCAAGGGCTCCTTCAGCAGCATCCAGCCGTTCGTGCCGTAGCTGGTGAAGACACTGACTCTGCTTTTTTCCTGCCTGTGCTTGCCCCGTGTTTCCGCGACACCTGGAGAGGAGAGATGGGGGGCCGTGAACTCAGCGCTGAGGACAAAAGGGAGTCAGCCATGGTAGGTCCTTCAGATGCTTTAGTGATTGACATAGGTTGGAACGAGAAAACTCCATCTCCATCCCTTTTTTAACTTAAAAGGAACTGAAGAAAGCCTTTCCCCAGCATCCTCTCGAGCAACACGAGGACTGAATTGAAAGAAGCTGCGTGGATTGAGGTGTGCTCTTGGATCCATCTCGAGTCACTCTGTCATTACAGCCTTTGCCTGAATTTAATGCATCTGCTGCTTTTGACAGTGGAGGAGAGCACAAAGCCGAGGCCCCAGCGTGGAAAGTGGCCCCCTTGAGCCAACCTCCCCATGCACGCCCTTGCAAAATATGAGCTCCAGCTCTTTAAGAGAGTCAGGTTTATTTTTCTCCTTCAGTTCCCTCCTCTCGGTCCTTCCCCCACTTCAGTGCAACTGAAACCTGATCTAATCCCTTTGCACATGGGTAATTTATTGGTCTATTGGGCTTTTCTTGATGGCAAATTGCATTGTCTTTCTTCCTGGGTTGAGGCTTTGGAGCAGTTTGCTGCATTCCTGCAGCTCTTTTCTCAGGGCTGATCTTTCACACCCCCTCTGAGCACAGTCAAATCAGTTTATTGGGCCTCTTTGTTATGCAAACAAGGCAATAATAACCAGCCTATTATTCTGCAAGATTGTGCTTGATTAACAGTTCAAAGGAGGTCGCTGGAAGAGCTGGCGCTGCCATCGTGCACAAATCCTTTCATGAAGCTTGGGTCAGGTGGCCCTTGGGTCTTCCTCGCCCCATGGTGCCCTGTGGGGTTGCAGGAAAGCCACCCCTGCCCGTGACACCCCATCCATCAGGCCTGCGGACAGCACCGATGGGCTCGTTACTCTCCCTGGTGTGAGAAGGGACTGGTCGATGCTTGTCATAAAATAGAAGCACAGAATGGTTGAGGTTGGAAGGGACCTTTAAAGGTTATCCTGTTCAAGCCCTTGCAGTGAGCAGGGACATCTTCAATTACAGCAGGTTGTTCAGGGCATCATCCAACCTGACCTTGAATGTATCCAGAGATGAGGCATCTACCACCTCTCTGGGCCACGTGTTCCTGTATTTCTCCACCTTCATCATAAAAATTTTCTTCCTTCTATTTAGTCTCGCAGCCCACACAGGCACCAGGATGTGGGATCAGCATGGCTGGCACGTGGGATGGCTTCCGTAGACTTCACTGCTGGGACAGGGTCAGGGACAGTTTGAGGGGCTGGATGCAAAGAGGCAATGTCTTTCATCTCTTCTCGTTTTGCTTTGGACTCCCAAAATCTTGCTGGAAGAGATCCCATCAGCCAGGTTTTTGAGGAGCATTGTGACTTTGCATTTTTAACTCTTTTGGGGTCAGTTTGTTGCTGATGGTGACTGCTGTCCGCTCAGGAGCTCAGGCAGTCCACCTCTCCTTGCAGCTTGCAGATGTCGCTGGTGTTTAGCATCTCGGAGAATCGTGCCTTTCCTATTGAGGTGTCAGCAAAAATATGTTTATTCAGATTACTTAAATAAATATGTGTTTAGGAGCCTAAGTCGAGGTGCTCAGATGTGAGGCCAAAGGTAATTATGTTTTACTGTGTTCTCTGAAAAAGCCTTTTACTGCGTGTGTGAGGCTTGCACATCTACACTTCAATCCACACAGTTGGAAAGACGCGGGATGATGTATTTGCATCACATGTGGGTGATGAAATACTTTCCAGCCCGTTAGTAACCAAGAGGATATTAAACAACATCTCTTAGGAGTGAATGCTTCAAGATTAACAGGTCTGGTTAACACGAGTCTTCAAAAAATTGGCTTTTGCTTACTGAAATTAATTTCTAGTAATTCTCTTTGCTAGAGAAGTTAGAGAACAGATCAATTGTTGATTTTGTGCTAGTTCTCTGGGGGGAAAAAAAAAACCAACATAATTTGGGTAAATAAAATCCAGGTAACCTGACACCAGCTGAAAGGAAGATAGGGGGCACTGATAATTAAGAGGCTGTTAAAGTTAGATGTGTACATGTAATATGTTTGAACACTTAATTTAACAGTGTGTAATATTACATGCCGATGACAAGGGCAGAGCAGCAGGACCGGGGTTGTGTGATACCCCGGGCTCCCAAGCGTGTCAGAACTCACCAGGGTGGCTGAACCGTGGGATGCTTGCTGGACAGAGGACCAGTGCTTTGCAAACTGGGAACTCCTGGGGGGGAGGGAAGCAATGGCCAAAGAGAACATCTTGGTGCCCACTGCAGTGCCATGCCCCAGCGAAAGGGGTGACCTCAGGAGCACGGTGAGCGTGTGTCCCACATCAGTACCGCCCGTCAGGGTGGGAGGTTTTGCAGGAAACAAGCCTGCCGGGGAGGGGGAAGCTCTGATGGTGGGGCTGGGCAAACACCTTCCAGTGAGAACTTAAAAGTGCAAGCCGTTTAGCTTATCTAGAGGGGTTGAAGTCACCTGTTTGCAGGGTGTTTCGGGATGGAGGAGGGTGGTGGCATCACTCAAACTCGGGGCTGTCTCACAGATCCCAGGAGGGGCTTGCTGGGTTCCTGCTTGAGAGGGATTTGTTTCTGTGCTAAGTCATCTGTGGCTGAAAAACAGATCCATTGTGAGTCGATGGAAAATAGATTATGTGAAATTGAATAAACATCGTTTCTTGGCCCGGGTACAAATGAGCCTGCACCACTGTGCCAAAGCTGCTGCCAGAGGGGACAAGGCAAGGCGTGCTTGTTAGGAAGGGCAAGAGGGTCCCGTTTGCTCTCTTCCACAGCCTTTATTGGCCATGGTCGAGGTTTGCCAAACCCCGGGGCCAGCGCTGTGGTTGGAGACAGGTCTATGGGAAAGCCCAGGCGCGAGCAGCCCCGCTCGCACACGGCCTCTGCGCTGCGGCACCTGGCTGTGCAAATCTGGCCATATATGGGGCCCTGAGCAAAACAGCAGAGAGGGGATGGGTGCCAAAACTGGAGCGATAACATCTTACAGAAGAACGCTCCCCCTTCAGGCCCAGGGAGGAAGGAGATGGGCTTCCCTTGACCTCCGTTTCCTTGGGGTTTTCTTCAGCTCAGTACCTTATAAAGTCACGCGTGACCCTGGGCAGCAAGGGATGCTCATCACGGGGATGCGCTTAGCACCCAGTGTCTGGGGGCTCTTTGGCAGGACCCCGCAGCTCACGCCTGCATCTCCTGATCCAAGCGACTGAAGCATGTCCTTGGAGACCAACAAGCTATGGCTCCTAAAAAACTCCCCTCGACACAGCAGCTGAAGGGCTTCAGCAAGCCAGAGTGCTGCAGCCTGGGCTCTGCAAGCTGCTTGCTGGATGGGATGCTGTGCACAGCGTGTCCCAGTGCCTTACCTGTCAGGTGAAGTGGGGTGTGTGGCTCCTACATGTCCAGGGACGTGTCCTCCGGCTCCTCCTGGGGCTGTGCTGGCAAGTCTGTCTGCAGTGACAGCGCGTTGGGCCGCACGCAACCTCAAGGCATCCTCGAGCTGTACATTAGCATAACTACTGGGAGAGCAATGATTTTAATTGCTTGATGCCACAACTGTTTGGGATAACTGGCGGTGGTGGCACTGGCCGTGCTCCTGCAGCCTTTTTTGACTTCTGCCTTCCACTGGGAGGGCCCTGGGGCATCTGCAAAGCTACGCTCACAGGCTCTGAACAGAGGGAACGAGGTGCAATTTCCCTTTTTCCCACCCTGATAAACACAAGCTTCTCACCCCAAAATGCCCCACTTGCATTCCCCGTGCCAGCAAACTGGCTCCTGTCACTTTGGCTGTGCCACTGTGTGCAGTCGCCTGCATTAAATACCATCCCTTCCTTCTCCGTCCGGGTTTAGGCACTGTGCTAGCTATGGCATCTTGCAACAGCCACGTTTGAGCAGACAGCCTGCAGAGCCAACGTGGGCAGTGCTGGGGAGCTGGGCTTTTCTGCGTGCTGGTAACGAGACATCATTTGCATCGTGTCTCTGATCTAGGAGAAACACGGAAGAATACAGACCTCCTCGAGCCAGCTGGCTGCGATGGGAAACCCATTGATAAGCAAAATCTCTTTGGTGGAAAACCACACTCTTGGGCTGGAAAGGAAAAGGATATAAAATAGTAAATATTTTTGAATTTGATGGCGAAGGCTTAGCAGAAATGTCAGCCCGCATCCCAGATCAAAAACTTAGCAACTTACCTTTGGTCAGCGATGAGGTAAAGGTTTTTCCGAGGTGCTTCTTGCAGGTTTTAGTGGGGTGCTGCGAAAACAAAACAGCTCCTGGGTTCTGGGTGCTGTTGCTAGCATCCGAGTTTATTAAACGTGAATGTTAAAACTGTGAGGAACCTGTCACCATTTCCTATTTGACTTCACTCTTCTTGGAAGGGGAGAGGAGAGAGGCTTGTTTCTTAAAGCCGGCGTGCTTAGTGTTTTATAGCCTTGGTCTCTCTTTCTGATTTTCCAGCACCAACTGTGTTTAGGTTTCCAGCGCTGTGATGTTTAAAACTAAAACATACTGTTTTCCCTGAAACAATACTGGGTTTTGTAACTTTCTTTTTAAACAACTCTGAAATGGTTTTGGCACAGATCCCTTGCCAGCCTCCTTCTAAACAAACCCCGAGACAGGAATATACGTGTACGCCGGCGAGAGGCACCACGAAAGCCTCTGGAAATGGTGGGGCTTTTCTTCTCACCCTTCTGCTGCCATTTGTGCCTGAGCCCATCCTGTTTCCAAGCCCTCCGAGGGGGTTGATTAAGAGGAGAGGAAGGAAAACGCCATGAATTTTAAGTGGTGTGAGCCTCAGTTCACCCAGCAAGACTCCAGATTGGCAGGGGCAGAGCGGTGCCTGCGATGCTCGGCGATGGCCCCGTGCTTTTTGCACGGCTGCTTTCAAGTCTGCTCCAGGAAAGCCACGCTGCCTCGGGGAGCAGACGTCGAGGGGGGTGGGGGGAACAGGATCTGAATTTTCTTTGCCTTCCTCTGCCTTGCCAGGGAGCGCCAGAGCTGCAGCTGAGCCCAGCAAAAGCCCTGCCGCCTTCGGCTTCGCCTCTGCGTGGGGTGCGAAGGGGAGCGCGGGCTCTGCTGGCATCCCCCCACCCTGCCGCGCCGGTTTTTCTCCTCCACCTCTTGTTCCTTCTCTCCCAGCCAGGCCGTGCTGGGAAAAGGGCTCCCGGGGCTGGGCAGAGGCACAGGGCAGGCAAGAAAGAGGTTGTTTTGGCTCCTGCTTCTTTCCGGAGGCACGGGAACGTGGGCAGGGTTGGTCAGGGAGCAGATCCTGCTCTAACCTCTGCACATCAGCATGTGTCTGGGGCACAACGGTCATGCTGGGGCTGGGTTTCCCCGTGCCCACGGTGGAGGAAACGGAAGGCAGACAGATTTTTGCCCTGGTAGAGCTAAGTCTGGACATGACGCACAGTAACTGCTGCGGCACAGAGCTTTGAATGTCAAACGCTAAAGAGGCACTGAAAACCCCATTGCATCTCCCCCCACGTTCATGGTCTTGCCTCATGCCCTTACTGAATACATCCCATTCTTCCCCACCCCGGTTTTTCCCCTCCAGGAGCGTTCATCTAAAAGCTGGATGAGCTTTCCCTTCTTGGCTTCAATTGGGGCAGATTCTGTTGGTTTCTTTGATGCGCGAGGGTGGAGTCATGTGAGAGGGTCACGTCTGGTGAGCACGGTCCCGTCAGGCGGTAGAGTCAATGTCATGAGTTTGGGCTGCGGCAGGACACGGACCTCTTGCTAGGGATGGAGTTAGCTGTCCCACGGGCGAGTGGGCAAGCACTGACCACCTGCTGTTTTCCTCCCCTCCCGCAGTGACGTCTCCATGCAAGATCCTCAAGTGCAACTCTGAATTCTGGGCGGCCACGTCGGGCTCCCACCACCTGGGCGCGGAGGAGGCCCCCGAGTTCTGCACGGCGCTGCGCGCCTACGCGCACTGCACCCGCCGCACGGCCCGCACCTGCCGAGGAGACCTGGCCTACCACTCCGCCGTGCATGGCATAGACGATCTCATGATGCAACACAACTGCTCCAAGGATGGCCCCACATCCCAGCCCCGCCTCCGGACGTTGCCCCCCGGCGATAGCCAGGAGCGTTCCGACAGCCCCGAAATCTGCCACTACGAGAAGAGCTTTCACAAACACTCGGCCACCCCCAACTATACCCACTGTGGGCTCTTCGGGGACCCCCACCTCAGGACTTTCACAGACACTTTCCAAACCTGCAAGGTGCAAGGGGCTTGGCCGCTCATAGACAATAACTACCTGAACGTCCAGGTCACCAACACGCCGGTGCTGCCTGGCTCCACGGCCACCGCCACCAGCAAGGTGAGCCTCGGGCATGTCCCCATGAGCAGAGGTGGGCGAGGGCAGAGGCACTTCTGAACAGCCCTTCTTTCCACCGTCTCTCTCCTCCACCATTTGCACATCTCCTTGGGGAGGGTAAGGCCGGGTGGGAGCTCCTTTGAATCTGAGCTTTTGGCCCTGGACGTTGAATGCCCATCCTGCCTTTGTCCCCACCTTCACTTAAATGGCCTGTGGTTTCTTCCTGAGTACATCCAGCACCATCACGGTTAGCAGGCTGAGATGCTGCAGCTCAGAGTGCCATCATGGCTAAAGTAGGGGATAAGGAATTAAGAGGGCTCCTACCTGTGGGACTCCAGGTTCCTGTGAACGGCCAGGTCAGGAATGATGGTGACACCCAAAAGTCCAAGCAAACCCAGGACTGCCCCCCCAAGGAGGCTCCAGCTTGCAGGGAAAAGCTTGAAGTAAGCCGAGCTTCTCACATTGCCTTCCCCTCTGCCCAGGCTTGTAGTTGTCTCTGTGGTTTGCAGCCAAATCGAGGTATTTGTGGGGCACGGTCTGTTCTGGAGGTGCTTTGACAGCCTAAATAAACGTCCTGAAGGTACAAGGCAAACACTGAGAAAACCTAAGTGAAAATACACTGCTGTGATGCAGCAAGGCTTGTGTAGAATGGCCTCAGCTTCAGGAGAGACCTGGAGCTGATGAGCTGTTACATTGCTCCATGGTGTACAAGCTCTAAAGCTAACGGGCAATTTTTCGTGCCAAAAAAATTGGGAGGCTCAGCAGGAGGCACCCTCTTGCTTTTGGAAGGTGTCCTGTCCTATCCTGCTGCATCTGGGAGTTCTGCTTTTCTCTGCATGTGTGGAGAGAGAAGCACATGTAGGACAGGGACTGCTGCTCAGCTCTGGATGTGACCTTCTTAGCTTGAGCTGGCATTTTGGCTTCAACCTGTCCCTAATAAATCTCCTTAAAGATACTTAATGATGCTCTCAACTACTTACCTACCAAATGACATCGAAACCTGCTGAAGCTTGCAAGGAAGTCTGGCTTGAGGAAAGTGGTCCTTAAGGACCCCAGGGACCTGCAGTTTCTAGGCTGGATCTCAGGATCACCATCTTAATTGAGCCCTTTCAGCTGTTATCTGCCTCACAGGCTTGTGGTGAGGAGGGATTAGTCATGAGATCTGCAGCACGAGCTGTGGAAAGCGTTACTGGGTCATTGCTAGAGGACCATGTGCTGTTGGAAAGGGTTGGGGCTTTTCGGTCCATGGGGCTCTTTGTGGTTTTGCATGATGTTCTCTGGTCTACCCTTCTTCCTCCAGCCAGAGGCAGGGCTGGACCAAGAGGAGGTAGCCAAAGGTCCATGCAAGGGAAAGTGCAGCCTGAAACCCAGGGCATGGTGGTCCTCATGACATAGCTGAGATGGGGATAGCAGGGCTACCACGGAGCTGGTAGCAGCTGGGCACTCAGGAGTGGGTGGAAGAGAGGGACATTGTCAGGGCTCTGGACAGCTCCTCACCAGCACCCCTGGGAGCAGAGCTGCTGGGAGCCACCACTGTGCTCAGCCCAGTCCTTGGGGAGCCTCTGTTTTTCCCTTCATACCCAGCCCTGAGGTGTACCTGCCCTGTAGCTGCTGGATCCATCTCTCCTCCAGCGCTGTCCCACTCTGGCCAGGTCTCAGGCTGCCCTTTCACGGGGCCCATGTGGCAGGCAGTCCCCCTTACTGCTCCTCCCTCATGGAAAGAGGTGCAAGAGGAAGAGCAAGTCTGCAAGAGGTGAAAGAGGAAGCATAGTTTGCATGGGAAGAAGAGCAAGTTGTTTTTTCTCCCATGCAAACTTTGCTCTTCCTCATCAAACCTTTCCCTCAAAGCTAGGTCAGCAAGGGAAGACCAAGTGCTGTGAGGTCCTACCTCCAGCAAGGGACCTGTATTTAAACTCAGCTAAGGGTAGAGAGCTCTCCTGGGCTTAGTCCACACCCATACCACCCCTAGAAGGTCCTGCCCTCTCAAACATGCTGAACACATGTGTGTCTGTGTGGTGGGGATGGAGCACGACATGTTCTGGGGCCCAGAGGAGAAGGCTCTGTGGTCTGTGAGTGGCCAGGGAAAGGAAGAGGTCCAGCCACTGGGATTTAAATGCCATGGGAGCCAGAGGAGAAGCTTCCCCGCCTCTGAGAGAGTCGGGGCTCATCCGCCTCTGCCATCTGCCAGGCCCTGGAGGCAAGACAGTGCTGCATGCACAGGCATGCTGCCACAGGGCTGCGAGTAGCGATATTCTGCCCAGCTACAAGGGAGCTCCTCTGGGGCTTGGAGATAACAGCACAGCTTCAGGTGGTACATTCAGTCAAGCCTCTGGGTCTTGACTCCATACACAGTGTCCTCATCCCTGTGCTGAAGCAAGATGACCGTGTCTGGATGGCTAAATGTTGGGGCAACTTCTTAAGAATAAGCACCTACCCGTGAGCTGAAGGCCGCACTCTTGGGCAGGCTGAGCAGACGGCTCCTCCAGCTCCCATGCCGCTCCTCGTGGTGGCCGTACACTCTCAGGTGGTCATTGCTGGTTGTAATCCTGTTCCTTTCTTTCCTCCTCCACAGCTCACCATCATCTTCAAGAGCTTCCAGGAGTGCGTGGACCAAAAAGTGTACCAGGCAGAGATGGACGAGCTCCCCGCTGCCTTTGCCGATGGTTCCAAGAACGGCGGAGACAAGCATGGAGCCAACAGCCTGAAGATCACTGAGAAGGTGTCGGGCCAGCACATCGAGATCCAGGCGAAGTACATTGGCACCACCATCGTGGTGAGGCAGGTGGGCCGCTACCTCACCTTCGCCGTGCGCATGCCGGAGGAAGTGGTCAATGCCGTGGAGGACCGGGACAGTCAGGGCCTCTACCTGTGCCTCCGTGGTTGTCCACTCAACCAACAGATTGACTTCCAGACCATCCGCTCGGCTCAGGCCACAGAGGGCCGTGCCCGTAGGAAGGGGCCCAGCCTGCCGGCCCCCCCTGAGGCCTTCACCTATGAAACGGCCATGGCCAAGTGCAGGGAAAAGCTGCCTGTGGAGGACCTCTACTTCCAGTCCTGCGTCTTTGACCTGCTCACCACAGGGGACGTCAACTTCATGCTGGCTGCTTACTATGCCTTTGAGGATGTGAAGATGCTTCACTCCAACAAGGATAAGCTGCACCTCTATGAAAGGACACGGGACCTGGCCCCGGGCAACGCAGCTCCCTCGGGGACCCTCCCTGTCCTCTGGGTAGCGTTGCTATGTTTGAGTCAGTGTTGGTTGTGCTTGTTGTAGAGGTTTGCTCCTTCGCACCATGGAGCGAGGAAAGGGGAGCAGGAGGGAACCAAGGATGAGATGACAGTGCTGGACAGCAGGAGGTTGGATGTCAGAGCCGCATGGGTTGTCCTCACATCTCAGCTCTTCTCTGTAGCACCAGGTCCTCCACTTTCCCAACACTCACCTAAGAGGAATATGCTGCCAGTGGGACCAGACAGGAGTTCTTGTTGGACTGTACCTTGTCTGGACCTTCCTCACCTCCTCCTCCCAGTAGTTGTGAGTGCCAAGAAGACCCCACCTCCTTGCACCGCTCCCCCAGGTCCTGAAAACACATGTGGTGACTGACGTTAGCGTGCAGGAATGTGGCTTTGTCCTCGGAGAGCAGAGCCTGCAAGGAGGACACAGAACAGTGAGATGGGGCCAAGCTCGTC
Source organism: Todiramphus chloris collaris (assembly GCA_025345505.1). NCBI lineage: Eukaryota > Metazoa > Chordata > Aves > Coraciiformes > Alcedinidae > Todiramphus > Todiramphus chloris. The sequence goes on from JANVCC010000036.1 coordinate 11,098,179, forward strand.
CAGCACAACAGGGCTGGGCTTTCTGCTCTTTGGGCACGTCCCACTCTGCCCACAGCCCCATTGTTGCAGAAAGTGGTGCAGAGGGGTGAAATGTTGGGGAGTAGTCCCACAGTTGCCCGGCTGCCAGTGCCAGGCATCATCTGAGTGGAAGGAGAACTCGTTCCTCAAGCTTCAGCTCACGTTCGCTGTAGTTCAAAGGGCATCTCCTGTTTCAGCCAGTTCATTTGGCTGATTCACTCAGTAGTCCTATTCCTGGCTCCCTTATCTCCGCTTGGACACACCAAGGACTCCTGATGGCAACGGGAGAAACCTGGCCAGTATTCAACCGGTTTCTGCAACTTCTGCCCAGCGTTGGATGAATTCCTCACACCGTTTGCTCTCTGGTCCCCTAAAACTAGCAGCAGGGAGGCTGCTCAGTGGGAGACCCAATCTGCACCTCCCTCCAGCCCTGCACCCTCTTGGCCTGCCCACAGCTCGGCCAGGCCCTGGGATGGAGCAGGAGCATCATGCTCTGTTTGTTTGCTGCTAGGTCTCTGCTCTGCTCCTCATCCTGGGGCCGTGACTTGCAACCCCATTGCAGACCAGTCGCACCTTAAGCCCTTCTGGGCTTGAATCAGAAATGGGGCAATGTTAGAAATCCAGCCAGAAGATGGGATGCAGCAGAGGACCCCCCAGCTGCCTCCAAATATCTGACTGTTCCCTGCCTCAAAACCTTCGATAATCTCCTTCCCCCACCACATAGTGCTGCCTGTCTCCTCTCCATGTTCCTCTGTGGTTCACCTCATCACTCACTGAGCAGCAAGACCACCTTTGGTCTTTGTCTTGGAGACTTCCTGATGGGTTTCCCCTCCTTTCCTCAGGGGGAAGTTCCAGAAACAAGCCCTGAAAACGCATGTCACTCTTGGGGGCACGTCCTGCTCACGAGGGAGGTCTCTGGGCATGATGAGACAAGCTAGCACCAAACGAGGTGGGAACAGGCTACATTTGGCAGTTTGAACTGGCGCCAAGAGGCAGCCTGGTGTAAATATTCGACGTTGACTATTCATTGTGTCCTAACAGCTCTAGAGCTCCATTTGTAAAGCAGCAGAAAAATGCAAAATTGTGTCAATGGATGTAATTTATATTGTCTCTTTAATATATAGAGCCCTGGCATTGATCTCGTGTGACTGTACAGATGAAGAGATGTAATTGGTTTCTAAATGTTTAAGGAAAAGAAAAGAAACAAAAATGAAACAAAACAAAAAAAAAAAAAAGGGAAAAAAAAGAAAAAGAAAAAAAGAAAAAAAAAAAAAGATGTGTTTACTACTTTGCTCCTTGCTTTGTTTGCTGGTGCCCCAGGTGTTCTGTTTAGGGAGACTTTGAAATAAGGCTGTGACAGTTTGGAAGGCTCCGAGGAGAGCGACCACTGGACTGCGGCACAGGACAGTTTAGTTTCCCCACGATGCACTAATTGCTCAGCCAGGCTGATTTGGACTTTTTGTTTCCTTTGTTCAAAGAAAGAATCAAGTTTTTTTCTTCCTTCTAAATTCCCAAAGGCAAGCCAGGATTTGTGGCTGGGTAAGAGGAAACATTTGCACCTTTGCTGTGTTACCCCCTAGACACCAGCAACTGTGCAAACCATCCCTCAAGAAGACGTGGCACTTCTCAGTCTTAGCTGGCCAAGCCACGACGCGTCAACAAGTCAGTAACTTACCTTCAGACCTACCTTTTCTATATGGTGATCACCCTGTGGTCCTCTGCACTGTGGTTTAGGGGTAACGTCCAGCCAAGGAAAGTCCTTTTGGCAATGGCGTGGCTCAGTCCCGCTGTCCAGGTGAGCACTCCAGTGGTGGCCGGTTGTCGTATGGTGGCTGGAGCATCCCTGTTTTAGAAGCAAACAGTGAAGCACTTTATTTTGGTTGTGTTTGACCCGATTCTGGATAAAGGTGAAGTGTGGCCAAGAAAGACCCGATACTTGGAAACAACAACAAAAAAACAAACACGTAGGCAAAGGCAGGGGGGAGGTCGTCACGAGAAGGCCGCCCCCCACCTCCTCCCTGCGTCGAGACCCACGGGAGTGTCACCACGTGTATATACTGTAAATTATTTATTGAGAGAAACACAAGTAAAGTTTGAGGTTTTTTGACAACAAACGAGTGGGTCTCGGTTTGTTCCCGGGTGTGCTGGATGGCGCTGCTCTCCACGCAGGATGCGAACCTGCCCCATCTCTCCATTGCCTCTGAAGCAGCTTCTTCCACCTGTAACCCTTGGAGAGCTCATTCCTGTCCTAAATTCTCCTGAGAATCTCACTCTGGAGGTTTATTTATCTACAGCCAAATGAGAAAAATAAAAAGGGGGGTGGGGGGAGAGAAAATACAGACAATGAACTATTGGAGCCTCACCTCACTGGGGAGGGAGATGAGCAGCAGTGGGGTCCCAGCAGGTAACCATCGCCCTTTCCCTGCTCACCCCAGCAGCTGGGATGTGTACCCCACTATTTCCCTTTCCCGCGATCTCACACCGCTCCCGGCCCCACTTGGGTCTGTTACTGCCCTCTAATGAGGGAAACCAGAACTGCAATTGTTGTTAAATTGCCTTTTTTGAAAAACTGAAAGACTCCTTGGCCCAGCAGCTGAGGCCCGGGAGGGACACAGTCAACAACTAAGAATACACACTATTTGGGCAAATCATGAAAAAACACGAGAGATCTGAGACCCAACCTGCTCCTCCAGAGCCCTGAAGAATTGGCAGCTTTTGGAAAGAGCCACATCTACTCCCTCTGCCACCACTTGCACCAGCTCATAAGAGCTCAGCTTTGGCCAAGTCTGCAAATCATGTAAAAACTGCCCAGGGCTGGGGCATCTCCCTCACCCACTGCCCTGCCAGGAGATCACCAGTGGTCCCCTGATCACCAGCCTTGGGCAGCAAGAGAACGCCTGCATCTCCTGGTGGGACCAAGTGCTGATGGAAGGGATGGTGACCACTGAGTGTCCAGGACACCCCATCCTCATTAATGGTGTGGCACTGAAGCTTCCCCAGGAGGTGAATGGGGAAGGCACAGGCCAGGCAGGGACACCAGGGCACAGAAGCAGTGTCAACAGCAGTGACCCTATGACATCTCTGAAAGGTTCAAATTGCTCTCCAGGTCATGTTCCACAGGCAGCGAGGGTACAGCCCCAGCTTCTGCAGGCAGCCCCTGGAGTCCAGGTCCTATTTCATCCTACCCTTCTGAAGTACCTTGTCCTGTGGGGGATGGCTGCTCAAGTGCCACGGCCTGATGTCTCAGGTACGGTTTCAAGCCCCATTTTGTTCTGTGCCTGCCCATCCCCTGGGCTAGGCTGCTCTGAACTTTTTACATCAACCACTCAAGGTGAGCAGGGACACAGTGGCCACTCGGCCACTGTTTGCATCCAGCTGTCTGGGAATAACCACAACTGGAGAATATTGTTCACCAAAAAGTGGTTTTTTGCTGGGAACCAGCTGCCCTCTAGAGGGTCTGCTCTGGCACAGCAAAAAGGAAAAGGGGGGCTTCTCAGCCTCCCCGTCCCCTCACTGGTCTGGGGGACCCTGCTCCCTGTGGCTGCACAACAGCTTTTGCTGACCACCTCGGGCAGTGGGTCCCCTCGCCAAGGTAAGCCCACAGCTCCAGCCCACGCAGGGTGGACACAGCCCAGCACCCTGGGATGGCCACAGCGCGGCATGGACCATGTCCTTATGGAGGAGACGCTCCTGTGGGACCAACCTGCAGAGATGCAGAGGTTGCATCACACCAAGAAGACACATCTACATGGGCTTGGACAATCTCAGGATCTGTTTGTGCTGCGGACACGGGTTGGCAGGGGGGTGCTGGGCTGAGCACCACAGGGGAACCAATGCCAATGTCCTCCAGCACCAGGGTATTCTTACCTGCCCCACTGCTCTGGCTCCTCAGGCCCCTGCTTCTCCAGCTTTCCCGTGGGTATCCCTGGATAAAAGATGAGTCAGTGCTGAGTTAAAAAGGTCACCTGCCTCACATCGGTTCACCTCCTTCGCTCCAAGCAGAGACACCCACACCAGGTCCCCCTAAATCCCTCTGTTCCTCCCTTCCAGCCGAGCCCCCTCTCCCTGCCACAGCCCCACAGCTACCAGCCAGTCACTCTTTCCATTAGGAAATCCATTTTTCAGGGGCATGTAACTCAGCTGTGAAATTTCACTCTTGGCTGAAACTTGGCTCAGCTGAGAAAGGGCTGGACCCGGTGGCTACAGGTGCGGAAAGCCCTTTTTACAAGGAGCTCTTGTAACCTGGGAGAAATGACTTCAGTCCCTGCACCACATCTTGCCATGTGGGCCTCAGTGTGGATGGATGGATGGTAAAGACCAAAGCAAAGCAGCCTGCAGGATGCCATCACATCTCGCCCAGGGAAAGGGGAGAGGCACATCCTGCCAAGAAGGGGCTGGGGACAGAGTAGAGAACTCCACTGATGCGGTGGGAGCAGCACTTTTCCTAGAGAAAGAAAGAGGAAATTTCTCCAGAAAAGGTCAAAAAAAGAAGTTTACACCCCCACAGAGATCCAAAAAAGATGGTGGTTGGACAAACACGTAAACAATCCGTATCCTCCCAGTGAAATCCTGGTGAAAATGGGGTGAGGAAATGCCCAGCTTCTCCAGATCAGGTGGAAACTCCCATCCCAAGGAGTTTCCAAGTCGCTATCACCGCAGACTGTGAAACTATGTAAAACAGCCAAGAAGAACATGTTTATTCCTGCACACTGAAAACACCCATCACGGCGTGCCCATGGCTTGCAGGAAAGGGCCCTGGGATCCCAGAACAGCCCCAGTTCCAGGTGCTCACCCCGTGCTTCCACCTGACAGCCCTTCTCCCCACTGCAGACACACCACGCTGGCCCGGTTCTGAAAATCTCAGTAACACTTTTTAATATACAAGAATCAAAAGTACAGCAGTTTTACAATGTAGGAAAATTTAATACATACTATATAAACAACATATTTACATCAGAAATCACTAGGACAGTGGCATTTTTTCACAAATATAAATTAATATTAATTACTGTTTTTAGTCAACAGGTTTAAAAGTCCACATTTTTACAGTAAGAGTCCTTCTCTCCCCGGAGGGGAGGTGGAGGTCAGGAGGAAACGGGTGAAAGGAGAATAGTATTTTTGTGTGGATCACTTAAAACTGTTCACATAAGGTCTACCATTAAGCATCCATTTTGGTTGGGCACCACATCACCTGTCCCTGCAGCAGGTTTCGATCTGCAGGGCTTTCATCATGTGAATTCACAATTTTACACCATTTCCAAAGTGGTCAGGCTGAAAAACTCTTGTTTTTTTTTAAAACCCCAGCAAGTTGCTACTTTTTCCTGCAAAGAGACTAGAGGGAATCCTGCAGCTGATTCAGAAGGAAGAGCTGTACCAGAAGTTGACACAAACACCACAGTGAAGTTTATGGCTGTGGACCTGTCCCCTCCGATCCCGCTCACATCCAAGTGACCGTGTCTGGTTATGGTCCCTGTGTTGAGGGGACATGAAATGCATGTGTGTGTGTGTGCGCATGCGCTCAGGGAGGACTTTCTCCCAAATCTAGTTCTTCAGCTTCATTAAAGCCAAACCCAGCGAAGATCCACCCACCATGAGTGAACAAAAGTATGTGACTTGAGTATCAGGCTAACATGACAGTGGGGACAGCTCTTTGGTGGCTACGGGTAAAGCTTTTGCTGTTGCACAAGAAGGAAACCCAACCGACCTCATACCTGGAATCCAGGACCAGCAGAAAGCCCCGTGTCCGCACAGAGAAAACGCCTCTTGCTGGGGTTCAAAGTTTTCCTGCACCAACCGTAACACTGGTCACGGGCCAGTACTACCTTTTGCTACAAGTGTATGGCACGAACTTTCCACCACGATAGCACCGCTTGGTGAACAAAAAGAGCAATTCTCTTTGCCCCTCCGAGGTTTCTTCCATTTTCACATTAAAAGCTAATAACTTTGAAAAGAAAGGACCTCTGTTGAATACCACAGCAAGCGCGCCCGCGATCACAGCTTAGTGAGAAACGCGGCGGGGACGCGTTACCTCAACGCCTCCCATCGCCCGGCAGCTCCAGGGGGGACTGTGGAAGACTTGCCCTCAACCTCCTCCTGCACAGGTAAACACAAGTGGAACACGTTCTCGGGGCTGTGCAGTGCCCCTAAGGAAGCAGAACTGCCCGGCATCGGGTGACAATCTTGCAAAGAGCAAAAACAAAAGGGGAGGAAAACTCTTCCCGCGTGTCCCAGGGAAGCAGCGGGCTCTGGAAGGAGAGAGTGAGGGCAGCGATTTCAAGGGTTGTGCTGCATGGAGGGGGGCAGGGGGGTATTAGTGTCAGCTTGTGTGCGCCTTCCAAGGCGCTGGCTGGGGTCAGGAAGCCAGCCCTGAACAGCCATCTCCTCCCAGACATGTGGGGGAAGGACATCACAGCTTATTAGGGTCAGATACTGGCATTGTAATAGGAGGCCCGGCTTCTGTCCCCCACCAAAAAGAGGTGCCTGTAACAGCCCGGTCTTTAACACTGAGCTCTGGGAGATTGCGCATCCCCAGACACCACACTCTGGGCAGCCCAGCTGTTGGGAGAGCTTTGTGGTCTCCAGGGATGTGAGTCTATCAACACAGAACTAGGACCTGAAAAATAATCACCCAAGCTACTTCTGGCCAGCACTCTGTGCACAGCCCCTCTCACCACACCAGTCTCCAGGCTGGACACTCTTCTGCGTCATATGCTGTGGCTCAAACACTTGGAGGAGTGTTTGCTCTGAAGTCCTCTGAGCTGCAGACTCCTCTCTTCCCTCTGCCATGCTGGGCTCCAAGACATTTGCTCCAAGGGCTTTTAAGGATCCAGTCCTGAATTCTTCATTCTCTCCCTGCTCACTTAAGTGCTAAGCCCCCGGGCACATTTGCAATTTAGACAGACAGAAGGCCTTTCAGCTGGGGAACTGCTGGAACAGCAGCACGCAGGTCCTGATCAGCTCACTAGATCCCCGTTTAACTCTGCCCTACCATCCCTTATCCTTTGGTTGCGGTAAAGGGTTGTGATCGCTGTTTCGCAAAGCACAGAGAGAAATGACTTGCTCAGCGACTGGAACATTTCAGTGGCAGGGAAATTAGGAGCTTCAGGGTCAAAGGAGATTAGGAGCTCCAGGATCTCCAGATGCAGAGAGCCATCTTTTGACCTTGCAGTTCCCAGCCAGCATATGTTAGTTGCTGGACCATCCGAACGACCCTTATCAGAAGGGAAGAGGAGTTTTGTTATGAATTCCTGATCCATGCCCACTGGGGAATACTGTTCTCACCCCAATCTCTTCCTTACTGGTTAGAAGTGAACTAAGTGAACTAAGCTTTTGCTATAGAAATCTGTCAAAGCCCACCGGAGTCAAGATTTGCCAGTTCCAGCCCTGGAGATGGAAGGAAAGTCCCCCCACACCTCTTCTGTTGCAGGGGACATACCAACTATCAAAGCAGAGCCAGTTTCTTGAAATGGATAAAGACATGGAAATGATAATGTGGCCAGGGAAGCAATGGATTGTCACCAGCATGGCTCCAACTCCTTTGGAGTCACTCTGCAGGGACATCGAGTCCCTCTTTCAACCAAGCTCGGCTGAGGGACTCTCCTGTCCCTCCCTTGCATATATCCTCCCAGTGCCCTATGCTGGTTACACACAAAGCCCAGCTCAACCAGTTTATCCCCAACCCCAAAGCAGCATCTGTCAACGTAACATCAAGTCAGAGCAGGCACACAGCCTTCTGCACAATCCTAAGCAGCATCGATCCACCTTCTCGGTTTGGGGAAACACTGGCTGGGCAAAAATCCCTTGGGTCCACTGGACCAGGGAAAACCAACAACAAAACAAACAATGAGGCAGCAAGGCTGTTTCCAACGTTCAGTGGTGGAAGAGGGGAAAGGAAATGGGAATCCAAACGAAAACAGAGAGCTAGGGAAAAATCTTCCTCCACCTACTCCCCCAAAATCCTCCTTGACCCAGCAGGATGATAGCAGCATGTTCAGAGTTTCTGGTTGCTGGCTTGGAGAAACCAGCTGCTGTTGCATCAAACCAAGTATTTGACGTGCGCTTCCCCCCCTCAGTCACTTTATGCTTTCCGAATGTTCCAGTTATAATCTGGATTGTTTTTCTGTTCTAACGACCTATCCAGAGGTGATCTGTGATCGAGAGGTGACTTGGAATCGTGGGGGGATTTCTGAGAGGGGGGAGAGCGAGGGTCCGACATTGCAGAGTGAGGTGGAGGGAGAGGCTGTTTGTAATCTCCCGATTTGTCTGTGTGGAAGGACCGGTAGTGGTCCGAAGGTCCTTGGCCATGGTATCCCATGGGTGGCCTGTGATCAGACATCCGTCGGAAATCCTGCTGGTGGTAGTTCTGAGGCCTGAACTCATCGGATCGTCGACGCTTGGAATCGTGGTGGTGCCTGCAGGGAGAAAACAAACAGATGGAGATCAGCTCCCCAAGGAAATCCCGGCCATCGCAGGCGGGTGCAGCGCTGCAAACTCCTGCCAGCCTGTCTGAGATGAAAAGGAATTACCTGTCATAGTAATCTCGGTGGCCTCTGTGGTCTCGGTCACTGTTGTACTGTTCGTACGGCCTCTTGCGGGAGAGGTTATTTGGTCTGTAGTTCCCAGAGCTCCGGTGGGGCTCTCCACGAGATCGCCGATCCCCGTAGTGGTGGTCCTTGTACCAGTGCTGCTCATACTGGTGATGCCGCTCCCCACCCCACATCTGGTTGCTGTTGCCACCGTAGTTGAACTTTCGATCCCTTTGCCATTCTCCTCGGTCTGTAATGAGGAAAGCACCAGGAATTGTCTTTGGTAATTTAGTTTAAGGCTATTACTTTGCTAGAATGATGAAGAAATTAGAAGAATAAAATTGGGCCTGTGTAGTTAGAGAGGAAAAAGTGAAAGGGGCAGAGCAATAATTATCATTTCTTGAGCATTCAGCAACCTTATTATGTCCTGTTCTTACACTCTTTTCATCACTGTACCATCAGGTTTTCTAGTCCAGCAATGAGCAAAGCGGTAATATATGTTCCAGCCCATCACCTTTAAACCTGACCAGCCACAAGTCCCAGAAGGATTTGTGTCCAAAAGCAAACAGCCATTAGGTTAGAAGGGGTGGTTTCCCCTGGCTTGCCAGAGCTCACCTGTGTTGCTGAAATGTCTCTTGTTTGGATGGCCGTAGTTGTCACGTGGGTGTCCGTGCATCTGTTGCTGGGCATGGGAAGGAGGCAGGTGGATCTTCTGGGAATGAGGATTGTGAGGCACGTGAGACTGGGACATCACAGAATCGCGGCTGGAGCCTGAAGGCTCTGGGCGGAATGGCTTCTTCATGCTGGACATGTCCTCTTTCTTCTTCTGCTCCTGCAAGGTGGAAGAGATGGTTACAGCTCAACAGCTCTTCCACCAAAAAACTTGGACTACATGAGCAACAGCTTCGTCTGTCAGGCTTGGGGTTTTTCTGCAGATTCCCCGTGCTCTGGGCCACCCACTGCTTTGAGGATTTGGTGAACCAGCTATGCCCACGCATGGTATGAAAGGCAACGTTACAAACGTGGTGGAGGACAGGCAGTTTTGCCCCATGCAGCTCTGCATCTACGTTCTATCTCTACAAGGCAGCACTCCCAGGCTTTTCACTCTAAAGGTCAACTCAACAAAACGTGCCACACCAAGCAATGCTTTTTCTTGGTCAGAACAGCCAGGACAAAGTGACCAGGAGAAATGCCACACAAAAGAGGGGAGAAATACAACCAGACTGTTTAAAAAACAAAAATAAAAATCACAGAGTGCCAATAACAATAAAAAAAGGACGTGATAAGAGACAGAAAGTATTGACACTTCAACTGAGACAGCTTTCAAAGATAGTAACCAGAGGGAAGGCACTTCAGATCTCACCTCTTCTTCCTGTGATCTTTTCTTATGAGCCATCTTGTAGAGCTTATGCAGTTTTCTGGCATCAAATTCTGTGAATTTTGACACAAATATCCATAGGTTCCTAGAAGGACATGAACATTTTCCATTAATTGCTACATCAGCAGTTTAATGTCCAACTGCTTTCAAACAAACACCAAATCAGTTCTACCCTCTGGGAAACAGTAAAATAAAACAGTTTGCACTGGTTTATCTAAACTAGCTCTGAAATCAATTTAAGTGGAACCCACACAAGTTGTGGACACGACCCTGACCTGGGACTGGTCATGGACTGTGCAGGATAAAGAGTGGAGTATTTCACAGGTTAAATGAGAGGCAAACAGCACACTCATCCACATCAAACCCAGCAGCCTCTGATTACCGTTTTTAAGCATCACAGACAGCCAAAGAAAAGAAAATGATTCTTCACCTTCTCCAGAGCTTGATATGATCCTGGTCAGTGTAGGCTTTAAGGCACTCAGAGATGCGGTCCCCAATTTTCAGGAGGCAGTTGCGTGTGTGCTCCAGCTGTTCTTGAACCGTCAGTCCCTTATCAGGCTTATCAAGTTGCTTCAGTGCTTTTTTGACCGGTCTCATCCTTTCCTTGCACTTGAAAAAGCAATAAAGAGCAGAAAGTGATTCATTTGGCACAGGACGTTCCCTTGTTAATCAGAGAGAGCTAGAAGAAGTTCATCAGCACAAGATATTAGCTTCATGTGACCATTAGGCAAGGAGAAATCAGCTATGAACAGAGCAATTTGTTAGACACGCTGCAGAAATTCATCAGGAAGAGATGAGAGTCTCCCCATCTCCACTGCCCCCTCCTTTTAAGAGAGGAACACTTTGCTTTGCAAACCATAATCGCAGACGGTCTGCTCTTGTGCCGACCCCACAGCAGGCAGGGAAGTGTAACTGAGCTTTGACATGCTGGACCAACAGCCCCAGCCGAATGAGTGCTCACTCAACAGCCTCCCTGTCCATCCCCATCTCTGGTCATTTTAATCTATTGCCTTTACCAAAACTGGAAGACACAAGATGAAAGCATCAGCTTTATTCAGCTGCGTGCATCCTCACCGTGCACAGACAGAAAATCAGACAGGTTTCTGCTGCCTGACTGGACCTCTCATGCATCCCAGAGGGAAAGTTAAAGAAAAAAAAAAAACCAGACAAAAATAACACAGGGCCTGCAGCGAAATCACAGATTTGCATTTAGAGAACTGGTTTTAAAAAGTGGTTATTTCAGCATTTCCCTGTGCAAGTCAGGCCAAGGAGAGTCTGCTGTGACAATTTTTACTAAAAGGCTATTTTTACAACCAGCCTTGCAAGCGTGTTTGCTCCAAGAGCATTTAGACAACTAGGGAAGAGCTTACGGCTCAGGCAACTCCATACCTCCCATAGGCATACAAGGCCCCTCTCAAAACTCTCCTGTATTTCCCTGCCTGAAAGAACCCCAACAGCTCCCTGGCTTCTACAGGAGAAAGACTGCAATGTTTAGGCTGCAAGGTCTTCTGTAACCTAGGGCTGTCAGATGAGCAGTGGAAACTTATCAGCTGAAGATGAGAACTCTTCTGCATGCTCTGTTGACACGCTGCCCTCTTCTGCCCTGGCTGGCATCCCTGGCAGAGGGAGGGGATGAACACGTGTGCTCATGCAAAGCTGAATTGTGAAGAGAGTTATCTGCACCCTTTAGCAGTGCAATTGCTCGGTGAGAATCAGGAGCTGGAAGAGCTTTGAATTTTCTTCCAGCTGAAGTGTCATTTACAGCAGCTGGCTGGTAGGCACAGAGGAGGCTAGTGGACAACTCTCGTACAGGGTCGTCCTGCCATGCTCTCAGATTGGCCAGAGGACATGACTACTGGATGGGGGCTCACATCCTGACACCTAAAACATGTCCTTGGATAACATGTAAGCAAATCCTGCCTGCCTTGCCGGGATCCCTGCCATAGCCTTCCCGTTTCCTAAGGAAAATACTCACTATGCTGAATGTTTCTTGGTCCAGATCATCATCCTCATCTTCTCCGATGGGGATCGGTTCACTCCCTGCGGTGATGTGGACAGGACCTTGAGATCTCTTCCCTTTACTTCCAGATTTGGCTTCACCACCTTTAGGCTTTACAAGAACAATTCCACACATCACATGATGAGCCAGACTGCAGGACCCCAAAGTGATCCAACTAACAACCTCCGCACTATTGTTACTGGCAGTTGTTAACCTCGGGCACTGCTCCTACAACTTTCCTCCCAAGATCTCAAACTGTTTAGCTGCAATTTAGCTTTACGTCATCCCTGAGGGAGTAGAGAGAAGTCAAAGCCAAGGTTTTGGACATGAACACAATATTCATACTCACGAAGAGAAAAACCAACACTGAAGACTTGGAAGAGATTAAACTAACGAATGTGCCCCTCACAAAGGGTAGAGCTCTGAGTAGTCTCATGCTGACAAGGACCTACAACTTCATGTTATGCTACTAATCCTCAGACCCTCTAGAAAGTGACCTCAAATCATGGCCTGTTAATGTAAATTTTGACTGCTATAACTTACCTTCAGTCAAAGCCCTTTAGAGTCAAAGTCATACCAAAAAATCACTGGAAAGCAAACTTTCCCCTACATATGCAGTAAAACCTTTTTGTTTGCACTTATGACCTCAGTGTCAAAACACACTGGGCATTCAGTACATACCTGTTCCTTGGACAGGTACTTCAGGTCATTATTATAGAAGCTTTTACCCTGCTTCCAGTTTGAACCCAGCCTCAGGGCAGCTGTACCCAAAATTCAAGGGACATTTTAGTCTAAAACATACCACTGATGTTGAAACACTCATTCTGGTGAGTCCTGAACAGTGACAAGGACAACTTACAGTCTCTACAGTGTGGACACCTGGGTTATTTGGGGTGAGTTTAAATTAAAGGGGAATACAGACAAGAGCTGCCAACCCTGTGATAAATCACAGCTGAACAGAACTTTGATCTGAGTGCTCCAGGGGCTCTTCCCCCTTTCTTCCCTAACATCAACTATTTGGCCATGTCGCCGTCACGGGGACAGCTGTACTTTAAAGGCAGTCTGACAAAATCTCTTCCTTTTTGCTCAGATTCCATCAAGCTTTAGGACATATTGCCTTTTCTGCTTTTTATTGCTGTTCTTCACAGTAAGAATTCACGAGGGCTGAAAAAGAGGTAATACCTCACCCCAAAGTGATATATTGATGTCTCTTCACACAGGGCCGTGATTAAGGAATTGTAAGTCTCATAGCTTGCCCTTCTGCTCAGAGACTTTTCTATCTCTTAAACTGCTCCTGAGAGTACCACATACCTTCTCTTTCTTGTCTTTTGTCTTCTTTTTCTCCTTATCGCTTTCTTTTTCTTTCTTAGTGCTTGTCTGTTTTTCCTTGTTCTCTTTGTTCTCTTTCTTCTTCTGTTTCTTTTTCACTGGGCTCTTCTCCAAGCCATCCTCCTAGAAAATCAGTCACAGCACAAAGTTGGAGTCCCTCACCTCGGGTACACTTTCTTCCATAAAACTTACATCCTTGAAACGCAGGCAATTTCTGAGGTCCATCCAGATTTGCCCTCACACCTCTTTAAGCAGACAGCAAGCCCTGCTTAACCAGCCACAATCCACCCAACCCTTGACAAAAGCGCATAAAACCCAGAGCAGCCCCAGTCTGTAACTAGCTGGCAAACTGGAGATAAGCACTGCTGCCCTATGCCAGCTGCGCTCGAGAATACTCTCAGCCCCTGAGGTAGATACTGATCAGCACATGAACAAAAAGCCTTAGACAACAAGCCAAACCACTCAAAGACAGAAGGTTCTCTAAGCAACAGCATGACCTTGGTAAACTCCAGCTTCACCACTGGCTGACGTATTGAAAAGGAGAGGGAAACAATTCTTCTTTCTCTCTTTTATAAGGGCAGCAGACTTCGTCCTGAGATGACCTTTTCTCCAAGTCAGTTTGTGGATGTGTGTGGCCCTTCCAGGATCCCTCAAAACACTTAAAAGCCCTAACCTACAAGGATGGGTGGGAAAAGTCCTTCTTTCAGCCCAACTGCTGCATGTATGTCCCTGTGAGTTTGCCAGTCTCCTGTGCGAACGTGCTTTGTAGTGCCCCCCAACTCCATAGGGTGTTTGCTGGGGGTGCTTCTCAAAGTGGGTTTCTGCAGTAACAACATAGCTCAGGGAAACCTGGAAAAGCCTCTGTCCACCAAGCGGACTCACCTTGACTTCACCTTCTTCTGATGGGTTGTCTGAGTGCCGAGGAGAGGAGAGTTCATTCCCATGTTCATCTTTGACTTTGGGAGCCTTGTTCTCTTTCTTTACTCGTGGTTTCCTCTTCTTTAGCTTGCCCTGGTGAAAACACAGAACAAGTCAGGGCAAGCAAATAGCTGCAGCTACTTCCTGGTACCCCATCTCCTGAGCATCCTGCAAACAGCATGCAGGTCCTGCAGGGTGGCAGACAGCCTGATGAGCCTGAATCCTTCAGTAAGTATAATAATCGCCCACCCCTTACTAATTATCATTTCAATATCACAATGCAATCAGACAACAGACAAGTCCATATTCTTTCACACAGAGGATGTTCACTGACCTGGGAACACAGGCTTTCTCCTGCCATCAGCCAACCACTCATCCTGAAACCCCCTGACTCAAGCAGCCAACATCTCACCTCTTCCCCATCTTTCATGTTTTCTTTCTTGTCCAGATCTTTCTTCAGCAGTTTCAGTAGATAATCAACTCGTGTCTGGAGCTGTTTTCCCTGAGGTTTCTTATCTGTCTCAACAGGTAGGATCTTTGATAAAGAAGAAAAAGAAAAAAAAAATACACCCACATGCACCTATCAAACCTTGACCTAAAAGAAGCACACTAGGAGCAGTCCTTCCAGGCCCAGCAAAGGGTTGGAGATGCTGCACCTTCTGGGGGAATAAGAAGGTTCAAGCATCTCTTCCAGTTCCCACACAGACTCTCCCTGTCTAGCCAAAAGTCAAGCTTCTAACAAGCATCCCTCCCCTCGGCCTTTTGCCTAAGTGAAAGGACCCCAAGGAAGCTCTCTAGATTCTCTACCATGTTTCTTCTAAGCGTGCCAATAAAAGACACTGCAAACTGTATTTGGGACCTTGCATTGCAAAACTGAGTTCAGACTCCTTGACACATCAGATTTGTTTGTGACAGCCTTGTCACAGCAGGCTGGTCCCCTCTGGTACCCCGAGACATTGTTACAGCAATGAGACAGATGCAGAATTTTTAGCAGAAAACAAGGCTGCAAGGTGCCACTTTGTGGAGGAAGTGTCTCAGCTTGCCAACTAGGTTACCTTCATACTTAACTGGAAATGGGGTGGTGTGGCTCAGGCAATTGTTTCCATTGTAAAATGCCTTTCTGAACTTCATGTAGGAGGGCTCTCAGCCACAGCCTGACCTTTGCTAAACACACTAGTGGGGACGTCATGGGAATGTAGCGTGTCGGCAGCAAAGCTGCTGTAGAGCTTCTCCATGTTCCTCAGCCCTGGGCTGCAGTTCACCCTCCTTCCATGGTGCTGACACAACGGATGGTGGCTTATTTTTAATCTGGATCATTTCAACATGGCCCCCATAAACAGCTCTTATGGGAATGACTGAGGAACAGAGGAACTAGATGGAGGCTTTCCAGCTGGCTTTGCTGCCATAGCCAGTCATGTAACCATACCCTCAAAGCTAACACAGACCGGTCTTGACATAAGCAATGTCAAATCTGTGAAAAATTATTTCCACACAGAAATTCAGACTCAGCTTCTTGTGAGATGCTCAAGGAAATATCAAGTCACGATTATGCAATGCACCCGCTATACTGTGCGTGGAACCACACGTGTCAGCATTACCATTTTCTCCCTGCATCATTTTGGTGTGGTTCATATGGTACTGCTCAGAGAAAATTTACTGCCAATCAAATAACCCAACTCTGCTTTCCATCAAGCATGCAACATTCCATGGAGGTCACTGTTTTTCTCATTATTATTTATTATTATTTTTGGAGTTGCTACAAACATAAACATCTGCTTCTGGACTAAATCAAACAAGTTCTCCACGAACACTGCAGTGGACCCAATGCCAGTGACAAGCAAAGCAACCTACCTTATCAGTTAACTTCAATTCTGGGTCTGTCTTGATTAGCTCCCAGTTTCCATAACCATGCTCGTAAATTCCCACTAACAGGCGAGAATCCTCCTCCACTCCCCAGTCTACATCAAAATGGGCAGCTTTGACACGGCACGTCAGGCGGTACCTGAAGGCATTTCAAACACGAGCTACTTTTAACACAGTGGAGAATAAAGCAAATCCACCTGTCTAGGCTATTCTCTTCCCAGTGCAAAATCCAAATTCCCTGCGCTTCTTTCTGCATTGCCTACTTAGCCAAACTCACTTCTTCCTTTCCTCTGGGTCCGTGGGAATGGATTTATGCAGCATTTCAAACTCCTCTTCATGCTGGATGATGGATTTCACGTTGACCTGGACACCAGAAATCTTGATGGTAGGACCTCTTCTTTTTCCAGGTCCTTTCCCTGCTCAAAAATAAAACACAGCAACTAAGAGAACTCTTACAGAAAGATGTGCTTCCGTAAAAATGTCTAAACACACAGAGATCAAGACCTTGCCCATGACTTCTTATTTAAACATAAGGCTGTCTGCTAAGGCAGGTCCAAAATATCAGTTTTCTTTCACTAACTGACTTAGATATGCAATCCAAACACCTGCCAGTATCATTTTCTTAAAAATACATCAGAGTACACTGGAGCTGTTACTTTAGTAGTTTTGTTCTGCTGCAACAGGCAGAGAACCAGCAGGAAATCCAGCCCAGACCCCCATATCTCCGAATCAACTGCACAAAACAGTCACATAGAGACTGGTTGATGATGCCAGCTCTGAAAAGAGCTAATTGTGGATCCAGCTTTACCATGAAGTACACAGCACCAGTTTGATTCTCAGTCCCAGGAGCAGTTAAAAGTACAATCTGCTTTGCCTTGTGGCCTAGCATTAAATAAGCTGATTACTTCAGCCTCTCCCCATGAAAACTTGTGTTCAGCAGAAGTCAACAGACCCAAGTGACACTTTTCAGTCTGAGCAGAAGACTTAGGGGCTTACTCTCCACTGCATGGTTTAAGTGTGTGCTTGTTCTTTGCTTTGAAGTTGCAATATGTCACACCCCCCCGATCCAGCAAGGCAACTGTTTCCTCACCAGCTCCATGGAGCATCCCAAAAACATTGTAACAGCAGCACACAACCCTCCTGCTTACCTTCACCTGGATTTTCTTTCAGCTGCTCTTCGTATTCTTGCATTGCTGACACACAGCTATTGTGGATGAGTTCCCCTAACCGTTTCAGATCAGCCACAGACTTATCCACCAGCTCAGCATCCCGGGCAATACACTCCAGCCTGGGAAAGGAGGAAAATGGTTTTGTATTTGATACAGCATTTCTTACCCAAGTCACTTCCAAAGCACTTGTTTCATAGCTTTTAGTGGTCAATGCTGGATATGTATGAATGTAGGAAACCTGCACGAGTTAAATTTGTGGAGGAAAAACCACAGTGTTAGTCTCTTTTTCAGGTCTAACAGCTGCAATGCAGTGCAGATGTAGTGTAACTCATCTCATCCTTTCGCTTTTTAGTATTAAAGCAAAGGTGAGAACTATCTTGGGCACACCAGTCACCTCTGTGACTGTCCAGTGTTCCTTCCTGCCTTCTCTGTTCCACATCAACTCCATTTGATGGTTTAAAGCTGCCATCTGCTGTCCCTTTTGCCTGGCTGAAGTTAGTAACGTCACGGCCCATGCGCAAGCCTTGTGTTTCACAACCACAGAGCACAACCAGCTGAAAAAACACAGTCAGTTCTCATACAATCCATGCAGGGATCCCTGCCTCAGCTCTGAGACCTCAGCAAGGGCTGAGCTGCCAGCACACGCACCCATCTCCCTTCCTGCCTCACTTCAGCTGGGTCACAAGTGCTCATGCAGAGCTTTGCAGACCCATGCTTGAGGATGCTGTGTGCCTCAACCTGCTTCCCTTTGAGAGGGATATGGCAGCAATAGATTCTCTTGAAATTAATATGTATAGAGAATCTTGGCAAGCATTTTGGGTAACATTTGCTGCTCAGACAGCTGCTCCCTCTCCTTTCTAGGCAGAGTGGAAATGCCCCAAGGGCCAGACTCTGCCAGCAGGACGATGCTGCGTACAGCCCGGCGCCGCTGCCGCTCTTGCTGCTTTTCAGCCAGCATTCATCCGCGTCCATCAGCTGCGAAAGCAGAGACTGTGCAGCAGTGCTTGGGTTACTGCTCACACGACAGCAAGGCTTTGTGCTACGTGTGGGGGAGTTGTATCAAACACCCCTAACAACGTGGGCATGTCTGTGCTTAGAACTACAACATCCCAACCCCGTGATAACCCTCTGGAGCAGGGCCAGCTCAGGACTTACCGTTCAAGAGGCAGTCCGAACTTCTTGTATGCCTTGATAAACCTAAGGAAACAAAAACACCCAGAAAACAGAAACTAAACCAACTGCCTTAAAAAATGAGTCCAATATCACAAACACACTTGAATATATTAATTACAACCTGTCACATTATCAACCTTGCATTCCACACTGATTAGCTAAGCATCACTCAAGGCTGGGAAGCCAAATCCATTAACCCCCACAAAGAGTTTTGGGACCTGGGCTGGAGAAGAACACATTATTATGAATGGTGGATGTTTGACAGATGGGGGGGGGGGGGGGGGGGGGTGGTGTGGAGAGTCAAAAGTGTAGTGTAAAAAAACTGAAAGAAAGCATTGGCTCACACCATGTCGGTAATTATTAACTTCATTTTTCCAAGGAGAAGAGAGGCATTAAATCAACATCATTAGTAATTTTAACGCTCAGGCTGTAAGTGTAACAACCCCTCACAGAGGAGCCAAATGTGGTGCAATCCATCAGAGAACTGCAGACAAGAATTGCTATTTATTTTTAGGTCTTATTTTTATTGTGAAAACCACTGCCACAGCTAACACAACTGCAGGGCAAGAGTCAGACACCACTGCTGCAATTGAACAGTGCCTTGTGCTGGGAGTAAAACCAATGGCTTCAACTATGGATTAATTTTTTATTAGTTACTTTTTCCCCCTTCTTTTTTTTCATCTCGTGCTCTTTCAGCCACCTCACAATAACCTAACCGACTGCTATAGTTCACATCATGATATCTTCAGAGATGAAGAGAGAGCAAAGGAGAACTCACATCCTCCTCTTTTCCATCTTTGGCTGAACATCTGGGTAGAGCCATAAGACAAGGATCTTTGGGAAAGGCTCAAGAGTTAGAAGATGAGAGAAGAAAATAATGCTCTAGAATTCAGCCCCCCGCTGACTTCAGGGACACATTGCAGAAGAGGACACACAACTGCTGGGATCAACAGGATCAGTGCTTCTCATGAGGTTATTTTGCCAGAGCTTGCCTTTCACTTAACGCTTAAATCAGCAGAGCTACTGCCAAAAGGCCATGAAGTGCTCATGAAGGCCAAAGTCCTTGGTTCCTCCAGCTCTGTATCTCATGGCACTTAAGACCTCATCTGTAATATGGAATTAGCTCAATCCACTTGGCCCAGGAAGGGCAGTTACAACAAGGATAAATTTTAGGAAGGTACCAGCTTCACTGCAGCCTGACTAAGGACAATCCAGTCTGTTCTGCCCAGACCTGCATGCTAAGATCATCAGGTGGCATCAGACTGAACTACACAAAGGTGCAGAAGCTGGCCCAGTGAACCAGTTCCACCTAAACCTCTGACATGCTCACAGGTGAACACCTCCTGGATTAACCTGGGGGGGTTCTTCACTTGCATTGGATTTCTGCATTTGTTTTCTGATCTGTCTCTTGTGCTCAGCACTGACCTTCTGATTTCAGCATCAGTAAATCCTTCCACAGTATCTTTTCTAACGCTCCGAGGACGCCCCCTGCGCTTTGGTCTCTTCTCATCATCAGTATCATCAGTCTCGCTTTCTGATCCAGATGATCTCTGAAGCCTTCTCTTAGTTTCTGCATCTGATTCACTGTCATTTGTCTGAGCCTGTATGTACCAGAAAAACAGCAGTACAGTTAACAACTGCTAATCTGCCAACCTTCTCTGTCCCTCCTATGCAGTGGCACTATTTTACGTTCAGACTGTAAAACACCTTGGCATCTCCTCCTGAAGAAGGGGTTACATGCAGAAGCCCAGGTAATCAACCCAGAGAGGCTGCCCATCCTTGCATTTTCTAGCTGCCTATGGCTCTGGTGGTCATCTTCCCTTCAGAGCCTTCTAGCCAGCAATTTCACAATTGCATTTTGATTTACTAAGGTGTACAAGACATTAAAACACATAGGATTACCACGGTTTTGTGCCACAGTCCCTTAAGCTGTTCTGAAAACCAGGACACCTCAGAAATTAATCTTGAATTGTTCAATACGAATGAACTATCCTTCTCTCTAGTTGTCACTTTGATGTTTTTCCCCAGTTCATCCCAAATAACAGTTCATAACCCCTTAAAGTCCCCTATCCCAGAAGAGCGTCCTTGCACTGCCTGCTTTTCTGTTGGGCTGGTGTAGATCCCATCAACAAAAGAAAGAGAACTTGGGAGTACAGCATCTCTTTTGCCTGCAAGAGCCACATATAGGCAAGAGCAGCCCAGGGAGATAGAAAGCTCAAGGAAAAAGAAACAGCTAGAAAATGTCATGAACTTCAGTAAAACCTGCATTATACAGTTGGATATTTTACCCTGTGCTCACTACAGGTTCTCTTTATTTTGTCTGCTAAGACGAGTCATACCCAATCCACTCTGGGTCCCTGCTCTGCGTTACAAACCATGGGTCAGCGTGCTACCTCTGTGCTTTACTCCTGAATAACTTTGGAGAAGGGAAGGAAACACTCAGATGGCAAGACAGATTCCCTTAAGTGCTGCCTTTGCCAGCTCTTGACTCCTGCCTCTCAAGTCCTTGAGATGGGCTGTACCTTTTTAGTCGAGCTTCGGATTCGAGGCAGCATGTAGATTTCCTCCAATTCTTTCTGCCTTTCTTCCTCCTCCACCTTTTTCCTCTGCTCCTCTGGAATGATATCGTCCCAGTCCTTCTGGGAGCGTTCATCCAGCTCTGTCTCTTCCTCCTCCATGGTTGCAAAGTTGGCCACCTTTTGTAAGCAAAGGAACACTTTTAGAAATTCCCTCCCCTGGCAGGAATACTCCAGAGCTGTCTGCTAAGCCTCAACTCCTTCGCCAACATTTCCATAACTACTTTAAAATTGATCCCTATGTCACTGCATTCCTGGTTCTTTGCCATGTCTTTGGGCTAACAGCTTTTGAGGAAGTACGTGCAGTTTAAGAAGTACAGCTGAGCCTCTGCGAGTTATCGGGTTTATTTCCAAATTTGGTAAACTCTGCATTTTATTCACAGCCTTCAAAACCACTTATTTGAAATTAAATTAATACCTATTTATCTCCCCAGCTATCAAACCCAGACAACCCCTCAGCAAACTGCTTCGTACAGGTCACCTCTCACCAGGCCCGATTCGTTCTGTTTGTTACTGACTTTCCCCACCGTGGCATGACATGGGGGGCCACATTCCCACTCCCCACAACCAAGCCAGGGGGTCCATACCTTGAACTGGGAGAGGAGCTCATCGGTGGCACTGGTGGACACCTCATTCTCTCGTGTTTCAGCCAGACGCAAAATCTCATCAATGTCCATCTCCTACCAGTCAGAAAGAAAGAGTGATACAAGGAGGGCTCTGGGCACAGCAGGAACGAAGAGGCTGTGAGAACAGACTTGTGGGATGCAATAGCGAGACACGCACTGTGCTGATATGAGCTAAATAAAGTGCAAATATCTGCAGGGTGTCTTCACCAAGGGCAGGGACAAACTATCTCAAATGGTACAAAAAAAAAAAAAAAAAAAAGTATAAATAAGGGTGATAGAGAAAAGCAACATCAAGGCTGAGCAGCAGGAAAAACTTCCAGGGAGAGAGAGATCCTAACTGTGGAGTGTTTCCCTCAGGGGAAGCTCTGCTTACTCGAGAGAACTGGTCAAAGCACTCAATACTAAACTGTCAAGCAATGCTGCACTGAGGCAGGAGAGCGCGACCTATTCAGCTTCTCTGTGCTGACTCCTGCCTTTCCATGAGAACAACCAAAAAAGGATGCTGAAGAGCAGCTCTGAGGAGGCAGGGAGAGGAGCTTTCAGCAAGCTCTGCTATAACTAGCTGATGAAACCTCAGGAGCCAAGGGACTGTCCCAGTGACCACTACTATTTAACCCCAAACAACAAGGCTCTCCCTCCTCACCCCCCATGATCCTCCAACCCCAGAGTTCTCTCTGTTTGGCTTCTCTAGACTCACATGTGCCCTATTCACTGACCTGCTCTCATGCACAGGGCAAGTACAAAGAGGGAGCAAACGCACACGATCCCCCACGCAGACTTGCAAGGACTACAAACACCTATGTGATCTCCATTTCAAACTACCTGAGGCTCTGACTCTTCCCCTTCAAGCTCCTTGAAGAGATCTTCAGCTCCAAACTTCAGAATAGCTGTCAGCTCCTCTTTGTTGAAAGGATTTGAGCTGCAAGAACAAGTGTGAAGTAAAAAGAGTTTTGAGTTGTAAAGTCAGCACTGCTACAGCACAAAACCACATGGAAATATTTCCTAATTAAAGCAAGAAGTTTTCTAATCAGCACTATTAAAAAAAACAATCATTTTTTATTCATCTCTTTCCTGCTCTAGTACAGACAACTACTGTAGAGGGAACAATCTTTATCTACTTGGTGGAAAAGGGGAGAGTCCAAGGTCACTCCCAAACTGCAGCTGTTGCACCATCAGGTTCCCTCAGACCAGAATAATCCCTGGGAGTAAGACAGAAGGAAAAACAGGTAACACATTAAAACTAGTTTGGGGTTTGGTTCCCCCCCCCCCCTTTTTTTTTAAACCTGTATCCTGCATGTCCAAATTAATGGTTGCCTAAGCCAGATTGGTGGAAGCTGCCATTATTTATCAGCCTCCTGCCCTGTACCCTAGCAAACAAATACTGGGAGGTATCAGCAGGCAAAGCTGGTTACATCACATGCTCTCTACCAGACACCTCTGCCTCCTGACACAATCGCTTACTTGGATCGCCCAGAGTTGTTGTCCAGAACAGTCCGTCCAGTGGTGTCCATCCGCTGGATCACCAGATGATCCAGCACCATTTTCTTCTTGGCCCTCTCAATGATCTCCTCCTCTACTGTACCCTTTGTCACCAGGCGGTAAATATTCACCTGAAGGGCAAGAAAAGAAGAGAGCTATTTCCTGGACCTGAACATGCTCTGCTGACTGAGCAATGCATCCCTCAGTGGTTTCACAGGACCAGCCTGCTGACATGGTCTCTTCATGCAAAGAAGTGTCTTTTTAGAATAAAAAGCATCACAGGCTTTTTGTATCTCAGGGAGCTCAGCTAAAATCAGGCTGGTTAGCACAGACCCTGCAGTTTAGCTGAGCACAGAGTCAAAATCTTCTGAAACAATCACTTGAAAATCCAAAGTAGCTTCAAACTTTTCACATATCTAACAAAACCCTGGTAAAGGTGGATGTTCTACTTTACAAATTTTTTGGGGGGCAAGAAAGAACAGAGTCCACTAGGCTGAGGAGTGTGATGCCACAGGTTGGGTTCTGGGTTTTGAACTGTGCCAGGATCAAAAGCCAACAGAGAGACATGGCAAATTTGGGCTGGTTTGGGTTTGTTTTTTTTTTTATTTAATGGCTTTGAAATTAGTTTCCCTTGAGTTTGTAGTACTCTCTGAAGTTAGGGCTACTCTCTGGAGTTAGGATTGGGAGTAAAAAGACCATGTTTTCAGAAGCTCTGGTGAGGTGAGACCCCATTTATACACCCACCCTGAACCAGGTAACTCTTCTGACCTGCTTCTTTTGTCCAATCCGGTGAGCCCGAGCCTGAGCCTGAAGGTCATTTTGGGGGTTCCAGTCCGAGTCAAAGATAACAACAGTATCAGCAGAGGCCAAATTAATTCCAAGCCCTCCAGCTCGTGTTGACAACAAGAAACAGAAGTCCTGAGGGAAAGAAAAAAGCATCTGCGTGTTAAACAGCCCATAACTGTGGACAAAAAATAGCAGTGGTGACTTCAAAGCACGCAAGGAAATAGGGGGAGGGCTCTGTTGCACTCGTCTTTCTAAGAAAGTAGAAAAAGAATTTCCTTCCCACACACCCTGTTCACAAAGGCTAATACCACTGGACTTTAAGCTGAGGCACAAGGTGAGGTAGTGCTGGCAGGGGTGAAAGGTATGCTGAACCAGTAAAGGCCTGGCATGCATCCATATGGGAGAGCAATGCAAATGGCTCAGGGCAAGGGCACCTTGCAGTAGCTTTAGAAGGTCAGACCACAATTGAAGGTCAGACCACACCACCCACCAGGTTCCTACAAAGGCAGTGGGCAAAGATGTGTTTTTAGTTGCCTGAAGCCTGCTGGGGGCAACTAACAGCCTGTTTGAGTCATTGCCCGAGGGCACAGGGTGTAAGGTTAGAGTCAGGATGCCTGAGCCCCCACAGAAACCCCAGGAGAGGGGAAAGGGCAGTTTCTCTGGTCAATCCTGCTCCTTTTCCACCTGCTCTGCTGTCTCCTCCTCACTTTTACTTGTTAACTTTCCCACACTCATGAAGCACATAACTGTATCTCCTGTGTCAGCCAAGAATTCTTCTCCAGTCCAGGCTTCTGGAGCGAGGAAGGGTATTTCTCACAGCTGGGCTGACTGTGGCACAGAAGAAGTGCCTTGCACCAGCCACTGTGAGTCAGCAAGCCCAGATGAGAGGCTGGAGTTGTCCTATCCTATTACACTGGAGACTTCTGCCTCTAACACCAGATGCTACTGCCTGCCAACGCTTAAAATCCCCCTTTTGCCTCTGTCATTTCATATCCAAAAACCAACTTCACACAGGAGGAATCATGTAGCAACCATCTCATTCCCCAGACTGTAGGGAGAGAATTGCTAAATTCTGGTTGTTCCCAGCTTCTTCGGGACTTTCTGGAGATGTGAGTTGCAGCCCTGTACTTTGGATGTGGGAGGTTTAAAATAAGCAATATACAGCCAGCTGCAAAACCTACTCTATCTGCATCCTGTAAAAAGAACTGAACTGAATTCACGTCCCCTTGCCAGTCACAACCCGAGGCTCAGCCGCTGCTCTGGCTGCCCACCCGGACCCTCCTGAGCCCAGACAGCCCCAGCCGTGGTACCTCAGAGCCGTCGGCGTTGAAGTGGTCCAGCGCCTGCTTTCGGATCTCCCCTTTGATCGAGCCGTCCAACCGCTGGAAAAATCAACAATAGTGATAAAAGAAAGAAGGTAAAGGAGCCCTGAGAAACTGCCGCAGCCAAGTTCTGGGAGCCCTACAGCCCCCTTTCCTGCCTGGAGTATTTAATAATTAAAAATAACCGCCAATTAAAAATAACCGTGCCATGCTTAGCCGGCGAGGGCAGGAGGAGGGTAGGCTCAGGCAGCAGTCGCACCACGGGTGACACTGCAGCTCTCGTTACAGGCTCCCAGCCAGGGTCTCTGCATTTGCTGCTCTCTCCTCGTTTATCACAGAACAGGGCCCAAAGCAGGGGCCTGTCAGAGGAGGCATTTTGCAGAGATGGGGCTGTACTGACACGAAGTGACTTCCCAGTTCCTTCCAGTGTATTTCAGTGAGAGCAGCCTGTAATCCCAGCCACTAACTTCTGGGAAACTCAATGACTCCCACTGCCCGTGCTCCCTCCATATTTCCTTGAATCTTCAATGAGCCCGACTGTTCTCCGTGCCGACGTCTCTCACCTGAAAAGGGTAGTGTTTGATAGTGAGGTACTCTGCCAAGATGTCCAGCATCCTCACCATCTGGGAGAAGATCAGCACTCTGTTGCCTCTCTCCCGCAGTCTGGTCAGCAGCTTGTCCAAGAGAATTAGCTTTCCACTGCTCCTGATGAGAGACTGAAGAAGTAACCGTCATTCCAGCTGATGTTTTCCAACCTTACCCCTACATACACTACACAGACATGCAGAGATCTGGTTCTCTGGGGGCCATGCTTTTCCCACACACCTCTAATCAAATCACCTGGATTTACCCAGAAGAGGCCATGCATGAAATGAATCATCCCAGATAGGAGATTCAGTGGCTCAGCTTTGAGGACTATTTCTAATGGAGAAGCAGCAGAAGCTAAAGCTTCACCAGATCTTATCTCAGTGAGAGGATGGGAGAAAGGGAAAACTTAAGAAAAACCAATGGTAACCAGAAAGACACACTGTCACACCTGCAGAGTCTCAAGGCCATTCTCTCTCTCATTTTCCTCAGGAGGTTTGATAAGGTAGCAGTGGTTGCAGCACTTTTTCAACTCCATCACAATATTCAGGAAACCAGACGTGCTCCCTCTTGTTCCCTTTGAAAGAGCTTTGTAGTTTCTTGTCAAAATCCACCTGCAGACAGGAAAACGAAAAATCCAGATCATTTCAGTGTAGAGTGGGCATACTGGAGTCTTGGAGGAACAAATCCTTCAGGGACATGCTATTCAAGCATCAGTCTACTTCCCTCCATCCATCTCTGCACGTCTTTTAGGGGATACTGCTGTTTCCTCACTAGAAACCCTGACCTTACTTTCCTGTTAATATTATTACAGTTTAATATTAAGAGCACCACAATTTTGTGGGAAGCTTTACTTCCCCAGGGAAGACATGGCCTCTATCCTGCCAAGTTGGCCAGCTGAACTGCACCACTCTACAAAGAGGGAAAGATGCCAACTACCCTACCTCAGATTCCTACTGGGAAGCTCCTGGTCTTACAGGTGATGACTGATAAGACTGCATTCTGAAGGACACCATATACTGAAACACATTCCCAAGGCACACAGAAACATGTGCCCATTTCTACTGGCACTCCCAGTAACTTAAAGAATGACTCACTTGTAATACTGTTTCTGCAGAGCAGACATTTCCACACGGAGGATCTGCTCCACTTTGGCCGGCAAAGATTTCTCCACATCCTTCTTCACTCTGCGTAGGAGAAATGGCTCCAGGACTTTGTGAAGGCTCTGGTAGCCATTCTCTCTACCTTTTCCATGATCTTCTTCAAAATCCTCCCAGAACTCAAACCTAGCAACAGAAACGAGGAGCAGAGAGGGGTCAGAATATCTTTTGGCTTGTTGCACCAAACAGAATTTATCAGATATGCACCTGCTGTAAAAGACAGGAGATCACCAACTTAATGGAGATACAGTGGAGGACAGACATTCACCCTGTTCTGGCCAACTAAACAGATTGGTGGAAAAGCTAGAAGCTCTCTGGCTTAGGTACCTTCCTAACATCTTATCTCTTGAGTTCCACACTGACTCCCAGGACCCAAAATCCCAAGTTTGCCAGTATTCTGCTCCAGTATCTCCTGATGGCATTTACCTGGCAGCAGTTTCTGAACTTTCCATAGTGCCCTCCCCTGGGAAGGGCTTTGACAACTGGACTATGTTTTACACTGCTCTGAAGGCTCTTTTGGATTGTTGCTTCCCCCAACAGCCTCTTTGAAATGCAAAGATCTGCTCTTCTCCTCCACTTGGGAGACCTCGAAAAACTTTCCTTCACTCTTTCCGTGATCCAACAAAAATAATTGGGGCGGGGGGGCAGCTCTTTTTGCAATCAAACAATTTTAGTGAGTTTTGGGGCCTTAGCAATGCACATAGCCCATTCTGGTTTCAAGAAAACAAAACATTTGTTACAACATGGGCACATGACCAATCAGCTAGACAGCACCATCCTTGAGCAATACTCCCAGAGACCGCCATAAAACGGTTGGCGAGGGCGGCTGAACCACAATGTACTGGAAACCTCAGAAACGGTTGAGATGATTGCTTGTAACAAGTTTAGCTTTTCAGAAATGGCTCTAAGACAGCAGACAGATTTGAAGGGCATGTATTGGGTTTCCCCATTCAATTTGCTGACAGAAATACTTGTCGTGTTAGTCACTTAACCTCTGATTTTCTCCACCAATGTTTGTTCCCCTTTCATTGCTCTGACTCCACTGAGCTTAACTCGGGGATTCAGTTCAGGAATTTCTGCCATGCCACACTCCCTCAAGTCTATTTAACAGACAAGACTGGACACTGAGGTAGTTTTTGAAGGACCAAAAGAAGACTGACTTCTCCGGCATGATGAAATGCAGCAGAGACCAGAGCTCTTTGAGGGAATTTTGAAGCGGGGTGCCAGTGATCAGCAGCCTGTGGTTGGACTTGAAATCAATCAATGTTTTGTACAGCAAAGAGTCATCATTTTTCAAGCGATGGGCTTCATCCACGCCTAGAAAGGCCCAGTTAATACTTCCCAAAACAGCCTGGAAGGGGAAAAAAAAAAGTAAATAGAAAAGGCCCCAAGGAGATGCTGGGTCAGACAAGTCCCACCACCTTTCAGATGCCTCCCACTCCATGGCCAGAAAGCACCGCAGTGTGTGCTTTCCAGGATGTCTTGCCAAAAGAGTTGGGTTTACAAGAGTTTTTCCTTAACAAAACACGGGGATCATGATGCCTATACTAGTTTTGCCTCCCCAGAAAGGAAAGGTGGAAATTAGACGTGCTGTTCAGAGCTCCTGCCAGATCTGAGCAGTCTCTCTAAAATAGTATACCTATTATAATCCACCTTTGCTTTACCCAGAAAGCACAGTCCTCCCCCAGTCCCCTACTCTCCCCTTTCTCAGCTCCCCTGGGGCCATGCTGTATCTGTTTTCTGCTCAGACTCAGCGATGCACTGACAGGGCTGATGAACGTGTCCTAGGCAGACACATTTCTCCTAAATCTAAAAATCCAGATATTTTAACACTTTGGCCAATGATTTGGGGCAACGTTTTGTCCTGTTATCTTAAATTAAACCAGGTAAATATCCAACTATGGCCCTGCCCACCGTCTTACAAGTAAAAATAGTAACACAACTATGCAGTACAAGAGTGAACAGACTACCATGGGTGCCCCACATTCCCTCTGCATTACTGGTGTGCAAAAGTTATACAGTTGCTAGATCTATGACCACAGAGGAAAGAGGCAAACCCCACTAGTTAGAGGCTTACAAGGGAGAGGAACATCCTTGGGCTATTACCTTATCCTTGAGAAGGATCTCATATGTTGTGATAAGCGCATTGAATTTCAACCTTTTTGACTGCGAGTGGATCCACTCATATTCACGTATCTGTGAGAGGAGACAAATGTCAACTTCAACCAAAGCAAAATACTAACAATCATTATTTTAGTGTAGCTATAAGCCAGAGACACCAAGTCCAAACCCGTGTTGTTCAAGGTGCCATTCGATGAGCTCCGGGTGCCCAAGGAGCAGCTTGTTTTCGTGCACACACGGTTCAACTGTGCTTGCACAAGTAAGTAACAAAATAAGGTCAAATACCTTCCTGTTGTGATGTTACCCTCATCTCACTAGCCACACTATTGCACTCACAACATCTGCGTGCTTCATCATCTGAATAATTCAGAACATAAGATGCCAGTGCTTTTGTGCTGCTCTGCTCCTTACAGCAGCGCATTTTATCCCAGCACTGCAGTGGTTTCCAGACTCTCTGAGAGAAGCCAGTACTCCCGTGCTCACTCAGAGGGGAAATCAGGTAGAAAAATCCCTGCACAGTGAATTATACCAAAGTGTTCAGCTACACCAGCTCTGACTGCAGTACTGCCAGTACTATCCATCAGCCTCTCCATCAGAATGTGTGCCGTAAGTTACAGAGAAGCTGCTGCTTTGCACCCAGTGTTTCCACCCAACCCCACACCCTTTGCTTTCCAATTACCCACCATGTTCCTGCTCATGAGGTCTCCAATGTAAACCACCACATTTATCTCGGGTGCCCACACTTCAAACTCTCTCTGCCACGACGTGAGAGTGGACAAGGGCACTACCACCAGGAAAGGGCCGTAGAGCTGGTGCTGATGGAAGAGGTACGACAGGAATGATATCGTCTGAATTGTCTTGCCCAGGCCCATTTCATCAGCCAGAATCACGCTATTGTTCCTGAGAAAGAGGAGAACAGATGTAAACACTGTCAGAGTGCGCGTTCCACCACTACTAATTTAGGGTGCACAAATAGCAGTCCATGACAGGGATAGAAAGGGGGCAATGGAAAAACATTTATCTGAACAGTTCCAAGTGGATCCCAGAGACACCCAGACTGCGCGGGGCACAGTAACTTGGAAAACCAGACTATGATCACTCCAAACTGGCAAGTGAGGACAAAGGCCAAGGAAGAGGGGAGTCGGTAGCCTAATTTTAGAAAGACATTTCTCCAAGACTTCAACAAGTGTGTAAGCACGTCGAGCCAGAAACCTTGCTTTCAGCTAAGGCAATGGAAAATGAGGGCTGATATGCTCTAAGCTGACACAGCAGCCAAGTCCAGCACGTAAACAGGCCCAGACAAGGAAAATGCTTTTTGTTTTCGCACAAGGTTTCTTAAGTTCACGCTCTAGATAGTTCCTGCTTGCGGTGCCTGCAAGGCAGCTGGTCGTGATCACAGCTGAAATCCTTCAAGCTGCAGAAACAGGACAGGCAAAGATCTCACTTGAAAAGAAGAGGGACAGATCCTAACGGGACAAAAATCAGGAGACAAAACGAATGCCACGCAGCATCTATGCGTACTTGCACCACGAGTGAGCGAGCCAGTTGAGGCCCTCCAGCTGGTAATCTCGCAGCTCCAGGTTCTCACCACCAATGTAAGAAGGCTGTTTCTTCAAGGCAACGAACCTTGGCCTCTGCTTCAAAACCTGGAAAAGAAAATGCTCTAAGCCGACTGAAGAAACAGACCAAGTAAGGTTGAAAACTCAGCAATGAACGCTTATCTCTTCAGTGGCTCAAGTCCATCCACATTTTCCTAGCCAGTGCTTATGTCTGAAGTTCAGAAAACCACTCCAGAGTGTTATGTTTTCCCTGTTGTTCTCTGGTTCTGATGACCAGTGCTAACAGTCAGTCCCCCCAGGAGTGCTGTAATCTGTACGTAAGGCACACTAGATGGAACAAGCTCTGCTTTCTTATTTTTGTCCTCTTGTTTTACCTCCCATTATCTCTGTGCCTGTCCTCCACTATATCAGCATCTTCTCCCAGGTGTGCTGGGTTTTTATCCAACTGATATTAAAACTTTGCATTTCTGCAGCAGCTCCTTCTGTGAAAGGAGCACTCTGCAGGGATTAATCCTCCCACTCCCCAGGAGGACATCGTGTTCTCACTGTGCCCAGAGTAAAAGAAACCAAAAGGGGGTTCACATCCCTGCCTGAAGTACAACACAAGAACAGCAAACAACCCTCCAAACACTGGTGGGAGGATGGGAAATGTCCTCTGACATTTATCCTTCACATTCCCACTGCTTGCACCATCGCCCCGCCTGGAGAAACCCAGCAACAGGAGAGAAGTGAGCAAACCTTGCAGTCCCGGGTAGGAATGGTTTTGGAGTTGTTACGATTGTTGAAGCTGTCAATGCAGTGCTGGAATTTCTTGCTTATGAGAGCCTCATCTTCCCAGCTGCACTCGGCGTAGGGCAGCCCCATCCACTTACACAGGTATTCGGGGTCATTCGAGGATGTTTTGCGACTGTTTGCTGAAAAAATATGCAAGGAATAAAAAAAAAAAAATCCCAAGCCTCAGCAACTGTGGTTCTGTGGCTGAACCACAAGCATGGTTCACAGGGGCAGTCCAAACCAGCCCTGCAACCACAAGACAGGTCTCGGCTAGCACAAAAAGAGAGACCAAAAAAAAAATGCTCCTTTACCTGGGAAATCTGAATGTCCCGTTGTAGACTTGCTGGTCTTCACAGCTGCGTTTGGAGACAAAAGGGAAGGCAGGGTTGGGAACGCTGGCAGCCAGCAGAGGGAGCAGGGCTGGCAGGCTGTCACTGCCACCCGCCCCAGGCGTTCGGGTAGGACGTGGGCTGAAAACAGGTTAAACAGCTCTCCACGGCAATTCCCAAAGCAACTGGGTGCCAGTACCTCTGACTGACACGGCTGTGGTGTTACTAAAGTGCTCAATTAAGTCTTGGTTTTATTTTTAATAAGTAATCATGACAATCTAATCCCTAAGCTGCCTTGCAGCATAACTACATTCTCAACCACGTCATGGGAAGTGGTCCTCACGAACGCCTGTGAGGCCTGTACTGCTGATCTGGATACAAGCACCTTACATCCAAAGGGCCAAGTCAAAGAACCTTAGCAGCAGCAACCTCAACATCCCCTTGGAAACCAGCGTATCATCCCAGACTCCAGGCAAGGAGAGGAGTGATTTGTATTGCCTGTAAATACAAATCTGTAAACCTGAATTTCTGCTGTTCAAATCCCTGAATTTGATACACTGAAATACACATGACACCTTCCTTTTTTTTTTTCTCCTGAGATACAGGGACTCGAATCTCTGCTGTCACTACAGATTTAAGTTGCCATGTCTTACTTCACCCCTTTGCAAGACTGTTGGGTTCACTTACCAATTACTCTCTCCACTATTTGATACTGTTTGTTCAGCTCTGAAGCCAGCTCTTGTTGGCAGTTGAAATATTCTACATCTTCAGGTGATACCTTGCCCAGCCTAGATGCAAAAAAAATTTCAAACCAAAAAAAAAAACCACTATAATGCTTCTGACACAATGCTCATGGAAGCCACATATAGAAATTCTACTTATCTATATGTCTCTGTCATTCAGACAAGCAGACTAGTGCTTACATGGCATGTTTCTTAAAGCTTCCTATGATTATAAATCATTACTGAGATGTAAATGTCATAGATGTTCATACTGCCTCCCTGTTAAATGATGCTTTAGTCTGCTGCAAGAATCAGTCTCAAAACCAGACTCAAGAAAGATGGAAGCTGCTACTCCAGCTTGATCGCTCTGGAAATACACCATAGCTCCTCCTGGGGAGGTTGGACATGCACTGACACAAAAACTTTCACACAGAAAAGCCCATTAATTAACAAGGTTTATAAGGCTGCAAGCTCTCAGGTCAGCTCCTGGGCCTGCTGAATCTATGCACCATGTATTCATTGTCAGCTACCATGATTCTTAAGCCTGTGAAGTGGCACTGTTGTGGATTTCATGCCCGTTCCTTTCTCTTTCAACACCACAGCCACAGACATCATCTCTAGGAAGGGGTATGTTCACCAGCAGGCAAACAGAGATGTGTTGTGCACCAAAAACAATTGCTTCAGATGACACTTGTTTTGCCAGAAGAAAACAAATGTTTGCAGTCATGACTTTGCAAACCTCCAGCTAAAATAGATTTGCCCAAGACCAAATCACTGGTTGAAATAAAGCATACCATTGCTTGATCTCCTCCTCTTTTTTCTTGAAGTTTTCTAGCTTTTTCAGGCCCTTCACTTTCTGCTGCTGCAGGGACTCCTCACTCTCCCATGTGCTATGGATGTACGACCAGCCTTTCCATTTGATCAGGTACTGAACTTCTCCCTCATCCTTTTCAGGATCAAAGTCAGCGCTTGGGTTGCCATTGGCTTCAGTTGCATACACTGTGGTGGAAGCACCAGTGGCTACAAAAGAAATCAGGCTGCAGTCAGTGCCTTCTTTTTTATCTATCACTGGACATCAGCTGCATTAGAGCAGAAAGGTATTTTTCTAATACATCTTTTGCAACAGCACAAAGAATATCCTACAGATCCTGCTACCCAGTAAGACAGGCACACAAAAGTTTTTCCATACAACAGAATCTTTTTAAATCT
Source organism: Todiramphus chloris collaris (assembly GCA_025345505.1). Taxonomy (NCBI): domain Eukaryota; kingdom Metazoa; phylum Chordata; class Aves; order Coraciiformes; family Alcedinidae; genus Todiramphus; species Todiramphus chloris. The sequence continues at coordinate 11,131,799 of JANVCC010000036.1, forward strand.
ATCACAAATGCTTTTTTCTTTAAGTATAATTCAAAGGTCTCTTGAAAACGTTCACAATCATTGAGTTTTACAAAACCCCTTTTGTACGGCTCGGGGAACAAAACATTGGCTTTATTTCCATTATGGCTTTGTCAATGGAGCTACAAAAACTGACTCTACTGGAAGATCTATTTTATATTTCAAAGGCGAGAAAAGCAAGAATTGCAGAATAATGACTGCATCTTTAAACTGCGTGCAAGCTAAAGGAAAGCTGCCGAGCACATAAACTTGACATTTTAGGTTTTTCAATACTAGACTGTACAAAAGCTGCTGGAAGACATGAATAAGAGGCATAGAGAAAAGGGTGAAGAGCACTGAAACAACCCTTGGACCCACTTGAAGTTGCAAAAGCACTGCACCAGCTCAGGAGAAACTGTGAGTGCACATGATTGACATCAGAAATAAAGGCTTTTCCCAGAACTACGCACCTCCTTTTTTTCCAAGCCTGATGTCCAAGACTTTCTCAATAGTTTCGCTGTTGTCTTGTTGTTCATCGGCTCCTTCCCCAGTCATCTCTATCAGGTCATCAGAATCCGTCTCGAAATCATCATCTTCTTTGTAACTGAGTAAGATCAAAACCAAACTTATAAAAAGGCCCTTGACTCTTCCCAGTCCAGGAACACAAAGAATTGCATGGACTCTTTAGAGGTCCCTTCCAACCCTTAACACTCTGTGATCCTGTGACTGGAGCAAGCCTTCTCCAGCTTTTATTCCTGGTGCTCAGTGCACATTCAGCACATGCATTTCTTAAGTTAGCCATTCAGGATTTTGCCTTGAGACGCTCAGATAGCTGTGCTTTGTCAGATTAATACTCTGTCTTGTCCATACGCTTTTTCTGACCACGGCAAACACCAGAAGCTTCATGAGGAGGTGGAACAATCACTGCAGCATAAGCAAGACCATCAACAGAGGAAGTCTCCTCTGTCCAGTAAAATATTATTTTATGCCCAACAATGGAGGTTACAGAGCATCAACAGGCTGCAAGGGTCCCTACAATGCCCTAGGAACTACACTTCTCATCTTTGATGAACATTAACCATCAAAAAATATTATTTGAGTGTCTCTTTACAAGACCCTCACCGTGCCAAAAGGTGAGAAGGTATATATAGTAAGGAATAGATTTTTTACCCTCCACCATGACTCAACGCTCTGCCCCAAGCCATTACCTATCAGCCACTCTCAGACAACTGGTCCAATTCACACAGCCCATTTCACTCCTTTTAATCTATAATTTGTAGTTCTTAATCTCATCTGAGAGAGCTTTAGAAACATTACGCCAACCTCCTTATATTTCTGTAAGAGGGACTGGTAAATATTCCCTCCTTTATAGATGGCCAAAAAAAAAAAAAAGTCAGCTGTTCACAGCATGAACCTGTCAAAAGAACCACAGCTCAGCCAGCAGATACCAGCAGGGTGCCCCCCTCTTCCCCTGCCAGCCAGCTCTCATCATTCAATCAACCCCACACTTCTTGATACCTGACATTTTTGGCTGCTCTTCGTCGAGTTTGTCTCTTGGGGGTCTCATCGTCTTCATCATCATCGTCATCTTCAGACGAGTCTGGTCTCTTTCTCTTCTTGCCACACAGGCGTTTGTGAGGCTTTTTAACACTGGTTTTGGCCACTGTTCTAAAATAAGAATTAATAAAGCCATAATACAGCATGTTTTACGTAAGCATCCATTTTACTAAGTCTTTAAGAAAGGATGACTCTCAAATATTAGACTCCTAGGGATTTAATCTGCTTTAACTACCATGGAAACCACCGCATCACTCACTGGAGCATGAAGTGGGTAGATGAGAGAGTAACTAGGTCTCAGGTTTACTAGGTTGTAAACAAGAGTAGTATCTCAGAAGAAACCAAGACAAAACACATTCTTTAGTGACAAAGAGAGATTACCTCTCCACCCAGCACAGGCAGAACAGACACATGCCGAAAAGGAGAGACTGAACCAAGCACTTCTTACCTTCTTTGGGCAGGTCTTCTTGCTTTAATTTTCTTCGGTTCAGGCTCACTCTCTCCACTGGTGCCTTGTTCCCCTCCATCTTCATCCTCTTCTTCACCAGAAACCTCTCTTTTCCATTTATTTCTACAGTCAGAAACATAGGTCATGAAGGGCAATGATATTTCAACACCAGTACCTGTCTAAGCAGACATCCAAGCCATATAGGTTCATACTAGCAGGCTGTTATTACAAGAGAAAGTTGAAAACAGCACTCTTGGCTGTTCAGTGCAAGCAGCACAGGGGGGTTTTATGGTGTGATTCTCTGCTTTTAAGAAGAGGCCTCAGTCATCTTGGTCTTAGTTCACACAGCAGTTTATCTTGAGTGAGAGGGTTTCTTAACACACACTATAACAGTGCCAGAGCTGTACTTCTTACAACTGGGTGGGCAAGGGCTTTGATTTATTTATTTTTCTTTTCCACTTCTGCATTTCTGAAATGAGCTGGAAAAATCTTAAGAGAAGCACTGACTTAGTGAGTGCAAGCTACAACACGCACAGTTACACAGTCTCCTTGTAGCCCAGAAAATGGAGCAAGAAGTCTCCTGCCATCTAAATCCAGGCAATTAAGAGTTTCCAAGCACGAAGCCAAATCATTCTGAAGGAAGGAAACACCTTCTCTGTGGGCAATTCAGGGCAAAACTTTGAAGGAGCCCCTCCTCTCTTCAAGAAGAGGATGTGGAGAGTCTACAGGGAATACTCCTCTTGCCCAGGAATGGTCCATACCACCACAGTCCTCCCTGTGCGTTGTGACCTTCCCTCCTGCCCTGCTGTGCACAACTAAATGAAAAATTAAAAGACAAGAAACAGAAGGGAGGGACCAGGATCGTGTGGCTGTGTTTCAGTTGTCTCCAGCAGGCAGCTGAGAGTTCCCTTCAGTTCACTTCAGTGTTTGAAAAAACTAGAAGGTACTTATTAGATGCAAAAAGGCAGTAAGACATGACTAAGTGAACTCATGGTGATCAGATGTCCAATATACCCTTTAGGGAAGCTCTTTTATTTTAGCAGAGAGGTTATAAAAGAGGGTAAGAATTTTGCACTTTCTTCTCTGTTAATCAAAAAGGTGGGAGGAAAAGGGATTAAACTATTTTAAGTATCTCTGAAGTAGAGTAAGTAACTTGATGGAGAAGTGAAAGACTGACAACAGAAAGTGAACCTGACGTTCAGATTCTGTCACAGGCAAAGTGGGGAAAATATAAATGCAATGAAAGTTGGGAAATTCCATCCCTCTCTAGAGCCATAGCCATACTTCAATTTCAGTCACCCAAAGTAGCATTACTAGAAATACAAAGGAATTTATTTTACAAGCCCTCCACGTTGGCAACACCTATCAATATCCTACTCTGAAAAATAAACCAAAGTGCCCCCGCTCAAAACGCTTTTTCCCTAGAAACTTACGTTTTTTTCAATTGCTTCTGGCCTCTTCTTTTTGGGCTGTCATTTTCAGATTCACTACTTGCCTTTAATTGAAAAGAAAGAAAATCAGGTTGTAGGCTTCACTCCGGACCGTCTCTTCAAGGACACAACTGAAACGCATGCACGCGGTCTGAGCTCAGACACAGCCCGCCTGCTCTTTCTCTGCAGCACTGGAAGGATGCTCTGGTGTGACAGGGCTGCAAAGAGCAGCCAGCTCCCCAGCACCGTTCCCTCTGTGCCGCCTCGGCTGCGGGGTTAACGCCGCTGTGCTCTCAGCGTGAAGAAGGTGGCTCTCTGAAGAAAGGCTGGAGAGCTCTACTACAACATTCATCCCGGAGTCCCCAAGCTCGGGATGCACCTACCCCTCAGCACCCACCTCCAAGACCTGGCAGATGCCATCTCAGCGGTGGCAGCGTCCAGACAGACGTGCAGTGTGTGCAACGCCCCCTGGGTTACAAAACCACAGGGGAATTTAACCCGCCAAACCTCACACAGCCTGGTGCTGGAGGCAAAACGTACCCCAGAGAGACAGACTGGGTGGCTCGGCTGCTGCTTCCTCTGCCTGCGGTGCAAGATGAGCGTTGCTCCCGCCTGGAGCTCGAGGACCAGGCAGCAGCGTGACTTTGGGCTTTCTGGGAAGCACTTGCAGGGCCTGCAGTGCTGAGGCTCAGCTGTTTTACAAGGCTTTTCAGCTGAACATACTGCTGTGAGCTCCCATACTTGCCATTTCAGCAGGAATCCTGCAATATCTGGGGGCTTTCAGGCTTAGTTTCTGTGATGGCAGAAACTTTCATAGCCACACACATGCATTATGATCTCTGCCTTCATCAGAGAAACTTCCTATAAGGAAGGAAATTCTTATAAAAAGATAGTATTCTCATCACCAGAGTGCCTCTGCTTTCCCAAGCTGCTGAAGAACTGACTGGGTCAGAGCCGTGCCCTGCTGCGTTCCCTCCTCCTTGTCCTCCAGTCTCCACCAAGTGAAGGCTCTCTCGCTGAATATATCTAGAGATATTCTAGCTGCCTGCTGTACTGTTTTAAATGTGGGTGTCACTAACTCCCACAGACTAAGATCACTTAAAAAAAAATAAATTAAATGTATCTTTAGGCTGGTTGTACAAAATCCCACTGTAAAAACCATAGAAACAGATTAACACCCAAATTACACCCCTCAAACAACAGATGACTTTGCCTTACATACTTGCCCCAGAAAAGACAAACTGTCAGGGAGAAAACTGAAAATACCAACATGAGATTTCTAAAGGAGCATTAAAACGATTAAAGTAGCCTCTGTGCTCTACACACTTACTGGATATCTTCTGCTCTGTACTGCTTTTTGCTGCAGTATTCAGCTTTAGCTCTAGGTGAAGTCTGTCCATCACAACAGGTACCTCAGTTTGCATCTCCTGGTACCCCCAACATGCTCCTGGAAACAGCCAGCCAAGCTTACAACTGAGAGCTGTTCACACAAGAACTCTTGTGAAATGGTGTGAGCTGCAACGTGAAAAAGTGGAGGCTCTGACAAGCCACAGTCCACCCCTCTGCTTTCTTTCTGCAACCTGTATTTCCATTTTCCAGCTTCCCTTCCACCAACAGAAATCTCCCTCTTGCTTGTGTCAGTATTTCCATTAGAATATACTAGGAATCTTGGAAGCCACCTTAGAGCAAAAGCTTTGCTGAATTTCCCTGTGGTTTGGTGTCAAGGTTACAGGAACACAGAAACACCCTTTGCACTGTATCTCACTAGGAATGAGTGTTCATCCACCTGTTCCACAGCCCTGCATGAAATCTCTGTCTCATTTACCAAGCATCCAGGAAGCAAGTGACTAGTCAACACCACAAGGAGCCCTGCCTACCCTTGCAACACAGGGCAAGCATTCCACAGATTGCAGTTTCAACGAGCAAAGTTTAAAAGGTCTCAGTTTTCTCCTTCTCTTTTAATCTCTTATCCACTCTCTGAATCGTGCTGCTTTGCCATCCTAGTAATTTTGGCACATTTTTTGAGAGCCGTCCCTCAATGCACGTTTACCTTTTGCTGTCTTTTGGCAAACCACGAGTAAAGAGAGGTGGATTTTTCTTCTGCTCTGCATGAAAGAAGATCAGATTTGGAGAAAACCACACCAAACACAACCTTTGCTTCTTTCAAACTGGCTCCACTTCTTTGCCAAAAACCCATTTTCCAAGTTTCTAGTGCCCATTCCTAACACCTCTACTCTCCCCCTGCTCTGTTGCTGTCTCTACAAAGCCAATGCTCACCTCTCCATGATTCCTCTTTTTCTCATCTCTTCCTGCCTCAAAAAATGTAACTTGTGACTCCAGCTCAGTAATCGTCAGCTACATTTTCCAAAGACACCACTGTCTTTTTTGGATGTGTGTCAAGCCCAGCTCTATCTCCTGTGACACAGCCAGTCCCCAGCCTGAGTCATCTGCCTGCCTTGTGCTCCCACATCCTCCCTGCCTGAGTGCTGGGAAGTGCTGTGCCTGCAGCAGACACCCGTGACTCAGCCTCCTGTCCCCCCTCCCTCGCCTGCCACCGACTCACTCCTGTCTCCTCCTTACCAACTCCTCCTGGTATCCTAACCCTGGGGCGTCAGGCTCCAGCCTCCAGCTGAAGGCTGCTTTCTACCATTTTATACAAGATCTATATATATATATATATTTTTTTTTTTTTTTTATCATAAGCACATTTTAGAGACCTCTTAATTCTGCCTACATCCACATTGCAGGGCCCAGGTGCAGAACTCTACGTTGGCTCAAATCAGCCCAAGAGTGAGATTCACACCTCTGCAGCACAACCAGAGCTTGTGCTTCTAACACGGGGTTATCAACATCAGCCCACAGGCTCTGGCTGGGGGTAGTTTCCTCAGTTCAGGAAGCGCAGATGATAACCAGAGAGCTGGGAGCACGCCAGGCCCAGAGCATGCACCTGAGGTCCCAGCTGCACTCCAGCCTGCCACCCACTGCCATCAGAATGCAGAGCACTTGGGAAATGATGTGCAACTTGAGTTGTGGTGACATCTCTTCCCTGAATGACTCAAGCTAAGCTGACAAAATCTGTTTCCAGTCCCCAGCAGGGCTTTTGCCAGCCCAGCGAGAAATGCTGGGTGCACACTGCCCGCTCTCAGAGCCCGAGCACCAGCTCTGGCAAAGCTCTGCTGGGCTCAGGCTGTCCCTCTGGGGTGAAGAAAGATGACTTGCCTTTCCTGGATCCCCCTTTCCCTACCAAACACTACAAACATGCCCATCTTATTCCTGCCCCACTACTTCCAACTGGACTAGGAACTGGCCTTTTGCAACTTGCCATCCCCACCTCCAGCCTTCCCCCTCCGTGCCCTGCTGACTCCTCCCATTGTGTTTATTCTTTCTCTCTCCCAACACATAGAGTGGGCTTTTCCTAGATTAATGATCCTGTATTTTGCCACGGAGCCATACTGTACAAAACGTAACGATGCTGCCTACGTAGCACCAAGCAGAGCAACACAGCAGCGGCTTTAAATTTCTGGTCCTAGAGATTGTCCATTAATTTCCTCATCACTAGCCCAGGGCAGGAGAAATGGAGACTCAAGGCCCTTGGCATGGTCCAAGTGAGCCTCTTGAGCTCATGCTGTATACTAGGAGAGATAAAGATTTGCTTAGAGGCAAGAAATACTTCAGACCAAGGTCAAAGTGAGGATTTGCTCATTTCAGGCTTAACAGAGGCCAAGCTCCAGTGGTCCAGAAAAGCTGGAGAACCCCAGCTCACCAGATTAGTTTTCTTATATCTGCTGAATTTCTCTCTCTCAGCAATACTGGCAGCATTTGACCTTTCAGCGAAGATACGGGGCAAAGCATTAATCAAAATGTAAATGAGCAGAATTTCTTTTCAATAATAAAATCAATTGTATTTTGGGAACACCTCTGCTGAATGACTCTCTCACAGAGAAGATGCACCATGGCACTTCTAACCAACTCCAGTATGAAACCATCCTTTATATAGCACAAAGACTGCATCTGTTCTGGGTACGTTTATTTCTTGACTGCCCCAGAATACCCTGAAAGGCACCTGGCTTTGCACGCCTCACTTCCCTTGGCTAAAACCTGAAACTGTTTTATTAACTGCAAAGAAAATGCGTGGGCAAGTATTGATTTTACTAAAAAAACTCACACGTGCTCTTATTCCTGAAGACAACTCTAGACCTCCCAGCAGCTCTGCACCCCTATGCAAAAACTGCACTTTGGCTTCCTGCTCTTCCAGCCCACGCCTCGGTATCGATCACCAGTTACCACCCTCTCCAGCTGCAGCTCAGAGACCTACTCAACGTGCTGGGTGGTCTCTGGGCAGTTTCCAGAAGGCAATCACGGCTAAGGCAGAAATAACCCTGCCCAAAGCACAGAGTAATGATTGAAGGGTGCCCCAAAAACTCAACTGCTTCCACCAAGGTGCCACCTCCCCTGGCCGGGGTGAGTCACGGGGGCAGCTGCGATGGCTGATTCTCGTCCTGCGCTCTGAGCCTGCCACGCTGCCTGGGCGACGCCAGTTGCTAATACCACAGAGAAGCCTTTGGGAAGGAGGCAAGTAAAAGCTCCCAGACACTGTGCTGGAAGTCCCAAGCAACAAGAGCAGGTCGCTGGCAACAGGCTTAACCCTGTAAAGGTAAAAAGCAATCTTGAAGAGGTGTCAAGAGCTTGGGTTTCTAGGAGCTCCAGCAGCAGCAAGGAGTGCTCAGCACCACGGCGGCTCGAGCTACGCTATTTCCTCCCGCTTGGTGTTCAGGTCTTCCAAAAGCAAGACTTTCCATCTCCTCCTGCTCTTTGCGAGGCCCCAGCACTGTGCTCCTGACACGTCACACCCTCCATCAGACTCTGCTGCAGATGGGAGTTGCCCTACAGGGACCAGTCAATGTTGCTTTGGGAAGAGAGAGAGGGGAAGGGGGTGGTCCAATTTTGTTAATTTTGGCTTTATGGTTCACAAAGGTGGCGGTGGGGTCATTTGGAAGGTTGGGGTTTTTTTGTTTTTTACAATATTTTGTGGTATAGCAAAGTTTTTACATCTCCGATATATAGATTTAATTTTTTTTTTTTAAACTTTATCGTACCTTAAGTAGTAGAAAATAAAGATATTAAAAAAATAAAACAACATTTGCAAAACCACGTAATATTGTAAAACAAAAAAAGGTGGGACTTACCTGAGCCCCTAAGAGGGCAGTGGGGTCTGCAGCGGAGCTCTGTGGTGGGTGTGACGTCGCCAGCACAGTGCATGCCGGGGCATCGCACAGAGAGGCGGCCAGAGAGCCTGGGCTTTGCCGAACTTGAAAAGGAAAACAAAAGCTAAGTCAATGATGTGCCCCAAGCCTCTTCCTAACCTGCTGCTATGCGGGACGTCCAGCACAGGAGCCTGGCGGGGCAGGTGGTGGCACTGGGAGTGCTGCAAGGCTCAAGGATAACGCACCAGAGCAAGGAGCCAGAGACTCGTTTGCCACACAGCTTGGATCCCTTGAGCATCCAAAGGCTCGTTCTGGTGGCAAAGCACAAAGAGCCTGAACATCAGAGAGCACCACTGGGCTCCTGCTCTGCTGAAAATCTGGCCACTTATCTTCAGATTCCCAACCACATGGTTTTGTACCTAGCTCTAAGCCCAAAGCTTTTGGTCTAAACCTCTCCCTGGTTTTCTGTCCCCTCTCCTATAGCTACTCAACCTCCTTGAAGACCTGCAGATGAAAACACAGACAGACTGTTAGACGCAACTGAAGGTGGAAGCTAATTTCTCTATCTTCAGAAGAAAAACAAAGGAACAATTAGAAGGTTCATCTGCCAGGCTCTGACCACTGTCACCTCCAACTGACGCACAGAAGACTCCTCATATTCAACCAAAGAAAAGTGATGGTTCATAAAGCTGAACGCACACCAATGCGCTTATCAGCACAATCCATTCAGGGATGGGCAGCAATGATCTCTCTGTTGTTACGAGGTGTTTCTGGGAAGCTTCCTTTACTCCTGGTCGGGTTTGTGTCACACTGGGTTTTGTTTAGCACAGACTCATTCATCTCCAGGACGTTTCTGCAGCAGAGCAGGAGTTGCATTACGCCCCATTCCAGTAATCAGATCAGTGCATGCAGATCTCAGCCCGTGCAGCATCCCGCTGACTCCAGAGGTCTCAGGCCAAGCAGATCCAACTGCAGGACTGGGACCTTAACTGTGAGCTCCAACATCCACACATCAAGCTAGGACTCGGTGTTTACAAGGCAACGCAGATGAGACCTGCCTTTGCTCTTTGGGTTTGGTTGGTTTTTATATGTTCAGTAATCCCTCAGCCTTGTTCTTTTTCCTTACCTCATCTTTTATATTAAATCGCGATGGTTCTTGTCTGCTTCGGTTTGACCTCCTAACCCCATAAACATCAGGATATTCTTCCCACATCTGCAAAATAAACAGACCATCAGAAGGCCTGCTTCACCCCAATTATATCTGACATGTTAGAAGTTTGATGGTGAATGTTTTGGGGTTTTTTAAATCAACATAAAACCATTAGGAAATCAGCAACCAGCCGATGGACACTTTAAAAAACTGGCTGAAAAGGATGATGATTATTTTGGGGTGTTTGGTGACACTCTAAAGCAGCATGATTTATCTCACCATTATCTTTACAGTGGTCCGTCTTTCCACCAGGGTACCAATTACTCTCCAGCTTATTCAGGCTGAAGGCCAGAGAGTTGAGATAGCCAGCCCTCTGCAATGCTGAAGGTAAGGAGGCAACACCTTCCATGTGGAATGAAGGGACCTACCAACTTCAAAAGGACAATTCACTGTCGCTAGCAGCTTCCACCACACTTCCTTTCCATAGGGAAAACCCCACCACCTGCTTGATGAGCCTGGTGATGAGACAACACCAGCAGCAACTTCAAAAGTGAATTCTATGGCCCAGCCCGGATGGCAAATGGACGAGAGCACCCTGTCCTTCGGCAAGGCAAGGCTGTGGTGGTTCTCCTGAACACACTGATGTGAATGCTGCTTGGCAGAGCAGGACGTGTGGACATGCAGAGCCAGCTACTGGGGATGGTTGTGCTCTCTTTGCTGTAACCAGGCCCTAAATGGTTTAACCCACTGTGTGTAAAAGCATGCATCTATTCTTGCTGGATGGACAGGAGAAGGGGGATACAAGAACTGATACCCTAAGGAATATCAACGCAGAGCTGTGTTGCTGACACAGGACACCGTAAGATTTACAGGGCAGATACAAACCACCAACATGCTTCTCAAACACCTACACCAACAATCCCTCTCTCCCTCAACGGAGAACATCCTCTTACGGTTTTCTAAACCTATTCATTCTCCTGCTTCTCTTTCCCTCCAGTCCTCAAATGTCTCTGCAAGCCTCTGGCAGGAAAAGGAAATCAAAACACACTGCCAGATGCATCAGCAACAGGGGACTGAGATCGTGATGAACGCACGGCTGCAGCCCAGCAATTTCTCTCCTGCTGTTCAAGGAGTAACGGGATAACACTGCAACAGACTGCAAAGGTGTGCGTCTGTTGGACATGCGAATACAGAGAGATATACTCACATGGGGGGGGAAAAAAAAAAACAAACTCAAAACACTCCCTGAACCATCTGAAGAACCTGTATTTACATCTTTTACACGGGACAGTTTTTGGATGAGGGATCAACTCATTTGGACAAATCCAAATCGCACCTAACGCAAATTAACCTCACCGGGGGTGTATCTAGACTGAAATACAAAATAAACAATAATATAATAATTAACTGCAGTGGTTATTCAAGGGAAACAGGTCTCAACATACCTAGGTTAGACCTAGCTAAGGAAAACGCCCATTAACAGAGAAATTAAGGAAGGGAGAGGCTTTCTTATTAGAGGGTGCCCTGACCTTTTTACATTTCATCCATGCTAATTATTACCTTCATAGCATAATTTTAATATTTATTGTTAGGGACATGCTCTCAGAAGCCTGAAGAGGAAGAGAAAACTTCCTTCAGTCCCCACTTATCAACAATAAAACAGAAATTTGCATATTGTGTTACCACAACTGCCTTATAAACGCATCCTTCCTTGCCAGTCTGAGCACAGAACATTTAGCCACAGCCTGAGCTGGCAGTCTAGAGATTAGCAAGAGGGAGAAGCTGGTAACAAAATCCTTCACTTCTCCCTTGCAGGCAGGTGAGGAGCACAGGCTGAGAGCACTGCCCTTCCTTCTCACTCTTTACGCACAAGGCAACTTTCTCCACAAAACTCACTCTGATGAGCAAGCTGTGGAAACCACAGCTAAGAAGACCAGGATAGTTACACACCACAAACAAATACACGAAAAATAACTGACCTAACCTGATTTACCCCACCACCACGTTCACCAAGTTACTGTCTCCAAATGAGGATCCGGGCTCCTCTTTCTCACTTCATGCTACACGGGTAACTTGGGCGTCTCCATTGCTCAGGAAGAGCAGGTACCCAAGGCACAGCTTCTGCGCCAGGGAGGTGCTCAGCAACCTGAGGGACACCTTGTGCATTAGACACCTGCAATCCCTTTTTCTCCTGGGCAGCAACAGATGGAGGGCAAACCTGGCTACTTGAGGGAGGTAGTGCTAGTGGGTAGCGAGGAACCACTGCTCTGGAGATAAGAAATAATAGAAGTTAAGCAGCTTTCTCCCTGCTCTTCTTTTTTTCCTTTACTATTTTTAAAGAGGAAGACGATAGAAACAAACCAAAGCGTCTCAAATCCTAGACAAGCCATTCTATATCCCATGGGGAAGCTTTAATACTTCTGAAAGAGAAGAGAGACAGGAGAGAGGAGTGGGAAGACAAGAGGAGAGGATGAAATGACATGTATTTATGACAGGCACCTGCCCCTTGTTTGCACCAGTCAGCCCCATCACCATCTATCTGGTGCCCAAAGGATTGTTCCATCAAACACAGAAGCTCCTGCTCACAAAGATGACACCAGCAGGGCACCAGCAGACAGACCAAACAGCTGATGAGTGACTTGGGGACACCAGAGATCAGAGGGTGTTTAATCCATGTGCAAAGTGGCAGGGAAGTTGAAGACAGCTTCGTTAAGGTCCCGCTGTCAGCCCTTTTGTGATGGGTGCAGGAGTAACATGGCTACGCAGAGCAGCAGGGGCAATACCTTTTTAACATCTGCTATCCTTTCCTTCTTAGAGGCCGGTTTTTCTTTGGTTTCAGGAGGGGTCTGCTGGGATTTCGAACATGTTGATTCACTTTCGGATTCAGACTGACTTTCAGAGGACTCCGAGCTGCTGTTTGACTCGCTGCCCTGCTCACTTTCAGACTGGCTTGCAGACTCAGAGCCAGAGGCTTCTTCAGATGCCGAGTGACTGATGGTAGAGAAAGAAGAGATTACATTTTAACTGTACTGTCACAGCTTTGAAACATGCAGGGAGCAAACCTGAGCCATGTCCAAGCTACAACAACAGGCTTGGAATAGCCTAAACACAAGTGTGACCCATGCAGTCCCAGACCAGACAGCCTACCCTGGTACACTGAAGCAGAAGCAATTCCTTTCTGGGACAGGCACTTAACACACGGGTGAGAGCGCGGCCGCAAAAATCACTGTCCAGTATCTCCTGCCCACCAATCAGAGCAAAAAGAGTGGTAGTACCATGAAGAGAAGCATCAGCAATACCAGCAGCAAAGGTCCTACTGGGAGGATGTGGCTCACTCAGAGCAAGCAAGAGTAAAATATATTGGGAGCTGTGGCATCCAGAGACAATCCTGTTACATTTAAGACAAGCAGCTGCTCCAGCACGGCTCTCCACTACACCCCAGTGTGGCCACTGGTTCCAAAATCCAACATCCAGTTTCTGAAAGAGGCCAGCACCAAATACTGTATGCATAATGCTATACATTATAGCCAATATCATGTTTCTTGCAAAAAGAATAAATTCAGCAACAGAAAAAAGCTTATACAGGCACGTGGCTGGGGCAGTTCCTGTTTAAAGGATTACACCAGTGCTGGGAAGACTGCATTTCGAAGTAACCAATAATGGGAGAGCTGAACATCAAAGACAAGTTTGGTTTGGTTCCCCCCCCCTTTACATTAAAATGAGTTAACATACAGAACATTCACTTAAGTGAACAAAACAAAAGGAGAGGCCAAACTCTTTTAGGTGACCAAAAATACCCAAATACCTTTACTCAATCACTCCAACATCTATTTTGCATTTAAAATCCAATTAGAGAAAAGTGAAAGCTCATTCCAACATGTAACATACAGCTGTAGTTAGGCAGGTGACAAACCCCACTCTGTCACAAACCAAAACGCGGTGCGCAGATAATCAGACCCCAAACTTTTCTGCTCTTTCCAAGCCAGCTCCTGAGCTGCTGCTAGAAGCTTCTGTAATATTGAAGGGCATGGTACGGCTAGAACATCACGGAAGAAGAGACGGGAAAATTTAGCAGAGGGAAAACAGATTTATTTTTTGTATTTATTTTTTTTTAATTTTGTACAAAACTACAAATGTGACAGGACACATCAAAGCCTCTGCTCAGATTTTGCAATTCAAGAAAGAAATAATACACACACACACACAAAAAAAAGCTAAAACGGAACAAAAAAGCAAAACCATTTGCACCATTACAAACAATTCTACAGAAACTAAAGCACTAAAGAGGCAGGACTGGAATCAGCTTCTATTCACAGGCAAAGTTACACCGTGGAAATAAGTTTCCCACTCTCAGATAAGAAAAAAACCCCAAAACCAAAACAATAAATGTGATGCTGCGTGTGGAGGCTGAGGGGGCTGGCCCCAGCAGCTCAGCTCCCGGGTGCCGTCTCCCCGGGAGCGGGCAGAGGGCAGCAGCCGAGCGCCGCGGGATCCGTCTCCTGACATCCCTCAGGCGCGGGCCGGGCAGGGCGCGCAGCCAGGCTCCCCGCCGCCATTTTACAGCCAGCCCTCTGCCACCATCTTGCGATATCCCTGCAGTGGTGGCTGCTGCTGCTGCTGCTGCTCTGGGTCTGTGAGCCACTCCTAAAATGGAAGAGCGTGGCATGTACAGGGAGAAATTAAAAACAAAAAGAGAAAGAAACGGCGGAGAGTGAGAATTTCTAAAGCTGGAGGAACGGAAGCAGAGCCTTTTCAGCACGGAGTGGAGAGTGAGGCGTCACCGATGGGCGCTGGTTTCCTCATCCCAACCTGGATCCAAAGGAGATGGGGGCATTGCTTCGCTTCCTTCTAGCAGAGCTGGAAAAGCAGGTCCAACTAGCACCCTTCCAGGCTGCCTGTCCCCCTCCAATCCTGGTGACAACCAAAGAGCACAGCCACATACACAGCCATCTCACTACACTGTGCCACCACCTGACCCTTCCTCTACATATTCCGCAACTTCCAGTCCCCTCTTCTCCACCGCTGTGCCCGCCTGCTACGCCCCACGGCCAGTACCCCCACCACTCTCTCGTCACCCTGCGCCACTCCGCATGGTTTCTCACTGAGCACGCTCACAAAGTCGCTGACATCTGCTCCCACTATCCCGCTCAAACGCAGAGCTTTGTCACCGAGTCTACTTCAAGCGAGTGATGAAACTTCTCCATTGGATAATTTTCAGAGTCTTGGGTGTGGGTTTTTTCCCCAAGAAAACCAAGGGAATTTTATTAAGAAGCATTGCCACACCACTCAAGGGAGCAACATTCCAGCAGCTCTGGGGACAGCTGGTTTCCACGGGCAGGGCTCAGCAGGACACCAGCCCACAGAGCCTCCTGCAGGGATGAAGGCTTGACCTCCATGAAAGAATGGGATCTGGAGACATACAAACCTCTGCTGTCACAATGCTAAGTGGCAACATCAGGCTCTGGTTGAGGCCTGTTGCCATCCCATGTTCCATGGGGACGCATGAAAGAGGAAGACACTTTTCTTCAATCAGATTTATTAGCAAGAAAGAGAAGAAATTGTAACAAGCCAGGCTAGACTGAGGCCAAACAGCTCTGGCAGTATTTATTTAAAGGGAGAACATTAATTACTGGCCTCCTCCCACTCCAGAGCTCTTTTGTTTCTCAAGGCCCTAAGCTTTATTTCAAGGACACAGGGACACAGCCTTTCTGCACATCAATAGCCACAACTGATGTGCTTTATTCACAACATTATCTGGACCCTGTAATTCCTTTTCTCCAAGATGTGAACTGTGACTCCTGGAGAGAAGGAAACTTCTCTCGTGACAACAGACGACACACCCATCTGCACATACAAGGATGCACACACTTGCCCTACTAAGGAAAGAAATGTATATGTGAAGTGGTATGTCCTTTGGAAGGCTGTTGAAAATTATTTTTTTTTAATAAACAACCTGTTACCAAGGCAAAAGAATACATGCTTGTGTTTATTTCTACATTAATAGAATAAAAAGGTAACTGAGAAGGTTAATTCCATAAAATAAACCTATCACAGAGACAACCAGGAAGCATTTCTACCTGACAACAGATTACAAAGGATTAGCAACATTATGTCAAGTCAGGCCTTACACTGTACATTACTGGAGATTTAAGTCCTCTTTTCAGAAGCTATTTTTGGAGTATGCCCTGCTTTAACGTCCAAGTTAACATCCAAACAAGACCTACTTTCAGTTAAACTCTAAGTGGGGGATAAGCTATAATTAACCGTCACAAAAATCACGATTCAACAGTCCACGCTCCTCCAAATTCAGAGTAACACCCATGAACATCAAGAAAGCTACAGTTGGACTGCTGGTAACTCCCCTGAAGTGAGAAAGTCCTGTAAAAACTGCGATCTGCTAAGAGTCAGCCAAGTATGTTCCCCTGGTTTCTAAGAAATACTTCAGGCTATAATTCTGTTTTAATTAAGAGCCTGCTCCTGACTTGAGAGGGAAGAAAACCAAATCATCCCTTAGCAAGAAGGGCACGTTCCTTCCAAGAAATAAGTGGCTGAACAGCAGTGATAAGACCCTTTACAATCAGGCATCTAAGTTTACAAGGCAATTAGAAATGTGCCTGAAGCCTCCAGCCTTAGCGTTTAATATTTCACATATGACTTCATTTTATAGGGAATCATCTTTGCTTAAAGCAACACAAGATTTTATGAGCTCTCAAGCAGTACAAACAGCAGCTATGCTTCCAAAAGGTGCAAGACAAGCTGAAAAAAAATGATCCATAATGCACTTCTGGAACCAAGAACTGACAAGGGATTGAATGGCTCTAACTAGGACAATTCTGCCCCACGCTTTAAAATTTGGCTTTTGATGGACAGAACTTGAATACAGACACAGGGATAAAGGAGGATTAATGACCCAAGGCATTCCAAAAGCCAAGCTCCTCCCATCTTTAAGGACGGTTGGGAACATTTTTAATCTAAACAAGCTTGAATCCAAACAGTGATGTTCCACTGGGCTTCACAAGCTCAGCATCAGGAAACCACCCTATGCAGATTCAAGAAGGTCCTTGGCACAAACTCCCAGGGCTGGCTCATACCAAGGGCTGGATAATATCAGAAACCAAGTTTATTGTTCCCCTTTAGCAAACATACACTTAGCTCTTAATGCACTGTTGGACGCAGCTTCACGTGTCCTGTGAATAACTGATACCCAGGTGTCCAGCCACATCTCTACCTGCTGCCACCAAAAGGCCAAAGGTAGGGAGGGAGCTGGGGGACGGCCTCTCCTCTCTCCCACCCACTCTCGCTCTACAGCCCGTGTTCCCAGTACTCACCCTGTGCTTACGCCAGCACTGCCTGGGCCGCTGGACATCTCCACGAGCCACTAGAATGTGGTAACGCATCAGAAGACTAGCCCAGAAAAACAGCAAAATAGGTCTCTCCTGTTTTAGTGAGCAAAATCGGGACCAAGCCGTTACAGGAACTGAGAACAGTGGAAATACAGTACGTTTGGCAGCACAGAGGAGTTGTAGAGGAGAAAAGGGGCAAGCAAGGCCCCAGTTCTGGGGCAGTAGCAAGCCAGCTGCAAGCCAAGCTGCTCAATTTGGCCAGCCCTGGCTCCTCAACACCCCTCTCTGGCAAAGCCAAGCCAACTGTCTGCATGCAACTGAAGTCAAACATTCCAACTCCATGGCAACCTTGGAACTGCAGGTCAGCTCCCTGCACCTGCTGCCATATGGCACTACTGGCCCACAGCACAGCAGCTGGCAGCCAACCTGGGGCTCTCGGAAGTGAGCAGGATTGTCTTCTCCAGACCAGGTGTATGTCAGACCCAGCTCTACCAGTACAAGTGGCTTCTCAGCTCCTGAAGCTCTTCAGCAAGGGCCGCCAGCCTCACCCGTCCAACAGTGGCACCAGCCCTAGATTTACTGCAAAGCACAGGTCACGAAAGCCAGCACAGGCCACCAATTTGCAACTATTTAAAGAGATCTGTCTTCCTAAAGCGACCTACATGCAAACTGTCGTACGTGCAAAGGGACGGTGACAAACCACAGGAGATACTAAAGCACCAACTCCGCTCTATACTGTGTTATGCTAAACATTTCCTTTGAATATTTATCTATAAATGTCCCCCCTTTTATATAAACATACACAAAATGCCTGTGTATATTGCAAATAAAAACAAGCATCACCAGTTAAGGTGGATGCACGCACCCAAGTCACACGGTAGCTATAAAAAGGCACCAAACAGCATTACATTTCACTTCTAGGCCAAATAAACGAGAGAGAGAAACACAAGACTCATTCTAGCTATAGATCATTTGACAAAGAGGGGACAGATTTGATAAAGGGGGGATAATACGTGGACAGAGGGCTGAGAAGAATTTCACAGGATCTATCTCATGCCTTGGGAAAACAACATCAGCAGACTCTACAGCGAGCACAGCCAGGGCCACACAGACAGCATCCAGAGCTTGCAGGAGACGTTTAGACTGTGACACTGACTATAAATTCATTCCTAACTTTTTGAGCTCCCTTTATTTTATCCTGAAAGGCTATTAAGAAAAGCGATTGGTGCTTGTCTGTCTCCCAAGGCAAAGATTTTTCTGAGTGATAAATGTTGAAACAAGTCAGTTGGTGAAAAAGCTTTTCCCAACTTGTTTCTTGAAGGCTAAAGTGGAAATGGGGGAAGGGAGGGAAGAAAAATATTCCTGCTACCCTATCCATATCCCTGCACAGTATGTAATTCTAACAACTGGTCACTAAGTGGGAACTTACACTAGAAGATACTAAACACAGCCACACTCTTCATGCTGTTTAGAAGCAAGCTTCAAGTGAATCAAATACTCACAATATAATTTGGCCTTTCAAAGGGCACAACAAACACTCCCAAGGTTAGAGGGCTGCCCCTGCCAGATAACCAACATGTCCTTCAAAAAAAACATTAAAAAAATATTTCCTCAACCTCCTTTTGTGACCGGTAACTTTTTTTTCCTTAACCAGGTAAGGGAGAAGAGTTCCTGCGGCGAGTATGTGACTGAAAACCTTGCTGGCAGAGGTTGGCTGTTAATTATGTTTCCACAGCATTAGGCACAACAGGGCCACGGTGCTACTGCAGCCACCGAGGGATTACGCGCTCAGCAGGTATCCTATCTAAATAACCATCTGAACTGGGCTCTGCAGGCTCCCAGCCTGGCTCAAAGGAAGGGAAGGGGAGGAGGCAGAGGGAAATCTTCACCGGCATTGTGACCACTGCTACCTTGCCCCAGCAGAGGGTTCCCAAATGCCAAAGGCAAAGCAATCCTGAGCTCACAGGGAGCTAAATATATCCCTCTCTGCTCCCTCAAAGCACATCGGGCTATCTTGAATGACAAGTATTTTCCAAAAGTGTTTGGTTTTTTTTAAACTCCACTACAAAGACATCACATTACACTTGCATAAGCAAGCCAGAGGAGTTGTTCATTCATGATGGAGAGAGCTGGCGCTCTCACTCTCTGATCTTTTAGCCAGAGGCTGAAAATGCTTGGGATGTTTAGTGGGAAAAGGAAAAAAAAAAAAAACAAAACACCAAAACAAACCCCATCCACCAAAAAACGGCACAGGGACAAAAGAAGTCAAGACCTGTCTGCCTGATTAAGGAGTGCTATTGAGAATCTCCTTCCCCTTCCTGTAGAGAAAGGGAAGGACAATCGCAGTTCCCAGGGCCTTGGCAAGGGCCCAGCGAAGGCGGCGGAGGTTCAGCTCTCCGCATCACCACCCCCGCGGCAGGACCCGGGCTGGCTGCCGGCAGCACCCACTCCCAGAGCCACGGACGGAGCCCAGGGGCACACGGTGCGGCCAGGCAGGGGTTAAGGGCTGTGCCCCTCGGCCGCTGCAGCCTCAGCTTTGTCGCCGCAGGGGACAGACGGGCCGCAGCTCTACGGCAACACGAGGGCAGCTCGGCACCCGCAGCAGCTGACTGTTTGTAAAGGACATGCAGATGGATGCGGGGCCCCCCGAGCGGAGCGGGCACGCAGAATTTTGGGTTAAATTAGTACGGAAAGAGTGAGTGTTGGTTTTGTTCGGCTTTTGGGGTTTTTTTCACTCCTTCCTGGTTCCAGACGCCCTGCAGTTCAGAAGAGAGAAGCCTGACCTGGCCTCAGGGGCTCGTAAGGGGTTAAAAGCTGTTTTTAACCCAGAGATTTAAGGCTCATCATTAAGCCTGACAACACATGGCATTCAAAGCTCGCAACTGGTGACAACTGTGGAGCTAACAGCAGAGGTTCCTCCCCATGAAAGAGATGCAAATGAGGCCTAAGTCATCTATACCCTGCAATAAAACTTGCAGGAACTTCAATAGTTACAACACAGCTTTTTCCTAAGGAGCCAGGTGTTCTGGAGTCAGTGAATTCTTGACATTGCAACACACTTTTCATAGCCCAGGAAAAGACTCGTGAGCCATGAAGTGCTCAGCATCCTGGCTGTTGAGCACTAGGTGCTCAGGGAACACGCTCCACAGCAGCCCTGCCGGGACAAAACGCTGTACGAGCAGTACCAGCACAAAACCAGAACAGAGAGATCAACGCCTTCAGCTTTTACGGGTTTTTTTTAGCCTCAGAAGTCAAGGCCAGAAAAATACCAATACTACAGCACAGATTATCTCTGCCCACAGGTAAATGTAAAGCAAGCTGTATATTGGAAATTATACTACACATTCGGAAAGACTCATCAACGTTGTATCGTTATATCCAAAAGCTGCTCCCTGCTCCAAGGAAAGGAGACATTAACAGCGCAACAGACTTAGAAAAGCTTCATTGCAAGTCACTAGGTGTGAAATTTTCATCTGGTCTTGTTTTTGCTTTCAGTTCAGGAATCCTTCACAGGCTGTAAAAGCAGACTTTACAAACACACCACCACCTGCTGAAAGAGCAACTTCAAATGGCATTTCAGCACACGTCTTTTCTTAAAAACACACCAGAAAAAAATTATGTAAGACATCGTGTCAGTGGAACAGTACATCCTTTGCTAGAAGGCTGCTTATGTCTAATTATGGTAATCCAGACCATCCCCTCCCCCAGTGTTTGTATTTATTTTCCTTGAAGGAGATAGAACACAGAACAGAACCTTTCTCCATCCATTATCACCACCTCCCAGAGCTGGATTTCAGCTAGGGGCAATGGGAGATTTAGAAGCCATCTTCTGAACTTGATGGCCTAATTTAACATAACAATTCCTGCTGGAACTGTTGTCTGCAACAGGAAACAAGATACAGTGGACTACACACCTCCAGGTTGTGTATCGTGAGATGCAATTTCAGCTTAAGCTGCCAAACCCATGCGGTTTATTTTAGATGCCTCAAGTTCAAAAGAAGCAAGACCATGGTGTAAAGAAGCTTCAGTTCAGTCCCTAAACTCCTGCTCACAGTCCCAGGTGCTACACCGCGTGGCTCAGTCTCACTGCATCTGCCCCTGGTGCCTTCATCTGCTCCTTAGAACTAGCAGTGGTGAGCCTGAATAAAGAGAACAGTATAAAAATTACTCTGAGACAACCTGCTAATCATGTGAACAGCTTTCAGAGACAAGGTGAAACATCAAAACTAAAATGGGAACTGGGTTTTGCCTCTACAAAACTGGAGAGATTAAAATGAAATATTCAGGGCCTTCCTGACCCTCGCTCTGAGAAAGATAAGAGGGGAAATGTTTGTTTTAACACAAACGTTAAGTGTGGTTGTCGCAGCCCAAAGGCAGCCAGCGACGCTGCTCCCAGGAGACACCCGTGAGATCCCATGTTCTCAGCGAGGAGCAGGGGGGGTGGGTACAACCCCGTGGCACTGCAACATGCCCCGATTTCTCACCCGGCCGTGGGAGAGCTGGAGAGGAAAAAGGGGAAGAAGCAGATAAGGGCAACTGTCGGCCTCAGCGTACAGCAGGTGAAACACCAACCCAACAGAAAGCGGAACAGGCTCTACAATCTCAGCCACATCAGCTTCTCTTGGCTGAAGGCACCCATAACTAGTTTTGGGCAGGCGGGGTGCGGGAGCACACGTGCACGCACAAGTACAGCAGTGCCCCGGCAGCAGCACATGGTGTGTGCCACGCTGTGTGCCACAGAAGCATATTTACAGAATGACCCAAGCGAGCTCTTTATTCCTATTTTTTCCACTTTTTATTTCAGCAAAAGCCACGCATTTAGAGAATACATGAAATTTGATTAGTTAGCTTAAAATGTTTAACTAAAAAGAACAATCCAGCAGACAGTAAACTTCAGCTGAACATAGCTTCTTGCAATTGGGAGGCTTTTTATATAGCACGGTATATATTGTATCCATTCCGGGCAGCAATCACAAAACAGGAAACAGAAGTTGAAAGTCTCAGAACTGTGCATTCCTAATTAGATGAGACATTTCCTTCAAGAGGGTAATGTGAAGCAAAAGTAACAAAGAAAAACAAGAACAATCTCCTTTGTGCTGCACTCAGATTACATCATTATTCATGTGAATTCCTTGCACATTATTCCTTTTGTGTCCTGCACTGATCAAGCATTTTTCAAGAGAGCCTCCAGACCCTTTTCTAAAGGGTTAAAAGCTTAAAAAAGGAAAATGAAAAACCAACATCCTCATTACAGAATCCAGCGGTGCAAATGAAACTGAAAGACTCCGTACATATGCGAGGGTCACAACTGCTGAAAAATAACCCACCAGCCCAGATGAAAAGCTGAAAGCCATAGTTTGAGACATTTTTTAAAATGCTTTTAATGTTTTCACTCAGCTTAAAGAGAATCGGTTGCAAAACGCACCCAGAAAACAAGAGTGAGTTTTCGTGATTTAAGGACACTGAGAGCCATAATGCTATAAAACAGCACCAGATGTTCCAGGTATACTACGATATTCTGCAATTCCGTTTGAAGTTTAAAGAAAAAAAGGGGAAAAAAAAAAAAAAAAAAAAAGCACCAAAAATAACCCTGCTCCTTTTCAAGCCACTTGCTTCCCAAAATAGCCTGCGCTGTTAAAAAAAAATAAAATAAAAGCCCGCGCCTGCCAGATGAGAGGAAGCGAGGGAAGGCGGTGACAGCCGCACGCTCCACCGTCCAGGCTCCCAGTACAGCCCAGTTGAGCCGGCGGCTGGCGTGGGAGAGGCTGCGCAGCGTGGCGTGCGCGGCCATCACGCGCCACCATGGCTCTGCCTCCGCGCCAGCCGCCGCCATCCCTCCCTGCCATCCCTCCCTCCCTCCGTCCCTCCCTCCCTCCGCCTGTTACCAGGCGAGCGCAGCCAATCGCCGTCCCCAGCGAGCACAAGATGGCCTTTGAACTCCCCACCAGCAACTTCCTGCTGTTTCTAGAGTACACACAGTGCAATGCAGTATGTCTGTCAGCTATGCGGCACAAAGGAACAGCCATTTTGTGACTGAACTGGACCCGCACCAAAATGCCAGGCAGTGCAGCCTTCCCCTCTCCTTGCGCGGGGTGATTGGGGCTTCCCGAGCTCTACCGAAACGAGAAAGGGATGCCCTCTGCTTTCATCGGCAGCCAGGGAACGCAATTTTTGTTTCACGTCTTATTTTTCCCTTCCCCCCCACCCCCGCCAGATTCTCTTTCGTATGTAACCACATCTTCATAAAATGGCTGCCACGTCAAACGAGGGTGTTCTGCTCTGCGAGGGCTGCAGCAGACACTGCAGAGCAGCCTGCCTCTCTAACGTGCCCGCTGAGCAAGAATAAATCGACATTTCAGACCCCGAGCTTCCAGCTCTCTCAACAGAAAACAGGCTAAGACTTAACCCACCACAACCTTTTTTTTTCCCCCCAATAAAAAACAATTAAATAAATGATGGATTAGATCTAGAGAAGCCAAGACCTGGACACAGGTGCGTGTGTTTGTTCAGCCCTGCAGCTTCTGTAGCAAACACCTCACCCACACTGGGGTATTTAGGAGGTGCAGGAGCAACTGCCGCAGATGCAGGCCAGGGGAAGCGAGAGGAACAAGGTATCCACTGTGTGTTACTTGCTATCACCTACAAAACTCACTCCTGGCCTTCGGGAGGACCCCAGCCTGCCTCTCACCTCTGAAATGCACATCAGGGTTGCACCACGGACGTACCCCTCACACACCACCTGCCTTTCAGAGATGCGGCACAGAAGATGCTAGAAAACACACCAGGATTGTGTTCAATTATTTAATGCAAGTCCCAGAGACATAGGTGGTGGTTATTAGTAACTGCAGCACAACAACTTTTTATCCTAGGTGGAAAAAGTTGCATGAAATCAATCTGCTTCGAGTTTGGAAAGATTTCCTATAGATATAGAAAGGACAGGTGTTGCCATTCATCTAGAAAGGTGCCCAGTACACCCATCAGCTTGCAAATTAAAGAGTTAATACCACTTCCCCCCACAGGAATAATCATCTGTTTTGGACAATTCCCAGGTATTTTTGTTTATTCAGCATATGCCTTTACGTTTCCTTAGGACTGGAAAGGTAGGAGTCAATTCCAAACGTATTTCCCAGTCAGGACACTAAGGTGGTGTACAGGGATTGTATTGTCTCCTGCTGTAACACCTTTCTCTAGCCCTGCATTTTTGGTTTCCTATCCCAGGTGAATGGCACCGGCCCACATCTACCTTTCCCACCCATCTCCACCACCCAGGCCTCCCACCAGGGTTTATGTAACAGGACTTCAGGCGTTTCCACAGATGCCGAGCTGGTCTCACAACTGGGGAGAAAGCTGGCCAGCAGCACATGAAGTGCAGACATCAGTGCCTCTCTGGGCTACAGTAAAGCAAAGCGGTGGCTTTACTTCCTAGAAATCATTTCCCTTACAACTTCAAGTCAACCTCAGGAAGTAAAGCCCATTTTACGACATTCAGCTGACTCACAGCTCAGAAAGAAGCCCGACAGGGCTCACTCACAAATATCCTGTGCTCAATTGTTCCCACACTGCAGGTGAATGGATGTTAACCACTGCAAGTTTATTCTGAGAGGGGGGGGAAAAAAAACACCATGAAGAGGCAGAAGGGTAACTTCACACAACAGGTGTGATGTGTAAATGGATCCATTATGATAAATAACCTTTCAATGAAAACACCAAAAGCACACAGGAGACACTATGCAAATACAATGCCCCTAAGGACAAAAACCCCAAAGGTTTTCTTTCTGCAGAAGTACTGCTCGATGTCTCCAGTTTCACCTCCTATTTAGCATAGTATTTCTAACATCCATCAAACACCTTCAGTTAGATTTCCTGAACTAATTATACCTGCTATTGCTCTTGCTGACTATCTCCACTTCAAGAAAAAGCATAAAGACTTAAGTAAAATCAGAAGTGGGCTATTTTTTTTAAATTGACTTTTTAAGCAATATTTTGTGTGCAGTATTTACAGTAATACAGTTTGAAAGTCTGCTGTGCTTTTTAAACTGCATTATTATAAAAGCTCTGTATAGGTGCTACACGTAATGCTTCAACAGTCCCTGAGGCTAATTGAGTTAATAATCATTTCAAATTAAACTTACCCATATCCATTTTAGGATTTAAAATTTGACTGCAATTTTAATGCATCCAGAACACCATCCAAGTTTATGCTAGAAGGTTACAGTATTTTGATTATATAGATATTCCCACAGCATGTCAAGTTTGTGTGTTTAAGGAAGGTTAAATACTGGGCATGAAGAATACTATTCAAACACCTGCAAACATCACATAGAGCACATGTGATACAACAGACAGTTCAGAATTCTTTTTTATTAATCTCGGATAAAAATTACTGAAGACAACACCAGAGGAAAATAAAACAGGCCACGGTTCAATTAAAATGAACAAAACACAAAACTCAAGTGTATTTACAAACTAGAAACAAAAAAATGCATGTAGTTTAATTTCCAATTTTCAAAAAAGCCGACCCTTTAAATACAAAATGAGCCATTCAGTAATTACACTTCTGCATTCCTAGCAAGCAAACATTTACAGTATTTCATATTTTTTCTCCCATCCAGGTTAAGTTTATAAAAATCCGTAAAGAATCTCATCACTCGACAAAAATAAATAAAAACACTCTGAGCAAAAAAAAAAATACATTAAACAAACAAGCAAAGCCTTTGGAGCCTCTTGTGAACAGTACCAGTGTATATTTTACGATACGAAATGCTATCACCAGCAGGAGAAAGTCTGGTCAAATTGTATAAAAATATTCTAAAATACCTAAACAGTATCAAAGTTTTACAAGCTCAAATAAAATTTGAAGTAAGGGGTATCAGACAAACAGACACTTTCCAGTTTATATTTTAAAATGAGCTTTTTTTCATTCATGTAACTTTTTCTTGTGTCTATTTACTATAATTTACTACTACACCAGGCTTCTGTATGGCCCTCAGTTAAAGTTTAGACTTCTGAGATTCTTCAAAGAAAAATTTGCCTTGTATGTAAAATGGTGCAATGCAGCAATGGCTAAACCGACAAGGTCATTTTTCACAGCACAAAAAACCTAAAAATTGAAATTCAAAAGCTGGAAAAACATAATACAGGGGAAAGGGCTCCCCTGAATAAAGGTACAGTACCTTTTGACTATGACATGGGCCCTTAAGTCACAACACAACTTTCAGAAATTGCTACCAAAAAAAATTAGGGTGTGGCATGCTAACAATCTCAAGGTCATTCCTTAAAAAGGAAGCAAAATCAGTAAAATGTTTTGTATTAAGCACTGACAGTAACCCAAGGCTGTCAAAGTAAACAGGGTATTCACAGGTTTTACCAAAAAAAAAAAAAAGTAAGTTGATAGATCATACCTCGATGCATTGCTGTGGACTGAACCCTCCTCTCCTTGGCTTTTGTCCTTATTTCTCATCATCTTTTTATTCTTAAATATTAAGAGGGGGTCAGGGGTGTCTGTTTGCTTTGAAGTCCTGTGCCCAGGTATTTACTGTCAAAAGTTGAAAGAAAGGTAAGGTCCCGGTTCGTTTCCCTGGCTTTCATTATCAGGAACAAAGTCCTGACGCTGCAATGATATTGTTATAACAATACACAACACTGATCAACACGGCAAAACGGAGATTTAAAACAAATAATCGGTTTTTGGAAGAAAAATCCGAGAATAAACACAGTGGAGGAGCATCCTGCAAACTTTCCCAAAGTAACACTGGATGCAAATAATCTCTGTATCTTATTGCGTCATCCCAATACAGCTCAAATCGGTCGAAAATCAAAGTACTCAAAAAGGCAGAAATCTAAAAATTATTATTATTAATTGCTCACCTACCTGATCCATGCACCGCCGCCACGACCAAGTCGATATTAGTTTCGGGTAGTGGAAAAACATTAGATCCAAAATATTTAGAGTTATAACAATAAAATATGTATTTCAGAGAATAAAAAAAAAATATATATTCTAATCCCAAAAATATGCTGCCAATAAAGCAAAAAGAAGCGGTAATTAGTATAAAAATGTCCGGGGGAAAAAGCTCATTAGGAGAGCGCACAAAAATGGAGGTACGCCATGGCTTCTAAGCTGGAAAAACAACGACCTGGGCTCTCTCCACGGCTTCTTCTTTCCAGCAAGGCACGAAAAGGGAGCCCTCAAAAGCTGCTTTTCTGCCCGAAAAAGGTCCGCTCGGCCCCCGATCAGTGCCTAGGAGAGGCAAGGGGCTGTGGGGGCCCCCTGAGGCTGCCCGAAAGTTAGGGAAAGTTGCGTAAAGTGTTGGGGAAGGCACGGAGCTGAGCGCGCTCTCTCTAAGGCACAGCCGCCATCTAGAGCTCCTTCCCAGCTCTGAGCTCTGCCTTTGATTGACACTCTCTACATTTACCCCACAACTCAGGTGATGTACCATAGACCCACCCCTTCATTTCTACCAAAAAAAGAGATAGCCTCCACCTAAAGGGTGCCTGCTACCCCCACAGCCCTGGCTCCTTCCAACTACCCCAGCTGAAGGGGCACCTTAACCCCATGTGGCTCAGGCACCCTTTTGAAACCAGAAAGAAATGGAATTTGTGCCTTTTGTTTTAAAGATTTGCTAAATATTTCAGTGCCTGGGCTAAAATTACTTCCTCCCTGGACAGGAAGTGGTGCTGTTACAAGCCATTTTGAAAGAATGGAAGTGGTGCTGACAGCCACACAGCCAGCAACAACCCACCTTGGGGGTCCCCCCACCCAAGGGGTAGCTTTTTTCCAATTGAGGGGCAGTACCCCCAGACAACAGCTCCACCATTCGGCACCCAACAGCTGCACTTAAAGCTTGGGAGGAGAGCGTCAGGTGCTCCTGAGCAAGCCCCGCGTTGCTGATCTCCCCCTCCAGCTCAACAGCGCCTCCCTAGTGGTTTCCCCCAACAACAAAAATCCAACAGCTACGTGATTTTCATCAGTTACGCCAAGGCACTACTGTAAAATAAGCCCAACACCATTAAAAGGGTTATTTCTGATTCACTTCCTTAACCCATTAATGTTCATTAACAAATTGTAACCCAACAAATTAATTCAAAGCTGTACATCAGCCAAGCTGCAAAACTGGAAATAAAGCAACATCTCAAATACAACATCTTAGTATTGACAGCATCTACCACATGGAGGAGATCCAAGCATCCCCCACCATCTCTTGTATTCTGACTACCGGTCATCTTCCTACAAGTAACAGACTCCTTAAAGTGCAAGGACATCTTGAATATTCAAAAGTATCACAACGAGACAGTTAAATCAGACACTGAGAGCAATGGGCTAGTTTGGGGACCATCCACGGCACAGCATCCCAACAGCCTGAAAATACTGGCTTCCACCAGTAGGACCAAGATAGTCCCCATCAACTCCTCCATACGCTGGCCATTCACATCCTCCAACAACCCTTCCACACCAAGCGGTCTGAGTAGGAATGCTCCATTGCCATAGTCCAGTTTAAGGAATTTCACCTTACTGGTTATTTACACTTGCACCTCAACCACAAGAGCTACAAAACACAATGCAAGACCATCCAAAGAAATTTTGGGTAACACTGAGGAAATCCACCCATCTGAATGGGGTTCCCTTCATGTTGGTCCCAGTAGCCAACTCCACCATATAACACATGGCAAAACCAAACAGAAGAGTGTATCATCAAAATGGCTGGATTAGACAGGTATGAACAATTCACCATTGCAAAAATGGGTATTTACAAAGAAACCCCAGCAAGCCAAATGGTTAAACACACACAATGGGCTTTTGTTTCTGTTTGGGTTTCGTTTGTTTTTAAAAGAAACCACCTAAGTTATCTCAGCACCAGGCCTGTCATCTTGGCCCTCCAGCAAACAACAAAGACAACCGTGGGGTGAAAGATACATGGGAAGGTGGCTACGGTTTAACTATTTGATCCACAAGAAACTTAAAAGGGAACGGCTTTTTTGAACGTTAGAACCATTTTAAAAATCATTCATAAAGGTTAACATGTCATCTGTAGCAATATCAAGAATAACTCCATTTTTTCTCATCAAATACATGGTACAGTAGCATGCAACTAAGGCTCCATTAAGTAGCACTGAAGCAGATTGGACACTTGTACAGCACAGTTTTAAGACTAAGTAGACTGTTTAGGGAGTATGTCATCCAGGAAATCTGTTGAAAAGTTTCTGTACCCACACACAAGCAAAGAAGCATACCTAAAAAAAAAAAAGTTACATAAAATATTCAAGTGCTCCTTTATTGTTCAATTTATATCAATTCATTCTTAAAATAACTTCAGAAAGTTCAGCAGAAGTACCCTGACAATAGGCCAAGTACTGAAAAACCCCTAATATTAAGCACCTGAATGAACAAACCAGCGAATAAAAATTTCATTGGAAGTCATGGCAAAGAGCGGCATTTGCAAATGGAAACCACATTTGAAATCAAGTACAGCACAAAATTTTACCTTGCCTTCAGTGCTTAGCAGCTAAAGTACTTCTCACTTTAATAGCAACCAAAAATGTAACCCACTTAAATATCAAAACAATTGGGGGGGGTGGGAAGAAAAATCAGCCAGAAAGGACAAACACAAAGTATGAAAGAAACCAAAACCTTTTATTAAGTCACTTAAAAAAAAACATTACATTTTCTGCAAAGGGGTAGCAACAGATCTCTTACCACATGAATTTGCCTGTTACGCGCACACAACCCGAGAGTAAAATTTCACCACCCAGTCCTCAAACAGATCCATCATTGGATAGTCACTGATAGTCCCCTGATTAATTCAAGTGCAAAGTCCATTTTGATAGGATGATCACAACCCAGATCTTCTCTGGTTTAATAACACGAGAGTCCATGTTTTAACGTCCTTTTCTTGGACAGACATATGACAGCACTCATGCATAAGTCCATTTCCTCAACCTCTCAATCAATAGTGGAACTGCCATCTTGGTGTCTCATTCGTAGACTCCTTTTGACACTCTTCATCTGATTGGATTCTTTATGGAAAATTAAAAGAAAAATGCTGTTGGAATACAGGTCATAGCTTTAAACTAAGACATTCAACTACTGTAGCTTGAAGATTATTTTAAACATGTAACTGATGCTTCATTCCATATTACATATTCATTCCAGAAGATCTACTTTTATCATGAACAAGCAATGGCAAATCATCAGTTCAAGAGTCAAAAATACGAACTTTAACCAAAGCTATAAAGAAGTAGGGGAGGAACAATCAGAAGCTCAAGAACCCTTTCAGGCTCCAAAAATTCCATCTGAAATTTCTCCATCATGTTCAAACATTACAGAAATAGTGGAGAACCTGAGGTATCTGCTCTGGCAGCCATCTTTATTGGACTAACCCACCTACTAAAGCTGACATGCTTAGTGGAAAACCAAGCTTATTATAATAAGCCACATTTTTTTAACTACTGTCCATGCTCCTTTCTTCAAGGACATAGATCCACCAAAGCCATGTCACAGGTATGAAAACTGGCTTCCTATGTACAGATGGCGACTGGAGACGAGACATTCCACCATCTTAACCCAGTTTTCCAACTGACAAGAGACATACAGTGCAACAGAAAGCACTTATAAACAAATGGAATGACTGAATTTAGTTACCGATAGGAAAGGATGTGTCAGAAGTCAGATGAAAATGGCAATGAGTTACATTAGTTGCCTTTAGCAAGGCCACCATATTACTGATCCATATGCCAACTTTACTCTTCATGTAACAGCAACCAATTTCAGGTGAGTGACAAACCAAACTCATCAAGTGACTTCCACGTGGATAAATACCAACCAGATGTCCCCATCTTTACATTTTCCACCAAAAAAACCCAAACAAAAACAACAAAACAGGTCACGTACAAAAAAAATACATACTATTACTTGTAATGAGCAAAAATCAAGTACAGGAAGTTACTAAGTGTTAAGGACATAATTTTATAAACCAGTGCGAACTGTAGAAGACATTGACATACAGAAGAGATTTTAAAATGTCTTCATGATTTGAGTATCTGCACTCCAACTTTTATTCTCTTTTTTTTTTGGTGTGTATAACTTTAACATCATTTTAGTCAGAAAGCCAACTCCAGCATCATGTTGTTCCCCTGAACACCCTAGGCAGATTCTCACAAGCAGCAATTTACCCACAGAACAGCAAAAATCAGTGGAGCCATCTAGTGGTCTCTACCTCATCATTCCAGTTTCCCCACTCTCCATTTCAAAACCACCAGTTGCAGCAAAGCAAGCAGCAATGGAACCAGTGCAACAAGCCTCAGTCTGACTTTCACAATTGCCCATATGTCCTGTTTTATATCCCTCTACAGATGTCCTTGTAATAAAAACAATGGAAAAGAACAGCAGCGCATAGCAGGGCCATACAGGAGCTGGCAACTCGATCTGCATTGTGCAACATGTGCAGTTATAGCATCCTTCAACCGCAGGAGCTTCACATTTTCAGAACCAGAAACTGAACATCCAAGTTTGCAGAAATCCTTTCTTTCAAGCATTCAACTTATTCTCAGTTAAGTCAAAAATTAAGTATTTTG
Source organism: Todiramphus chloris collaris (assembly GCA_025345505.1). Lineage (NCBI taxonomy): Eukaryota > Metazoa > Chordata > Aves > Coraciiformes > Alcedinidae > Todiramphus > Todiramphus chloris. The sequence goes on from JANVCC010000036.1 coordinate 11,163,499, forward strand.
AAAGTTGGTGGGTTTTTTTTTCTCCTACCCACACTCAATGGAATCAACAGTTCCAGGGGGGTGTTTTGTTCTTGGCTTTGTTTGGGTTTTTTTAGTTCTTATTGGCATACGAGTCTCATTTCAAATCCATTTAGGCATTTGAACATAAATTAAAACTTTGAATAATTTTTAATGTTAATGCCTTGGCCGTGGTACCAGAACATGGTAAACAAACCACCACAAAGTTGTCCATTACTGTCACAATCCAATCTTCAGAAATACTACCATGAGCACAGGGGAAAACCCATAAATAAAACCGTTAATATTTTTTATACTTATTTTAAGAAGCTTTATATAAGGAAATTTGGTTACTAGCATCAGCTTTCCCCACTTTTCAAAAATATCATTTAGTTATCTATTAGTCAACCCCAAAAGACACTTTTCAGCTGGGTTTGCCTCCTCCCATGGACACAAATGAGATCTGCCAGAAGCAATTTAAAGGTGAAATTCCCACCTAGGTTCACCTACATTCAGTTGCACCAAAAACTTTGCAAGTAACTCCATCACATTCATTTTAATGTCTTCTCTTGACCTTGTAAAATAATTAGCAGTAAACAGAACTGATGATATATTATAATTAAGAACATGCCACAACTGCCCTTGTTCTCAACGGTTATTCGCACCTCAAAAAGATGTCAGAATAATGGCCAAAATATTAATAAGAATCTAAAAACTTTTTCATGTGAAATCTACATTTGCTTTATAAGATTTCACATCATTTGTTTACTTATGAATTAAGACACATTTTAGTAACAAGTTGCAACAATGTTGCAAAAAAAATACTCCTTCTCTTAAGACAGGCAGTGATCTTATACATGAGGTAGCCACTGAAGAGACCAACTTTTTTGCTGCATGAGAATTTCATTCCTCCTGTAACATCAATTAGACATCATCACATTTATCAAACTTCTATCACCTGCTATTTACTGTATTTGTTTCCAAACACACTATTTTAGTCATGATAAAAAGGGACCTGTGAAGCCATGTAATACTTGGAAAGTTTCCTTCAAATCACTGGTAACACACTGACACTCAGTACCACCAGACAGAAACCATTCCCAACCACGCCTGAAGGTTTAAGGAAACACTTTTGAAGCATCTGAGTTTACAAAGTTTTCCTTTTCATACTTTTTTTTGGTAGTTAATTATTTGTTGCTCTAACTATCAAGAGACCACAGGAATAGGAGACATCCCTTATGGACAGAAACACTGCTTCATCAATTTCATGTTTATTGCAACCTTGCATTTCTCAAGTGTGAGACTGAAGGCCAATTACAAGTGAAACACACACGCAAGTGCAGAAGACACTGCACAAGGTTTCCCAAAGTGAATCTCTCACACTGAGGGTTAAACTTTAAAAGCAAGGTGACATATTGCTAGTAAAGGGAACGTGCTTCACTCCAACAGAGGGAGCTGAATGGACAGAATCAAGTTCTGAGCAACCCAAACCTGAAGTTCTACACTTTCATTAAAGGAAGATTTTATCCTCAAAGACATGTCTCTGGTGCCTTCCACTGGAGAGGAAAAAGCAGACATGCCCTTTATTGACATCTGCAGTCCATAATCATAGTTACTTATAAAGATTGGACAGAAGAAGTACTCTGGGCAGTCCCAAGTCTGCTTTTACTACTAGCAGATGTTCAGTAAGCACAGCAGTAAAAGCACAACTCATGTAGGATCAGGTATTGAAGGAAAGGCTGTTTGCCAGGTTTCTCAGATTTAGAGATTCATTTCAGGCAGGATGTGATTTTATTCACAGATGCACTCTTTCATAGGTATTATTTTTAAGTAATAAATTTTATTTCATTAAGCAAAGCATGCCAACTTCACTAAAGCTCCTGGTGTTTTCAAGTATTTTCCCCCTTCTATTTAAAAAAAAAATAAAAACAGTGCTTCAGCAAAACATTATCTGTGGTAACCAGAGAGGGCAATAGTAGATCTTTTGAGATCTCTATTATTTGGGTATTTTTGTAAACCCATTTTGAAGAAACTTCTTTTGAAAACAACTGTTTAAGTCAATTAGAAGTTTTACATTCACCTCTTCCTTTAGATAAAGATGATGAAACAAAAGGATGGAAGAATTCCTCAGTGAAAAGCTAAATTACTGCTCAAGAAACCAGATCTAACATCAGCTAATTTACAATCCAGTGAGAGAAAACAGAAAAAAAAACATGCACATAAAAAGGAACCAAAGATTAATATTAAAAAATTAGAACACAAGTCACATGTTTAGAGATCATAGCAGGCATTGGGGGGAAAAAAGGCAACAGTGGACAGCACAGGAAGAGTTTTGAGGAACAGCTGCAAAGAGTAATATCTACCTCTAACGTAACAATAAATACGCTGTTCTACACATACTGCAGTGTGAAACACAGCTTAGAAGACTTCAGAAGGAACAAAAGAATAAAACTTACACAAGACAGTAAGGGATGAAATACTAATCAAAGATCATCAAGACTGAACATGTGTACACACAGTAAGAACTGAACTCAAAATTAATTAATTCTATTGGTTTGCTTCAGGACAGAACTCTGATAAAATTGGTTCAAAATGAAATGTACCCACAAGCAGCACAAGGCCATGACAACATGGCCTAGCGAGGTTTGAACCTTACCCCCACCTAATCCTTTTTCTTTTCAAAAGGAGCTCTGCCTTAGTCTCCACATCACACGAGCAGATCAGTAGAATCACAGGCAGGACTCTGGAGTACGAACAGGGCGTAGCTGCTTTTCTAGCACCCGAGGCAGCCCAGATGGCAGTCTGTACAAGGCAAATGTGGCTGCTGAAGGTCTCTGCTAACATACAGAGCCATTGGACAGTTAAAAATTACTACCATCTATCCACTGCAACGAGAGAAGCATCTTGGAACAGCGTTTCCTCAAGCTGCCTGCAGTCTAAGGTAGATCCTTTGATCTACTTTATTTTACTTGATCTACTTAATACAGATCTACTCAATCAGGTAGCACATCATACTGAAAGAACTGTCTCCAAGAAACTCTTCCTAAGAAAAGTATATATTCCAAAGCATAGCTCAACAGGAATAGAGCTTCCCACTAAAAAGTTAATTCATGTACACAAAATGCAATGGATGCCCTAATTAAAAAATGTAGAATCCAGGAGTCTGAATTTTAAGCAGAAAGCAAGACAAAAGGACTTGGGTCTTTCCAGGGACAACATGCAAGAGAGTCACAGAATGTGTCAGAGACAGCAGAAGGTCATCAAGACCAAATTATTTTCAGTTAAGGAAACTGGAGAAAATCTTATCCCCGTATTCATCCAGTACAGAACTGAATGAGTTTTTCCTACTCAAGCCTGCCATATAAACCTGCTATAAATCTCTGGATTATATGAGGAATGATTCCTAAATGGAGCTATCAGCTAGCAGGTTAATACAGGAAACTGTATCAGTGTTACTTATTTTCTGCAAAGCTGAAGCTTTATGAATGAAGAACAGAAACAGAAAAATCACAGAACAAAAGACTCTCACTGATCCTGACAGAAGCATAAAAGGACAACATGAGATGCTTTTAAGACAAGCTCTCCCTGCTATGATACTTTCCACACTATTCCTTATCCAAATAGTGTGCAGTACTTCTCTGTAGAGACAGACATTTGTGTACCAAACCCTTCTGAAGAGGCAAATTTGTAATTTAATAGTTCTCGGTGAAATATGGAGTCAAATCACAGAAGCAGAGGACCAAAGAACTACAATGAGAAATCAAAGATGGTCTTCAGCAAGCCAGGTTGAGAGTACTATACAAGTACAGCTTCATTTCCTAAGAGCCCAGCAGGAATAATCCTCTGGTTCTGCCAACTAAAACACACATGCTCACAAAGACATCACTCTTGCAAGGAACTTCAGGATGTAATCAGTCAAGTTAAACATTACAGCCGTATGTGTGTGTGTGGTGTTCTTTTAAAGCTAAAAAATAAATGTTATTAGGAATAACAACTTACCAGTGCTTCAACCAAGAGCAGTTACTTTGCTTACAGTGAGTAAATCAATTCCTTAACACATCTGTAGGGAAAATGATATATTAAATACTTGACTTAAATATAAAATTAAAAAATAAAGAAGGAAGGGTCTAGAAGACCAGAGCACTACCCTAAGTCTTACAAAATCCCTATCCTCAAACAAAATAAACAAAACCAAACCATTCCCAGCAGATAACAGCATACAGTACAAATGACATTTCTATAAAAAAATCTGAAATACCAACAGACAACCTGCTATCAAAGAACCTGTGCAAACCACCCGAGAAATTCAAATTCAAACATGTACACAAACCCCTTGAAAAATTAAACTACAAAAAAACCCAAACTGTGTTTTTAAAAAAAAATGAAAAAAGATTAAACAGGCATCAAGCGGAAGTATGGTTAAACTAACTGATTTGCTTTCACATAAAAATAATTAAAATACTCATTTTACTGAGAGGTGTTATCAGCTCAAGGGAGTGGACTTATTTAACCCACTGAGATGGAACGAGCTATCCACTATGTATCTCAAAAGTTATCCTCATACGGGCAGGGCCCCAATCTGAAAACTTGACTTTAAAAATGCTTACTGGAAATCTGTATCAAGAAGTATTTGTCAAAATCAATCAAAAGTGCCTTAAGCAGATGTAGCAAGATTAAAATAAGACCTAAAACTCTAAAACAACTCATGAAGCCCCCGTTTTTTACTGTACATTTCAACTGCATGAAGTCATCCATTATCATGAGCCATACACGCTATCCACCTATGATGTACAAGCAAGATGCTTCTCCTGTAATCTCTCAGAAACTACTTGTATTGGAATATAACCTCAAATACATAAAAATTAATGAACCCATTCAGTGATAGTATACTGTGTGTAATTTTCTATAATCTTCTAAATTCTCCTCTGCAAATTGATAGCTACTCATGTGTAAAAACAAAGCTGTGATGAATAGAATTGTAATTTCTTTGTTGATATAATTTACTTGAAATGATTAGTAGGGAAGATGATCCCCTTTAGGGGAAATGATAAAAAAATTATAGTAGTAAACTGGCACAAACATGTCGACTATCGAAATGAACATGAATTTAAAACATGGGATCCAACAGCTGCTATTAACTGGAAGCACAAAACTGAAGTACTTCTAAAATGGTGGATGGGCACGTTGCAGAAGAAACACAACATGGTTGCTGGACTTCGATCATCGAAGAGCAATCTGTCAGTCATGCAAAGCCTAAGAAGTGAGCTAGGCAGAGGTTTACTTATGCTCTTTAAATCTCCTTCTGTCCTACACGTACCATTTCACTCAAAAAAGGGCCACTTAGAAACTACAATTTAATATGCGGACTAGGTAAAGGTAATGATTGAACGATTTCCAACTTAGAGGACTCAGTTAATTTCAGTAATTTACAGCAGAACTAAACACATATCATCTACATTCAAGTTTCTTCCTGTTCTCTTTAATTTTAGAGTCAGCTGTGGTAATTTCACAAAAACCTTTGTGAAGATACTTAATATTGCTTTGTATCACCACAGAGGAACATCTTCCTCTACTGAAAAAGTTACTAAGACTTGACGAGAGCATGTTCTTCTGAACTCAATGAAACTGTGCTTAAAGAATAGAATATTTGTCAGGGTGGTATCATTTAGGAGCAGTAAGACTTCTCTACTCTGAAGGGAACAGAGGAACCAAGTGAATTTTGTAACAGCACCAAGATGTTAATTACTACATTTCATTCATATGATCCCATGAACAATCATTTTCCCACCATTATAAAATAACCACTGTATTCTGAGGTTTTGAATTTTAATATCCAAAACACAATTCACTCCTAAACTATGGAACACATCACAAAAGCTGAAGATTTATGCCAAGAGCCACAAACTACTGAGTTAGCATATAAAAGTTTCATCTGAAAAAAATTAGCCTTTCATATTAACACCTGTATTTCCTATTTAACATTCAATTTATTTAATGTCAAACTGAAACACTTTTAATCAGACTACTCACAGTAATTTTTATAGCCCCTGTGTGATTAATAAAAACCACCCCCTATTTAAAAATAAATAAGGATTTACTTTTTTTAGGTAGTCATAGTTATGCCTTGTATTTATTTTTAAATTCTGGAATGAGATGTCTTAGGTGCAGTACGGCCTACGCCACACAGAACATTCCTTGCATCATGGGTCCATGACTTCATCAAGAGACTGTCACTGCTAGCCCTAAGAATTAGGAAAGTCTCTCTCTAGAGTAGAGGGGGAGGTCAGACACTAAGGTCATTCACCTTACAACAGATTCTCTCTCAGGATAAATTAAGTGGTATTTCAGCCATGGTGGCATAGATCACCACACTACTGGTTTTCCATATAAGCTGTCAATGCTACAAATCAGAACTAAGTGAACACGTAAAATGGCTTTGCATCACCACAGGGGAACAGCTTCCTCTCCTGAAAAGAAAGCTTGGCCTGGACTTTACCAGAGTGCATTCTTCTGACCTCATCAATTCTCATTAGTATTCTGTAGGCTGGGCATGAAATTAAAACTTGCCTCAAGTGCCCAGCAGTGTGCATCTAGCCTGCTGAGGTGTACCTAAGCTAAGGATCAAGCCGCTGTTGACTAGATGAAAACGTTCTTACAAGAGAAGTCAGCTCCAAAGAGCTCACAAAAGTAACAACGGACATTTAAATTAATCTTTTATTTTACCTATTCAGCACAAGCAACGTGATGATGTAGGAAATATGCAAGATAATTAAGATCAAAGTGCACAATTTTGCCTTCATCATAAAACACTCAGGTCAGCCAAGATGACTCTGCTCTTGAACACTGCATTTTTCAGTTTTGTGGTTTAGGTATTTTTAAGAGCAGGTCAATTAAAAGTTGCAGCTTTAGACATTTAAGGATTTAACATCAGGAATACAAGTCTTGCATTTGACAAGTTCAGTCCCGACGTCATTATCAGACTTTCATGTGAATCAGGCTACTCTTGCTTTTATCCTCATAGCCTGGGCAATATCTGGTGATTTTGACCCTCTAAATTGAAAACGCTTGTGGGATTTCAAATACCTTCTGCTGTTCTTCTCTAGGTAGCAGATAATTTCTACCACAAACTTCTAACTCTCAAACTTCACATCAGTTACACAATGAAGTTCTAGAACATACCAAACAGCCTTGTTCATTAGCTGTGGTCTGTTGCAGGATATCCATGGTGTATGGTACATGTCTATTATCTACAAATATTATTTAAATGCTGCCTTGCCTATTAGCAGTGACTTACTGCAGATAAAGGGTTATTAAAGCAGTGACTTACTGCAGACAAAGGGTTATTATTAAAGCCTAAAGAAACATTTCAAAAACCTTACGCAAAATGGGTATAGGACTTCTATGAAGAGGCTGAAGCCTTCGTCCAAGCCAAAGAGAACATCTGCTCTCAGGTAGGGGTTCCTAAGATCTCTATTCTTAAGTTCTCATGATAAACGATGTGATTTTAGCAAGGAAATTATCAGGAGTATTTTTGAGAATCCTGATACACGTCTTCATGAAGACGCGTTACGCTTTGAGGTCCTGAATAGGTACTGACGTACATTAGCAGGGCAAGCTGTGAAAAAGAACCAGTCAAGACATCCAAATAAGATCTCCAACTTTTAATTAAGTAGTGGTGAAAGCGTGACTCAAATGTAACATGTTACTCTGTTTCTAAATGCAGAATCTTAAAATGAAATTAAAATCAAACATTAGAAAGATTATTTCTTTATACTGCCAGGAGGACTGCAAGGTACACAACAACTGGGTGCAGGATTATGCTTTTAAGAGTGGATTTTACACTGAAAAGACAATTTCAACATTTATTGTATAAAACAATTTATTGGAAAGCAAAAGGTTGTATGACTGTCGCTTGCTAATGAACCAATAGCTTGAACTGATGGGAAAGCATTTCTGAAATTTGATTAGACTGAATGCTCTTAGCAGGGATGGCAATGCTCATAAGCAGCTTTATTTTACAATGTGGTGACATGGTCATTGCAGATTCTTAAAGAGAGGCTTATTTAGGAGTTACCATAAAAATCTTAGAAGATGCGTAAGGAGACGTAAACATTCCTGCATTTTGTACATACCAACAGTTTTCAAATGCAATAAAACTCGAAAAATTCAACAAGGTAAAACACTGTAGATCAAATGTTCAATGTTTATTTTGGAGGGAAAAAAATCCAGGATAATTAAAAAAAACAAACAAACAAAAAAAAAAAAAAACAAACCAGGAACAAAACCCCATGAGACAGTACAACATACCTGGTAGGCACAGTACAGAATTTTGCTCAAGGTCTTTTACTCCAGCAGCCATATGCACCTTTGGAAGTAAGAATATCCAGTAGAGCCTATAAAGAAAAAAAAATGAAATAAATAAACACAAAACTAGGTTTGCCTGTAAACAAAGGTGCATACAGATTTTACCTACAGCGATATAAACTTTTTCAAAACAGGTGTCTTATGGTTAATAAAAATTTTACCCACGGTATAAAAACATAAGATTCTATCCTTGACAAGAATTAGCTTGCAGGTCTCCGAAATGAGAAACAAGCCACAGAAATATCCTCCTGAACAAACACCTGAAGTCTAGGGTTATTACTATCATATTAGGGTCATATTAAGGTCATATACTGTCACAGATTCTGCAATATCCCCAAGCATTAACACTACTAACTCATTAAGTACAAAACCCAAACATTTTTCCAAGCTCAATGGACATTTTCACTAGTGAAATGGGACATATAAACCCAGAAGTCTTGTATGTGTATACATATATAAAAAATATAGTAATCAACTTATTAGTCTTAGTAAACTAAAATTTATACAGAAGTAGCAGAATAAGCATTAAATTATTTTAAGACAGTCTACCCGTACCTGAGGGGAAAAAAAAACCCCACTTTTAAAAAGTTCTGATAATTTATAAAATGTGTTCCTTCCTATTTAAAAAAAGAATTTCTTTTGTCCTGTCGGCAGAGCAGCAGAAAGGCAAATCCCCAAGTCAACAAAAAATAAGGAAATTAACATACTACCACAAGTTGTAACTGCCCTTACCTAAGAAAACAGGGTCCGAGCGATTCTTCTGGAAGCCAATCAGGAAATAAGGTATTGTTCATGGAATTCTACCTAAAAATAAAGAAAGCATGGACATTTTCAGCATTTTGCTTCATAAACCCAGAACAAGTCCAATGCTTGAAATGTATTGATCTTTGGGTACTTATTAAGTTAGGAAAAACTTAGGATAGCAGTAACTGTATCTTTAGAACTCAACTCTAAAAATAAAAGTACGGGTGGCTGTACATACTTGGCTGCAGAAAACCATGACCAGTGACTGACATACAACACACATGATCAACACTTTTCTATGAAGAACTGCAATCTGCTCTTCTGTCTCCCATTACTTTAATTTTCAATGACTTCAGATCAAATGGCTAGCCAATTTAAGACTTTTTTTTTCCCCTTAAGAGTAATTTATTACAAAAGACCTCAATCCTTGGATTTCTTTTTCCTCCACATTAAAGTCTTTGGAAATAGGCAATGCAAAATTAAATAAAACGTCTGGTGATAGCAAAGTAATTCTAAAATGGCTTCTGTCATCAGCTTCTCTGAATGTGAAGTCGTAAGTTACTTCATCTCCCCCCAAAATATGTATTTTTTCCCTTTCAGAATACAGTTTTAAAGCCTTCATCTTCTTTAACCTTTAATCAGATCCCAAACTATGCTCTTTAACACAAGGAACACCACATTTGCACTACCTCCAGACAACTTTTCTCGCCTTTTATGAAAAGGCTTAGCATTTTATTTTTCAGCAGTTACATTTATCACCACTATTTTGGACTCTAGAAGAAGCCTGGAATCATTCTGTAAATACGTGGGTAAGGGGGAAAAAAAAAACAAAAAACCAAAACCCAACATTTTAATGTTACATTAAAAGATATGTAATTACAAATTTTAATTTCTACACCTTACATATACAAAAATGCAGAAGCACTGAATAAAATACTTTAATGAAGACCAATGTATTTTCAGATACACTTAGCTGCTATTTTATTGCGAGTATCTGAAAGAAACAAGCCAAAGCTATTTTAAAAATTATCCCTTAATATATTAAATGTAAATAATATAAACATATACAGACAGCAGACAACCACCTAAAGCTAGAACTTTCTTTTCACCAAACTGTGTATGTCACAACCTGTTCTATACTGCAGAACTGTTGCTGGGCTTGTAAAACCACCGTAATACAAATCTAAAATAAAGATACCAAACACTTTGCATAAAGGTGACAGAAGTCAAACGGTTGCTGAAACTTCTATTTATAGTTAAAAAAATATATATATACACACACACAACCTTCGTTGTTGTAATGACAGATTCGTATTTGCAGAGAAAGCACCGAAAAAACGTAGATGTACCTCCAACTGCAATAGTTAAAACCTGCACGGAGTTTTATAATCCTGTACAAGTGTACACCAGACAAATCCAACAAATATGGCGATACACAATCTCCAATTAAAACTAAAGTTCCTAATATTTACCTCTTGCTCTACTACAGCGACTTTAATACATTGAGAATTACAGTTTTACCCTTAATCGGTAATTGCTGAATGCGAGCCACTGTAAAACAAACACCAGGCGTTCCATTTAAACTTGCGTTTTTAGCAAGTCGTGCAATAGGTGTTGTACAACTTCTAAATTATTAACCATCGAAACAGCGATAAAAAATGCTACATGAACAGAAATGTCTGCGACCTCTCTGAAAAATACAAAAACCGAAATACTAAAGCCAAAGCTGACACACAATAAATGCTTTTTAAAAGCTTTTAATGTCACACACAAGCCCATTCGTTCCCTTACCATGTAATTCACATTTAAGTAACTACCTTTTCTTCTCTTAGTCTCGTCTAAATCACAACTGGAGTATTTTGCCAACTTTAAACTGTAGGCTTGGCATGACCGAGCTTTGTTTTTTTAAGCTTGTAAGTTTTTGTATTGCCGTTTTAATTGCAAAATCATATTGCACGTAATTCTTAAGAGTTTTCTTTAAAGTTCTGCACCTGAACTGCTGTTTTTCAAGTGAAGTAAATTTCTATCTATTGTTTCAATAAAGTACTAAGCTGTCTCATCCGCAGCCTCTTTTTTTTCCTTACTGGTTTAGAAAGAGTTAAAAGCCAACACCCCACCAAAAAAACCTCCAAGTTTTATTTTTTAAGAGAAAAGGACATGGCGTCTTTGTTCTTACAAACTACGAAAACATATCCCCATCTGAGCAGCAATGGGCAACAAATGCTCTTTAAACAGAGACGGACTCGGGGCTAAACATTTTAACTGATGATGTAGTACAGCCTTCACCTCTCCCCCCCTCCGTTTACTGCTGCATTGGAGTTACAAGCTGGTTTGCAGATGCCCCCCTTCCATGCTGCACCGGAGGGGAACAGGTCTGCAGCCCCCCCTCTCCTCACTGCTGCATCGGGGAACCCGTCTGCAGCTGCCCCCGTCCTCTGTGCTGCATTGGGGGACGGGGCGTGCGGAGCCCCCTCGGTGCTGCATGAGCAGGGGGGAGGGGGAGCGCTCTGCAGCCCGGGCGCCGAGTGTCACCGGGGCGGTCGACGAGACGGGCTCCCTCTGCGGCACCCCTTCTCCAGCCGCTCCCTCCCCAAAATGCCCGGCTCCCCACTCACCCGAAAGGGGTCACGGAGAGGAACGGGGGATCCCAAGGCGCCCCTCAGGGAGAGGCGCGGGGGGCAGGGAGAGGCAGGCGCCCCCTCCCCCTCCCGGCTCCAAGGACATTTTGTTTTTCCTCCCAAGGACAAAGGACAATGAGAAGCGAGGAGACTCAGGCACTTACCCGGCGAAGAGCAGCCCGCTGGCAGGCAACGGGGGCCCTGAGAACGGGGCGCTGCTCCCCTCCTCGCCCTGCCCGCGGCGAAGGACGGCCCCGCGCCCGCCCGGCGAGGGAAAGGCGCGGGCAGAGCCCCGGAGCCCGGCGCCATTGCCCTCCGCCCGTCGGCAGCCCCGCTCGGCAGCCCGGCTCGCCGCCCTCCGTCGCCCTGGAACCCCCAAGGGTGCCGGGCCCGATTTAGCCCCCAAGACCAGCACCCGGGGCGCTCGCCGGGCCTCCCCGCTCCGAGCGGCGGGGAAAGCGCCCGGGAGCCCGGCTGCGGCTGCAGCTGCTTCCCCGGCCATCTTGTGCCGTGTGTGTGAGAGAGTCTCTCCCGTCTCCTCTCAACTCCTTCCTCCCCTCCCCCCCGCACAACATGGCCGCCCGCTCACTACTCACTGCGGCGAGGAAGGGGCGGGCCCGCGCCCCAGCCCCCTACCGACGGCGCGCGGCGTCCCCCCCCCCCCCCCAAACACCACCTTGCTCCGCAAGGCCCCGCCCTCGCCTGCGCGCGCGCCGCACGCCTCTCTCCATTGGCCACGCCGCGCCCTCCCCGCCAGGCCCGAGCGCGCGCACCGCTCCCATTGGCCACGCCGCGCCCTCCTTCGACCTCCCCACCCCGGGCCCGCGCTCGCCGCGGCCGTGGCTTCCCATTGGCCGAGCTCCGAGTATTGGCGAGTGGCGCCGGTGGCTCCCCATTGGCTCTTGCTCGCCTCCTCGCGCCCCCGCCCCTCCCGCACAAGCCTCCCCTCAGGGGGGACGGGGGGAGGTGGCTCGGAGCTCCCGCCCCGCTGGCGGCCCCGGGCCCTGCCGGCACCCTCTCCCCAGCCCCCCTGGCCGGGACGTCCTCAGCTCCTCCCTGCCTCACATCTCAACCGCGACCCTGCTTCGGAGGGGAGGGGGGCGGGGGGCGGTTCAGCACAGCCTTCCCTTCTAGCCCACGCGTCAGACATCTCCATACCTCAGCCTGTCCAAGATGTCCTTCGCCAGGCTGCACCGATCGACACTGAGGGTCGAACCCCCTAACTTGGCTTGGAAGAACCCTTCACCTGTTAACGCTGTGGCACCACCCAATGCTGCCATTCCCACAGAAAGCACCTCTGGTGCAGTATATGCACCTCGATAGGCAGTAGCCCGGTCCCAGGGCCTGGCACAGCCCAACCACCAGCCAGGCCTGGGCACCAGCTCCCATCTCACCACGGCAAATGGTGCCACAAAACCTTTGCTTTCTTGACTCGAGTACAGCCAACTGCCCTGGCCATACTCTTGTATTCTACACCCTCAACCAGCTCACTGGTGGAAAGAGCCACAGCAACCGTACAAGCTGCCTGTCTGCAGCATCAATCCCGGCCCTCACTAGTACCTCTCCAAAACGCCACAGACACCCAAATAAAACAAGCCATCATACTTTTTTTTTTTTAGCCAACACCATAGAAACTGTCTCTTATGCCAACCTCACCAGGACACTGTCTCCTATTTTGACTAGTGCCATGGAAACCACTTAGATACCAGCAAAATAGAGGGGCATCCCACACATTCTTGGTCGCCTGTCCCCAGCCACTCACTTACTATGTTCCTCTTCAAGAGGCACACCCAGCAAACATGACAGAACAGCATAATTCATATTTACATACCTCAGCAGTCACTTTGAATGATATGCATGCCTTTCTCCTTTTATTTGCACAGCTTACTCCATTAAAAGCTGAAAGGTGTCCCATTCTTCCTTTTTTATACTAATATAATGGGTACTTATGGCAGCAATTAAACCAACAATGCTTACAGTGATTATGATGGTCTCAGAAGCTAATCTGCAACTTGAAATCATGCAGCAATCTGCTGAAATGGGTCCTGGAAAAGCCAGAAGTAACAGCTGAAAAGAATCTCTCACTAATGTCTCTGAGGAGGAATGATTTTCAGCCAAGAGATGTATTTCCTTTCAAAATACAGAGAAAAACCAACCTCCTTGTTTAGGATAGCGGGAGGAATGCACAGATCTTTAGACAGCGGTGACAGGGTGGTTACCATCTTCAAAGGAGGGATGGTGGTGGCCCATAGAAAGGTACAATATCATGGGATCCTCCAGACAAGAATTAATGGTGAGGCAAAACCGCAGATACCGCTTTTCACTGGAAAAGGCCTTCCCCCTGCCCCCATAAAGAAAAGGGAAAGGAAAAAAAAAAAAAACCCCCCCCCCCCCCCAAAAAGTAGTTCTGTTCTATAGAGACTATGAAGAGCAGGAAGGCTCTTCCACAACTTCCTTCCCACTCAGCTTCTTGCAAAGGCTAATCCTCTTGCTCTCAGAGGAACTTCTCAGGCATAAGCGTACGCAACAGAGTTTTCATGGACAGAAACCCATGCTCTCCTCCTTGGAAAACTACCAACAGCAAAGAAAGGGGAAAGGCAACCAAGGATAAGGCAGGAACCAGATAAAAGTAGGGCACAGCAAAAGCACTTCTACTTACGTCAGCATTTTCAGACGGCACTGCAAGGTACAATTTCACAGCAAGGACCAAGATTAGAAGTCCAGTGTACAATTTCCAGCCTTTCTATTGTTTCTTCCCAGAATACAAGTACATTTCTAGGAAAAAAAAAAAAATGTATGAAGTGTGATTACTTGTAATAACAATGTAAAAGGGAGAGAAGATGAGGCATTCAAGACATAATTGCACTTTTAAGAGTAATGGAATTCCAGTCAGAAGAGTTTAAGATTGTAACTGAACAAGACCTACCCTGTATGCTCAAACTGTTACCTGTTTTTCACCAACTATACCAGAATGTCTAGTATGATAGACTATTTTTCTTCAAAAAAGAAATCTTCATGTATATTTATAGACAGAAGTAGTTTTGAAAGTCACTTTCTGTACTGCTGCTACATGCAACCAAAAAGTAACTGGAAGTCTAATATCCTCATTAAATATTTTCAGTGCTGCTCTTTTGCTTCCTGGCCATCAGGGCTGAAAGCAGCTCCAAAAAAACTTACACAAGTCTCCATTACCTCTGCTGTTTCTCGGCTTCAAGGGAGTTGTGTGTACATGGACACAAGTACAGTCACTCCAGAACCACAGCACTCATGAGACAACTTTGCTGCTGGCGCACTGGTAACAGTCTATCTGCTTGTGTTCTTCTTTCACAATGAAAGAGTAAAACAGCACTAGTCTCTTTTTTTTTTTTACATTTTTATCTCCTGTGGTCGGCTCTGTATAAACACAAAGTTCTGATCCCCAGTGCCTCTGTGGTTACTCCATTTTTTTTCCCATTATAAATTCCGCATTTCTACACAACTGTGAATTCCTCAATCCAGTTTATTTCTTTTCTTCTAGATGACATGCTTCTTTTGCTTTGTGTATCATTAGACCAAATACTTGGTCCATGTTTTATGAACCACATGTCTGATGATAATGAGACAACTATGTTTCCATTACTAATTTGGGAACTATTTTCTGAGACTGGATCTGCGATTAGAATTCCAGATGGAAACACACCACCTCACTTTTTGGTACTCGCCCAAACTCTTCTCTTTAACAGCCTTCTTTCCTTACCCCCAGCTCCATGAAGATTGTTATTAATCCCTCGGGGACAACACACAAAAGCACACTGTAATTTCACAGGGCAGTGTCTCTTCCTTCCCTGCCTGCCTCAACGTGCCATCTGTACCAGAGGATACTAAAAGATCACTGAAGAAGCTTGTTGTTTGCGGCGTGTGAGGTGCAAATGTAGCATACAGCTCTTTGGAGACACAAATATAATGGAAAGCCCAGAGATCTGACAGCAATATTTAACAAAATGGTTAAGTGTTGTACCTGCCTTTTGAAGTGGAAAACAGGAGTCTAAATAAGATTGAGAGGTGTGCAACGTCACCAAACTTTTCTTCAAGCAAAAACTCTATCACTTTGAGAGAAATCCACTACGATTTTCTAGGCCGCATGCCAAATACAATGCTTTGGATTATTTCGATAGAGAATATGCAAACAGGATATCAGATGCCCTTTGAACATGGCAAGCTTCTTTTGTGGTAGACATTTAACTTCCTGCAAACTGTGTGTTCACAGAAATTGTCACTTTGTCCCAAATAAAGTATAATCCTATTTTCATATATAATCTGTAATATGTTACCAATCAAAAAAAAAAAAAATCTGCTGCTTTTTTTTTTTTTCCCCCCTTCTCTTTCCTTCCTCAGCAGCTCACTATTAAAATCCCAGTAATTGTCCAGGCAGACACAAATGGCTTGCTATCACACTTCTCAAAACCTGGACTGTTGGAGCACCGTGCACAAAGACACTCTAAGGGTCCAGCTCTGCCCGCACTGCTGTCATCTGGGGGCTTCTCACAGCAGCGACCCAGAGTAACACCATCAGAAAGATAAAGTTCGAAGCACAGAACTAACTTCTCTGTGTGGCTAGTGAAAATAATTACGGTGAATTGATCCTAGCTAAAGCTTTTTGCTACTGCCACAAGACAAGGAACGGCACGTAATAAATATATTGATATCTAAATAATAATTATATTAGGATAAAAATAAACAGGATAAGAATAAACAGGATAAAACCAGTTCTAGGATAAAAACCAGTCCTAGCAATCA
The DNA here is from genome assembly GCA_025345505.1 of Todiramphus chloris collaris. Taxonomy (NCBI): domain Eukaryota; kingdom Metazoa; phylum Chordata; class Aves; order Coraciiformes; family Alcedinidae; genus Todiramphus; species Todiramphus chloris. Next base: position 11,179,998 of record JANVCC010000036.1, read on the forward strand.
GCTTGTGCTATTCTTTCTGTTCTGGTTCTGGAACTGGAATTCAAATCCAGACTTTTCTTCCAGCCTGTAATGAATCATTGCAAATAAACACACTGAGAGAACTTCTACATATGCCCTTTTTGTTTCTAGGATTTAACACTGAAAACTAAGCTTGTTAATGTGGAGGGTTTGCTAACACTTTTATGGTGTGCTCATGTTTAGAATGACGAACCTTGCAAGCAGCAGGAAAAAGATCTATTACCATGAATAATTAGAAACAAATTCTTATCAGTGCCATAAACATATGGTAAAGAAAAAAAAAAAAAATTCTTTCAGTCTGCTAAGCCAAACCTCAGTGCTTCTTAGGTTTATTCAAAATGAAGCTATTTTAACCAAGATTCAACTCTCTCTATTCCTATTTTCACAGAAAAATAAGTTATCAATAAACAGTACAAAGACAAAATGGAAGTGAGAAATGGAACCAGTATCTTTTGGGGGATTTATCTGTCTCTCCTAAGCAAATACTTAACTTGCTGGGTCACAATACATCAAAGAATCAGTATTGCTTCTGTACATGTGATCTTGTGGCCTGAGCTCAAATTTTTTGATCTAAGAGCTCTTGAACAACCTCCCCACCTCACTGCTGAAGTTTTGCATGAATTCATGCATACAGTTAAGCCAGTAAAGACCAGGAGCTGTTGTCTAGTGAGAGAATCAGCTACTGTACTTTATAGTAGTTTGACTAAGGAATATACACATTTTTATTGAGAAACCACGTCCACTTCTCTTAAGGAGGTTTGAAACTTGAAGCTCTTTTTTACTATTGGACATCATCTTGAAATTATCCCTTGTTGCCATCTTAACCGTACAAAAACATAAAACAGCTCAGCCAAGGTACTTCTGGTGTACTTGGGCAACATTTAATATACTGAAATTGCCTCAAACACCTGTCTTGGCTGTGTAAGTGGGAAACATCAGTAGCCTTCGTTTTAATGAACTCTTAGAGGAGTTTAAAACTCTAGACTCTTTCAAACTGAAAGAACTGGGGTGATCCTTTAAATAATACATTTAGTTGCTTCTTCAGGTAAGCCCCTGGAGCTTGGAACAACAAATGTGTTTCTTTTTCCCTCTTTTTAACCCCTGCTACTTGTATGGAATGAGCTGGTTTTTTAAGATCAGCTTTTGAGTAAACTATTCTGCTTGGCAAACTTGTATATGAGGACTGGGACATGGTAGAAAAAGTTCCAATTGACCATTTTGCCCGTACCTGCTTCCGACACTGGAGTTTTTCTAAGTGCTAACAAGGTATTACACTTTTCCTTACATGAAAAAGAATGATGTGACTTTGCTTATTACTAAAATCACCTTTGAAAGCAAATACAAAACCACTGTACACCTTCACAGGTACTTTAATAGCTACAGCATGCAAAACAGCTTCTGTGACTTCACTTACACACTTGAACTTCTCCGCACTGATAAAGTTTGTTGCTTGGGATTAGACATGTTGTTGGTGTTTTAAATCTCTTTAAAAGGCAGAAGCTGCAAATAGTGTTCTTTATCACTCCATTCTGGCTGTACATGTGGTCTACAGAGTCATAGAAGTGTTCTGCCAAGCTGGGAAATCATTTTATCAAGAGTCTATATAAAAAAAAAACCAAACCAAACCCAACCCACAAACTTTGGCAAGATTAAGAGAATCCTACCCAATCTTACATTTCAAAATAAAGATGTTGTTCTCCCATTTTCCACTATATCACACATTTGTTATGTAAAGAGAAGATAACGTTTTATAACTTAAGCAAAACCTTCAAATATTTGGATTTTCAATGTACCTGGGGAAAAACACATTTTTAGACAATCTAGACAATGAAATTAATAATAATTCGGGGGTTGTTTTAAACTTGGATACTTGGAAATTCTAGCATCACCACTTCCTTGTGAAGACTTAAAAATCATTTTCCAGAGGCATTCATCTGTCCATCCTTGAAATTTTTTTGCTGCAAACGAGAGGCAGTAAAACCTGATTGCTTAAGTGTTTGAGGAATACTATCAGAAAAGGTAAAACAGAATTATCACAAATATGTTTACACTCAAAATCAAGGACAAAAAAAAAATCCCCAACTATAAGATCTATTTTGATTTCTAGTGGAGCCTTTAAAAAGTTCAGATCACGAGCATAACATTAAATATACTTTTTGTAAATCTCCTTAGAGGTTTGGAGGCAAAAAGCTTCACACTGGCTTCACAGACATGATGAATTTCACTCAGATTGAACAAGATGAATTACAGCTACTGCAGAATGACAAGAAAAACAACCCAGGCCTCCAAACCCGCAAGTACAGACTGGCATTTTTATTTCAGGCAAGTTTCAAGCCCGTTTCCATAACGATCTTCATTCTTGTCTCTTGCACGCAGGTAGCACCATAGGGCGTTTTATTGATTGCTATATAACAGTTCATAAAATGATGCATTATTCAGCAAATTGCCACAAACAGCAAAAAGAAGCCATGCATATTTTTTTTTTTCCAAAATCTTACGAGCGTGTACTCTTTTTTATTATTTTATAGACAGTCTGACAAAGCACCGAGTCACCCTGTTGCAATGTACCATATATGTATAAAAGAGAAGGCCTCCTTATATTTGCAGCTCAAAGCAAACTTCTTCCTCCTTGTCAATACTTGTTAGATGTGAAGCCCAAGCAATTTTTGATGTAGTGCTACTCTATCAGGGACACACTGGGATTAGAGTGTCACCTGAACATAAATAGCTTCTGTGTCAGACCAGTGTTTCCCATGAGCTTTTATATTTTCTTCCTACAGTTGATTCACTATAAATGGCTCCTGCCAGAGCTTTATCCAGCTAGGAGAGCTCATCAGCCTGGGGATGGGAGCAGTTTTGTGCACCATCAGGCATGTGGTCCATCTAAACTCCAGAATTAGCATCTTTAACTGTTGCAGGCAACAGATTTGCATGCTGAAACAAATACTCTTTTCTCTCTGACCAGGCTATTGATGGTGATAATCTTGTCTCAGCTTGAAATCATTCATAGTTTGGGGTTGTTTGTGGGTTTTGGTGGGGTTTTTTGTTTGTTTCTTTTGGGGATTTCTTTTTCATGTATATTAAGTCAAAGATTAGTGTTAGAAGGTGAGCTGGTGAGAAAGTGTAAGCAGCTCAGGAAAACACTGTTGGTACAGTCCCATCGCAAAACGGGGTCATTGGCTTTCTGTACAATTAAAGCAGCAGAGGAAATGCAGGACGTCTTGGGTGAGACATCCACAGCACTTGAGCACCATCTGAAAAATATGACTGCAACTTTCAGTGCAGTTTCACCCAGTAGAAGTACCAAACAAGGTTCTACGGGCCCAAAATGTATCTTATTTTCTTCAATAGTGGATTTAACAAGCAGATATTACCTTTCTCTACTAACATGCCATTTTAAGGTCTAGGAACATTTAATTCAATAACAAAATAGGAGATTTTGATTTTTTCTTGTTACTCCAAACACACAGATCTTAAGTTATGTGCCTGTGCCTTTAATTCAGTACTGAGTAATTACATTTAGGTCAGCGGAATCACTTCAGGTTTTTCTTGCTGTGTCTAAACCGAATATTGTCCTAAGGATTTGGAAGCATATAAAGTGAATTTAGGAATGAACATGTAAGTTCGTACTTGGAAAATGCAACTGAAATGAACTAACCCACTCCACAGAAGGGAAAGAGAACACAGAGGTCAACATTTCAAGAGGAAGAGCAAGCATGTAGCTCTGCATATACAGGTGTAATTGCATCACTATCCTATTTTCCTTTTCTATTCTTATTAATAATGCCAAAAGGAATAATATAAATGTAATTGTGCTACGTACTTCACCTCATATTCATCTCCTTCATGTAACTTTAAATAAAACAGAATATTGACTTTCAAGAGACCAAATATTAGACTTAAGTAGAAGAAAATATTTCAGAATAAAATGCACTTAATTGAAAAGCTATCTAAAATTTTCTTGTAACAAGCCACACATGTTACTGGTATTAAAGAGTATTTTTGAACACTCTGACAATACATAAGATAAAGAAAACCATAGAACACCTTGGAGGAAAAAACTGTATGGGGAACATGAGTTTGTATGTATACGAGATAAAACCAAATACTTGAATAATTTAGAATCATAACATAAAAATTAAATACTTAGACTTTAATAACTGGCTTTTACTTAAACTTCAGTTGTTAAGATATTGTACTCCCGGGCAGCATATCAGGTGATGATAGTGAATATTCAAGGGCAGCAATTTTAAGGCATGAATGAAAACTGCTCTGCTCAAAAGATTAATAAAGGATTTTCTTTTATATATATATATATGGACACATGTAAAAGATAATGAAAATTGGAACTAAAAATGAAGTTGGTCTACTCAAGTGATGTTAATAAATGGAATTAAGTTAGGAGAAAATATAACCTAATTAAGTAGGTCAGAAAGGCCCATTAGTATTTGTTTGAAAAGTAATTTTTATATATGAAAGCTATTTAATGCTTTATATCATTATTATAACGCACAGTCTTGCACGAAGACATGAAAGATGTGCAGAACTTCATCTTAGAGCTCTGCACTCTATGTATCACTGGTCAGCAGTGCACCCTGCATTCAACTTACATTTGACCTACAGATTTAGTGTAATCTTAACAGAGTACAAAAGAAAATCATGATCTTGAGGTGGCAAAAAGTTTTCTTTCCACTGCTTTTCTGTAATGAAATCACCATCTTGGTGAAATCTTTGCAGGTGACAAGCTTGAAAAGGAGACACCCCTAGACCCACAGTGAGGAGATCGAGGACCTTGCAAAATTCAACTGCAGCTAACACAGATGAATCTGACTTTCTCTTAGTTTTAAATATGACTAGTACTTTTTGCACTGGCAGTTTGGATTTGAATATCCCAGTTAGAAGTTATCAAGTCTTTTGAAAGAACAAGGCCAGCTTTCCCGACGGTTGGTGGTCACGTACCCAACTGGTGCTGCATTCCTGCAGCATCCCCGCTCCTGCTCCATGCTCAGGAAGAGGCTGTGGTATTTCTGGGCTCTATGTTACTAACCAGTCAGCTGGCACATAGATGCTGATTGCTTGGTCAGCAAAGAAAGCAGAAAAAAAAAAATTTAAATGGCCCTTGCACACATTTTGTAGTTCGTTCTTTAGTGGAAGCACTAATTTGTGTCTATAACCTCCAAGTGCAGAAATTCTAGAACTGAAAAATTTCTGGAAACTGAACATCAGATCGAAAGCTCAAGGCCTGCAACAGCACAATTCCATCAGCCTTGCCTCCTTAAGAAGCCAGGATAAAAATACAGCTACATGAAAAATAAATGAGCAGCTTTTCCTGACTCTGAAACCAGAAAATAATGACACAAAACCAAAATCAAATGCAGCAATATCGCCTGTATTCCCAAACGCCAGCACTAATGCACCCTCTCCCAGCTCCCAGAGACTTGTTAAGCAAATGATCCTTATAATGTATTTTGCAGGCGAAAAGGTCTTCGAGTGGATAAAGTGAACTCCAACACCAAAGACCCCTAACAAAAACAAACAAAAGAAAAAGCTGTTGCTGGCTGTAAGAGTTTTGCACTGAAGGGGATTCAATCTGACCTCGATCCTGTCACAAACTGTAGTTTCTTTTGATCAAATAAGCAATTCTGCAGCAGCAGCCTGAGATTTTAGATCAAAACTAATACCTTAATACCTGGAGGGCAAGTCAGCCTGTGCAAGGCAAAACGGACCAGTAGCATTGTGTACAGAGACCGGTCAGACATCTTTTTATGCCAGAAACAAATTCTCTACTTAAAACATACCCAATATACTGCATTTCCCCTGAACACCTCAGCTATGCCTCTGCGATTCTGGGCATGCTGTAGGGTTACCATCCTGGTTATCTTCGCTACAGGCTTGGTGGCATCTTTGGAACCATGTTACACTTGAAAATTTGTTATGTTTCCAGGAAAGAGACAGGATTTTGGTTGCACACTGTGATCCCCTCAAGAAAACTCCACCCCCCTCCCCCCCAATCTTTCTTTTTTATTATTTTCCGTATTTTTCTTGCTTGTTATTACTTTTTTTTACCTCAAGTTTAACAATGAAAGCCTTTGGACTGAAAGAAGGGAGAAAGTGGAATGAAAAAAACAAAAATCCAAGGAGGGGAAAAAAAAACCCCAAACAAGTTCAAAGACAAGCTCCCCTGAACACAACATGTCTCCTCCTGCTGCAGTAGTGCTGCCTCACAAAATGGCGGCTGCCTCTGGAGACAGCTGCCTGAAAACACACGTGGCCCGCAGGAAACCAGAAATACAACTTTTTTTTTTTTTTTTTTCCCCTCTTCTGCTTTTTAAAAGCTTTCATTTTTCTCACTTTACATTCAGTCCCTTGGGGACTCCTGAGAGCCCTCCACAAAGCCCTAACCCAGCAGAGGAGTGACGGGGAGCGCAGAGCTTTCCTGAGGGACCAGCATTTCCCGTTCGCCTTCAGCCTGTAGAAAACACCCCGGACTCTTCCCCACGCTGCATGGGGCGAGTGGGTGAGCGCTGGGCTGGGGCACAGGGCTCTGGAGTCCAACGCCCTGCACAGTGCAAATAAATCTGCTGATTCAGCCGCTATCAATGCGATCTTGCCTTTCCAGAATTTTCTCCCTCCGCTTCCCAAATATAAAGGGACTTTTGTGCTAAACACTGAGCTGGAGCACTGATGGGCTCCGTGTAGGGAGCCATGTGGTATTTGGTTTCTCTCTACAGTACATGTTTTTATAATGATGGGGGAAGGGAGGAAGGCGAGCTGCTCTTACCAGCATGCCAATAATCTGTTGCAAAGGACTGGAGCTCTCAGAGCCAATTAGTCCTGAAGTTAACCATTTAACTGCTGAAAAAACTCAAATCTCAGGCACAGACTGGGTGAGCCTAGAGACAGACAAGACTGCGTGGGTACCCAGGGCATTGTGCTCGGTGCAGATTTCTTTCCAGATGCACTTTTCTAGTATTAAATGCTTCCGATACATGAACTGACCACTGAAAGTGCCCTGGGTCACAGCATGCAGAGGTGGGGCAGCTATACCCAAAACACACAGGCTGCGTGATGTTAATAAAAGCTGTCTGTGTTTCCAGATCACTGCCAGCCAGTGGTGGAACCCTGAAAGCCACCCACAGAGCTGCCTCTGATACAAGTCCCTGTCATGGGAACAGCAGGGGTAGCAAGGGTCAGGGTGCTGCCCTGGCAGAGGAAACCTGGCTTGGTCATTCCAGCCTCTCCCAGCAACCCTGCTGCAGATGGTAAAACACCGTAAGGTGGGACAAGCTCTAAGAAAGGGATGGCATAGTCTGCCTCCTAAATGCACACATCACCATCATCCTGGGCTCTGCCCAGAGAGAAAGACACGCTTTGGACCTCCCTGCCACCAGTCTCAATTGTCTAATCCCTTAACTGCATTAGAACAATACCCCCCAAAAATAGTTTTTATATTCTGTAGTTCAATTTGTCATAAACTTTTAAAGCCTGGGGCAGACTCGCTCATGGCTTGTCATGCACTGCTGAACAAGCCAGGGAAGAAGATGCACAGGGAATTCCCAGCCTTGGTCTTTTTCTCCAGGGGCAAGTCAGAACATGACCAGGGAGTACAGACAAATTAGTCCTAATGCAGAGAGTAACAAGCTCCCACTTGACCCAGCAGTTCAGTAAAACTATTTTTGTACTCTTGTTTTATTCTATGACCTACCAGTGAATATTGGATCAGACTCCCACAGATGCCAGGAAGACCAGCAGAGTTTGCACAGCACAATGAAGTGCCGTGTCAGAAACAAAAGCCAGCTCTCCGCCCCAGCTCATCAGTCCTAGCAAGAAGCAGACTTTATTTGCTTGGGAGAGGCTGTGCTGCAGGCCTGCTCCCAGTCCAAACAAGTGCTGCAGTGTACACGTAAGGTATATTCCTATACCACTGGCCTCCCTCACGGATGAAAACAAAGTCAAATCTCCCTGCTTGCCATGGAGAAGGTCCAATCCACATGGAAGTTGTGTGCTGCTCCCTTTGCAAGCTGGCACCACAACTCATCTCACTTCTAAGCTCCAGGAAGAATTCTGACTACATTAAAGTATAACTTTACATTCAAATTAAAAACACTAGGGGGGTGGGGGGAACTTACTGCTAAGAAAATAGATTATTGAGGCATGTGAGCTGCCAGAGCTCTGGCAACACAAGAGCTCTCTTGTTCCTGTTGCCTCCCACAGCTGCATTCACTAAATATATTCTGGGCAGAGAACTGCATTTCTCCACCCCTTTCTCAGCCCAATCGGGTTTGCACAATCACCACCAGGCTCCCTTGGGACATGCAGTCAAGCAGCAGCCATGCCCTAGTTACAGGCATCAGGAAGGACAGGAGAGACTAAGAACATCTTCAACAGGGTGAAATCCTTGCAGCCACAAGTGAGTTGAGAGGGAGCATATGCAGCTGATTGATATTTAACTGTTAAAACCAGAGTAGTTTGTACTCCATAAGGATACACCTCATTTGAACATCAGAATTGGCTACCAGAAGGTATCCCCATCAAATGATTTTCAATAGCTTGGGTAAAAAAAAAAAAACGAACTGGTGATCTCAGAGCAAATTCAAGCAGAAGAATAGCCACCTCTGCTGAAAAAGAGTCAGCTCCTGGCAGATAGAGAGGTGAGCAGTGGTCCTCAGTGATGCAGGGACTGGCTGGCCCACAGAGAGTAATCCCGATTTTACCTTTCACCAAGTCAAGGCTCTGGGGCATATTGTCTGATCATGTATCTGCTTCTGAGAGGGAAAAACCCTACAACTTAATTTCCACAGGGCCAAGGTGCTTCCCTCATGACTTCCATTCTGCTCTCCACATTTCTCCCATCCTCACCTTGCATCTTTTACGTTCAAGGTCACATTCTTTGGCCCAGCACCGTGAAGACCTGGTCCCCACCACAGCCTTCAAACACTGCTGCAATCACAGCAACAATGAGGAGGAAGAAGTGCCCCTTCTGATATAGTTAATTCTAGGGTGGATCAAACTCTGTCAGAAAGAGTCATCTTGGTGACTTCCCCTGCTTTCAATCTCCGAGCCAGCAGGGATTTTGACCCTTCTGGTCCCTGCTTCTTCCTTTCCTCACAGTTCCCTATTTTTTCAACACCCCCAGCTCCCTTAGTAGCAGAGAAAATTTGACAGAATCTAGTCAATTTTTCTAGGCTTTCTCATTTTAAGAAGTCAGTGGGAGCAGGCTCTATCTTGCAATCGAACCTCACAGGGGAGAGAATTAAATACCTCATGCGTGACCTTAATCTGTAGGATTTTTGTAGGTAGTTTTTCTTGTAATCTCAATACTCAGAGCTTATCATGCATTCAAATCGTATCTGTAGCCCTAGAACATTTTGCAACAAAAGGACCCCAAATTCATTTTGATATAATTATGCAGCCACACGAGTCACATGCTTGCTGTGGAATAAATATACTGAGCTTTTGGGAATAACTGGCAGACTTAAATCAAAGTGTAAAAAAAGCCCAAGAATGAAAGCTATCTATTATATAAGGGAAAAAAAAAAAAAAGATCAGTTTTAGATGTCAAATCGCAGTAAAGGAAAAAGGCACAATGTATGTAAAAAGTGTCTTTTAATATCTCCTTTTTTCCAACCTGCAAAACATAAAAGATCCTAAACTTATACCTGAGAATCCACATAAAGTAATGACCTTACTTTCAAAGGTAGTAATATCATTTGAGATATTTAAAACATTAAAAAATTCATGTAACTCACAAAACGGCCACAGGTCCCTAAGCTTAATCAAATAGTTGCAAGCAAGAAAAGTTAGAAATGTATGCTGTGGTTTTTGTGTCTTTCCTACACATTCTTTCCTTCTCTGCTTTCCCTGCCTTACTGAAACAAACTGTCCTCAAAGACTGTTCTAATTTTGTATTTGGAAACTGCCACTATTTTAATCAGCAACGTTGCTGCAGAAGAACTACACCCTGTTGCACTGGTTGTACTGAAAATGAACCGTGCTCACTGCGGACAGAAGTGGTGCTGCCTGCTCAGATCTTATAAGGTCTGCTGGATCCTGTGGGTTTCTGAGCACAGGTAGAAAGAGGTAGTCTCATCTAGGTGCTTTTAAGAAAGAAATATAAAATGGGAGACTAGATATTAAGACCGAGCCACAGAGAAGCCATGGGAGCAACGGTTACCTTCAGCTCCACTGCAGTTCTAAAAGCAAAGACAGAAGAGACTGGGGTGGAAGGTTTCATTTCTCAAACAAGACAGTGCCTCACCCACATTCCTAACTGCTCAAAGACGGGAGGCAAGCCCTCCTCCTGGCAGACAGGGCCCTCCACTCTGTATTGCACAGAGGGAATCCCAACCAAAGGCAAGGCAAGCTGTGGTGGTGGCCCACTGGAGCAGACACAGCACAGGGCCAAAGGTTTTTCAGAAAGGGATCCTTCTTCCCTCTGTATTAGCTTGCCTTTTTGAAAGGATTCAGGAGTTCAGAAGTTCTGCTTTTCACATCTGAAAACACAATGAAAAAGGGCTACTACTAACAATTGCTTCTCAAGAGCCAAACTCCTCTTTTCTTAGATACTAAGGTTTTCTAAAATTGCTGAGGCAGTAGTTGAGGGTTTTTTGTTTGTTTTTAAACAAAACCACAACAACCCAAGGACAGAGAGACAAGTCAAAAAGTTAACAGTGAGCCAAACAGTGTGTAAGGTGGGTATAGGGGCTGTTTCTAACCATCAAGTTATCCATATAGGAAAAATTTCAACTAGGATATGGAAACTCACCATCCTAAACATCTGCTCAGTGATTCTCATCATACAGGGCAGACTTCACTGATTAAGGACAAGCATATTCCAGATGACAAACATCATGCAGCCAAGCTGCTAAACATGCCCAGCTCTACCCTTTCTTTGTGTCTCTCCAAGACATGGGGAGTGCTGTTCAGGTCCCCAGATGGCAACGGCATCAGCTGAGCTGCTGGATGGCAGCCACAGAGTCAGCAGCAGCAGGGATAAGGAGGAGGAGATGATAGAAGGGCTGGATGTGAGGAAACAGACACAAAAAAGAGTGCAGAAAGTGGATAACAGTGCTAATTTTCAAGAGAAACTCCAGCAAGCCACATCTTTAAACTATAAACCCCAGAGAGGCTGTGGTCACGAGATAAATATTGACGGGTGACAGGGATGCAGGTAGGGCTATGCTGATGCCCAGGGAGAGATGGCTCAAAACCATAGTTCATCTGGAGCCCCCCAAGAAGGACTGGGTAGGTGGTCCCCTCTGTAGCTGTGCCAGGGCTCTGCTGGGTGAGGTTTGTTCATTTGGTGTGGTGGAGGATGCCAGATTATAAGCATAAAATTCCCCTCTGGTTTCATACTCCATGAAGCAAAATTAAGGCTGGCGCTCAGGTGTTCCACCCTATACCAAAGTTCTTCAATTCTCAGGTTCCCAGTGGTATCCAGAAGCCCCAGAAGAACTCATTCATTCATTCCTCCTGGGGTCAGCTCCCAAGGGTGCCTGGAGCTGCTACAGAAAGCAAACGGCAGCATTACCTAACAGGGAGGACTTGTTTGCTTAACAGTTAGCACCGTAGGTTTGGCTGCTGGTGTAGGGAGAGACCTGGACAGCACAGGCTGCTAGCAGAGGAACACAAAACTGGGTTACTAATGGAAGAATCAGGCCTCACACATAAAATAAGCTATCCTGGAGCTGAGGCCTTGCTCGAGGCATCATGAGAATGCCTGTTGCACTAATGCTGCTGCCGTACTCAAAGCCTAACCCCGTCGAGCAGGGAAAGCAGGCAGGCAGATCCACCACGCTGCTGCAGAACGTGCTGGTAGCATCTGAAGTATTTCAGGCGTTTCAGACAACCCTCAGCAGACTAGAGCAGAGACTTGCCTGTGCGGACTCCAGAGCTTACATGAGAAGAAAGATAAAAATAAAATCTGTTTATCAAATTGCAGAACAACAGTTAGTTTATTAGACTGTTGTCTAGTTTATTAGTCTGTTGTCTAGTTTATTAGTCTGTTTATTAGACGGAAACAACAAAAGCAGGGGGGAGATTTTGCTGACCTTATCTATACCAGGTTCAACGCCCTGCCTTGATTTTCAAGATCATCACAACAGTAAACAACCAACACGAGCTTGTTACAAGACATCGCCATGGGCAAAGGTGCAGAAAACATCACAGGAGCCGGACCCCAAGCATATTATTACTCCTGAGCATTTTGGCCACCTCACGCTATTTGGAAACCCCGGTTCTGCCAGGCTGCTCCAGAAACACAGAGTTTGTCCCCTGCTTTGGGCAGGGAATGGTAACTCCACTCCCTTCTCAGGAACAAAGGTGCTTCCCAGGAGCCCGGCGCGCTGCCGAGCGCGTAGCCAAGCAACGGCAGCCGGAGCGGGGCTTGCGCCTCACCCGCCATGCTCCAGCCTCCACAAACAATTCTTGCCACGTAGACAACAAGACTGTGCAGGGTAATGGAAAATTACTGCGGGCTTTTTCCTAAAGGGCGAGAATCTCTGGTTGGTGGGGAAGCTTTGGGGCACATCCCGCTTCCCAGAGAGCCTCGGGGTAATTTTATTTTATTTTTTTTCCTTTGGCTTCCTGCGAAAAGGGCTGCTGCGCTGCACAAGCACGCTGGGGGGTTAATAAAGGCAGAGATCATTTGCATGATATTTCAGCTGACTGCAGCGGTAAAATAAATAAATAAATCGATAAAGCAGAAAGCTAAGCCGCAGTGGAGGCAGGGGGAGCGAGCAGCCGGAGGCAGGAGGTGAACAAGCCCGCAGCTGCCTTTCGCAAACTGCTTTTGCCCCAGCTTCAAAACATGGCGACCTTAACGCAGCACAGTTAACGTTAGCTGAGAGCTGATGCCAAAATAATCCTCTTGCGCTTGGCAGCCGCAATGTTTTTAACAACTGCCTGGCAAATTAATGTCTGCAAGGCTGTGGGAAGGGGGGGAAAAAAAAAAGCCTTTCAAGAAATAGCAAACTTTGCCAGTTGTTAGACTGTTATCAGGGAAAGAACACTTTTTTTTTTTAAATTATGGTCATATTTACCTGCAGTTTCTAGTACGGAAGAGAGCTTATTTCTGAAGAACAAGCTAAAGAGCCACACAAAGAGCTACAGTAGCACCAAACAGACCGTTGAAGCTACAGCATTTCTACCATGTGGAAGGCAGACATTTGCAGACTTACCGGTTGGGCAGGGCAACACCTGCCTGACAGGCACCAGAGCTGCCCAGCAAGAGGGTCACGGCACTGCTGCACGAACAATGCTCTTTGCAGGGCTCAGAATTAGCTCCTGTGTCTATTACAAGTTTCATTTCATCTCCTCAAGAAACAGACCAAGCTGCCTGCTCCTTGGGGCTCCTGCAGGGAACCAACTGTGTCTAGCTTACAGCAAATAGTGAAAGACCAACCTTCTCCTCTTGCTATATAACCTTTTTGCCCACTGCATGCAGCTGTGGCTCATGATGGTCCTGGTTGGGTTCAAGGATGCAGCTGAGCTTTCTGCCCTCTCCGGAGCTGCCTGCAATTTAAGGTGTTGCCTGTCAGACCAGTTCTAGGTCAGCTCCTGCAACAACATGGCTGTTACTGTTACCCGTCTTCATGTTTTAACTTGTTTTCTCCTGTCTATTTTTCTCAGATAAGCACTGGTTAAAGTCTGAACCCAAATCTTTTTATTTTGTAGCCAGCAAAGAAAAATGAAGCCCTAACTCAGAGGTAGGGGACTTCTTTGTAACAAACTCCCACCTCCCTTAAATAGAAACCTTTGTTGTGAAGCTGCTTTCATTGCAAGCTCCGCAGGGAAAGTCATTACATTTAATAGAGATTGACCTCATTTTGTAGTCCTCGATATTAAAGCTTCTAAGGAAGCAACACAATGAGAAGTGGTGACTTTTCAACAAAGATATACAGTACTTGTTGCTACCTCCTTCTTACCTAAGGATTCATTTAATATGGCTTGGAAAGAGTAACTTGAAACAGCTTTTGGCAGATAAGTGAACTCAAGTGAAATGCAAAGATCTGGTTTCCAAGAAGCCTTCTACAAGCTATACAGAGAAATGAAACCCTTTGACAGCACACAAGGCTTCCTACAGAGTCTCCCTGGAAGAAGTGCAAATGTGCATTCCAGGTGAAAGCTAATCTGGGTCTGAGTCTGGAGTTATGTAAAGATATCTGATGGTGGGGAGGACCAGTGGTCGTGCATGGTCCTGCCCACATGGCAGCCTCTGCTTGGGTAGAGGGAATTGCTGGAATTTTCTGCTGCGTTTCCAAGGCTCTTGTCTGAGACAAAGCAGGCAAAAGGGTTTGAGCTCAGTAAACACGCGCAAGGGAGTGAACACAAAGATGCTCAAGCTTTTTTAGCTTTCTAGCTTTACCTAATGTCACCTGGATTTCCACACAGTGGACACCGATGTCACAGGGTGAATGAGTGAACACAGCCACTGGCGACCACTAAATACATACATTTTCCAAAGCAAGGCAGTGTCATCATAAGGGATGTGCCACACTTTGCCAGGGACCTCACTGAGCACTGCTGCCTTGGACCCCTTCACCTTAACATGTTTTAATTTTACAACATCTGTTCATCGCCTGTTGCTTTTCAAGTAACCCCTACACTATTCTACACTGTACAAGTCCCCTTGAAATGCACATTCTGAATTCATTTTCCCAGCTCTTGTGACATCCCCATTGCTGTCCCACCTTCTGAACATCGCTTGCATTTCCAGTGTTCTGGGTCCTGCTGGCTGGGCGTCACCTCCCTGATGAAACACAGTGCATTGCTGTGAGAAGCTCTCATTATGTAAAAGAACAGTTCTTGTGAAAAGCCCCAGGCTGCCTTAAATTTCCCTTTAGATTTTGTGGTTTGAACGAGCGTTTCTGCTTCAGCAAACCTCAGAACGTCCTGATTTTTGCACAGTTCTCCCCACCGCAAACAACTGAATTCAGCTGTGCTCAAAAGTCACCTTTGGACTTGGTTTCTTGAAAAATCAAGATAAATGGCCATGCTTCCAGCAGAAGCACTTTCACATGGTGCTAAACAGCAACTTCTTTCCTGTAGTACCACCTCTCCTGGGTCTGTGCACCCTGCACCAAGCAGAGCAGTTGCTGCCTACACCTGCAGCGGTTTGCTCTGCTGTCTGTTCGCCTCGTGGTTTGTGGCACAATGTGTGTTTCAACAGGAAAAAAGAGAAGAGAAAGGCAGCTCCTCCAAGAACACAATCAGAAATTCCCCGAAGACCACAGAATGGCGGCTTAAAGCACCCTGGGAACAGATTTCAACTCCATACAAGCAAAAGGGGATCACAGTCATGAAAAATGTGTGAGGAAGCCCAGAGCAGGACCACAGCAGCCTGGAAGGGTGTGGGGCTGGGAGGACACTTGGTGGCCAGCAGCTCTCCTCCTCCAGGGACAGGAGGATGTGGCATAGATAAGACACCTTTAGTCTTGCACCCTACTTCACCTCCACCCTCAGCAAGGCCAGGGCTGTTTTTTCCTCTCTCCTTCAGGCACCTCCTCTATCAGATAAAGAAGGTTCATAAGTCACACCCAACAATTCCCACCACACCCCATACAATTAACCCTGACCAGTGGCAGCGCTGGCTGGGGAAGCCCTGAACAATATCCTGGGATTCCAATAAAGCCTAGAGCAATTTTGCCACCCATTCAGTACAAAGAAGGTTACCCTTTTTGTGTTTATTTTTAGAGCAGTAAGTTATTTTCAAAGAGCTTTTCTGTCAGGCTTGGCTCTGCGGATAAGCTGCCAAGTCGGCTCCACGGGCATCGTTAGCAGGGCTGCCGTGCGATGAAGTGGTGTCAGCACTTCCATTACAGCACCTTTCCCCTGCTCCAGCCCTGTTATAAATGGGACATAAAATCCAGTTCTGGCAGAAACGTTTAAGAGCTAACATGGAAAACAGTCACCACCTTAACCTGATCCTTGCTAAAATTCATCTGGCTGGAGAGAAAAAGTGGGGATTTCAAATATATTTTATTCCTCCCACACCTAAATCCTGACTTTTAAAATCCAGCAGTATCACACTCAAATTACTTAAAGGGAATTTTTAATTATTATTATTATTTTAGTTTTTTATAAACATATCCGTGGTAAATGGGGATTTTATCTTTCCCCCCCTCCTCCTCCACCTCTTTCGCAAGCCAAACGCTTGATTAAAAGTTGCCATTGTCAATCCTACTAACGAGGACCACAGTTGATAGTCATTCCAGTCGGGCACAAATCCAGGATGTCCTTCTCATCACCCTCAGCCACATGCAGCCACCCAGGGCGCTGGGACAGGGAACCGATTTAACTGAGGAGTCGCCAGGAGCTCCCAGCCAGCTCAGATCTGGTGGAAACCACCCACCAGCAACTCGAGGTGGGGGCCCTCTGGTGTTGGCAAACACTGGCCCAAGCTGGAGCAAAGCTGGACTGCTCTTGGCACCAGTGTTCATGCCTGTGGAAGATGTTTTATTGATAACTGGCTTCTATATCAGTTGCTGCTCAAAGAGAAAGCAGCCCCTTCTCTTGCGGGGATGCTTGCTATCCAGTGGTCACGCCATCATCCAGACGGATGAATTAATACAGGCTTAAACTCTGTCTTTTTCCTTTTTTCTCTGCTTTTCAGGTGCATCTGTTCCCTGAGCACAAGGACCAGCACACGGACAGTGGGAACAGGGGACTGGGACAGAGGAGCGCAAGACGCTTCCCGCCAGCAGCACCAAGGATTGGGGTGGGTGCACGCTGACTCCATAACAGCCCTGCAGGGCCACAGCTCTTGGCTCGGCCAGTCCCTCTCTGCTAAGCCAGCACACAGCGAGTGCACTGCGAAATCAGCAGGGGAAGGAAGAGAAAAAGCCTGCTGATTACTCTGCATTGCCTAGTGCCAGACTAAATCACCACCTAAGGCAGCAGGGAGGTACAGAGGAATTATAAGAAGAGGAATTATAGGAGGGAACCACCAACTCCTTCACTCTTACAAAGTTCCCCCACTTCTGATTTCAGTATTTATTCATTTTCCAGCAAGTATTTCTGTTATCCCAGAAAAGGCAAAGTCTGGAAACAGCTTCAGGCTCCAGGAGATTATTCTGGCGTGAGGACATCTACAGCTCCAGACTTGCTGAGGATGTTTAGGAGATGCAGAAGGCAGAGATTTTGTGGAGTCATGTGAGACAGCAACCAGCTCTTCTCAACCTGGCCCTGCTCTCCTACGGGAACGCTGCGCTGCACGCCCTGGCAGCGCCTCCTGCAATGCTTTGAGCTCCATTGCCAAATCCAGCCACACTTTAAAGATGTGTAGAAGAACCAAAGAGAAGTTTCTATGTGTCTTCTGAAAAACCCTTCCCCCACCTGACCTCCAGACACTTGAGCTCGGGGTAGGGAGGCTGTGAGTGTGGCCATCTGCCATCCCTCTCAGCGGCAGCTGCCCGGCCAGGCTGCGTGCGCGTTGTAGCCTGCTAATTAGTGTGCATGTAATCATAGCACATACTCTCTGCTTGGTGTGGGTGTGATGGGACACACGGGGAGGGACTTGGGGTTTTTTTTGCAGCAATACAAGACACAAATTAGCAGGAAATGAGGCTTTACTTCCTGCTTATGGAGCAACATGTCCCAGTTGTGTGCTTTATGGTGTAAACCTGGAGGAATACGCCAGATGATGCATATCCCTTTGCAGGACACACATAATGCCAACCTAACATCCCTAAAGGGTAACTGGTATTTTGGCTGATGCCTTCCATTGTAAAGCCATTAGAAGGTGAGGAGGCCCCTCAGCAGGCTGGGTCAAACATCAGCATTCCAGCCTTTGCCCTGCGTCCTGCTGTTAGCATGACTGTGCCGGTAAATGCCAGCACCAGGGCTTCTCCTCTTCCACCGAGGAACTGCAGCTTTCCCTGTGTCATCAAGTGCAGGGCAGGGATCATTTGGCAAAGCTCTGCAATGACTTGCGCCTGGCTAAAAGCTGAGTTCCACTGGGAAGAATGACACATTACCCTGGGCAAACAAAAAACCCTTTAATGACAAAAGGCATGTAAATACCAAAGGTAGGGGAGAGATTAAAGCAACCTTCAGAGGACACTGGGTTTCCAAGGGACTCTGACTTCACCTTTAATGCTGTGTTTGGCTCAGCACTGGAATTTACTCCTGTTAAATATGTACCTAATGACACCACTGACCTGCTGGGAGAGTTGCATCAATTTTCATCCCTGTTGTTCCAGCTTCTGTTAAAGGGACCATTAAAGAGAAAGGCAGTCCCTCGGCACAGCGCTGCCTGACACACATTTGGAGCCTGACCCATGATGAGAAGATGCGTGGTGTCTCCTCACCATCTCACCTGGGTGCATAAATGGAGGTCTTGCACATGCACCTTTGGAAACTGGTGGACCTCACCCTCGAGGGGTTTGCCAGGAACTGGCAAATATATGTGGTACGTGGGCTCCATTTCCTTCTTCTAGGTGGGTCTGGCCCCAAGAGTTGCTGCTGAGTGAGGGAGATTTGCACAGGCAGGTCTACATCTCAGCCCTGTTGTCACTGGGAAATGCTGAGGTCCCCTTTGTGCCTCATGGAAGTAACTATGAAATAGAGAGAAGTTAAATCAGTCCTGAAATGCCATTTCTCTGCCAGGAATTTAATGACCAAAGTTGAGAATTGAATACGGCTTTCCTAGGCTAAGAAAAAAACAAACCCTATGGTTTTCTGCATCTATTTAGAAGACTGAAGCATAAGCCATGGCTTTAAGGGTGCGTACCACAAGATTTCTTCTTTAAACACAGAAATATTCTACCAGTGAATAGAACTATTTCAGCAGTCAGGCATAAGCCAATTCCAAAGGCTGTTGCAATTATGAGTTGTTGCAATTATGAGTTAAGCAATCATTTTGATTGCATAATTTCCCAGTGCTTGAGAATATCCCAACAGAGAAGAAACAAACAAAAAAAAAAGAAATAATGAAAAATGTTACGTATTCTTAAATGAAACTGGTACCAGCAGATCTAAATCCCTCCTGTTCTGAGACGAAGGTAAAGCTCTTGGAAAGGAGGAAAAAAAAAAGTCTTCTTGTCTGGCACCAACCACAATAGTGCATAAACATGCAGTATATACCTAACATGTATGCGGGGAGAGGTCAGACCTGAAATCCAGCCCAGACCAACACAGTGTGCAATAAGGAAACACATCTTTGCCATGCACTGCTTTGTCCATAGGCATAAATGGGAAAGTAAATCTCCTTTGTGAGTTAAGACATTCCTACTGCAAAGAAAGGGAAGAAAAAAAGATAGAAATTAGGAAGTAAAATGAAAGGGCTGCTAATCCGCTGTACTTGCTCAGTGTGTTAAAAGCCAGAAGAATTAAACTACATCGGATATTCAAAAGGACAGGATGAAATGAAGCTCAAAATAGGAAAGAAAATACACCTGAACTCCTGCAGATCCATTTAAGGATCCCAGAGGTCAAAGGAAGGAGAGACCTATTTTATCATCCTGCAGGAGCAGCGAGGGCTTCTTAAACCCACGGCCTGATAAATCAAACCCCAAACCAACCTAGCACACCCCTAAACCACCCTAATGCACCCCTAAACCACCCTAAGGCTGCCTCAAACCACCCCAGCGCCCCACCACTTGCTAATAACGTTGCCCGTATGAGTGACTCCGGAGCCAAATCGCCCCCCGTGCCCGTCCCCAGCCCGCTGTAACGCGCAGCAAAGGAGCCTCATGCGGGACGCTGAGTGGGGAGTAATAAAGCAAAGCGTAAAAAGGGGCAGAGCAGGAACCGCCGCAGCGGGGGAACGGTGGCAGCAGGGGCAGCGGGGCCCGCCGGGGCCGCCCCCGCCCCGCCCGGCCCCGCTGGAAACCGGCTCCTGCTGCCACCTGGTGGCCGGAGCGACCGGCGGGACCCGCTGCGGAGCCCCGGGGGAGGTGTGGGGGAAACTAGGAAAGAAACCCAACCTAGAAATTCAGGGAGAACTCCCAGAGGAAACAAAAAAACCCAAAACCAACACTGATCAAATAACAAACAAACAAACAAAAAAAGAAACAAAACCACGCACATGCAAAAAAACCCAAAGCAAACCCAAAGCAAACAAAAAACCCAAACAAAAAAACCCAAACAAACAAAATACAAGCAAACAAAAACAAAGAGAGCTAGGAGCTCTGAACAAGCAAACTGGTCCCAGTTCCTTGAGTTGTCACATTCAGAAAACAAGGATTTTGTGTATTTGTAAACGCACAAAACCGAGTCAAAGAAATGAATCATACAGCATCTCCTCTCCAAATAAATTCTAAGTCCTTAATTTAAAAACCAAAATAATATTTTGGTCAAAAGGGCAACAATACTTTGATCTGATTGATTTTTTTAAACAGAAAATTCAAGTAGCAAGTGTGGCAGTGTCTTGCCCAGCTTTTAGCATTCTGTAAACTTCTTGAAACTTTCTAAGGGAAGGGTTTGGCCCTACAGACCTCTGAAGGGGTGTGAGAAGTGAACTCTCCCCTTCTCCTACCAAGTTCATCCAAACCCCGAAGCTGTTGCATTTAAGCAAGTGTGTTGTTTCTTCTTCGACCAAACAAAAGCACGCTTTGCATGGAAGCTTGTTTTAGTACCAGATTTATGGAGCACTGCTATAGCTATAAAACCAAAGCACTGCAGTTAAATAGTCTGTGAAATTCTTCCAAACACGTGAAAAAAAAAAAAAAAACAACACATAAGGAACAAAATGGTGAGCGGAGCTTTTCCCCTGGCAGTTTTTCTGCCTGAAGCTAGCAGTGGTTCCCCAGCAGCTGCTGCAGACAGAGCTCCCCCTCCTGCTGAAAACCATCTTTAGCCCCTATCCCCTCGGGAGACCTGCTGCTGTTAGCCAGCATTTATGGGGTAACGGCAATGGGAGGTGCGAGAACCAGAGTATTTTAAATGGATTATAGACGCACAGCACTGATGTCCATCTCCTTTACTATTTGTGATGGCTTTACGAGACAAAAGGTCATTTTTTAATGTTTTTTTTCCCCCCTACTGCAGCAAGATGATCCCTGTCAGCAGAAACCATCCAGCATGCAAACGATTCATCTGAGCGTCTGTCACTTCACTAAACAGAGGAAAACCACCCAACAACCCACCCTAGCCTGGAATAATGTTATTGTCTGCTGCAAGGGATGAGGAATCTGACAGTTTTTAAGAGGGTGAGGTGTCCCTGTCTGGTGAGCAGATGATCCCGTGCTGTGCTAAACCACCACACTGCAAACTGCAGCAGCTGACTCAGGGAGGACTTTTCAGGAGCATCCGGCAGCCACCACGTTGAATCCCGTCCAGAGTCTGCACTATATAGAAATGTCCCCTATAAATAGGGTCAGTGCTTATAATAGGTAGCAAAGCTAGTGGGCTTTTCAGACCGGTTTGAGAAATAATTGAGCCTGCACTGAATGGCTGTATTATGCCACGTACTGAGCTGCACCAGCAATTTCAACTGGCTATTCATACTTTTTTTGAGGACTTTGCTATTTCTCACTATTTTTTTTCTCCCTTTTTTTTTTTTTTAAATCTTATTTGTAATGAATACTCCTGCTTCTCTAAAATGGAAGGTGTTGAGGTAAGAAATACTTTAACAAGCTCTGTTTTCCAAGTGTCAAAAATCTCTCCAGCTTGCCAAAACATGGCCATGGGTCTAAACACACCGTTCTTTGATAAAGAGGAGGAGTTCAGAACAACAACTCGAGGGTAGCAACATAGCTGGCTGTGAACACAAGGTTTTCACTTCCTAGGAACTTAAAAAGGAGCCAGGGACAGTAACTGAATTGGGCTGAAAGCAACAATTTCTTGTGTGAATTATCAATCCAAGAAGAGGGCAAACTCTTCCAGGGGAGGACTCATCAGCATCCCTGTCCTTCCAGGATGCAGCTCAACCCTCCGGTCCATTTCTGCTGCAATGTCCAACAAAATGGAGAGATTTGGAAGCCAGCCTTTGGCAGGCCTGGACACTTGAGGTTTGCAAGCAATGACAGTCCCATTGCTGTAGTGCAGAGTGAGATGTAACCCTCTAGATCCCACCAGGGCTTCTACCTTTGCTCATCTGAACCTCATCCAATAAAACCAAAACTCCTCGAAGCTTTTGCTGCACTGCTCCATGACCACAGCTTACTCACCCTCTGGGTAAGTCCATGCTGTAGGAAGTATTTTCCATGCATCTAACAGATGGCAAAGCTGAGCCGAGGGATGAAGCACATCATTTGGGGCAGAGGTGGAAAGGGAGGCTTGTCTTACCAGTCCTCCATCGTGACTATCTGCTCCATCTGTTAACACTTCAGCACGCGATGCCAATCTCCAGTGTGATTCTGATTAGTCTGCAAAGTGCTGCGTGTTGATGTTTTGGTTTGATACTTGGAGAGCTCTGCAGAGATATTTAATTAGACAAAATTAATTCCTTTGAGAACAACCTTCTGGCAGCACTTTGGAAAGTGCTAGTGAGCTTCTGTTGTTCTTAAAAATTGGCTTTAGCCATTTCCTAATTTATTTGTAAAAGGACAATCAAACCACATCCTTCCCCAGGTCAAACGATAGGTGTGACTTGCCTGTCAGCATGGCTATCAGGTGATGTGATGCCAGACCTTCTCACCTGAAGTCATTTCCCACAGCTGCCAAGTCCTTGCTGTTGTTGCCCTGAAAGGTCTCCCTTCTGCCTGAGCTGTCAGAGACCTCCAGCCTCCCTTATTTTCTGTCCCTTTTTTGCCACCTTTGCAGCAATTGTGAGATCTGATGATGACAAGACAGGCATGGCAGGCAACCCTGCTGGCCAGCCCTGCAAGGTGACATCCCTTACAGCCAGCCGATGGGGAGCAGGAGGTGAAGCAGGAGGTGAAGCAGGAGGTGAATGGCTGTCCCTCTTCATGCCTGCCTTCTCCAGCAGTCAAACACGGATGCTGGTATTTCCTGGAGGACCATCTGCTACTAATTCTGCAAACCTCCTACAGATAAGGGCAAAGTCTTAATATGATTAAACTTCGGGAGCCCCAGAGGTCTGAGTTTGTGGTCATACCTGGGTTGGAGTAGGGAAGGAAACGGCACATGCTGCAAGTACTGTGCAAAACACACACTTCAAATTCAGAATGAACCCCCTAAGCCTCTTTTCTTTCACACTGCAGCCAGCTAGGCTCTGGATGCTTAG
The DNA here is from genome assembly GCA_025345505.1 of Todiramphus chloris collaris. Lineage (NCBI taxonomy): Eukaryota > Metazoa > Chordata > Aves > Coraciiformes > Alcedinidae > Todiramphus > Todiramphus chloris. Next base: position 11,203,144 of record JANVCC010000036.1, read on the forward strand.
ACCCGGTCACATTGTGCAAGAGACCTTTGGGGTCAGTGGTTGGCAGAAGGTGAAACTGCGCATCCTCCTGCCATAGACTTCTTGGACATTCATCTTCTGCCCCAGTTCCCAGTCCTCTTCTCCCTCTGGGCTTGCATGGGGAGCTCCAGGCATCTCCACGGGTTTCTCATCCTTTTTGCTGCCTGCATTGACCATCGACCTCTGTGCAAAATGAAATTCTGCGTTTTGAGGTTTGCCTTGGCATCTGTGCGCTTTCACTGGGACGGAACATTTCCCAGATTCACTGTATGAAGAGATGGGTTGAAGCAGCCCCAAAAGGTACAATGTTTAGCCCTCTTCTGGCATAGCCTGAGCAATGCAGCCCTAACAAAGGGGTGAACGGCATGACATGCATTTCATTCAGCCTCCTCACTTTACATTGTCACCAAATTGCATTCAAATTAATGCAGATCTTTCAAAAACCCCACTTGTATCACATCATAAAGGACAAGGAATCTATACTTAAACACTTAATTAGGGGATGTCTGCAGAGCGCTCTGCAAATGGGATGGTGCTGGAGTATGATAGGCTTTCGGCATTTAAATATAGCTGTACACACAGCCTCGGTGTCCTGAACTGCTGAAAACCTCCTAGCAGGTGATCACAAGCCTTTCTATAATTGAAATGAACTTAATCCTGACAAAAATGTTAGAAGCAGCTGCTGTGAAGGCTGTGGCTGCTCTCCAAGTATTTCTTACATTACCCCAGTCTGTATATTAAAGCGAGACTGATTGCTATGTTGCAGAATCCTGCCACAGAGTGTCTCTTACAAGAAAGCTGCTGTGTTTTAGATTAAGAGCTTTGTTGTATTTTTCATAAGAACACTTTTCTCTCGTGTGATGATTGCCACACAAGGATCTGAGCTGCTCAGATATTAATTACACAGGGCCTGCAACAGTACTCTAAAATAACAAGTAAATATGGATACTCTTTCTCTCACAGATACACTATAGTGATACATATGGGCAGTTGCCTATATGGTGGGCTGAAGAAGCTGAGCTGTGCTTGGAGGTGAAGGAGGTGAGCTGCTAGCCTAGAGCATGTATGCAGCACACTGAGAGGACAAAACAGGCAGCCGGAAAAAGACACGAGAAATGACCAGAGCTGCCCTCCTAATTTAACCTTCTTGCCACAAATCTCTTCCTGAATCCCAATGTGCTGTAGAGAATTGGAATAAGGAGCAGCTTCTCCTGTAATTACTGCTTTTTCACTGTTGTATGAGAACTCCCTGGCCTGCCTTGGCTCCTCCAAGTCCTTCCTCTCTCTGTCCTCTCCCTGCCTCCTCTCCTGTCCCTGGATCTCCCTGGGCTTTGCTGAGTGAGACAGGGAATTTATCCAGCACCACTAAAGCACAAGCATCAAGAAACTTTTCTGGCAAGGAGGAAGGTCTTACTCTCAAAGCCTAGCAAACCAACCTGACAGCAAAAATCCAGGGAAAACGGGGCTCAGCGAGGGTGCAAGATGGATTATGAAGACCAGACACCGAGTTCCCTCTCCCTTGAAGCCACTCCAGTTAATGAGGGGGGCACGACCCTCGAAAAAACCTAGAAGCAGGAGTGCAGCTACTGAAATGAAGGTACCCCACCCAGGAATCCACTCGTCTATTTGCCCGTGATTGCAAAGGTTTGCGGGTCCCTGCTGCCTGCCAGCCCCTCGGTCTGCAGAGCTGGGCTCGCACTTCCAATCTCTTGTGCTCTATCTGCTTTATGCTGCGTCTCCCAGCACGGAAAACATGAACTCAATCTTACTCAAACTGTTCTTTTGCCCCGAGCTAACCAAGGCACGTGTGCTCAGTTTTAGCGTGACATCTGAGGCTGTTTAATGGGCAGAACAGAAGATGGTGCTGCCGAGCCAACATATTTTAACGAGAAAACTTCCCGGAGCTGCTGGTTTTCTTGACAGCTCCAGTTCCAAAATAATCTGTGTTTAAACTAAAGAGTTGTCAAGGAGATACGTTTAAGAAGCACAGGAGCTACAGAGAAACATCCCACAGCCCGTTCCCTCACGGAGCAGAGATGCAGTGAAATATTGATGGACCAGGCTCCCTAATTACATCCCCTCCTGAGGGGGCAGCTTGAAATCCAGAGCCTTCCTGCTTTGTATGCAGCACCGTTGGGATAAAGCGATGGGATCCCTGACAGAGCTACATGGGCAATTGGGTTGGGATGCATGTGGCTAATGAACAGGCATCAGCCAGACAGCTTTGTGGAAGCTAATGAAATGTTCCATACAAAACATGTCACCTCCAGGTATCGGCCCTGCCTCACTCCTGGAGCTTAATCCTCTCCTCTGCTGCTGCCTGGGCAGCCTCATTCTCTGCTTGCTGAAGTTTTCTCCGTGTAAAACAACAGGAGCAGCAGAAAGAACAAAAGCACTTGCCATCATCAAACTGGGCGAAACGGTGTCCAACTCTTAGGCCATGTTTTTTTCTTCTTAAGACTTATGTACTCAAAAAAGTAAGGCAAATAATTTCCATCCACAGTGCTGGAAGCTACGTATTTTTTTTTGCAGGAAAATTTTAGCTCAAACTGAGAACAGCGATAGGAAACTGATTTTTTTTTCACATCCAGGCAGGCAGCCTTATGCCTCCACAGTTCACCTGTCTGGCAATTTCAGTGGTTTTTTGGACATCCCAAATTCAGATGCCTTTCTAAAATCTGATTTACTCAGCAGATGTAAATTGAGAGACTGTAAAAGAAGAGGCTGGCTCACAGTATTTATTTTCTAACTCACATGACACCTGCAAATGCAACTGATCGTGGAGAGCTGAGCATCTATTACAGAGTGATGCTGAGAAACAGGATCACTCCACTCTGTCCCTTCTGGCAACTCTGTGCTTGAAGCCCATGTGGGTTACAGGGCTAGCAATCAGAATTCTCGCTGCATCTCAGCATCTCACCGTGATGACAAATGAGGTCTGTACTGTTAACTCCCCTAGAAAAGGATGCCACACATATGTATGCCCCTGGCAGCACAGCTGATGACTGCCATCAACACTCAGGAATCCTCACCTCCGGCCTTAACACAATTTTCTGGGTTAGAGTGGTGGAGCCACTGTATCTTCTTGTTTTCACTTCTCTGGCTCCAAAGCAAGAGTAATGTTTACCTGTTTTAAAGGCCACACTAGAAAGATTAATTAGCTAATGTTCATTGAATACTTTGAAGACACAAAGCAACAAATGCATTTAAGGGGCTGCGTTCAGTGTCTGAAATCAATACATACTTGGCAAAGACACTCGTGAAGAGACCCAGCTGCCCCAGAAGCACACAGGGACATGGATACCCCAGTCCTGGTCCTGACCCTCAGGGGAAAGTGCACATGTCCACAAACATACCCCTAACCCCCACCCCTGAGCGTGCCCACTACTGCTTGCAGCGGGATAATGGATGTGCTGCCAGAGCCTTCTGCTACACGGATAGTACAGTTGAAAGCAGCAGCAGTTCTATCAGACAAGGGAAGAGGCTCATCAGACTGTTCATGCCCTGAAGCTGTCTGGGCTTGGGAGGGGTGGGTGGATCACTCCAGGAGCCCAAGCCCGCTCACTGTTTTCTCTGCCTCCAGCAGTTTCTGCTTTCCAGGCAGCGGATGCAGCATGTAGCAGTTGTGAGCCAGCACAGTGGGAAAAGTTTTAGTAGGCACAACAGAAGGAGAGAGAAAAAGCGAGTATCTCAGGCTCCTGGGAAGCAGCTTGGAGGATCAAGAGCCATTCAGTGGTAAAACACTGTCCCAGACCTGGGCATCGTGTAAGAACTGGTAGCTAGGGCTGCAATTCAAGAGTGAGTCAGTCTGCAGCTGCCTGATGTGGAACTTAGCAGCCAGTGGAGACTTCACAGGCAAAACAAAAAGCTGACCATGATTAAACTGACTTGTTAACAGAACTCTTTCCTTGGCCATGGATAAGGTCCCTTCAGGCCAAGGCTGAGGGATCCAAACACAACCCTGTTGTTCAGCAGCATCCTGCTCCCTATGCTGTTCCCACTCAGAAGAGAGAGGAGGTGGGCAGGGTGGCACTTCTGTGGCACGTCAGCGTGAACTTGCAGAGGCCAGGCAGGGCCAGGCAGCAGGAGAGGGTCTGTAACCCCTCCAGCAGCTCTCCTTGCACAGCAGCCTCCTGCTCTCGTGACTGACTGCTTTGCCCCTTCCCAGCAAGGAGGTTGAGAGTCCGTTCCCTGCAATAACAGCCTCCTTGGCACACACCGATTTGTGGCCTGCAGGTACCTGTTGAGATACTGGAGTTGAGACCAGACAAATTTACCATCTGGTATGGCCAATGATATGGGCTTCATTAACAAGCACGGGGGAAACAGTGTTTGTTCTTTTCTAAACATTACAAAGATAACGAAGAAGGCTGGGAGGCCTGAGAGCAGATTGGGGAGATGACTGGGAGGACTCTGACCCTGCTGCTTTCCATCCCCTGGACAGATGGTGCACACAGACCTTGCTCCAGCACTAGGAGCTGGAAGCTTCCCACGGAGAGGGGATGGGTCACCGAGTGATGGAGAACCTCACGGCAACCTTGTGCCTACAGAAGTGCTGTGGGCTTGTCTGTGCATCCCCATGGCCTCTGTCGACTTACAGAACTTGGTCTAAGTTTGACACCAGAAAAAATAAAGCAATTAATTTCTTGGCTTTCTTCCATTCATATTAACACACTGCTACCTTCCTTCCCATACACACTGTCTTGAGAACAACATGAGAAGAGTCTTTGACTGAGAAGGGCCAGAGAGTTGCACTGCCCTGTTGTCGCTCTGCAGCTTTGAAGGCTCAGAGAGGGTTCCCAGACACAGGCTGAAACAGTGACTGTCCATCAGTGTTGTTCTGCACTGAAGTATTGTGGAACAAAGGTCTGGCACTCCAAATAAAGAATTGTTTGAAATACCAGTTCCTTGCCTCAGTTTCCCTGCTGTGTCTCCATAACTGCATTAACTGGGACAGTCACAGGCTTGCCTTTCTGATTCTTGTCCTAGTATTTATGAAAGGGATGGGAACGGGTGTATGCAGATCAAACACAGAGACACCAGGCTCGGAGACAGGCACTTGTGCCTGTAATCCAAAACCACTTAGCAGAGCCTACATTTGTTAAACGAGACCATCAGTCTTCAGCTATTCCTATAAAAGCTGAAAGGAGAGGAAGAGGTGGTGAATCTTCCAAGAAACCAAGACAGCATTGAGGGGCCACCTCTTCCTAAAGCTTCTTTTGCTGTTTTCTGTGCAGCAGGTCATTATGAATTACTAATTACCAACGTAGGCCAGTTGGGTCCATCTCTGACCTGCTGTGTAAGCTGGGCAAAAAAAAAAGCGGATCTGTCACTGAGTCAATGTAAATGTAAAATATGTGCACTGAAGAGGCTTGAAGCTTAATATAGGTCTTGTTAAGTGTTCATAAAGGATACTGAAACCTTTAGATTAAGCGGTACACCAGAGGAGAATGATAGGGTTATAAAATCCGTTTCTACAAATAACTCATATTTATATAGTGCCTTTCAACCTAACAGGTCCCACACCTTTTTTTTCAGCATAACATCCTGATATACTGTGCTCACTTCACCTACCAGTTCAAGGCAACCTCCACTGAAGTGAAATGTGGCAGCTGTTTAAAAGCCCCGAGTAGTAGCAACTTCAATAATAGTAAGGCATTTATATGGTCTTACAAACTTCAAAGAGTTAATTCTCTGCCCCTTCAGGAGGCAGACAAGGTTTATTATTCCCATTTCACAAAGGCAATATAACAAGAGTGGACAAGAGTGGAGAAAATCTGCACTCCCACAGATTTATAAAGCGAAATTCTGTGCATGAGCCTAAAGTGCTTTTAATCCCACACAGAGAAAACATATCAACATGTCTTATTAAAAAAGTCCTTTACTAAAAATAATGATGTGGAGAGAGCTCTGATCTGGATTCTAACACCTGCCACTTCTGCTGAAAAAATTACCTCCTCAAGCACGTGTTGACATAGAAACATCATGGTCTGCAAAAGCTTCTGTGCCATGAAACAAATTGGGCGCTCAAAATATACTGCCAAGAATCAGACAATCTGTTTTAAGAGGACCCAAGAGTTACTAAAAACCTCTTGAAATATAGCAGGAGAGAAAGGTGCAGCTACACCAATCTCTGAGGCAGGCTGGCATTGTTCTTCCACCACATGCGGCTCCAAGGTTCTTCCCGGCTGTGTGCATCGCACGGCAATGATGTTTCCAACGAGGAGGAAAATTTCCTTCTGTTATCCCCAAAGGTTCTGCAAGATGGCCCTGAACTTGGCAAAAGAAAGTTACATAATTTCTTGGATTTAACCTCTTGTTCATTAAGAACTGGAGTCCTGTCCCTCAGGTCGTATCACTGTTCTTATATTGTTTCTTGACTGCACCCTGATGCGGAATGAAATAGGAGCTTTAAAAAGACTGTCTTATCCCTGGAGTCCCAAACACCTTTTCCCACGGTAGCACAGAAGTCTCTAGCTTTCATTCCTCCTGCTGGTTCCCACCAAGAATTTGCCCTATCACAACTCACACTCCTATTTGCGGCCCGAACCGAGAAACATCCTCGTGTAGACCACCTCGCTCCCTCACAAGCTGCTTGTCCAGCTCACGCTGCACAGCCTGCAGCATAAAGTGGCTGCAGCTTCCCGACAGCCACGGGCAACTGCACAGCTGTGTTCAGCCAGGATGCCGAAGGTCCCCAACAACTCTCAGCTGCACACAAATGGATCTGGGTAACTGTCCATCCTTCCAAAGCGGCCAACCCCCTGCAGACGCCTTCAGTCACTCCTACAACCTGAGCGACACTCGGGGTTGGTAGAGGGTGAGCTGTGGCCTCTGTGTCCTGCAGGATCTAGGGCAGAGTGGCAGGGAACCAGGAAAGATGAACGGACCTATCATCAATTCTCCAGCAAAGTGATTTCCAGCACAGGAGCACAATTACTACATGAATCAAATCCCATTCATCACCACAACTGTCTGGATGTAACTTTGCCAGACAGGACTTGACCTTTCTCTCCAAAAAGCCCCCAATGTGCTGTACAGCAGCTTCACAGGGCAGGACGTGGATCAGTGCTCCTGCCTGACTCACTCTTCCCTTCCTCACTTCACAGAAGCTTCTCCGTTTCATCCCTCTGGCTTCACTGTCCCCAGAGAAACCTGTTCATCCACCGTCCTGCTGCAGCCTCTGCTGCGAAAGGCTGGCCAGGAAGGAAGGATGCCTTCACTGCTGTCGTCACTAAACTGCATGCCTATGAAGGGGTGCTGTGCCCGGGAAGCCTTGCAACTGGGGAAGCTGGTCTGAGAGCAGCATGTTATGAAAAGCTGTTGCAGGGCCGGGCAAACACGCCCTGGCCTGGGGCTGACACTCTGGAGGCTCATGAGCAAGGTGGTAGAGGTCTGGCATTCAGGTGTAAAATGTGGGCCTTTCTGACACTGTGAAGGCTCAAAACCAAGAATAAAATCATATCCTACTGCCATGGCACTGAGCTCAAAGCTACAAGCTTTTTGCCTTCTCCACTTTAGTAATAATTCATTTAACTTTATGGCAATTCACTACCATGCAAGTCAAACATTCCAGAAAGCATCTAGATGACGGCCCAGGGGAAAAATTTCCTTGACATATTTGATGCCTTATGAGACCACGCAGAAGGTCATGGAGGACATCCTGCGACTTTGCTTCCTTGGCAACCTCGATGCCAGGAAACCGAACTGCCACCAGCCCTGCACAGCAGCTGGCTGCGTTCACCTTGCCCCACAGCCCGGGGGAGGAAGCCCCTCAGCTCTGCCCACCACCCTGGCAAGGACAGAGGCTCTGCAGGCTCACGGGTGCCGTGCTCACCTGGCTTTCTGTTTCAAGCCTGAGGAATGAGCACAATGCAGAGCATTCTGGTGGGTCTGACTGATGAGTCAGGTGATTTCTTAGGATGACGGGGAGATTTACAAGCTTAAGCTGGTTTACAGGTCTTTAGTTACAGCTCTCAAGCTGAAGCCTGGACCTAGACACCCATATATTTGGACTCAGAGGTTGAGCAAGTAAAGAAAATGTTTAAATATCTCTTCCCTTCTCTTGATTTCCTGCCTGTGGGTTTACTATTCATCCCAGGCACAAGCGTGAGGAGAAAGCTGCCTGTCTCTCCTCTAGTGATGGCTTCAGGCAAACCCCAAATCCACATCATGGCAGGTGAGTCACTGTCCTTCCCATGGAGAAAGGCATCACACAGCCCTTGTTGGCTGAAATGAAAGGACAGAGTGAAGCCTCAATCATCCTGGCCACGATTTATGGGGCAAGGCGGTGGAGCACAGGCACAGGATGCTCCCAGTCTTAACTGGTGTAAGTCAGCAGAACTACCCTCAATTATATCACCTAAGAAGTAGGCTTTTTCCATTAAATTAATCCAGTGGCTCTTTCTTTCCTTTTCCATCCCCTTCCCTCTTCAACTCTGAAAGAATCTCATTTAGTCTGTAGGGAGCTTCTCCTGAACAAAAAACCCCACCAGGCTTGACCCTGACCTTTGCAAATGGAAATATGATGTAGTGAGAATTGAGGCCTGGGAGTCAACTAGCATCTTCGGTTTTGCTGCTGAAATACAGCAGGTCGTTTCACATTTCTATTATGAGCCGCAGATAACAGCAAAGAAAATTAGGTAATTCCATTTTTTGGATTAGTTGGGTTTTTTTGTCAGCTGGGAGATGGCATCTGAGGTATGTGGCGAATGACTGGAGGCACAGGATGAACAGCTGGTCATAGATATTGTTTGGAATGCTATTTCTGCATGACCTGCTCTGGAGATACCGAAAGAGATTGTGTCTGCCTCCCCTGACATTTATACCTGTTTTCCATCACTGACTTCAAAGCAGTTGCTCTGCATTTGCCCACATTTGAGTAGGAAATCAAGGCCATTGTTTAAAGATAGTCTTGAATCTTACCTAAGCTTCTAAATGATCAAAAATGAGTTATTTACAGAAACATGAAAATTCAAGTACATCAGAGAGCCAACAAGCAATAGCAAGATGTGCAGGTAGGGGAGCCTGGCCAGAGTTGACAGATAGCTATTTACGGGGAGAATTAGAAAGTCCAGTTCAAAGTCTGCAAGTTGCCCCATGAAAGCAAATCCTCCTCATCACAGAGACTGACGGGCTGCTACACACAGGTATGGATGAAAAGAAGAGCTTGCAGAATCAAGAGCAATGTTAGTAAAAAAAAAAAAAAAGAGAAAAAAACCAAACCCAAAGATCACTGCCTGAAACATCAATAAGCACAGAGAGAAACAACTGGATACTAGACAATCTTTAGTCTAGAGAAAAAAAACCCAAACCAAGACAAAAACAATCTCTAGAAAGTAAAGCCTGATTAAATTTAACAATAAGTTTTTAAAAACAAAAAAAAAGCAATATGTGTGATTAATGAAGCAAAGTATTTGATTTCTCATCTCAGGGGTTCTTCAACTCCAGACATTCTGGAAAGAGATGCTTTAGTGATGCCCATTAGCAAGCTCAACTGAGGATTGAAAGGAACAGATTTGATGCTTTCATGCTCCTTTCTGATCTTCAAAATCTTTAAGCATGCTTGGATTTGGTAAAGCATTTGATATCATATCATAAAATTTAGTTCTTTGGATGATCTGAATGCAATAGCCCATGGACCAAATCACAGCTGAGCAGCTGAAAGCAAAGAGGAATACTAAGCAGGGAGTTGTTGTGTTATAGAATTATGTTTGTTAGGGCATCACAGGGATGAGGTCTTTGGTCTTTTATGACATTTTTATTGATGACTCTAAAGAAGGACTGAACAAAAGGATGACAGGCATTCACCAAAATGACACAAAGTTGAAAAGAATCACAAACACCAGGGAAAACAGAAAGATAATGCAAAGTAATCTGGATAGGCTAGAAACTCAAAGTAAAAACATCTCAGTGCAGTGTATCTCAGAGCTGGGCAAACTGGAAGTCTCATATCCGTTGATGCTTGTAGGCCTTAAAGGTGATGCTCATTAAGATCATATCACAGGGGGGGAGGAAACCTAAAAAGTGCAGTGTGTGAGTGAGAAGCTCCATCTGAAGCCCTAGAGACACATGATACAGCAAGCTGGACGGAAACAACAGAGAATCCTTTAGCACTTCTGGCAAACAGGCCATTTAATAAACAAGTCTACCAAGAATCTCCTATAATAAAACTCAATATATCATGTCTGATCACCAAACTACATCTGCAAACTGCACAGGGCTTTGTCCCCTTGACGCATTAATTTGCATCCAAATGCCCAGGCAGTGCCTCTATTAGCAACCTCTGTTGACAAGAGTGGATTATTCAGGAAAGCGTAGCTAACTCTCTGTTATTTCTCTGAAATCTACACTAGGTCCTCTGCTGGCAGATAAAAATTCACAAGTGAAAATGCCTGATGACTCCTCTTTTGTTTTAAGTGTTTGGGGCTGGATTTAAGAAGGGATTCTAGAGATCCCAGACAGGGTTTAGGCCTCAGAATCTGCCATGGTATGCCTGTAGCCTGCAGTACCCTTAATCTGTCTCCCAGGACCTCATGGATGGAAGAGGAGGGGACTGGGAGAAGTCAGAGGACTCCTAGGGACCCTCTCAACTGCAAACGGCCCATTGATCTGTAAGCCCAGGGGAAACTGGGCCAATATAGCCAGTCTACAGCAGCTCTTCTTGTGCAGGTTTCCCCGCCGTGCTGTGGCATCCCCCATTTGAGAGCCAGGGCAGAGTATTCTGGAGGAATGATAGGACAGGTCACTGCAGCCAGGGAATTGGGACAAGAGAACCCAGTAGCAGATTACTTTCGGTGGCCCCAGAGCACCCAGCGCTAAAAGTTTTGTGTTAGATAGGAGCAGAGGAATGACCTTGCATCAGAAGTCCACCTCACCCTGTCTGGCATTAGCTAATGCCTGCCAGCCTGTGGAGCAACCGTCTGCATCATTTCCTTCTTTTCTGTGCCCTAGAATCCCTTTCCCGTGTCCCCCTCACATCGCTCAGCCGAAGCGCTCCGTACAGATCCGCACGCCGAGTGCGCTGTGCTATTGCACCTTACTCCACTGGCCTACGCTGCTCCCGAGCGTGGCTTTATCTCTCTGCAAAATAAAGGTCATTACGGTGTTGTGCAGGTAGCGAAGGCTTTGAAGAAATGCTTTGAAGCACACTATAGAAGTAGACATTATTACCCGCTGCCCAGGGATTTGGATAAGGTTTAGTCTGATAAAAAGGCTTTGCATTTTGCTGGCAGGAAGCGTGACATAAAGTGGAAACTTTTCCAAGCTGAATTCAAATGAGTTGATTTTTCTATCAGCCCTTCTTCAAGAGAATGGGTGTGCTGTTCCCTGGACTGTGTGAGCTTTAATGCTCTAACAAGGTTCACCCTACCAGGAAGGATTCATCAGGTAGTGCTGTGCTCAAAGTTTAGGACTGAAATTTTAAAGGGCTTGATTTGAGATGAAGTTTATGGTCTGCTGGAAGATAGACAGTAAGTACATCTGGCTTAGGAGAAGTGCTTGTAGGGGTCTTAGTGCTCAGGATTTAGAGGCACAGCAGATCTGGCAGGGGACAGGAGTTGGAGCAGAGGCTAGATTAGCAAATACTCATAGCTAGGACCACGGTGAATTAGCCTCCTACGGGAGGACTGTATCTTTTGTTTGGCTCAAACAGTGCTATTAGACTCTTACCTTCATAAACACGACATTCTTTCCCAGGTGTTTGGATTGGGGAAAGAAAATGGGGAGAAACGGGATAGGCTTATGGACTAGACATCTTTCATCTCAACTGCAATAAACCTATTAGCATCCCACAGGTGAGGAGGGGTTTGTGGCACTCTGCTGATAACAGCTCTGACAGCCAATGTTTAGCGCCAAGCAAATTCTTTGCAGCCAACCTTATTTGAAGTGCTTGCTTCCAAAAATTGTCAGCTGTATTTGGGGTGATGCTGAAAATATTTTAAATGGCGTTTCAGGCAGCAAAAACAAGAGATGGGTAGAAATTGCAGCTCACAAAGGCTGGCTTAAGTGACAATTCGTGTAGTGGGAAGCGACATTTATTTAGTTGATTTAAACGTGCTCTGTAAAGGAAACAAATGTATTTTACACCTACTCTTCATGTGTAAAAGAGGCTTAAAAATGTAGGTGAAAAAATGTGTTTATTATTTGAGAACTATCAAGACATTTTCCCTTTCTGCTTTGCTTTTTAAACAGAGTGGAAAGTAGGTGAGAGGTTTTTTTTAAAGCGATGAGATCCTTCAATCTGAACATCTAGATTCTTACCCCAGGTGTCTTTCCGGTATTTGAATTAAATAGATGATAACAAGCAACAGCGAGTTTCTAGCAATTTGAGAAATAATCCTTCCTTTCCTGATTGCTTATCTTTTATCTTTTGATCTAGTAAGGTCATAAACCTACTATTTCTCCACTCATCCTTAGAGACCCTCCAGCCAAACAAAGATAAGGCTTCATGTTTCTAAAGTAAAAACAGAAAAATCCTTCTCTGGAGATCACAGCAAAAACAACCAAACAAAAACACCACTAACGAGCCACAGCCTTCAGCCCTTTATGAAAGCAACAAACCGTTGCAGGAGCTCATGGATTTTCCCATGAGTAGACCTTCTGGGATGTCCTACTCCTGGTATCCATCTTGCCATGGAACAGTTTTAGGTCTGGTTCACACTGGGGATTTGTAAGCCCAGCTGCAGATGTTATACAGATGTTTCCCTACCTTCCCCCGGGAGTGGGTGCCACTTGTGCATCTCTAATCCCCTACCCACTGATTCCTCTAACAAGACGCCACAAGGGTTTAACCTCACAGCTTCCAGGGGAGCTGCTCAACCCGGAGGGTTATTTGAGGCAACTCAAGATCACTGTCTGGTGCTGGGATGACAGTTACAGGCATTGCCTGTTAAACCAGAATTAAAGTCTGCTGCTACTTAAAGGGGAATGTTGCAGTAGAGCCAGGAGGCAGTTTGCCTCATCCCTGCTCCACTGGGTGCTAGGATTCCTGTGACCTGCAAGCAGATGTTTGGCAAGGTGGGTGGCTCTTAATAATGAGCTCTTCTGTAGCCCTTTCCCATGGTACGAGCTTTACAGAAGAGCACCCTGGATCAGCTGGGTCACTCCAATCTACCGGTGCAGTGAGGCACAGAGAGAACGCGTAACCTCTCCAAAGCCACCCATTGGGGTGAGATGTTCCACCGTGGCATGGATAGGTAAGTCACACAGCAACTCTGTAAGCTTCAGGCTTTCTGGAGAGCAGCTCCAGAGGGACATCTGCATGGCAAACGGTGTGCAGACACCCTTGAGTTGCTTTCACAGTGGCAATGACCATGATGTGTTAGTGCGGGATCCTACAAGGGCTCAGGTGGGTGCTCTGCTTCTTACACCCGTGCAGGACTCACAGAGGTGAGCAGGTGCTGATGGATGAGAAATACTATTACAGCACATGTATTTCCCCTTGGGCCTGATCTGAATCATCTCTCCTGTGATGACAAAATAAGTGCCATGTCTGGGGGTGATGACAGTGCAGCTGGACCAGGAGACAGTATACGTAGGGTTAAAATCCAGTTCTTGTTTTTTTTCACATCCAAGTCATCTGTAATTCCAGATGGAGTCCTGCTACTTGGCAGTCACTTTAACATCATCAATAAACCTCCAAAGTCATCTGAGGATGCAAGATTAGCAGCTACCACCCCGATGAGTTTATTTTAGGCAGTTCAGATGAAACAAAATAGTCTAAGGACAAAATCTGCAAATGATCTTAAAAAAAAAAGATAGACTTCAATTATTTGTCAGCTTCCTTCAGGTCGCACTTCAGCAGCCCAGCCAGGCCATGCTGTGTGAATGGGCAGCAAAGCAGTGGGAGGCAAAGTCATAATCGGCTTTTGTGTTCTTTGATTATTGTTATCCAAACTAAACCAAGATTTGTGGTTTACTGGTGTCCTTCCTTTTTCCTGTTTCTCTCCAGATTAACTGGTACGCTGCGACATTGTGTATATTAGTGATACTGGAGGAACCTGTTCGAGATAATCTCTGCGCTCCAGCTTAATGATTGCACCAACGTTTGTTCAGAAGAAATCTGCTGCTTATCGTAGACTTAAACTGCAAGCCTTTTGCAGCAGTAACACTGGCTTTTAAGTGTCTGTAAAAAGCCATAAATGCTTTACAGGGTTATAGGAATAACTGGCTAATATAATGTGCTAACGAGGAACGTGCAAGGGAGTCAGACTTGTTTGAGTATATCAGAAGCTACTGCTTGCTCTAGATCACTCGTCTTTAATTAGCACACAGCAGCCTTCAGACCACTCATGACAGATGAGGCATTGAAGTTTTACTGCACTGCTGGTTGAGGTTATCTATCGATAGTCACTTGAAGAATGATTAATCCTGGCAATTACCGTGTACTCTCTTGTCTGACATCAAAACTCAAAGACTTTCTGATTGAGACCTGGTCACTCCTTGAATTTATATTGCTGCTAATAGCCTGGGTTTTTTTTTTTTCAGTTTTGAGATGTCAGAGGTGTGCTCACATAGCACTGATCCCTTACGTGTTACACTTTATTTCTTCCTGTGATGTGTTGACCCTGGCTGGATGCCAGGTGCCCACCAAAGCCACTCTATCACTCCCCCTCCTCAGCTGGGCAGGGGAGAGGAAATATAATGAAAGGTTCGTGGGTCAAGATAAAGACAGGGAGAGATCACTCACCAATTATCATCATGGGCAAAACAGGAGAGATTAGTTTAATTTATCACCAATAAATTAGAGTAGGATAATGAGAAATAAAGGAGAATGTTAAAACGCATTCCCCCCACACCTCCCTTCTCGGGAAGGTAGTTTGCCTCATTTTGCACACATTTCATTTCTCACACAGAAATACATATTCATTCCCACAAACCCAGCTCACCTAAATGCAACCACCCATCCAGCTTCAACTTTCCCTATTTCTTCCCTGCGCAATTTCTTGCAAACTCTCCCCTATGCCGAGAGCTAAAAATACATCTGGGTGCTGCCTGGAGGCCGTCAAAGAGCACAAAGGAAAGGGCAGCTTGAGCTTCATATGCATTGCTAAGCAATGCATGAAGAGCTTTCCCCACAAACGGGGATGCTCTTGTAATAGGCATCCATAAATACAGAAATCTGCCATCCCCAGAAGCGACTGCATAGAGAAACACTCCCGCTAGCTCTGTTTAGCCAGCACCAGAGCCTTCTACAGAAAGTGCAATTGCTAGTGAGAGCTCAAACTTATAATGATATTGAACAGGTGGAAATTGGAAGAGCAACTCAGTAGGGAGAAAAGCTGCACCAGCTCCCACCCCTGCAATCAGCAAAGCCTTCTCCTCGAGGTTCATGTATCAGGAAAGAAAAGCAAGCTCTCATCAGAAATGAAACCAAACACTTTCTGCATTTTTCACTGACTCTGAATTTCCTCGCGACTTTTCAAAGTCCCATCCATCTGACAAAGCTCTCGGGAGCTCAGGCTTTCACATCAACCACTGCTGAGGGGCAGATGAAACCAAGATGTAGCTTCCCTATTACCCAAGTGGGATTCTTTGTCCTACATAGATGGAAAATGTGACTTACTAGGTAAAATCTAAGCTCCACAACTTAGCTCAGATCCCTAAAGGATGACTATTCAGATAAAATGTTTATTATAGAAGGGCTGGTAAACTCCCCTTGCTCTTATTCTTTACTGCTCTGTCCAGAACAAACCACATGATGTCATTGAAGAACAGAGTTGCAAAATCCTGCATTCCAGACCAGGAACCAGGAATGATTCCCAAATTAGGCAAATGACATGTGAAATACCAGTAAAGCATCTACAAGGAAAAAAAAATCCACCAAAAAAAAAAAAAAAAAAAAATCTCAAAAACCACCCAAACCAAAAAAACCCCCTGAAGCTACATGAAACAAATAACGTTATCCAAAACTATCATGTTAATGACTCTTCACCTCAAATACATATACTCAAAAAGTCTTGAATATTTTGAGAATATGGAGCTAGGACTGCAAAGTTAATTTAAAATTCAGGAGCGATATTTACAGATTATTTATATAGCAACAATCTGCAAATGTTTCCTTTGGATACTGCCATTTGACAGAGATTTTGGATGTCTCGCTTCCCACTTTAATGGCATTTTTAGGGGTGGGACTGTAAAAAAGCTTCCACGCTTCCTCTGCTCCAACAGCCTATTTACTTGTTTGAATGTTAATATGAAGAGCAAGTATAAGGCTATCCTGAAAGCTGAGACTTGGAGTGGCTGCAGTTTATTGCAGGGTTAAAAACCTGGAAGATCCTACTGAAGTAGAACTGCAGAGCCGAGCGCCCTTTTCCCCCTTAGCTACAGTTTCAGGATTCCTTTCCAGGATAGCATTTCTTGAGGCTGGTTTCATATTTTCACTCCTAGGGTAAAATTTCCCTCTTCTGGCCCCCAAAGGAAGTTAAGACAGCAAGGGCAGCAGGATCAGTTTATGCTGTCTAAAGTTAGCTGAGGTGCTGGGAAGTCCTCGGGAGATATACTACCTCCTGGGGCTTTACGCCTCATTCTTAAGCAGGCTCAGCCATTTTCCACTGGTTCAGCCTTTTTAACATAAGAAGGGGGAAAAACTACACTAAATACCTTGTATAGCTCAGGAAGAAAAATGAATCAGAGCTTAGATATTATTTTCTTAAGAAAAAAGTCACTTGAGATTTCTATTGAACAGATGGGAACAAAGCCCAATCTGGCCTAATTAAGGAACAAAACCAAATTAAATTGTAATTGAGCAGTTACTCAGCATCCCACACAACGTGGTGGAATATAATGTCCCATTGCTCTGCAGAATGGAGACATTGTGGAATAAATCTAGGTCCTTCGGGCTCCAACTACAAGGTTTAAGGGCAGCCACAGGAGGAGGCAATCCTTTGCCAACAGAAGCAGCAGAATTACTGGGTACTACACATCCACCTGCCCATCCCACGTTGTCCATGGGAAGGGGACATCCTCCACGGTTCACTCAGAGCCACAGGACTGATGTTGCAGAGTGCCAACCAACAGCTTGCTCCATCCCCTCACAGAAGGGCACAATCACCTCCAGGCACATGTTCAGCTCCTCAAAGGAGTGCAGAGTTTGATGGAAAGGTCACTTAAGCCAAAGGGAAGATTCTTCTTTCTTTCTTTCAGGGAGCTTCAGATGTGGCTCCAAGCAGCACTGACATAAAAATCTCATCACTAGCCTCCTGAAACACTCTGTGCTTGGGCACATCTGCATTTATCTGACATCTTCCAGTGGAAAAGCCATGTAAGGTACACAGAGATATGAATTATAGCAACACCTGACTCCACAGGTTCCATTTCCAAACAGAGTCACACCTGTACCCCACATGTCTAGAAATTGCTGATCAGAACTTAACTGAAGGCAAGGAATGCAATAAAAAGCACCCAAATTGTTAACTACCATCACAGAGAGGCTGGTTAAACCCAATTATGCTCAGACCCAGGCACAAGAGGACATAAATAAAATCCTCAGAAGGCAAGGACGGAACAAATGTACAAACGGAATTAACTGCACTCTGCACAGAGAGAACACCTTCTTTTTCTTCCTCCTGCTGTGCAGCTTCTCACCTGAGCACCAAAAATCTCAACAGCGTAAGCCTACTTCTTAGGGGAATCAGAAACAAGCCAGAAGAATCTTGAGCTTTAACATTTCTAGGCTGTTTGGAGTATGTTTGACACCATACGTACTAGTACAATTGCAGCTTGTCAAATAGAGGAACGCTGTAATGACAATAAATATTAATTCCCTGCGCTAGCTTTCAACCTAAATCTTACTAGATTGAAATATCTGCCACAGGAACATAAAAAAAACCCCCAACAAAGTAGCAATAAAAGTCAAACAAAAGTGGCAGACCCAGCACCTACCACTGCCCGGTTTATGCTAGTCCAGTAACAGATGTTTCAGGCTGCGCACTTCAGAGGAAATTACACTGATACGCTCATACGATACAGTAAATCCTGGTGCAAATTTGCAGAATATTAATTTCAGGAATAAATCTGGCTCTGTTAAAAAATGGATGTGAAACAAAATGACTTGCCTTACAAAGCCTGCAGTGCCCCTTTACCAGTCCAGCACCACAGCACGGTAAGATTGAAGATGATCACCATTTTTCATGCTAGAAGGATTTTTTGCTGCCCACCCACCCTGCATCACTCCATGGCAAAGCTGGCAGCACTCGGCTTTCAGCAAGCTTAGCAGGGGGCTTTGCCATTCATCTCTCCTTGCCCAACAAACACCAAAGGCATGGACAGAAGGATCAGGGTAGGACATCATCTAGTGTTTACCAGTCACTCCTGTCTAACAGCTGAGCACTGAAGGCAGAATCCTGAGTGGACTCACACCAGGATTCCTGTTCAACAACTGTGAATATTACTTTTTGGGGGTGAAGAGTGTCTTTGATGGGGTTCGTGCCCAGCACATAGTGCTGCAGAGTTCTGACTTCACATGGACAGCTGCAGGTGAATGGTATATGAGGATTTGGACTCTAAGCTCCATGAGCAGCTAGGAGGTGGCTCTCATTTTGGGAGCCCCTTACACCTCTTCCTTCATCCTGCAAAGAAGCAGTGCACTGAGGAACAGCAGCATACGACCAAGTGAAATCTGACAGAGGCTGAGCAGCAGCTGGCAAACATCTCAGAACAGGCAGAGCCAACATCAGGGGCAGTGTTTACAAATAATAAATCATGTGAGCAGCACTCACACCAATGTTTGGGGAAGAGTCTACATCACCAATTTGACCTCCTGCCCAGATGTTTTTAATTTTATTTTCTTTTCCAAGCAGAAGTAAACTGGGGCCCCATGTTAGAAACTGGGAAACTACATAAAAATGAAGTAATGAAATAAAGCTGGAACAATGAATGACCAGTTCAGACAGTCTAGGGGGCCTTCTGCACATCATCCACGTCAAAATTTCCTCATCTCAAAGAATTTCCTGCAAAAAACACACGATGCTTTTATTGCCGAGTGGGTGGCATTAGATACAGCATCCCAATTGGTTTGGAGAGTCGGTGAACCACGCTTTATTCCACTGCCACCTTTCCACTGGGACATTGCCAGCAGGAATATATCTTTGTAATCTTTTTCACAGCTTAGTCACGTGCCTCTATAGATTATACCCTGCCATGCCAACCCTGAATATAGAGTTTAATAGGCAGGAAAGCAGCTCTTTCTTCTTTCCCTCTTCTCTGTTTCACTTCATTTTGGTGGCAACATGTCCTTCTCCCCAGACGCGATTATTTTGCAGTGGAAAAGCTCATGGTAATGCTAAACACGGAGAGCAAAAGTAAGTGATATCTTCCCAGGGTTGCAGCACAAGCTCCCTCAAACCCCTATTTATTCTCCCTGTCTGGCTTAGTTGATGGCACTGTTCACATGCTCAGCACACCTGGGACGGTTTGCAGAGCCGTGGCTGCGATTTCCACAAATCTTAAGGTTTTCAAGGTGTGAAATATCAGTAAATAAATTAACCTGGAAGCAAAGCTAAAGCGTCTGGGGGGCTGGGGTGGGGGGAGCACAAATCCGATCTAGAAATCCTGGAGTTTAGCAGCTAGGCCACGCTGAACCGGCAGCACTGGGAGGCCTGCACTGTTTTTGATCACAGTTTGAACCCTGCGGTCATCTCACATCTGGGCAGATGTTGCGTGCAGTAATTAAAAGCAGTCGTTCAAGGCGAGCAAACGGCGCTGGGACCGGGCGCAGAGGAGCCCGCTGGGCCGGGGACCGGCGGGCGGGACCCGCAGGCGGCCAGGAGGCGCTGAAGGCCGCGGGACCGGCCGCCCCCGCAGCCAGCTAGCCCCCGCAGCCAGCGAGCCCCGGCCCCCGGCAGCGGGGCCCCGGCGGCGGGAGGCGGTGCCTCTCGGGGAGGCGGGCCGGGCCGGCGCTGCCTTCCGGGGCTCAGCACGGCGGCGGCCGGAGCCGGGCAGGATGCGCTCCCCCGGCCCGCTGCTGCTCTTCTCGGCCTGCCTGCTCCTGCCGTTGCTGCTGCCGGCCGCGCCCGGCGCCAGCGGCAGCCAGGAGCCGGCGGCGGGCTCGGCGGTGAACGGCAGCCGCCTGCCCGCAGAACCGGCCGGCGCGCCCGGGAACCACAGCGGGGCCCAGCTCAGCCCCGTGCCCGCGCTGCTCCGGGACCTCTCTGCGCTGAAGGCCGCCGTCATCGGGGCCTGCGCCCTCACGGCCGCGCTCATCGCTTGTCTCCTGCTCCGCGTCTTCAGGTAGGGCCCGGTCGGGCCGGGCCGCGCCGCGCCCTCCCCCGGCAGGTGCCGGGCCAAGGCCTCCGCCCGCGGCCTCGGGGCTCCCCTGGCCCTCGGAGGAGAAGGAGGAGGGGTGACCGGGGTTCGGGTGGGTTCCGGCCGAGGCAGGGGGGAGACGTTAAGCCCCCGTTAGCGGCGCGACCTCCCAGCGCCTCCCCGGCGAAGGGGGAAGCCCGGGCGGTGCTGCGCTGCTCCTCCCGTATCAGTAAATTTCTGCAGCCTGACTAAACGCAGAGCCTGTGTAAATACCTCATGAAACTCCCGAGGAGGCATAGCGGTGCTGCCGGCCTCATAAATCTGCATCTTCTTCCACCTCTGTAGAAAAATACGGCAGCAGTGAGGTTGCAAGGGTCTTTTTTTCAGGCATGGGGTACAGGGGTCCCAGCTCTGCACACAGGCCACAGCGATGTCTGGGAACAGGAGTGGGGAACATGGAGCCAAAACACATGAAACTGTCTTAACGTATGAAAATAAATGGAGGTTTTTTGCTGTGAGGGTGGTGGGTCACCAGGAAGTCTCTGGAGTCTCCATCTGTGGAGATACTAAGCCCCAGTGGACAGCTGCCTCCGGGTGGCCCTTCTTCATGTTGAGAGGTCCTGTCCAGTCTCAGCTGCATGCAACCTGTACACCCATGGGATGATGCAGGTGCCACTGCTGTAGTAAGTTATGCTGGACAGGAAAGACAAATCTTTCTTTTCCTTTTAATGAAGCTTAGCAGAGAGGCTCGAGGAGGTCCAACACAGCCAGAAGTAGATGTTGGTTTAGACCACAGCCCTGATTTGACTGGAAGCATGATGTCTTATTAAACTCCCCACTGTTTCAGTCAGGTAGATAGCTGATGGATGCAAGCTCCTGCTCCCAGCACCAAAGGAGAAAAACTCTTGGTTGCCCACCGAGCTGGGAGAAGTGCTGGTGAGCAGCAGGAAGCTGGGCAGAGGTTTGCATCTACTTGGTGCTCATGTCTTGTCCATTTAGAGTGGTGTAACCAGTACAGGGCAGTTCATGCTAGACGAGGTTGATGCTGGCATGTGCTTGAGTTATCCAAGCAGCCCTTGAAACTGATGTAATTGCTGCAGTGAGGGACACAAGCAAATTAAACTTGGTCTCTGTAGAAAGTCAGTCTTCTTCTCTGCTTGTTGCTGGAGTACAAGAAAAGCAAATATTAAGGCTCTGTTGAGCACAGTTAGCATTAATTATTATTTATCTCGGGGTGGTAGCGCGAGTCCCTGTGGTGCACCAGAGGCTGCCCCTGACTCGAGCAGTCTCCATATAAAAAGTCATTGCCTGTTTGTGCCCGGCTTTGCCAGGAAGATTGCAAACTTGCAGTAGTTAACAGTCGTCCGACTTCTGGGTAGGGGCAGCAGGAAAGAGCTGGGAGAGAGGAGCAGCTGGCTCTCGGCAGCAGGGAGGAGGTGTGTGCCACGTCTCAGGTGACAGAAGCAGTGGAACAAGTGGAGTCGGCGAGTTCTTCCTTGTTCTGTCTTCCAGCAGCTCCTTTGTATTTAGGTGGTGGCTGCGGCTGAATGCTCTGCTTCTCCTGCTTCTGAGTCAATTCCATGTAGGAAGGGCAGTGTTCACAATGGTAGTATGATAAAGTGTGGTCTTAAAGATTGAAATTATAAGAATTGATATTTTTCTAAAGAAATTGACATTTAACTAAATTCTTCTTATGTGTTGCAGCAGCTGGCAAAAGACAATGCAAATAAATTGGCTCATTAAAGTGCGGTGGTTCGGGAGAACCCAGTAAAATATCGAAGAGAATTTTTTAAGATCAATATAACCACTTTGCAGCTATATAAAGTTGTCATGGACAAACACAGCAAAATTGGTAGTAGGTACATGAGCTGGAATTAGGAACTGAGTTCAGAAGGAAAAGTTTAAGTTTCTAGTTGTAGTTCTCTTTCACCTTGGAGAGTTTATTTCTTCTGCCTCACTTTCTTCTGGGTGTAAAGCAGGACCTTGTGTCGAGAAGACCTGGCATAAGGCTGAACATTTCTAGCCAGAGAAAGTAAACTGATAGCCTTAAAAAAACCTTTCCCTACACCATAACCAGCAAAACCAGGTCCAGGTTAAAGTCACCTTGAGAATGATGGATTAATTCTCCCGTGCTTAAGTCGTTGTTACGCAACTTATCAGAGTTAATGCAGCATTAAAGATCTGTAAAAAAAGAAAATCCTACCCACTGAGATTTCTCATATATCTTTCATAGAACCTGCAAGGAAAATGGAAAATGAAGCTTTTGGCTTCTAAGTTTCTTTGTCTGTCAGAGTGCTTGTTTGTAAACAGTTATCCCAGTTGCAAATGTGACAAGAATACCAACAGGTACGTTCGTGCAGTGTCACACTTGTAGCTGACAACATAGATCAGAGTAGATTCTGTTGCAGAAGAGATAAGGGATTTACCCTCAATAAATGTAAAGCTTTTCTCCATCAGAATAAGAGCTTTGTTCACACTTAGTCGAAAACATTGCGGGTTTTTTTTCTGAAGCGTCATGGATTCCTATTAAAGAGATTTTGCTGAAATCCAATCTTTGATTAAACCTTCACTGTGAAATTGCTCTGGGTTGCTGGATGTAAATTATCCTTTTAGATATGGGTTGTAGAGATGAAATGAACTAGTGAGTGGTGAGATATTTTTGTCACATGCATTTATTTTCTAATACATTTTATTTTATACATCTCATTTTAATATATTTTTATGTATATATTATTTTCCTTTTTTGGGATCGATGCATTTCTCAGGTTTCCAGCTCTGTTTTTAAGACAACACTCAAGAGATTCCTCTTCATTCCTTTTGAGAATGTTATGTTCTGAATTCATCTGGTGGTACTGTGGTTCAGAATGTGGTATCTCACCCAAAGTGGTCTGAATTTCCTTTCTCGCAGTGACTACTAGGGACTGAGAAGTCCAGCCAAGACTGCTACTTGTCTGCATGTGGCAAGGCCCAAGCTTGCTTGCTTTCTTATACCCCTTGGGAACTGCATGCTCCCAAACCAAAACCATTTCCACAACAGACCAGATTTCGTGTTATTCTCAATCAAATAGTTGGGCAATTTGCATTACCAAGAAACACAATGTCTTGCAACAGCTTACAGACCGCTCACGTGGCTACATTCACTCTTTGATCTGTGTTTGGGATTTTGATTTTTTAGCCCCTATTCTGCCCTGGTACAGCTTTTTCCTGGTACAGCTCAATTCATTTCATTACAATACAATTCCTGGGATCAGCTCCTAGGAAACGTAATTTTTCAGATGTGGCTGTTTGTACTGGTAGACCATATGCCTTCTAGGGAGACTGAGTAAGTTACTTCTGCTCTTATGGGCCATCTGAAAGCAACCCAAAGCTTTAGTTGCAGAAAACTATGTGCTGTAAAGCTCCACGTGTCTTGACCTGCCTTTGAATGAACAGAACCCAGGCTGGAAATGGCTGCTTTTTATCTAGAACTTCTACAGAGGAGCAACCTGCCTGTTTTGTTACTCTTTGGTTTATTATATTACTTGTTGTTAAATTTTGATTTCTGCCTCAAGTACCACTTTCAGCTTAGTTTTCAAGTAATGACAAAACTGGTACAAATTACCGAGATCGAGGAGAGAGGTTCAAGCATATGATCACAGGATACAAGACCTTTTGTTCTATGAGCTGGGCAATTGCTCCAGGCCATCCAAGCCTTAACCCCAGAGAGTTTGACTGATTTAAAATTAATTGTGTTATAACCAGTTACAGTATTCCGGCAAAGACAAGACTTCTGCCAGGAACAGAAAAGAAAAACTCAACATTAAAATGACCCTAAATGGAGAAGAAAAAAGAAATCCCAACAGCCAACCCCAAAAGATATATTTGTGACTGACATTGCAAGCTTTGTTTAAGCTGCACATAGTTTAATTAGGGCCACAGAGAGGGGCAAATGGGACACTTGTCCTGGGTCTCAGAGGTTTTGTCTTTGGGAAGACTGCATTGTCTTGATGTGTGACAGCAGTTTGGCAGAAGGGAGGGAGAGACTATCGCTGTCTTACACTTTCTTGGGCTCTTTACAGCTCTGATGTGAGGAGCCACAAGAGAGGATGAACGCTGCTGCTTCATGTAGGAGTCACTGCCTTGAAGAGTTCGGATAGCTCAGAAAAGTTTCTGTAGCTCTGCCCTATAAAACAAGGATACTTCTCGAGCACATCTTGGATGATATTGGTCTGCGCTGTAATGTTTGGAAGTGCACGCTGGCACTGGTACCACTGGTACTGGATGCGAGTGCCTGTATTTCAGTTACCCACAGACATCACTGCCGCGTCGAACCCCAACAGTGTCCCATTTAGGTGTTCCTGAAGTTATTCCCCATAGCAGTCTCTGATCCATCCCTGCTATTAGCAGTGCAGTTAAGCAAGGGGATGCTCCTGCTCTTAGCAGCCACATATATTCCCATATGAAGGACTTGACTGTTAGAAAAAACCAGCACCTTCACTTTGCTACAGCAAAATGTACATCCAGAAAACCTGAAGACTTAGCTTTGGGGTTTAACTGCATTGTCTACAGCACCATCCAGAGACCGGAGATACCCGGACAGATCAACAGTACTGAAGTATTGCTGATCTAATTCAGCAGCTGGTAGTAAGCCTGGAGTTTCCCCAGGTTTGTATTTCCAGAATTTCTTTTTTAACTGCTAAGGAAGCCCATTAATAGCAAGTAAACTGATCCCAATTCCATTCCCGATACAACATTGCTGCAGTTCTAGGAGGAAGATGGTAGCTGACTTAATTAGGCTTCCAATGAGCACTTGGCTAAGAAACAAATAGGGGTTTTTTTGTATTTCTTTTTTTTTTCCAGGGGATGGGCCCCTTTCTCTACATCTCTTGGAAGGAAATATTAATGCTAGATAAGAAATGCAGAGACCTCTCTCTCTGGGTCAAGAAAAGCACTATCTTTGAATATCAGGGTTGTTGACTAAAATAGATTAGAGACATAAATAATATAATGAACTAGTGAGTTGACGAGCATTTACTCCACCACATGATGCCTCAGAAAGGCAGATGAAGTGCTGCATATGACTGGTGCTTGATCAAAATAGCCCCCAGTCAAAATACAGAGACACAAAGTCAGCATTCTGCTCCAGCCCATCCCTGTACATCGTCCCTCCCTGTGTCGGGTGCTGGAAGGAGTCCTCCTGATTTCTGATGGGCCAGACCCTCGCATGGGGCTCGAATGCCTGTGGCACCGTGCACAAGCGCCGTGTCAGTGTGCCAACACCATCTCTCAGTTAAGCACTGTGCTCACTACCCCTGTCTTCTCTTGACACCAGCTACTTGTTTTTGGGGGGAGCAGTACTGGGTTCAAAGCGAGAGGTTAATATCCTTGCTGCAGTTAACTTTTTTCTTTTTTTTTTTCCTCCTTATGATGATTCAGTGCACGACCCATAGCATCCCCTTCTAAGTACAGCAGAGGTGGCTCAAGTCAGACAGCAGAAGCAATGTGATTTCTTTTTAAGTGGAAGACAGTTTTCTGCATTGAAATACCCAGTACTGCTTCTACCCTGGCTAAACCACTTGGGGAGAGTTTCAGCTTGTCATTATGCAAGGGACATACTCAGACCACAGCTTTCAGGACACTTCTTGTTTGCTTTAAAAAAAAAAAACCCCAAAACCCACACAAAACGAACGTGGCTGGAAAAGAGATCCCCTCTGTGCCCATGAGGGCTAACATGTCCTGATCCTACCCGAGAGGTCTCCGGAGTTCACAAAACATTTGTATTCTGCAGTTCCCGCCCTGTGCTACTCCACTGGCTGCTGTCTGTCTGCAAACAAAAGATGCTGCCTGGTCCCACCCGCTTGATAAAGTGCTTTTCCTTTGCATTATTGTCACTGATGATTACAGGGATCCAGCTGAGGTTTGGCAGTTTTAATGTGCAATCGTTTCCTGACAGGCAGGCTTATTTTGCTTGCATGTAGGGACACTCCCAAGGCTTTCCTTTAAACCTAGCTCTGATAATTCTTCTACTGTTTATGAAACCTAGGGGAGTCGTACAAATGAGCAAGTGTGAGAGAACAAACCACAGAAAAGTACAGATTAGTGACAAATTAGCTAGGTAATCTGATGTAGAATTAATTGAGGAAGAAAAGGTGAGGAAAGACCCTCTTGCCCTGCCAATGGCAAACAACTGATTGTAGCAGCTTAGCCAGAAACCAGTAGTAAAATGAGCTTCCTCCCTTTTCTAAATGAGCGCTGTGGTTAAGTGAGGGTCATGGGGGATTAATAGATCACTGTGCAGTGAGTTCTGCTCCTCTTTAAAGTGTAGCCCAAATAGACTAATTAATTGCTGGAGGCTAAAGGGTTCTAGTTTTCCATTTCTAAAAATACCTCTTCTGGAGCAATTGCTTCAAACACTTCAATATTAACTGTTGTAAGATGAACTCCATAGAGTAACTTGTGTTTTCTAATGGGAGGGGGGGAATTAGGGAGGATAAGCAAGATGGACCTGATACACAGGTAGGGTCTTAAATGGGTGAACTTATGGAAACCCCTGCAGACTGTACATGTAAGGCAGAGGGGTTAGGCCAAGCTTGGTTTGTTCTGACACGTGGGCACGGGTTAGTTTTGGTCTATGTTTAGGCTTCACAGTGTGAATAAACGTTGCTTCCAAAAGCAACATGTTACTAGTGAGATGAGACCTGCCTGCATCACTTCGCTGCTAGGTCTTGGCAGAGAAGCAGAATAATATAGAGAAGTGTTTCCAAAAGGATTTTCAAGTGTTTGGGTTGAGAGTCCTACTGTATTTGGTATAAAATTGCCTGTTTCAACAACAGCAGTAATAGAACAAACCACCCTGTGCTCTACGTGACACTGCGGCACAGATTGCTGTAAAGATTAGATGGCAGGAGACTACTTTCTTCTCACTTCTGATGCAACCCCAGCATTAGAACAGGGAGGAAATGCAAACTGCTTCATCCCAAGGGCCAGGACCTGTTTGTTCAGCCCTGGACTACCGCCCAAAAGCAAGGCTAGGGAGTGACACTGAGCCTTCCACGTCGGGGCTGTTCAGCGGTTTAAATTTCCTTTTCTTTAAGCCTGGAAGGGACCATTGCAGCGGAGATGAGAAGGCAGGGCTTGAGTCCCAGGCTCTGTAATGCTCACACCTTGGTTCTCCCTGCTAACTCGTTAACGTGCATCTATTCTTGATGCAGAAATGGCAGTGTTGAACCCGGCACACCTTGCGTGGTGTGCCAGGGCAAGGCTTCTCAACAGTGAAAGCACGCTCATGATGCGCTGCCTGCTTGCAGCAGCAGTCGTGATTACCAGACTTGAGGTGCTGCTTGCTTCTGCCTGCACCAGCTCCCTTCTTGTGCTTGGCAGTTGACAGTTTTGTTTTATAAAAGGTGGAGAAAATTCTGCAGTTTAACCAAAGCCTTCCACTTTTGTCCCCGAGGGCTAGCTGTACACATCAGCACCTTCTCTACTGAATAATCACACAGCTGCATTTAGGGATGAGTGGTGTGACCCTCCTTATATGCGTGAAAGGATTAGGTAAAATAAAAAGATCCCTCACAATTCAAGCTAGAGGCAGAGACTGAGTTGAAAAGCCACATGCCAAGTGTTTGTTAATTGATAGTAGATGTTAGAAAATAGGTCTCCTAAAACCATGGGAAACATAGGTACTTGAGCATCTCTATCTCAAAAGGAAAGTAAGGCTGGTGTCTCTAGGAGGAGAGGTAATAGGGACAGTTGGCATTGAATGAGGCAATTATTTTTCATAGCACCTGCAGAGAAACTTTTCAGACAGGTTGTTGCTCTGGGAGTCCTGAACTTGGTCTGATGGCAAGAGAGCAGACCGCATCCAAACATCACCAACCCTTTTCTCCTTATAATCCTGCCTAGAACATTCCCCTGTCTCAGCAGGGCTTAACCTGGGCTTTCTAATCTAAACATGTTCAACTAAACCATTGGCTGCTTCAGCTGATTAAGTCCCTGTCTCACTTATTGAGCATGGCAGCAGGACGACGTGGTGGGCTGCTGCACTTGTATGCCTGCCCTGGGTGCCAAAGGATCTCTGGTGTGTCAGCAGCTGAAAGACTGATGTTGATCTGGATTGCAGTTGATGAGAAACTCTGCTCTACACTGACAAGCACAAACTGTGGCCTTGGAAAGGCAGTGGGAGGGGATGCAGGCTGGCTCCACAGCCTTTGTGTTTGGGGAGGTCTGAATCAAACAGGGCAGTGTTTCACTGTCGATGGGAACAGCTTCAGCCTCTCCAAGGAATACTGTATAAAGAGAGTCCTTCCCTTCCCACCTCTCTGTTTCAGGTCTGGCAAGAGGATTAAGAAGACCAGGAAGTATGATATAATCACCACTCCAGCAGAGCGGGTAGAAATGGCTCCTCTGAACGAAGAGGACGATGAGGATGAAGACTCTACAGTGTTTGATGTGAAATACAGGTACTACTGCGAGCCAGTCAGGTTAGGCTGGCTCACTGAGCTCTTACCAGTAAAGACAGCTTTTTTTTTTCCCCTCTGCTAGGCCCACACAGAGGAAATGAGGCAGCCACAGTCTTGCTTTCTCTTTGCCCAAGCATTAGCACTGTCCTTTACAGCCCTTCTGTCTGTCCTCAGCACACACTACTCCGTACTCTCCTGTTCTCATACTAACAGTACCTCTACCCCTGGGCTGTGTGCCCTCCTCTTTCCCTTGCAGAGCAGCACAACAGGATACACGTGTCCCAGAAAGCTCACAAGGTGTAACAGGCTGAACTTCCCCTCTCAGGCAGCTATTGGCAGTTGTCCCTGGGTGCTTGCAGTGGATGGAGGGCCACAGATCAGGGGCTGCTTTCCCAGATCCTGACGAGGAAACAATAGGCAACCTCCCCCAGACACTGGGGACAGAGAGAGCCCTCTCTGATGTTATCAGTGGTTATCCCTTAGCAACAAACTTTCCTTAAATGTGTTTGCTTTTTTGAGAAGGAAGTGGTGTGACAGCCCAAAACTTTTGGTGACTATTCTGGGCCTGAGATTTATAGCAACCATTCAGCACGTAAAGATGCTGCACATTGATTTATGGCATTGGGGTATCTGCATCTCTTATTTTTATTTGCATCAAGCCATCCACAGCATTCGAGTTGTATTCTCATCCAAATAAGGCCTACTCTAAATTCTGTCTCCTTTGGCTGAAATAGGCTCTCCTAATTATATAAACATAGATCTTGACAACTAAGGAGATTTTACAGACTTTACTCATGCTGTCCATCTCCTAACTTTGGAAAGGGGGAGCAATGCATTTTCTCTAAGCACGCACATGCCAGCATCTAGGACACAAACCACTGCATGCTGTGCTGGTTTTTTCCAAGATAACTGTGTTATTTATCTGTGAAAATCAGCAAATAGTTGCAAGCTTTGAAACAATGAAGGGTGTAAGTCATGCCTTTACATGTAAAGAATTAGTTCTTGAATTACAAGACTCCTGTCAGTCCTTGCCTGACTGTTGCCATTCTCTAGCTGCCTTGTGTTTGTTCCAATAGTTTCAGCTTGTGCAAGTTTTACTTTAGACTGAGCTTTGTTAAACCCAGATTGCAAAGATCTGTCTCACCATGACCCACTCTAACAGCCCGTAAGTCTCCTGCCCCTCTTCCTCTTAACCAAGTACTTTCTCTGTAAGCTTTTGGTGCTGAGATCAGAGGGGTTTCCAAAGACTGGGAACAGAAGGTTCTCAATCACAGCAGTGCTTCAGGATAAAGTTGTCTAGTAGTAAAATAGTTCCTGAACAAAGAAGAGAGCTTGCTGGAAACTATGTGACTCAGGAGAGCTGCAGTTGTGTTATCTGACATTGCTTCCCTGGAGCACACACCACACCAGTGCTTTCCTCACAAGTTATTTGGTCTGCCTGGATTCCTCCATGGTCCAAATGGCTCCTCACCTCGTGCAATGCTCTCTTCGGAGCGCGGGGGGGGGTTTTGGTTCTTAGCCAGCCAGTCCCCTCTTCAGCTGTGGGAATTCTTCCATTCTGCCACAGTACAATAGCTATTAAATTCCACATTTTCTGAAGTCCTTGCTGTTTCAGACATGTTTGTTTAGCTTAAACAGAGCTACCTCAGTTTGGAGGGAGCAGATCATCTTACAGACAAGCACTCAGCAGTACTGATTTTAGGAAAGCATCTTTGAAGATACATTTGCTGTACTTCCTGACTACATCCACAAACAGTTCCTATCTCCTGTCACCAGCAGACACTTGTTTGCAAATTTGAGTTCCTGAATTTGACCATTGAGATCCCTGTTAAACCAGTCAGGAAGTTCTTTATAGGTGCTTGTGTTTGGATGGGAAGAGAGGGTTAGAGCTGTAGAAGGGGCATCTCAGAAATGCCTGCAGTTAGTCAGTGGACTAACTTCTACCAGGTTTTCTACTGGGGTTCCTTCCACAGCCCCCCTAAAAGCCCTGACATTCAGGAAATAGTTGACTTGTGGCATCTAAGACTTCTTTTGGGGTTTTTTTTTTTTTTGCAGCTGGGTGCACATTCTGGGAAGACGGTGTAAGGAGAGGTAACTTTATTCCTCTCTGTGCTTAATGGGAGCTATAAATACATGCAGGTAGCTACGCAACTGGAGTGATAGGTTTGGTTTGGATATTGAACTAGAGCCTACAGTTTTAAAAGAACCTGTGTTAATTGCCAAGTCAAGAAAATGACTTATTTTTTTTAAGATAATGGAGGAAATCTCTGTGCAGATGCATCAGGTGTCCTTGCACAAAAAATGGAGTAATACTGCTGTTTCAGCAACATGTTATGGTTGCAGCAACCTGGAAGTAGTATGGAGACATAGATGGAGTAGATGGAGACAGAGGAGCCCATCGTTCAGGGTTGTAATGTATGTACTGTCCTGCCCACATCAGAAGCCAACTTTATGTAGCTGTTTAAACCTCAACCTTTCAAAAAGTCTCCTTGGCTCCTGAATATCACATGAAATTGTCTGGAACCTTGTCCTGTTCATTTTTGGTTTAAAGGCTGTGAAACTGTAGGGAAAATGATCTGTTATTCATGAAGTGATGATTCACAATGGTGTTTGCTCTGTGCTTTCCACTAGAAGGGCACCAGAAGTATTTAAAAAAATATAGGCTTCTAAAAAAACATGGGAATGGAGCAGAAAGGGAACCAGTTTTCCAAAATGCTCCACAGCAGGGACGTGTTGGCTGTGATGGACTGTAAGCATTATTCAAGTGCTACTTTATATACTGTAAGACATCCCTGTTTTTTCAGTTCTCTAGGGTTACCAGCAGCAGTAGGGAAGAATCTGAAGAGCTGGCCTGGAGTGCCATGATGTTAAGTACCTCCTGTGTATAATACCAAGTACATTACCCCAGTCTTTACATACTCTGACTGATCTGCAGGTCGTAAACACAGCCTTGTTTCGGGTTTGTAGCAGAAGCCTTTGCTGAGGATGAGGGGGGTAGGCTCTGGTTTATCTGAGGTCCCTTCCCCAGTATTGAAAGGCCTGTACTGGCACTTGAATCTCTTTTGTTTTGGGGGGGGAGTAATTGAGATTCTGTGCTATCTCCCCTCTGTAACGCAAACAGCACTCTAATTAAAAGGCAGTTAGTGTCTAGCAGCAACAAGGGAGAAGCAACATATACCTCTCCAATTGTTCTCGTGCAGTTAATTTTCTTTCCTTTAATGCTTTGTCCTTGTGTGTATTTGTTTCCAGTCTTACATGAGGCATCAAAGAACAGCAGACAGTGTAAATTGGTCTGTTAGATGAAGGTTGTTACTTATTTTTTTTATAATATTTTTTCCCCTAAGATGCTTTAAGGTTTTGGGCTCCTGGTAGATACACACACTCTTCCCTTGGGCTGTGAAGCACTGAGAAATAACTACCTTCCTCCTGTAAAGCAGACTAATGAGACCACTTCAAAAATCTTAACAAAACACAGCCTTTTCTGGGGACGCAAAAGCCACCCACTGCCTGCCTCCGACAAACGTGGACACGTGTGCGCGCCAGATTAGATACCCGCTCTGCAATCTCATTTTGGTATCAGGGAAGCTGTTCTGCCCGTGGCTTCTAATCCTGCAAGCACAATTTCTGTGTGACAAGAGGCTGAAAGTGTAAATCAAAGATTGTCACAGAGCAAAGATGCCAAATCTCTTGGCCGTTAATAGCTCCTTGAAAAAACTTCATGAAAACTTTTTTTTTAATGAGGGTGACTTTCTGTATCTATTTGCTTTGTTTTTGAAAGAGACATTCAGATAAGAAGTTCAGGAATTGTTCTGTAATGATTATAGAGCTATACAAAGAAAGCCAACTGAATATGGAAAGGGTGTTTCTCAATCACCAGTTCTGTCTGTTTTACTGAAAGCCAAGTAGTATCCCTGCCCAGTTGATTTTTGGACCATGTTAGCTGCACTGGTCATCACTTTCCAGGTGTCAGTTATTTTTTTCATGTTTTATGTTAGGATTACTCTTGCTGCACATCTGAGTTAGTGAAAAGCTAAATCTCATCCTCCAAGTGCTCGCTCTCATCCAACCACTAGTTCTTGATTTTCAAATCTCCTTTTCCTCTTTGCTCCTTTAACACACTTTTTTCCAGAAGACAAGAGAAAGTTGTGCAGGTTTCATGATGATCTACTTTATGGGGCTAAGCCATTGATTCATCAGGAAGTTGGCACTGTGTAATACTTGAGAAGAGAGGAACAAAGTAAAGTAGGTTACAGGCAAATGTCCCTGACACATTGGTGCTATCGTCCATCCCCCACCACAGAACACTTTTGCTTGCCTTGTGTAATAAGAGTTGGGGGGCAGGGGGAATTCTAACAGCTGCAAAAAGAACCTGTTTCTGAAAAGGTAAATAAAATTGTTGGCTTATTAAGCTTATTAACTCTAGCGTAGTTCATTGGGGGATTTCTTGTCAGCTTCAATAGAAAACTGACAACACATACAGAATAAATTCTTTGGCGCCTTGTACATGAAAGGCTTTGAAAGCACTTCAGTAATCTGGGATATCAGCAGTGCCTCCTCTCCCTGCTGACTTGCAGCTGTTGGAGGCAGCACTTTCTGCTCTTACCATGCTTGCTGAGCCCAGCTGCATGAATTTCACAACTGTCCCCACAGAGCATTTTGAGTCCTGGGTGATACATGCCACATGAGAGCTCGAGTCAGGGAAGAACTTGGCATATAAATGCTAGAGATGGAAGTGTGCCAGCCTCCATGTCAGGCTCCTAAATAAGTACTGAATGAAAGTTTTTCTTGGGGCAGATTGAAGCCTCCATCCTTCCTGTTGGCCAAGTGAAATTCCTCGGTTTATTTTCCACATGGATTGTCATTTCCCTCCCAACAGCAGCAGCACCAGCAAAAAGCAGAAGAATTTCAGGAATGCATCATCCAAAGTGCTCTTGAACGCAGAAAGATTTATCTATAATGAGCAGTGGTGGGCAGAGGGAAGAGGACAGGAACATTTTTTCAACCATCATGGGACTAAAGGGCTTCTGAGAGCTTGCAGGATGTTTTTGAGGAAAGATGTACCACGTGTAAAGGCTGGATTCTGGATTCATCCCTTTTTCAGGTGCTGATAGCATTGAACTGTGTGGAAACATCTTTATCACAGTTGCAAGGCTCAGCCTTTGATGTGCTCGAGTCTTTTGGGAGTCTCTGTAAAATATGAAGAGTTACACTCTTGGTGTCTTCTCTTTGAATACGTCCTTTCCAGATCCTGACTGTGTGCAGCTCTGAACGGAGCATGGTATTGTCTGCTTGTTACAGCAAGGTGTTGACTCTCAAGGGAGTCACTCTAATGGATTTTTTTCCAGCAAAAGCTGCAGGCCATTCTGGATGATGCTAGGTGAATTGCACTGGGGTTTGTAGCAGCTTAATTTGTTTTTTCTTTTTTTCCAGCAGGCAGCAGTGACAAGTTCTGTATAAATGGAGGGGTATCATTTATCCTCATCTGAAGGGGGTGCAAATCACTAGCACAAGTCAGCTGCTTACTGCAAATAGGACAAATTGCCAAAACTTTGGTGCTGCTTTTAAGGATTTCCCAGGGGTCCACAGCAGGGGAGGAAAGAGGGGGTCAAAAAGCAATTTTTACTTGGTTTCTGAGGGCACACCACATTCCACTGGCTCCCTTCAGTTGATGATACACTGGTGTTGCAGTCCTGTGGGAGGGCTCTTGCCTCCTTTGTGGAGTGTGACAAGCAAGCCCCTTTTAACACTTTTTTTAAATCCCTGGAGCAGTTAGGTGTCAGGACGAAAATCCATGGCAAGCAGGATTGTGTTGGTTTGTAAGGGGTGGCACTGGTGTCAAAAAAGCTGCAAGGTCCAAGATGCTGTTTCACGTGCACTAAAATAGCAGCCCCACTGTGCATGCTCCTTTCTCTGGTCTGCACAGTGACTGGTCACAAGATCTTTCAGCATCTGGGTTTTGTCTGATAGAACTTTTTTCCCCCCTTTGCTCAGTCTAGCTTCTCCTGGCATGGTGTTAACATCACATCAGAGCCCAGTGTCACCATAGAAATCAGCTGCTGGAGGGAACTGTTGGCAATCATAGTGAATAATGCTGCCTTTTCCTTTGTGGCCTTTTTGATTGTTTTCCACTTCGCACATGGGTTCTCATCTTTGCCTGCAAGCTATTTAATTGCAAATCTACAGCTGTACTAATTCTCCCTGCTTTCCAGGTAAAGCAGCTCCGTGGAGCGTTGGTGCCCTGCAAGATGTCATTCTGCTGTCAAGGGACCTGCTGAAGCCACAACTGTGAAAGGGGAGGCTTTAATCTCTGCAGCGTTAACAACCAAACCAAGCCTCGCCTCCTCGAGGTGCTGTTCATACAGCAGGCTATGGATCTTCTGACCAAAAAGTCACCGTTCGGTTCCCTGGTTTACAGACTGTTGTGTTGGAATGACCAGAGTTCCTCTCTGCAAACTCAGCTCTCTTGCTTTAGGAGCACTGTGCCGTCACTAAAGCATGACAAGATGCAGCCCTGTCTACCAACTTGCAGCTTATTATAGTCTAAATAAGTTCTGCAGAAGATAGAAGACGAGGAAGGTTGAACCAAACTGCCCCAAGGACTTACTTTTAAAATCCTAATTCAATACTTCAGTCACTGTTAAGCTTTGGTCATTGTTAAACAGATCATTTTCGGGGTTTTTTTAATTTGTTTTTTTCAAAAAAAAATCAAGAAATGTATTTGTTGGGCCTTACAGAGATGACATGACTTTAGATGGTAAAAATGTAAGTCATGCTGAAATGCCACACTGTGTATTTAGTGTAGGATTTTTGGGGGGAGGGAGTGAGGTTGATTCATGTGGAAGATTTTCTTGACTTGCTACTGATTTTTGTTTTTAAAAACAATTGCACTAAGCTTTCATGATGACATTCTCATTGTCCCAAGGAACTCTGACCAGAGGAACTTCAATAAATGAGACCACAGGGAAATAGGAAGAATCAAGCACGCCCTAAACTACAACAGTCTTGGATTAAAGATGATATATTTTTGTAATTTCCTGCCCAGGGAGTAAAAACCAGTATTTTGTACTGTCCTGTGCTGACTGTAACTTGTCTACAATTCTTCTGTATTACCTTTTTTTTAAGCAAAATAAGTTCTCACGTGGAATGATTAGATTGCAGAAGGAACACCTCTTATTTTTCATGGAAGCTTCATGTAAGTGATCGTAACCTGTATCAAACTGGAAGTTTTTTCTCTACCACCTGCTTGACAAATTCCATTTAACTCAAGGATGCATTTTGCACCATCACCCCCTGCTATGCTTTGCGCTGCAGAGGTCGGAGCTGTGGGGTGACACTATGAGAATCAGATTGCTGCATCTGGATGGATTTGGTTTAGGAGACCACAAGCATGTATGCTTTCCAGGCCATCGTTAGAAAGGTCAAACCAAACTGGTTTAGTCTCTTTACTTTGTGGTTTCCCTTTAAAGTAACCACAGAGGCAGTTCAGACTTTACTGTTCACTGCAGCCTTTCACACCTTTTATTTTAGGTTTTTAAGCTGGCTGGAACTTTGCTTTTCTTGGGGGGCTGCGTGTTTTCCAATTGCTTTAGAATCGTCCCACTGTTTGCTTGACCCTTTACCAGCTTCCTGCAGTTACAACCCCTCAAGGAATCCGCAGAGTTTCTGGCAAAGCACCAGCCGTGCAGTGAGCTGCCAGTTTTGTTTCGTGGGTTTTTTGGTTTTGGGGTTTGTGTTTTTTTCTTCTTTATTTCTTGAAAACCCATCGGGGTTTGAGGCTTACTGAGAACACTCAGCTGCTTTGTCACGATACCGTGATCTGTGCCAGTTCTGCACAGTTCCCTTGGGCCCTGGAATCAGTAAAAGGAGGTGAAGGGGAATTTTTTTTCCCCCCTTCCCAGTAGCTTTGCTGTTTCATCAAAGGAGCTCCCCTAACACAGTTTGCTTTTCCTAGCCATGAGTCAGCAAAGGCTTTGCAAACAGCTCGCTCAGCCTGGATGGAAAAGTCCCACAGCAGACTGCTGCATTAATGTTAGTCATCAAGGCAATATAAAAATGCTATGCTACTTTCATTCATGGAATGAGTTTCCACTCATTCTGTATTACCACTACTAAGCAATATTTAACATGTCAGCTGGGAGGTGAGGGTGGGGCTGAGCAGGTTGTGTTTCTGGCAGGTAGGAATCACAGGGACCCATAGGTTGAATAATGCTGCAGGTTGAGATAAGGTCTGGGGCTCTTTCCCTGCCTAGGTAAAATAGGTTTCAGACTTAGCCTGGATGATTCTGAAGGAAATACCGTGTCTTTTCAGGACTAAAGTACTTTAAAGACAGAAATTGAACTTCTTAAGCAGATGGAGTCCTTTTTAAGTCAGAAGTGGCAATGCTGAGAGGAGAGAGAGAGGTTAAAAGCTTCTGTTTGCATTTTCAGAAGGAGGCGATGAAGGGAGGTGGCTGTCTTGTCTGAGCAGGCACCATGGCAACATGATCATGTCCACTTTTCTGCCAGGCTCATTAAGCTGATCATCAAGCATGCTGGATGAGTGGAGGAGAGGGAATGAAACCTCTTTGCACAGAAGAAAGACCAAGACCAAGTTACGCAGGAGAGAGAGGAGAGCAGAGGGTGCATAAAGGACACTTCTTTCTGAGGGCAAGTCAGTTCTCAAAACTGAGTGTGTCCCAACAACTTCAGGCACTTGGCAAGCTAGGCTGCCAAAGATCATCCACTCCCCTTGCTTGTGGCTAAAAAACCCCCACTATTTCCATAACACAGCCTGATCTCAACAGTGGACAAGGACCAAGTGTTTAAGATGTTGAAGGAGGATATGCTCAACTGCCACTGGGATGCTCTGGCTCCTCAGGGAGGTCCCAAACCATGTGCCCTAAGCTAAAAAGTGCTCATAAGGAAGCAGCAGCTGCTTGGTGGAAATAAAAGGCCAACCTCACCAGTTGCTCATGGTCACAAAAGTAATCCAAAAGCTTTGTTTGATACTCAATTGCTGTTGCAAATGTGAGGCAATGTTTACCTCTACAAAGTTTGCTGTAAGTGATTTCAAGTGTCTGGTTTCATATTCTATAGCTATATTTAGTTAAGATTTTAAGAGCACTTGATGTGACTCATCTAATAGTATATATATAAATATTTTTTTAATGGTAGGAATTAGTTTAAAATATAGTTTAAATAATTTCAACTGTTTGGTTCAGGTAGTTCTAGGAGTTCATCAGAGAAGAAATAGCCATTAACCACTACATGAGTGTTTTACCTTAATGTTCTGTGTATCTTACACTGCAGATTTAATCTGATTGTGACTGTCGTGTCTTAATATCTGCTGCTATTTTGTTTTGCATAGTCAAACTTGCTTTAAGAGCATTTTTAAAGGTGTATTTCTTTTTGTTACAGGAAAGGAAAAATGTTATTACAGGTGTCTGCCTGCAGTTCACTCACTGCTTAAAAAAATAAAAGTCTACTGACTGGTAGCAGAGTCAAACAGAGCAAGCAAATTAGAGGCTTTCCTATTTGTGCATTCAGTACTGTGGAGGGAAAAACCCTGCACAGAATTGCAGCTTCTTCACTCCAACCACAGCCCTGTCACCGGAGATTACATTTGAGAAGGCAGAAGTTGGTGTGCCATGCTTGCCTGCAGAATTAAGTCAGGCTTACGCAGATGCTTTGCAGTTGGGGTTGGTTTTCTTTTATTCCTTTTTCCCCTCCCAAAAGACACAGATGACTGCAAACACTTGTTTAGCACACTAACTTGTGCTATCCTAATGCTTATCGTAAGCCCAGACTGACTTGTAGAAATCTACAGACACTAATGAAGCTTGAACACACAAATACTACTGCACTCATAACTGTTCCCTCTAACTCACTGTACCCAGTATAATCTCTGCAGGGTGGCAGGTTGTGGTTTTCATTACGGTTTTTTCTCTTCTGTTAGATGAGTTTCTGCTGCTGCAGTTTGTGTGAGGCCTTATCAGGACCGTGAGTGTTTTTTTTGTGCAATTGCTTGAACTTGAAAAAAAACGTTTAAGAGAATTTGCCTTTGTGACCAAAGCTTCTTTTTAAGGAAAAATTGGTAAGATGGTTTGGAATGGACTTCTCATGTTTAAGTAGAAACTGCCATCATTAAACATGTTCTTGAAATCCCTCACGTTGTGCGTCATGTTTACGGAGGGAGTGGGAAGCTTGTTGAATTTGAGAACGCTTTATGTGATCCCTCATTGGAGGGCTGCAAGTCCTTGTCTCATGACCCTGAACTTGTGTTACAAGGCAGGGAAGACTGTTTTAGCAACATGGTAGAGGAATGTTTTATCACACAAAGTTCCCATCAGCAAGCTAGGCCTACACCTGGATTCAAAAGGTAAAAGAGTGGTTTCCTCTTGCATGATTTTTCCAGGGAATACAGACACTCCTAGACCTTGGAGCAGCTACAGGACACACTGATCCAGTACCCCATTCATGAATCATCTCTGCCTTTCTCCTCCCCTACATGCCAAGGGATTGCTCCTGCCTTGATGCCTTCATCTCTTCCGTAATAGCCTAAGAATAATTCAGTGTTACAGACAAAAGGCTCAGCCTAACTCGGAATACTCCACAAAACTCTCTCGGGCCTCAGCCATGAGCCAGCTGTTGTGCAGCAAAGCTGGTTACTGTAGGAAGATCAAGACTCAGCAAGGTGAGCCCCAGCCTAACACTGAGCTGTGGTTAGATAGGACAGGCTTCTCTTGGCATAGGGTGCAGCAGTGAATGGAGTGTAATGGGAAGGCAGCAGCTGCAGTCTGAGTGGCCTTACTCTTCTGATGCAGTCTCAAGTGGAAGATGAGCAAATGACCAAAATTTGGTGTAAATTATTAGCTAAGTAAGAGCTGAAAAGCTAGAGCTTGATGAAGATGATTGCAGCTGGGGTGCTGAGCAGAAAGAGCTGAGCTCAGTTTAGACATTTCTGAATTTAGACATGGGGGAAGCCTAAAGCTACAACTAAATTCTCGTGGAAAAAAAAAGATTTTCTCAGACACATCTTCAGATTTCAACAGATCCTATTAAAGGGTTATTTCTCCAATATCTAAGAGTTCTGCATAGGCCAGAGTATAACATGAATTCTCTCTCCTGTACAAGGCTGTTGCCACCTTTGCTGCTCTTACTATCGCCTGTGTGCACAAGAGTGAGGTTAACTGAACAGAGCAGTCTCATACACATTTATAACCCTGGAAAAGGGAGAGGGTGACTGTGTCTGTGCGAGTGATCTTTGGATGCCTCGATACTGATAACTGCAAGATTGTCAGCAATGTTTGGCAAGTGCTATCAGAGAGGTGTTAGCTTAACACCAAGAAAATTTGAATTATGCCTGACAACGAGCTCCGTTAAGAGTGTGAAGCAGGAATAGCTCTAACTGCTTAAGCCTAAGTAGTCTGCAAATAGGCTGCACAAAAATGTCATTGAAGGTAGTTCATCTCCCTATCAGCCAGCAATTACAAGTTTCTAAGAGACCACAAACTCTTCTAGCTCTGGTTTCTAACAGATAACTACTCCTGAGCCCAGCCAACTAAGCTCCCAATTGGCTCACTTCTCCAGTGACCATTTGCTCATGGCATGCTAAATGAGCTGACTAATTCAAAACCGCACTTGTATCTCACAAAGAGCGACTCTTCAGTTCCAGAAAGCAGTATGGAAGGGATGGCCATTGCTTTTAAACCTAAGAAGCAAAGGGTCTTAAAAATCCAGATGCACTTCTCCATGGCTTAACACAAAGCTGGTTTCCAGGCTTTTTGCTCCCCTCCTGCTGGTTTCTCTTAAGCCATCTTGTTTTCTCACTTCCCTCCACACTGGGGGACCAGCAACACAGGGGAGCCCAGCTCCAGGGGGGGAACCTGCTTTGACTGCAGCTGGACAAAGGCAGGGGAAAGCAGGTCCTGAGGGGCTTGAAAAGCCAAATCACAGCTCCATCCAGAATGTTTAATCTCTATTTTGGAAGGGATGACAATCTCAATTGCCAGCCTTCATAGGCTGCCAGCCCTGATTTAAGAATTCACTCCTAGTTGTTGGCCTGGCACTGTCCACTCCATCCCTTCCAGTGATGGAAGGAACCTACTGATCTGCATATGAAGCAAGGACTACGATTCCCTGGCCAGGTTTTCAGCTTTGTAGTGTGCAGATGGGGGATTGTTGGTTTGAAAGATGAGGAGGGATAAAGATTCCGTGAGCTACTGGACAATTTCAGCTGGGTCAATTTATTTTAAGGCTTTTATATGAAGGGTAACACATCTACTTAAAGCTCTTCCCAACTCCTCCTGACTTCTTACAGTGGCTCTTTCTAAATGTTTAATTCAACATACATGTTGTTATTCTGACCTAGCAACAGTTTATCAACAGATACCTGCTCAGGACCTTTACCAAAGCCCCCCAAAAAATAAGTGAGTTTGGCCATCTTCTCTGACCTGCATTTGACATCACAGAGCATCCCTGGGGACTCCACCAAGTCTAAAAGCCAGTGAAATAACTGTGGCAGCACTCCCACTTACACAGGGGTGAGAGAGCAAGTTGTTTGGGGCCATAGGATCACAGAGGCCAAACTGTCTCCTCCAGACTTGCTGGCCCTGCTTTACAGTCAGTCCTCAGCTGCAAGTTTCAGCTAATGCATTTCTTGCCAGGTAACAAGTCTGTTAAAAGGGACAGACAAAGAGGCCTGAGTTGATGTGCCTGGTCCTCAACAGCCCTGATGCCAGCTGAGAATAATCACTGTGCTGCTACTGAACCAAAGTAAAATGCTTTGAATCATCATCAGTTCCTTGAAGCATCACTTCAAGTCCTTTGCCTCCCTCAAACCGTTTTCCCCTCCTCCTGTAAGAGTTTCCAGACTGCCTCTGCCCCAATACAAACATATTTAGCCAAAGAAAATCTCTTCCTTACAGACACTTTTCTCCTGCCTTCAATTCATAAAGGTTTAAGCTCAGGTCAAGAACATTTGACATTTCCCCACTTCATTTCTGCCTGGCTGTCAGCAGAGTTGTCTCAGCAACACCTTTTGCACAGTGTCTGAAATTACTCATCTTGCTCTGTCTCCCTGCCTAAGGACTCCTACAGTGCAGATCCCAGTGGCATCAAGATGTTTCTCAGGTAAACATAAAAACCAGTCTATTTAGACAATTTCTCCTGTTTCCTTTCCTTGAGCCAATACAGTTTTTTGGGGGTCAGATCAGTTCCTCTGGTTGGTGGTGCAGAAATGCTTTCAGAGCTCAGAAGCGAATGCAGCAGTCCCTGCTTTTCTTGCCCTGCCACCACATTTGCTACCCAGCTTCCTCCGATATTTCTGCCACCACCTTCCCTGTTACCTTACCCCAATCCTCAACCCTTGTGGGGTTACAGATTAGCAATACCCTTGCGGATGAATTTTGGCCGAGAGGAAACAAGTCTTTTTTGTTTGTTGTAATGAGGCAAGATACCATTTCAACAGCCTACTGACAAGGACAGCTCTTGCTAGAAAAGCAGATGCTGGCCAGAGTACTCCTGAGACCCTCAGGGCCCACAAATCCCCAAAGCTGACTAAACAACACAAACCAACCAGCTAGCAAAAGCAACATGCCCAGCAGCAACGAGTATCCATCCCCCAGCCCAGGTCAACCATTCGGCACTCCAGCCCCATCCCCATTACCACCATGGTACAGCATCTGCAGGTGTGGGATGCAGAGGCTGTGCTACACCATCAGCCAGAACACTCAGAGGTGACACTCGGCCATGGTCCGTGCACAGCAAAGCACATGGCCCCGAGTCACCCAGGCACATCTGCTTCTCCCCTTCACCCTTTGGTGGTGCTGCTTGGCATCGAGCAGACCTCAACATGACAATTCAAGGTTCCAGTCTGAGCTCCTGTAGTTAAGAGTCAGGTCTATTTAAGCAGTATTGGCATTCCTGAAGCTTGCTGAGCTTGAATAAAACAATAGTACCACTCGGGATACTTACAGACAGGGTGAGGTTCTTGCCGAAGGAGCTGCTATTTAATGAGCTGTTCAAATGTACAACTTACTCTGTCCCTCTGCGTATTTCTAATATTTTTAAAGTCACATATTTGCAGCGCATTGTTTGCTACTGTTCAAGGAAACAAAT
The DNA here is from genome assembly GCA_025345505.1 of Todiramphus chloris collaris. NCBI lineage: Eukaryota > Metazoa > Chordata > Aves > Coraciiformes > Alcedinidae > Todiramphus > Todiramphus chloris. The sequence goes on from JANVCC010000036.1 coordinate 11,245,941, forward strand.
GATTTGCTTTTAACATAATAACTATCAGAAGTAAATTATTCAGCATTTGCTGCTTGGAAGTTAAAAAGGGAATCTGAATTTCTTTTTAGTTTCTTCCTCTTTTTTATAATAGATATACAAGCTTCAGGGCACACTTTTATGCTCCTGTAGCCAAGATTTTGTAGAATTGACTAATAATCTATTTTGCATATTTATAAACACTTTATTATTTATTAATGGAGCATTTCAGGGGTAAATTTATAACACTGCCACGTGATCTTAGCCTTTCAGAGAAAAATGGTTGCTCATGTCAAAGAGTTAGAAATTAGAGCTGGCATAACAAAGAAGTGAGTGAGAGTATCTCATTAGTGTAAAAGCAAACAGGCAAGAGCCTTTTGGAGAACAAATACACGCATGTAAGACGGCTCAAAAAAAACCTGAAACCACCTTAGATGTCAAATACATAACACAGCACTCGAGATGTATCAATTCTCTGCTCTGCTCACTGCAAACCCACAAGAACATAGCGCAGCCCTACAGCCTCCTCAGAGCACTAGTCCAACACGCCCTATGCTCACTCTCCAAGTCACTGTTACTTTGTTCACCCCTCCATCCCCAGGTATTTTAAACTTCAGAAGTTTTGCAAAGAGCACCCATGCCCTCCTTGGTGGGTTTGAACCTAAAGACTGGATACAGGTTTCCCAGCACTGCCACACATTCCACCCCATTAATGTTGGAAGTCACAGAGCACTCACTCATTTTCAGTATCAAAGGTGGATGTTTCAGACAGTCCCTGTCCACCCCAGAGCATTACCAAACCTTCCAGAGACAGCAACAGGAGCAAACAAGCATATATACACACATCATTCCTCATATCACCATTGTTTCACTTACAAGATAAAAATAAACCCCCTTTGTTTCACCTTACCTCTCTCAAGGAAGTCCCTGAAGATCCAGCCTTGTCACGAACACCAGGCTCCTCCGCTCCCCACAAGCTCCTTGCTACTCAGACATCCTCCAACCACCTTGTACCACTTGCAGTGATTGCTCCACTTGTGCCCTTTATAGTTTTCTGGTCTTCACCATCATCCCATCAAGTGACCTAATGCCTACCAGCTGCCCTCCTTGCTAAAGATACTCCTCCCACCCCAGTCCTCCTCTGTCAGACCCAGGTGGAGGAGGAAGACCAATGAGGAAGGCACAAGGCTACAGATCCAAAACAGAGCTGGCAGCTCATGTAAAGACATAGTTGTGGGCTGAAGGTTTCTGAGTCATGCAAGTACCCCAAGTCACAGCCCATTAAGCGGAAGGATCCCGAGGCTACCCCAGTGCTTGCACCATGACTGTGCTTCCCCCAGGCCAGTGGTAGAACATGCTGGTTTTGGAAGCCACGCATCTAGAACTTCACAATACAAGGCAAAACCCTCCATCAGCTTTGTCAGTGTTGCACACATTTCCTAGCCCTAGAAGATGCTTCCTCCTGGCTGCTTCCAGCCATAAAATGAATGACACGTGCTGCCCCTGTGCCAGGGCAGAGTTATTCAGACGTTGAACTGTGTGGCCGGGCTGGGCACCACTACCTGCTGCACGGCTGGCTGGCTTTCTGCCAGGCTGAGAGTGTAGCTCGTGCCAACCTGAGCCATAGGAAAGGTGTCACAGAGCTCCATCTCTTAGCCAGGGCTTCACAGGTCAGACAGCACATAACCATCCTGCACAGAGGGCTGCAAAACCTAAAGCTCCAAGAAACCTCAGGTCAAAAGCCTGGGAACCGCATCTGGCTCTTTTTCAATCCGGAGCTGGCAAGCAGGGAGTGCGTAGTGAGGTTTCTCTCGGTAAGGGAGAGGTGATTAATGAGTCTGGCTCATAAAAGCTTGGACAGAGAACTGAGGAGACCTGCCGGGCTCTTCAGCAGCAGAACAGGCAGCCGGGTGCAAGGTGGGTCTCCTCCATTCACGGAGAGCTGCTGTGCAACTTGCCCTGCACCAGAGGCATCAAGGGGCTGCTACTGTTACGGGCCAAAAGCCTCTGGAAGGTGGCCTTTTCAGCACTCATTTTATTTTTCTAAAAGGGACTTGAAGCGTTTGGAGTTTTCTTTGATTTGAATTTCAGAGGAAGCGGAGCAAACTGGCTGTGCCTTGCTGTCTGACGGGGAGCAGGTGGGGAAGAACAGAAGTAGAGGAGAGAAGGTGAATTGAGCTGCAGCTTGGCAGCCTACCCAAGCAAAGCAGCCTGTCATTTATGCCGCTTAATTGTTCCCTGCAACTCAAATAATGTGGAAAGCATTAGTAATAATAGCGGCTTCATTATGTTCCTTTTTTGATGTGCTGTCTAAAAGCTGAAATCTGAGGAAGGACATTAGGAACCTAGCATTTTAGGCTGCCTTTGCCATTTTTTGTTTTCTGCAGAACCTGCAAGTACTTCAGTGAAGCCTATTAAGGCCTAACACAAATGTGTGCAAACAGAGGAAACTTACAGGAAGAACACAAATGCTTTTGCACCCCATGTCTTTGACCCTCCCAAAAATGCATGAGCTGCTTGGTCAGAGACCAAGAGCCCTTGTTAGGAGCCGCCTTCATTCAGCACAAAGCAAATTACATCCTGTTGGCTTAGAAGACCGTGTTGGGATGAAGGTAGGAAGGCGTGGGGGCCACAGCATGGCTGGAAGAATCTGTTCCTGCCGCCGTGGCTGTTGTGGAGGTCAGCTCAGCCCCTCCTGCTGCACGGTCAGCACGGTCAATACATTAAATCATCTCCCTCGATGGCTCCGTCTGCCTCTTCACCACATCCCACCGCCCGGCCCTCGTCAGTGGAAACGCAGCGTGGCACCGCCGAGCACCCCGAGGCTTTCACGGCTCCGTGTCACTCAGCCTGCATTAGGCTTCCATGAAGCACATACTGACCAGGAGTGAAAGGAGGCAGGGCTCCTGCCAAAACACAGCCCGGCCGGCTGCAGTGCTGCCAGCACACCAGTGCAGGTGGCTTTGGTGAGCTGCCGGCTCCCAGCCGACAAGCCCTCGTTTCGTTGGCGGCGCACGGGTGTGTTGTTTTGCCTTTTTGACTTGGCCTCTCCCCAGCAACAGAGAGCCGGAAGGATGGATCCTGCTGCCGCTGCCATCGGCACCGATGTGGAGCTATCCCACAAGAATATATGTATGCAAGCCAGACCAATTTTCTTTGCGCCCCAGTGCACTGAAGGGAGACGAGCATCTTTTTAGATGGTTTAATGACATTGGGGATGGTGGCTGAGTGAAAGATATTCACGTGAGGTGCTGGAGTTTGTCACAACTCAACCTCCTTTTCTTCCCGGGGAGGTCTGTAGCCTGCAGTGTTTACATTGTCAGAGGGTATTTACCATCACTGCTGTGATGAGTTTTCCTGACACTTGCTGGGGAGCACAAACTCACTGAAAAGGAAGAGCTCAATGCAGCAGCAGCCCAGAGTGTTAGGAGGTGAGAAAATCCTCTTGCACATAAGACAAGAAGCTAAGCTGATATTTCATGGTTTGCTGAGACACAGTCTTTGCAATGACCTACATTCATACATGGTATGTGGGACCCAAACATAAACAAGACAGGATGAAAGAGCTGGGGAAGGGCAGAAGTGGTGTGTGTGGTTCCCAGGAAGGCTCTGGGAGGCTGTGCTGGTCAGACCCAGACCCTCGGTGCTGGGATCAGTGCTGCACCAAGTGTGCTGGTCCTGAATCAATCTGAGGTGCCTGACCTGTTTCCTGTGAGCTGATAACAAGATGAAATCAATGACAAATACATCTTCCCCCAGGCAGCCTCAGAAAGCTGTTGATGGGAAGAAGTGAAGAGGAGCCTTGATGGTGATTTGTGCAACGCCCCTGAGTCTTGAAATAAATTGTTTAGGGGAGAGTTGGGATATTTGTGTTCCACCAGCTCTTCAGGCCAAGCTCTATCCCCGAATGCCCTGCTGCCCTGGGTTTAGAGATGTGCCCTGGGTGGACATCGCTGTCCTTTCAGATGTTACTGTGTCAGTCAAAGGCCACCAAGCACAGGTAGGTGACCTGCGTGGCTGCCTTTAGCTATTACATGCCTTCCTCAGGGTATGTGGGCACCAGGAATGATGGGTTTAATCCCCAGCCTTGTCCCCAGAGTGTGCACGGATGGTCCTTTTTCTCTTTTTCCCCTTTTCTCACCTCATTTCTATTCCTTTAGATTGTTTTGTCTTTTCTGGTGTGTTTAGCTATAATAGTCAGGACCATTTTAAATTTCCTCCCAAACCTGAGGAATGCAGCAGGCATGTGAGGACTTTTCTTTTTTCCCTGTGCACAAACTCCAGCCAGTATTACTCATATTTTCTCAAGACTAAAGGTGTTCTAGGAGTTGAGGTGACATGATGGATGGAGTGAAGATGAGGTCTGAAAGGATCAGTGAAACTGGCACTTTTGTAAAAGATGGATGAAGCAAACCAAGAATTCCCTTCCTCACAATAAGCACCTACCAGTTTTTTTTTTTCTCCCCACTGTGAAGGAAAAAGAAAACTGGAGTGAAAAACTCACCTCCAGTGAAGCCAGCATCAGGAGTGTCACCAATGGCAGCCAAGACAGGACATCACTGGTGGAACTGCTGCAGCTGCTGTCTGCCCATCCCTCTGCCATGGGTACAATTTTGTTTGCTCCTGCCAACCCCATTCAACATATTAGAAAGAAAGCAGGAATGATACAGTTCCTTTTGTTGTCCATCCTTCTCCTATAAGACAAAAATACAGATGGCCCTTCGTGAGTAGATACCTTTACGCACAGACCTGGTTTTGCTGTTGGCTTGGACTGGGCACCGCTGCTGCCACGTGTGCAGGACACGGCCGGTCCAGGCAGCGTCTGCTTTGGCATGGTCATAACTTCCCTTCTTGGACACCCAGGCAAAGCAGAGCATTCATGTGTGTATTCCAGATTCAACTGGAAGCAAGAAAACATCAACGCTGGCAAAAGGGGCTTATTTGGAGCTATGAATGTAGGTCATGTTGAAGATCAGCGACCTACATTTCCCAGCTTTGAAACTGCAGAATAAAGTAACAGTTGTCAAGCCCTGCAACCATCCTTCTGCTGTTTCAGAGATGGAGAAAACCAGCTTTGAATGGCCAGGACAGAGAGAGAGATGGCCTATTTTAGGGAAAGCAGATGCACTAGACTGGCCGTGGAAATCCAGTTTGTAAGCCAGCGTTGTGCTTGTACTGGAAGAGCTGTGAGAACCCCTGAGTGGCTATCGCAAGAGGACTCAAGGATGCCCGGGGTGCCAGTGGCAGATGTACAACTCATCCCTTCAGCAACAGGTAATCAAGGCCCACTACTATGGAAAAACTTGATTGGCTTGTCCTAGGTCAATCAGGCCTTCTTTAGCAGAGCAAAGAAGTGAATGAAGGTCTCTCTCTAGGGAGGATGAAACGATGAGTTGTGCTCCCTTCTCTGAATCTCAGCTCTGTTTCCCTACCACCTATTCCCTCCAGGCCCATGGTCTGCACTACTGCTGCTCCTGCCCTTCCTCAGGCTCCCAAGGACCCAAAAGCCAAAACACTGTCTGAAAGGATTTGAAAAGATCCAAAATTAAGCTTATTTGTTTATTTGTTAGTACTTTATTGCGTTTTATAGGAAGCTGTCTCCTAATTAATTTAAGTGTCTCAGTAGACACCTGTTTACACACTTCTCTGCACACCCTGCCATCTGCAAGAGCTTCTCGTTAGGGTTTTTAAAATGAAAACTGAGCACGGACTCAGATTCAGGAGCTAGAGCTGCAGGAAAAACCCCACCCTTTGAAGTAATATGAGGCTGAGAGGAGGATCACGGTCTGGTGCAGAGGTGTGCTCAGGTCATCCGTGTGGCACGCTCACCTATCCCATGAGAGCTGGAGCTGCCATGCCCAGTACAAACGCATCCTCCTGGGAGTGTGATGCCGGTGAGACAAAGCACGCTGGATTTAAGGCTGTATGGAGGACAAGAGTCAGGGCATAAATAGTTTATTGTCGAGTTTGGGCAATTAGCAGCCCGTTTTGAATCCCCAGCAGCACACGCGCTGCTACCTTTGTGCAGGCTGTGTAGTCTCATTGGTCTTTTTAGCACTTGCAATTGCCAAAGCCTTAGTGGCGGATCAGGCATTAGATACCCTCCTCACCTGTCCTGAAGAATTATTGGTATAATAAACATTTTACCTTGGGGTGTTTTTTTTTTTTTTAAGCCTCAGCACAGAACATTTTGTAGAAGTTGATTGCAAATCTGGACCCTCTGGCTTTTATCGAAATATTAAATACTGACCTCTTTGCTGGCCTCCCTTCTGACATCGTTAATGATAATAATCATCCCCCCCACAGCTGCTAATCCTCTTAGCAAAACGCTCTGCCAAGTGCTAGTCTGAGTCTCCTCTGCTCTCCATATTCTGCAGTCGTTTTTAACAATTCCCTATGACCATGGAAATGACCTGGTGGGATTTGAAACTGCTGTAAATGACCATGTGAGACGGAGGCCAGCAGAGGTGGGCACACACTGCTCAGGGATGGCTTAACCAGCTACCAAGTTTGGTCACCTCAGAGTTGGGGCGTTGGTTGCTGTCCTTCAGGGTGGGCATATCTACAGGGGTAGCTCACATGAGGAAAATCATGGCAGAAGGAAAATCATGGCAGAAGGCACTCGCCAGAGCAAGAATCTCTCCTGAACCCTGTCTCAAAGATTCAGACATACTAACTTGCTTTTATTTTTAACACAGGCAAAATCTAGTCCAGTTGCTATGTTTAGAACACACTCAAGCAAACAGAACCTGCAGGTGATTAGCCCGATCCCCTGTCTGAGATTCCCATTTATTTTTCACATCTATCTTCTCTTGACATGCAGGTGCTAAGCCTCAGCTCATTTCATGCTCCTCTTTAAAATCATCTCTGAAGTGATGGGTCCCCTCAGACTAATACTAAAGCAGTGATTGCAGTATCTCTGGGACAACCTTTGAGATGGGCGCAGATTAATCAAGCACCAGTTATGGTGCAAATTCAACCTCACAAGAGAATGGCAAGACCTTGAACGCTCCCTCGTATAACGGTAACAGTGAACTTATATTTAATGTTCTCCAGCAATCTGTCTCCAAGAGCTTTAACAAGGCGCGCTACTGTTTCTCTCCTCCTTTAGAAAATGAAGAGCTGCAGCAAAGATGCTGAATTATCTTCTGAAGTTCACACATTTTAAGGCCTGCCTTGGAGGACCAGGAAAAACCCGATCACATTAAATACAGTTCTGATGAAATGTTCAATACTGTGTGCTTGAAGTTTTCCACAGGAATGTGATTTTTACAGATATTTGTGACTGTCAAAGACCAAGTAATGTCAAGATGATCCAACCTGCAAATTTTGGGCATGTTTATCTAATCTGTGAGGTGTCTTCCACAAGTAGTCCCACAGTACAGTGTTGCAGTTAGCAGAGGAGCATCAGAGCATATTCTATCCAAATTGCCAATGGGGCATTTCAGCAACATGGGTGAGTGTCAGACAGACTGAAAGCTTTTTAGTCTTTCCAAATCCCCATCCGTATGCATTTGTGTAGCTCCCTCTTCTGTGAAAATACATAGAAAAATAGAACGGTCTGGGTTGGAAGGGCCTTCAAGATCATCTCATTCCAACCTCCCTGCCATGGGCAAGGACACCTCCCACTTGACCAGGTTGCTCGAAGTCCCATCCAGCCTGGTCTTAAAAACTTCCAAGGATGGGCCTTGAACACTTCTAGGGATGGGGCATCTCTGGGCAACCTGTTCCAGTGTCTCACCACTCTCAAAATAAAGAATGTCTTCCTAATATCTAATCTAAATCTTCCCTCTCTCAGTTTGAAACCATTACCCCTCATCCTATTGCTACCCTCCCTGATAAAGAGTCCCTGCCCAACTTTCCTGTAGGCCCCCTCTAAGTACTGAAAGGCTGCAAAAAGGTCTCCCCAGAGCCTTCTCTTATCTACACTGAATGACCCCAACTCTCTCAGCTTGTCCTCACAGGAGAGGTGCTCCAGCCCAATGATCATCTCCAGGTACTTGTGCCTTTTGTCTTCACGCCCCAAGAAAGCAAGTGCTGAGACATTGCAGTGGGAATGCTCTTCTGGAATTAAAGCTGCAGGGGGATGAAGCACGCTGATTTTCCTCCTCACGGGTCCCTTCCCTCCTGCAACAAGACTTTTTTCCTGCCTCAGAGTTTTGACCTGTCCACATACTCAGCTTTATGGTAACTATTGAGGTGTCCAGAAGAAACAGCTTCTCCTTGCAGTCTGTAGATTGCTAGTCCGGGTGCTTTGGTACAGCCTTCCCCCATTTCTCCCTCCCCATTATTACAGCCCAGAGACAAGCCCACTGCGAGACTTTATTTTATTTATTTATTTATTTTTATATCAAGCGCCTTGCAGTCTATTCACCAGCACACTGTAAAATCTTACCATAAATAATTAAAACTACAGCTGTCAGAAGAAATGGCTGTAGCCCATTTTGGCAGTGCTATGAAATATGATCTTACCCGGTCTTGGGGAGGGGTAGATTGGTTTTTTTTGTTGCAGTTGCACGCTGGAAGCTCAGAGCCTGGCAGTGCCCTGCAATCAGCAATGAGTTTCCCAGTCATTAGTTCAAATTAGAGCAGCTCTGATGACAAGTCCAATGGCAACTCCAGCTTCTACTGGCGGCGGAAGGTGCGGGCTGACCCTGCAGAGCAGAATGGATTATTTTGTCCCAATTTCTGGAAAGAGGAACAGGCACAAAGCAGTTGTGTAATGCTGTGTTCAGATGGGTTTGCAGCCAGGAGGTCTGGGGCCAGCAGCAAGCATGTGGCTTTGGCTAGCAAAACAGAAATCTCAGCAAGAACCAGCAAACTCCTGCGGACTGGGGAGGTGGCAATCTCCATGTGTTTTGCAGGCCATGGTCTCCCCAGTGCCCTTTCTTTGGGCTTCATTTCAGATCCATCTTCTCTTGACCTATTCCATCCAAAATAGAGCTAGGGAGCTAGAGATGACAGGGCTGGAGGTGCTAGAAGTTTCCATTTAGGGCTTGCTCAAAACTGCTGGTGGAGGCTCTGGCTCTCAAGGTCTCTGCTCCCAGCAGTACAGCAGCAAGACCAAGCTCTTGAGACCTCCTGAACCTCTGGTTTCTCTCCCAGTCATCAGGCTTACCTGGAGGAGATTTTCCTGCCTGATTCCTGACAGAGAACGTCCTGACTCAGGAGCTGCTGCCATGGAGGAGAAAAAAGTGAGTTATGGCTTAGAGTGTGATGTGAGTTCCAGGTAAAAGCTGAGCTTTGCAGGGATGAGGAAGAGGAGTGCTGTGAGCTTGCATAACTTTTTTTCACTGATCACGTGGTACATGGAGTTTTTGAAGCCACAGCTCTTGAACTTGAGGTTGAGATGCTCAGTTTTCATTAATACAACAAAAGCTGTGAGTTTCTAGCCCTCACGGTTACAGGGAAAAAGCTTGAAAAAATATCCTGAGAACCAGAGAAATGTAACAAAATTAAAAATAGATGACATACAGAAAGATTCCCCCAGGGATTATTAAAAAAAAAAAGAAAAAAAAGAAAACCAGTTGCGATTTGGGAAGATTGAACTCTGGGGTTACCAGTTTGTCAGCTTGTACTTCCTTCCCAGGAGAGAAAAGCATCCCAAAATGGCAGGAACCTTTCCTGTCCGTTTGCCCTGTCCTCTTACTCCTGCTGTGGGTTGTGATGACCCAGCTGGGATAGGGGTGTGTGTCCCCAGGTCTGTCACAGACACAGGTCCGGCAGAGGCTGGGCCATCTCTGTCACATGCCTCTGTCTGGCAGCTGCCTCCTGGAAAGGATATTTTGATATAAGAAAAGGAGCAGATCAGAGGTCCAGGAGCCAGGAGACCTGGGGTTTTGTCTCTGGCCCTGCCACTAATTTGCTGCCTGATTTGTGATGGGTCATTCAGACCAAGCTGCTCTGACCCTGTAATACCCAACAACGTCTTGTGTGAGCATTTGGCTCAGTGGTTTGTAGAAACGCAGGGCACCCAACTTTGCTGAACACCAAGCTGTATTTTTAAGTACCTGGCTTTAGCTATGGAGATGATGGTAAAGCCCTCCATGCCCCCGTTCTCCTTCCCTGCGCAGAGAGGCTAATAGCATTGGCTCACTGTCATAAAAGGCATCGAGCCCTCCGGCTGAGGTGGAAGCAGATGTTTCTTGAAGAACCTCAGGCATTTGGAAGTGTAAGTCCCAATGAAAATCAGTTTGCAATTAGTCTTAGATGAGTTTTGAAAGGATTGTCTCCCTGTATCTCCCTGCTGAAGCGCAAGGTCTCGTTTCTTGCGCGTAGCTATTGCTCTCACTCTGGAGCTGGAGCATTTGCTTGCAAAGGTTTTCCCCAGCTGCTAAGTAAGCCCTTTGCCTTGCCCTGGAGACCTGGGGTTGGACCCACCTCTCATAGCTCCTTGTGGCGTCGTGGGAATGACCTCTGGGCACTGCTGATCAGCTGGTAGACACCACTGGCTCCTCAGCCGAGAACATCCCAAATCACTGCTGTTCTCAAATTTCTCTCCTTTCACGGATCTGGCTCAGCCCTTCAGGTGGCTTTTAAATGCCACCTCCCCTGGGACTTGTTAAAGTGCTTCATCAGTGCCCATCTTCCTCTGCAGGGATGACCTTTAACTCATCTCTGCTGTTGCTACCTGACTCGGATCACCTCAGAAGAAAGGTTGCCATGGCGATTTCATATTCGGCTCAGCCAAAAAGAAAAAAAAAAAATCCAGCTGCTGTATCTTATTAAATGCTCCCTTTCGAGGACCCTACACGTGGACAGCCAAGGCCAGGGGTTGCCTGCGTTCACTACAGACAGGAGTATGGGCATTGGGAATTTCTCCACCAGCCAGCGTGGCTGTTCCTTACCCTTTTGCCAAGCCCAAGGGGTTTTTATTTTCCACGATATGGTAAAAGCTGGGGGTTTAGAGCTATTAGTATTACTATGAAAACACTCCTCTGCAAAATGTCAATCTGCCTTTTTAAGGGGATTTTTCACTGCTCTAGTCTAAACTGCACTGTCAAATGTCAGGAGTGGATGTTTAATGAGAATCTGTTGGAAGCCCTAATTGGATGGGTATTCAATGGGCTGCTTTTTTTGGTTGTTTTTTTTATCCTTGGGACTCTGTTTTCATAGAGATCACTGTTAAATTTTAGAAGCTAAGCTCCACTTAAACTCTAACTCAAGGAACCTTGGTCCTTGCGGGCTGCCTGGAGCCCCCCACCACTGTGGGCTTTCATTGTATTTCCTGGAAGGCAGAGAGAAAAACCCACCCAGGATGCTTCTGTGGGAGCAACAAGGACTATTTTGGGGTTTAGGCATTTCTTTTCTTGCAAAAAACCAAGTAGCGTGCACGGTGAAAAGATCCAAAGGCACCAAGATCGTGGGGGTGATGGAGAAAGAGGAAGGGAGTGCTGGGGTGGCTGGCCCAAGGTTCCCTTCTACTGTGAAATGTGAATACAGGCATGAGGAAGAGGTCCAGCTCACGGAGATGTCCACTGCATTTATCTCCAGACAGACTGGGCACCCACAGCAGTGGGCAGCAAACCCCTCATCCACCCTTCCAAGGCTGTGAACCACCCCAAACTCATACAACCCCTTTAAACCAGCCAGAGCCGATGCCTACGTGCCCTGCAGCCTCCTCTCTGGGCTCATCAACTCCCTTCCATCACACGCCAGCGTTTCTCTCCCGTGGCCCCTGTCAGACCCAAGAGGTGCCGCACAAAACCATTTCGCGCATCCGTCACCGAGCACAAAGCGCATTGTGCTGCTGCGTCTCAGAAATTACAGCTGCAACCCCTCTGAGCCACCCACAGAGCAGCCCAGCCCAAATCCCAGTGGCCTCGGCATCCCGCCTCCTGGAGCATGGTCCTGCTCCCCATCCTCTGGCACGTGCTGCGTTTCTGGGGGCCAGATGCAGGAGATGGGGGACCGGCTGCTTAGTCGATCCCCGCGATGGCACGGAAGCCACCCCCCTCTCTCAGCACTTGATTGTCTCATGCAGCACATGCTTCCTAACAGGAAAACCTTTCCCAAAAGGTTTATTTCTCCCTCTGAACTCAGTGTCCTGACCGTCTTCGTACAAACAATTGTTCTTTCATTTTCTTTCTCTCCCCTGCAAAACAATTTATAGCAGATGCTTTTCAAAACATCCTGCTTCCTGATAGTCATGCTTTTATTGCATTCTTAATTAAAACCTTGGGAAGACCACAGAAGACATGTCACAGCTGCAAGGGTTTCCACACCCCGTGTCACATTAAACACTCCTGAACCACCGCACCTCCTCTCTTCCCCCTTTGCCCTGCAGCACACTCAGGGATCCACATTTTTAAGGGGTCCTTTTGCTAGGAACTGGCTCCTATTCCCACACCCATGTAACACCTTCTCTCCATCCCTAATTGCATTTCATTTACCACATGCAATTACCAAAATGGCTTCTTCCTAAAATAAACCACAGGATGTTCAGGGCTGCCTGGCTTCTCAGATGGTTTTCGGCCAAGAAATTTGTGCCCTTCTGGTCTCTCCTGGGAAGACCAGGAGCAGGCTGGAGTGCTTGTAAATCTGTCCCTTCCATCAAGTCCTGAGAAAAGGTGCTATGAAGCCCGTCCTCGAGGCAGGTGAGACACCCAGGCTACAAATCATAACACCCGCCCAGTCATTTCTAGGCATTTGTTACGGTGTCTTAAGTCAGCAACCTCAACAACTCCCCTGGTCTCCAGCCAGGAATAAAAGCGCTGAAGGAAATCAGGCCACAGTAATTTCCCCAAACCACAGAGCTAACATGCATGGTAATTAATTCTTTTAGTGGAGAGAAGGTTTTTTTCCTCGCTATGAACTCTCCCAGGGGCTGACACAATAGCTCATCTCCTTGGCGGCCATCCCATGGCTTTAATCATGTGTCCTACACAACTCCGCAGAAAAATTCTGCAGAAATTTTTCCAGCATGGTGCCTGAAATGGAGCTGCTGAGGTCCAGCCTTTAAAACAAAGATGTGACCTTCTGAAGAGGCAGATCAAAGGGTGGTGCTGCTGGGCTTGGCAGAAGCTACCTCTTGACTTCAGCAAGGTCGGGACACGTCCTACCACACACTGACTTCTCTAATGCAAGGACCAGCACTGCATGATAAGACTTGGAATCTTTTGGGACTCATTTGTTTTTAAAGAAAAGAAAATATCAAGGGCTTGTGGTTAACACAGAGCTTGTAGGAGCAACGTTCATTTTTCCTAGAGTTCTCTTAGTCATGGAAGAACTTCAGAAGTCTTTTCTCCAGCTTCCTTGAATTTGTCATTGAAGGTTTCCTGCGTTATGCTTGCAAACCTCTTTAAATATGATCACAGATGGAGCACAAATGCCATGGTATCGAAGCTGAAGGACACAGCTTACTTTCTGGGGAATAATACATGGCAGTAAGCTGATACAGAACAACTAGGATTTTTGTTTTGCTTTCTTTTAACCATGTTTCCTTCAAAGCTTCCGTCCCCACCCCTAACACAACATTCACTCACCCCCAAAACTAATTCATTATTTTAGAGCAAGTAGAATCAAACAGGAGACAAATGACGGTTGTTTAGTGCCATTAGTTTCAATGGCTTTACACAATATTTGAGTCATTGGCTCGCCTCTTGCTTTGGAGGAATCCCAAATCTGGATGAATCTACGTGCATTATAAACCATCCATGGGGCCAGGCCAGGCCTGCCTAACAGATGGAGGTCCATATGCTTTGGCTCTGCACCCATATGGAACACTAATATGCAGTCCAGGAATAGAGCATGGCTCTTCTCCTCTTTTCTAGCTATCTCAAATCCAAAGTCATTTTCAGACACAGAGTTAAGCAAGTTCATCTGGAACCTCTGCAGCAAGACACTACAAGTCCAAGCATAGTATTTTCCTTGCTCTGTGGTTCCTTCTGAAGCTTAAATTGCAGTATTTTCTAGAGAAAGACGTGTCAGGCTTTCCAGAGGGCTAGTTAAAAATCCCATTACGCTCCTATAATGTGCTTTAACCTTTGCTGCCTGGGTCGTGCAAGAACATGGAGTGCTTCATCGGTCCTCGCTGGAGAAATTTCTCTAGGCAACCAGACCAGCAAATAGCTGTGGATATTTCACAATGCCTGGGAGGTTTTGTTTGCTGGAGGCGCAGGATTAGTATCAGATGGCCTGCCACCATGTCAGCATAGAGGGATTTAACTTTTATTGCTGGCCGCACTCTTCCAGCAGCACCAGCAGGTTTGTTTTGGCCAGGAGCTTTGAGAGGGGACAACTCCACCAGCTGCTTTTTGGAGTTCAAGGACGGTGTTCGTCCTGATGCCTAATCCTTGCTCAGACTTGTGTTTTTCTCATCGATACAATGCAACAGATACAGCTCAGTTCTGTTCTGAGCCTGTGAGCAATAAATTCAGTGCCTGCACTGTGCAATTGTAAAGGAGGTTGGCATCTCCAATAGCCCAGCCCTCCCTGGGGTACGCAGGGCCGGGGTGAATGCCCTGCTCCTGGCCTGTGCCTTTTTTAGTGGCTTGGAGAAAGCTGCTGCTGGCTGGGTGCTGAGGATCCTCCCACTAATCGGGAAGGAAATATTTCCATCCATGCTGTTACTTCATGTTTATCCTCAGCTCATGCACAAGGGTGTGAGAGCATCACATTGGAAAGGGTTGGGGTGTCCTGTTTGGGAGTCTTGTAGGAGAGCTTGGAGATTTTCTTGGAGATGATGTTAGGCAGCTAAACGCATCTGCCTTCAGCTGGACAGTGATTGCAACTGGCATTTGATGGCTTTGTTTGCGCATCAGGCTGGGTTTGAGGGAGCTGAACAGGAATTATTCCCAGCTGGAAGAGGAGCTTGCTGCCCAATGCCTTGACGTTGCTAATGCTGGGAGACAAGTCTGTCCTCATGGGAGGAGGATGATGGTTTTAGTTAGCATGCAGTCTTCGGTCCAAGGTTCTTCTCAGTCGTTTCTTTGCATACATGGGTGATGTGCAACTGTCTGGGGACAAGAAATAAGACATATAGTCCATTCCCCATTAGTAGTGGCCTCACCAACCTGGAGTTTAAGCTGGGAGTGCTCTAGTGTCCACCTTGAGGAGATGACCCAGTGTGGATTTTGGACACGAGCCATCCCGTGACAGTGCTGGAGTCACAGATGGGACTTGCCAGCTCGTGGGTGCTCAGTTGTTTTCATAGGGAGAAGTAAGATCAAGTAGAAATGAAGAAAAAGAAAGCTAGGAAGCATTTGATATGGTCAAAGTGGGAACCCTGAAGTGAAGTTCTGCCATCTGCTGCCAATGGAAATAGTGTAGCATTTAAAGATGAAAATAGGTGTTAATAAACCATTCACAAATATGAAAATCCTGAAGAGGAAAGCGATGAAAACACTGTAAGAGCCGAAAAAAGAGCATGGATTAACAAAGCATTACACTGGAGACCATGGTTACGTGCCTGGCTTTAACTCCTGATGTTGAAGGGCACTGTGGGGCAAACCACTTCTCTGCCATCCCCTGTGGGTCTCTCAAGGCTTTAAGCTTAAACTTCCATCATTTCAAGCCTCTCTAGCATGAAATGGCATCGTTCAAATTTTTAAAAGGAGTGGTGGTCAAAAAAAACCCATCTATGTATCAAGATCTGTAGACAGTGCAACCTTTTTGAGACTATTTTGCTCAAAATTAAAAATTGATTCATATTGGGGTCAAATAAAATAATTAATCTCATTTAAGTGAGATTGACTGAAGTCCACAGGGCCCAGCATTATTCCCAAGCAGAAAACACAATGTAAAAATGCAAACAATTTTCATCACACCTTTATACCAAAATATCGTGTCTTTCTGGTCTTCAAGACTGGTGTGTCCAAAACAACAAAAGATATAATTCAGTTGCTTCTTAGCACTAAAACAAACCCCTCAGGCAGCTTGAAAAAGATGCAATTTGATTCATAAGGACTATTTACACTTTGTTCACTAATTATCTGGGCTGTGACTGAAGCAGAGGATTGGTTATTGATCCTGTACCCAGCTCTGGCAGATGAAGCATTCAGGGGAAGGTGATTGTCCCTTCTCCATCCCTCTTGTCCTGCAGCTGGGAGGGAAGCTGTGCCTCTGCCTGTCCTGCCCAGGCGAGGGGCTGGGGACTGTGGGAGGCACCCAGGGTCCTGCCCCATGCTTCAGAGGAGCTGCTGCAACTCACCCAAGTCAGCTTTAAATAAGGCTGTGCAGGAATTAATTATAAAGGGTCTTGGCAGCAGGGAGCCTGTGGAATCTGCAGCTTGACCAGAGAAGCTGTACTCTGTGCCAGTGCAAGATACAAGCAAGATCTCTCCCCGAAGAGCAACAGCCACATCACTGTGTATGTAGACAGTCTTTCACAGGAAGAACAGAAGTGCTGTGTTATTGTGTTACGGCTCTGCAGCGCATGCACGGAGCAAGGAGTGCAGCGAGAGCTCAATTAAACCTCCTGCTTGAAGGATCCTTCGTTCAGCCTGGACAGCTCTGTAACGACAGGGCTGTTCCTCGGGCTTCCTTCCCCAGGGACCAACATCACTGGAGTAACCCAGGGGAGAGGAGAGCAGGAGCGAGCGCGCGCTTGCCGGGATGCTCGGCAGCGTCGGAGGGCACGGGGCCGTTTCAGGGCTGGGCTGGCTGTTAGCCCGGAGACACAAAGAAGCCTGGGGCAGATCAGAAGACTAGGACGTAACCAAGCAAACCATGGTTAAAAAGAAACGCAACTGAGGCAGCTGTGCTTCTGGCCACAGCGAGTCTGAGCAGGAAAGACAAGGCCCTTATCCCTAAGTTGTTGTAAGGGGGCAAAAAAGCACCAGAGGCACATGGAGAGGAAAAGGATGTTGGGTTTAGCCAGAAGCACCCATTAGACTATTGCTCCAAAAAGCCATGTTGGGAAAACACTTTTCAGCACACATGTGCCTAACCCATGGGAGGGAGCTCTCTGTCCCAGAGCCACCAGCATCACCAGTTTGGGCTGGTCTCGCTGCTGGAGTGAGTGGTGGGATGGAGGAACAAAGACCAAAGGGAGCTGCTGCTTTCATTTAGGGCGGTTAAGTACATTAACAGTGCAACACATGCACCTGCATCCCTGCCTGAATAGCATCAATACTCTTTTGTTTCACTCTTGATGACAGCAGAGCCTTAATTGGGCATGAAAAAAATTCATCAAGCAGCAGCCTGGTGTGGCCAGCAGGTCCCCACAGCATCTGGCAGCTGCTGTGCTGCAGCCCTGCGGCTGCTCCATGCCTGGCAGCTGCCCCAAAATAGCCCAAATATCATCCACCTCCTGTGAGCACGGCTGGTCGCTGCACCAAGCAGGAGCTGCATCCGAAACTCTGCTCCTACTGCTCACGGGCTTGCTGAGTTGCAGGGGCTGGGGCTCAGCGGAGCCAGGTCCCAGCTATTTGCTGGAAACAGATATGATAAAGTCTGTTTCCAACCTGAGGAGCTGCTCAGAGAACCAGACCAGAAGACTTGACACAGCCCACTAAAGCAAAGGGAAATTTCTGGACATTTTTGTGCATATAAACTCAGCAGGGATCAACCCGCCTGGCAGCGAGGTGAAATGGGAGCTCAGCCACTGATTTCAATAGCCGCAGGGTCTTGCTCTTCACTTAATGTATTTTTAAAACAGGAATGAGCAGGACCCATTCTGGGAATAGAAACACCACCAGCAATTTCATCCCCCTGAATAATTCGCCTATTACTACTTGCCTGTGCTTTGATCCAGAAGCTACTTCAAGGGCACCAGAAATCCCTTCTCCCGTCCCCTTTTCACACTCCCCTCCAGCACACCCCTGTTGTGCCGCTGTTAGATTCAGCTCAATAATCTCTGTAAGCACATCAAGGGCATCTTGGTGCCTTCGGAAGTCCCCTTGGCAGAGCAATGACATCCACCCAGATGGGCAAATAAGCCCAGCCTTCCCCTCTCCTTCACTGGCCATGTAAGGTCAGAGGGTCTCCCCATTTAATCGCATGGCATTTTACAGCCTTGCCCCCTTCTCGTCAATGAACGTAAATACAAAACAATAATAAAACCCCTGCGCATTTACTTCATTTCTTGTATTTTTTTATTGAAAAAGAAGGTTTGCTAACAGCAGTCAGTACCATGGCCCAGGCCCCTCAACACAACAGCTGGCTTTAGCAGCCCCTGCAGCTTCATCCCTACTCTGTCCCTCCTCTGCGCTGGGGACAAACCAGGGAATTACCTGGCTTTAATAACCACCCCTGAATCCCAGGAAGCTCCTCGGGATTGCAGACTACTTCCACCTTGCAGTTTCACTCTCTCTTTCCTCTCGTCTCAGGAAACCCCAACAGCTTAAGCTGAGGTTCACAGCCAGGTTTAGCTTTATTGTACAACTGAACTCAAGTAAAAAGAATTAAAACAAAAACAAAAGAAAAAAAAAAGTCAGGTTTAAAAAAAATACATAAAAGAAATCATTTGCTTGGAGTTGGAAAGAAACATTCCTTCGGTGGCAGATCAGCCCACATTTATCCACTATAATGTTGCTTATACCTTAATTTTAGGCATCTTCATCTGACACTAATTAGCAGGCTGGAGGCTCCTACGGGTGCAGTACCTTCTACATCCCCAAACATGAAAGCAAGCTCTTTCTTTTACCACTTAAAGCACTCTGTTTTTAAAGACACAATGTCAAATATTTCATCCCCCAAAACAGACCCTTTTGAACTTAAAACCCACAGAAGGAGGAGGCACAAAGGTGATGACACCCAGCCGCAGAAGCATTGCAGTGCCTGTCTGAGGCTTGCTGGTGTAGTGTTATTTACTCTCCCACAAATTAAACACAAAAACTGCACACATTGAACCCCGGACTCACCTGCATTCTGGCACCTGAGTGCTAATTAGGAGACAAACAGAGTAGGCTACAAAAGCAGAAAAATTAAACAGGCTGATTGGATCAATCTAGTGGCTTCCCTGAAAAAATAAACCAACTTAAAGAAAACGTGGTTATAAAAACTTCTTTGTATTTTGGGTTGTCAAAAAACCAAAAAAATAAAAAAAAAAGAAGGGAAAAGATAATTTCTTTGACATTCATCACTAGGCAAGTATCCCATCAAGATCCACATCCTATGTAATTGTTCTGAGTAAGAGCTACCGAGAGCTTGAGCGAAAGGACAGAGCAGGACTTCAGGAATACAGTGCTGTAAGCTGGCTCTTTGTGGAGAAAGTGAAAATAAATTATTTAGACTTGACAAAGTCCCCTGAAGTCCTGCGGTCTTTCTGCTTGGCTGGGTCTCAGGCCTATCACCAATATTTCAGCGGTTATTTTCGGAGGGGGAGAGAAGGCAGGCTGCTCAGCAGGTAGCATTTGGGAATTAGGAGCTAGATGTACTTAGGGTTTTCACAAGCCCTGACAGATGCTGAGTGTCTTTGACTGCAGCACAGTAAGACACTTAAGACTCAAGGTGCCAGTTCTCAGCGGCAGGCCTCCTTCCTGCCACATTCCAGCATCTTTTCTCCTTTCTAAATTGCTCCTTAGGAAAGGAAAATACATGCTCAGCATCCTCCTCACCGGCTTCCCGGCTCAGCACCGATGCGCTCGGTCTCTGGAGGCCCTCACCGAGCAAATGTCACGGAGATCAGCTTAGCACAGTTCCCCCCACCTCCCCGAGATCGAGCTGCAGCCCGGCAGGCTGCTCCCTCGCCTCTCCAAAGGCCGTGCTCAGCCCGGTGGTCCATGTCTCAGATGGCTCAGCCCGGCGGTCCATGTCTCAGATGGATCTGTGCGCGACTCTGGCAAGCACCGGTCCCTGCCGGGCAGGAGGTGGGTCCTGCTAGGTGCCGTGGGCAGTCCTGTGGCTGTGAGAGCCGCCAACAAACCTTCCCTGCCCACCCCGCTCCCTGCCCCTTCCCCTCCCCGCCACGAGCACGGGGCCAAGAACGTGCCTCGCCGCAGAGTGCCAGCGCCGGCGTCCTTGGCCAAACAAACTAACTACCAACCTCGGACCAGTCACGACAAATGGCTTAACGTTTACCCATCACCTAACATACCCTCAAAAACCAAGGCCACCTTCACACCTCTCGGACGTAGGTCGAACGCCCTTCCAAGCCCAGCAAGTCCGTGGCAAAGGGTCTTGCCTGGGCCAGTCACACCAGATGCTCCCGCATCTATCCTGCGCCTTCCTTGGTGAACACCAAACAGTTATAATACTCAGGTCAATATATATAGGTACCACGTATATATATTTGTGTCGCTGCTCTGCGCATTAACAAAGACAACCAAGCCCACCGGGCACCACTCATCCTTTCTATCCCCTCCCCTTCCTCCCATGGCTGTGCAGGAACGCAGCCGGGGACCACCCTACGTGGCCCCATCGCACTCCCCCACTGTCAGCTTCAAGGCTCCCTGCTGGTGCAGCGTCTTTAAGGCTTTGAACTCCAAGGGCATGGTGTGCGGGCTGGCCTGCGAGGTGTAGCCATACTTCAGGCTGTCGTAGTAGTGGTACTTGACCGGGTTCTGGTTCTGGTCCAGGGGAAAGGGCCAGAAGCCGTAGAGATAGATCTGGTTGCAGAATCGGGTGGCTAAGGTGTACATGAGAAGGCCGGTGGTGGGTCGCTTGATGTGCACCTTGTTTGTTAGCCAGTACCTGCAAAGGGAGAGTAGAGGGAAGCGTGTTATTTCCCACCCACGCATGGAGCTTCTGTCTTGCACATTTTCTCTCTCCACCCTCTGACTGATACACATTGGTAATGCGAAGTGAGAGGTTTCTGACTTGCAGAAGAGTTCTCCATGCCAAGAAAAAGCCTCTCTAGGGATTGCTTCATGAATAAGCATCCTCCTGCTCCCTGTCTGGTGGTTACATCACACTTGTTGCTATGGCATTGAAGCATCTCATGCCTCGGCAATCCTCTATGAAAAACAAATTGCTTGCGATGGTGGCCTTCAGTACTTCAGCCTACAATTACCTTCCAATCAACCTGGGAGATCAATACCACAGACCAACCATCCACATGTCAAGTAGACTCCAGCAACCCCTCGAAGCAGACACGCTCTCACACGCACAAGCTGATGACTTTCATTGACGAATGAAGATTTTTACTCTGACAGTAAACACAACAGGGCTGTAAAACTGTTTGCCTTGGAATAAAGGGTCAGCGGGCTGAAAGAGCCGTGTTCCCCTTACACACAGCGACGGCTACTGTGATCCTGGACCAAAATACATCACTACGCTCTGCAAAATCAGTGAGATACATGGGATGGCATATTGCAATATATAATACACGATATGGAGGTCAGCTGTGCTCCCTGATGAAAAGTCTTAGTTTTTACGAGGGATGGCAAAAAGAAGAGGGGAAGGAGGCTCCCTGTAGTGATGCACAAGCAGAAATGGTATCAGCAGTTGTATTTTGGGCTGCTGATAAAAAGTTATTGCAGCGTGAACATCCTGTAAAAAGATGTTTCCGCCACCCTGCGTTTATCACGCAGACAACTTATCTGGTTTGCTCTGCAGAAAAATCACTATTGGAGGAGCAAAATCAGAAAGGAATAGGTTTGGGGGACGCAGAAGATGTCCCTCCTTCCCTCCCTCAGCACATCTGATACCAGCACTACTCTGCAACAGGCAGGGATGGTGTGGGCAGCATCCACCCTGTCACAGTCTGTTCAAGCCTTCAGATTATTTTTAACAGATATTTCCAAGGGCCTGAGTTGAGGTCACTGTCTGGCAGCATTCGGGATGAAAAGCATGAGGGAGCAGAGCGAAGCACGTAGCATTTCTGTGCTCTCACCCAGACGTTTGGGATCCTGAGCTGGGTCCTGCTGTCACCCGTGGTGCCAAAGAAAGTGCCTTGCTCCTCACTTCCACTTTCCGCCAGGCTCCTGAGGGTCTGGTGCTCAGACGGTGGGAACCCCTGGGAAAGCTGAGCCTTAATCCTGCAAATTAGCTTCTCACGAAAGCCATTAAAATTTAGTAACCAAGGCA
The DNA here is from genome assembly GCA_025345505.1 of Todiramphus chloris collaris. NCBI lineage: Eukaryota > Metazoa > Chordata > Aves > Coraciiformes > Alcedinidae > Todiramphus > Todiramphus chloris. Next base: position 11,267,847 of record JANVCC010000036.1, read on the forward strand.
CAAAATGTACTTGCTTGTTCTCAGCCAGATAAGAGAAAAATTGACTTTTGTACTGAATGAAATGCTGGAATCAAAGTGACCACCTTGGCGTGTGCAGAAAGGGCACAGCAGGGTTTACCAGGGTCCCACACCCTAGGGGTGTCCAAATGCTTGTAGCTTCAGCAAAAGACAAGTATGTTCTGGGGAGGTCCCCCTTGCCTGACTCATCTCTTCAGCACTCCGCACGAAAAGGGAGAGAGAAACTGGAGGAAAACTTGTGAGAACCAGTATCTCAGAGGCATAGCATCAGCACTTTCTGGGCTTGCTGGGCCATACAGGATGTGCTACAGGGACACAGCAAAGCTCCCTGCGAAGCCAAGGCAATCTTCTCCCACAGGTAGCCATAAACCAGCCTCCTTGATGAGTTTATGGGTAAGCACATTAGACCCCTAGTGTGCGGAGAGAAATGGGAGATTATCACAACCATTTAACACCTTGAATTAGGATATCCTCATGCAGCAGGGAAAGTACCTGGGAAGAACTGCCAAGCCCATTAACCGTCTGGATTTGGGGGAAGAAAACTGCCTGGGTTTGTTCTGCAGCTGCTTTAGCCTTAAAACTCTCCTATCAATTTATCAGCTGGAGCACAGAAAGATACTGGTGACCTTGTGCCTGCCCAAAATATTAACTTCTGGGTTTTGTCGAGAGGCTGTAAAAACTCTATGAACATACAGTGACCTTGGCAGCACAATAAAGTGACCCTTGCACACGGGTACAGGACATTTATGTGACCACCAATGCTTCAAGCATATTAATGACGACAAAAATGACCTGGGTCAGACACCAAGGCATCCTATAGAAGCACACCATCCTCTGCAACCCAACACATGCTGACAGCCTTACCAAGACCAACAAGGGTGTGCAACTAGGACCCAAAAGCAGCCCTACCAAAACCAACCTGGCGTATCCCCCCGAGCACAGCACACTCAGCTACTGAGCACTCGCTCAATAATACTGGGGTAGGGAACAATGACAATGCAGTTTCTGATAATAAAAATTAAAAACCTAGTTCTTTTATCTGTATTTCCCTCTGTTGCAGGCTTGGCATTGAGAAAACGAGAAGGATGACAAACCTCGCCTCTACAGCATCATAAATTCTCACTGCTGGCTGCAGCTTTGGGAGGGGGTGATGGACTCCAGGCTCTCCCAGCCCACCCACACGGATGAAATACAGAATATATAAAGCTCAAATCGTAACATAAGCCATGCCACGGCGCCTGCAATTTGTTTCCTGGACAGTGAAGGTGGGAAATCCTCCAGTGAGGTCTGGGGAATACTTTTTAATAACTGGTTTGTGATGGGAGCATGGGAGCTGTGCAGGAAGATCTCCCTCTCATCTCTCCCACCGCTGGCCAACTGAGACAGTGGCCACATTCCTGGTGCAAGAGAGAACAGCTGGGGATGGAAATAAAACCTAATTAATTCTGTAAATCCAAATGAGGTTGTCTGGGCGCACATGGGATGCTGTGTCAACAGCGCACCTTTAATATGTGAGGTCCGGGATTTTAATTAGGAGGAAAGATAATCTTGAAGCAGGCAGTAATTATTTTTCAAATTGGCTACACCAATCACCATAACTATTAACTGCAACATTTTATGGAAAGAGACAGCAATTAAAAGAGAAGAGCAAAGAGTGGTCGTGAAACCAAATACCTCCTTTCTCAGAGCCCTTCTCACAGCATGGACTTTCTTCAAAAGCTGGTGCTGTGTTGTTTCTGTAAATAAACCCTCAGGGGTGGAAGGAGCTGCTGAGACAGGCTGGTGCCTGAGTGGGACGCAGCTATGAACAGGAACCGTTGATGCTGTCAGGCAAAAATCATCCCAGACAGCTCTTGTTTCGGATCATGATAGTGACAGATGGAAAATGACATCAGATCTTCAAGGCCATCTTTTTTAAGGAGGCAGCCTAGACACAAGCCCTAGCACCTATTTGAACTAATAATTGATGGTAGCCAAGGACAGAGGCTTCAAGAAGAGCAGCTCAGACAGTCTCATCCTAGTTGATGGGTGGTTCTGGTTGCTCTTCAGCAACCTCAATTTTCCAAAAGGTTTCCAAGAAACTTAAAAAGTCTCCTACGCACAACTTCACAGCACTGACCATGGGTGCATGCCTCCTGCTGTATTTGGACCTTAAAGCCCAGTGAGAATTCTCCAGGAGACAAAATACTCTGAAACTGTCCGTGAGAAGCTACAGCTCCCAGCTGAGCCAGGGAAGGTGGCAGCCTCCACACCACACATCTGGAGCATGCACCCCACAGTGCTGACAGCTTCTTGGTCTCCCTTGGCATCACCGAATACAGGCAGCAGAGCCTGGCCTTGGAACACCGGGTGCAAGGCTCCTTCCTGCAGGCAGGGTTTGAGAACCTCTAGCGAGGGCAGGGTCCTGCCCTGTGCTTACCCACCACCTCCTGACACGTCTGAGAAAACCCAGAAGTAGCTTGTACCCTACAGCTAAGGGTTAACCTGCAGGATAAAATGAACAGAAAATCCATTGCCCTGATGAAACGAATAAAAAACTCAGGTCAATGAAGAAATCAAGTTTCAGCAGTATCAGCTGCATTACTTAGCGATACAAATTAGAATAGCTGAAATAATGCAATTTCAGACCCTTTTAAAACAGCTTATTCATAAAAGTGTGATACAAACACAAGCTGTTGTGGAGGTGCTAGTCCTTGACTGTCAGAAGCATATTATCAGTCTGCCACACACATCCTGCTCCCATTAATATTCCTGAAAAACCGGCTACAGCTAATCAGAGCGCGTGGCCTGACACTGCTCTGTGCTCAGGTTGGTACAGGCAAGGGCAGGACCCACTGTGCTGGGCACAGCACGTATCCCGGCTACTGGGTGGATGGAGATGAAGTGCTGGAGCCCAGAGAGCAGCAACTATGCCCCATCCAACTTCTCCCAGCATTTTTCTGCCCGTGTATCCAGTCTCCTCTGTCACCTCCACCAAAATAGCTGATAGCCCTGTACAGTGGTGAGATCTGTGATGGATGGTTAGGGTGAGGCAGGTCCCTATCCACATTCATGCTAACAGCCACTCCGAAAGCTGGATCTGGAGTTGAAGCTGAGCTTTACCCCCAGTCCGGCCAAAGCCCTAACACCAAATCCAACCTCTATTTCCAGACAGGATCTGTACCACGAGGCTTGGGTCTGGTTTCAGCGACTTGGCACAAGGAAATTGCCCTGAAAAATCAGAAAAGGTTTAGACGTTGTTTGGGTGTGAGGACCCAGGAAGGAATGCCAGGCAAAGATGAGGCATTCTTATGCCCCACCAGGTTGGACTTCTGAGGACACGTGGCAGAGCGTCACGACACGAGCTACAGACCTTGAGCGAGGCCATTGCTGTCGTGACGAGCGCACGCGGACTGTCACGGCTATTTGGATGTGAAACCTAACAGGAGACCTAGCCAAGGAGCTGGAGGACTTATTGATTTTTTTTTTTAATTCTATTTTTTTTTCTTTCAAGAAGCTCTTAACAAAATCTTACGGGATTAGAATTGGTTACTGCCAAGAGACCCTCGTGATGGACACAGCGAGAAACGTTAGACTAGATTAGACAAGGCAAACTGAAACGTGCCCATGAATTCTCTGCTAGGAGTGATAGTCAAACTCTCAGACAATTATTTTACCCTGCTTCCTGCATTTCATGTTATTTCTCCAACAAATGCTGCTTGGCAATAGGGATTACAAGGCTTTTTGGAGACACTAACGGATGACTTATAAGGGGCTTGCTTTCTTCCCAGCCAGGAGACGAGCGCTGCCCTCGCCAGATGAATTGCTTAGGAGATGTTTTACAGACTCGCTCCAAAGCGAGTCACGCATCCCTGAAACGCATGGCACTGGCCCCGTCCCTGCCAGCTGGGCCCCTGCCATGGCACAGCTTTCCTCCTCAGCCTTACCTAGCGACTTGGCTTCCTTCTGAGCTCCTCCACCAAAATGCTGATGCCTCCCTCCCCTCCTGGCATGAAGATAGTGAGTGTAACTGTGTAAGAAGAGCCTCCATCCTATTGCACAGATTATCCAGAATCACCAACGCAGAAAAACTGTCAGCAAACATTTCAGGCACCCTCACAGCTAGGAAGGTGATGCCTCAAATGATGTTGTTAAGGACAACAAAATCAAATGCTTTTTACTTAGCTCAGCAACGCACGCTCTCCAAACGCCCCAAATGCACTGAAAATTATAGCTAAAAAAGCTCAATTGCCACTGAAGTGCATTCTGGTCTGGGGGAAAAGCAGAGCAGGACAATAAATACTGTGGTTCAAGGAGGAGTCAAGAACTCACAAATGCGTTTCACTTGTAGTGAAAGAAGAAAAGGCAAAGCTTTTGTGGCTGAATTGAAGTTGGCTGAGCTGGTAGCTGTTGTAGAAAGTGCTAATCCTTTGTGGGGGGGAAGAGTCTCGGCTGAAAGACTTCCCCCATTTCTCTGTGATTTCCATGTCAACTCAGGATAGATTTTAAAGGGTAGTTTTATCCAGCAAAGAAGACATGTCTGCAAGCGCAGCCCGCTGCAGCACGGAGGGGTGTTGTGTGGGGCTCTGTGGATTATCGATCCTCCGCTGCACGCCACATGCCACAAAATGGGTTTGTTTCCCAAATCTCAGATCTGTCAAGGAAAAGTGTAATGCCCTGGACTGGCATGTTCTGCAGAGAGAGCTGGAAAGGCAGAGGGAGTCCCTGGAGACCATATCCCTCTAACAGCAAGGAGCTCATAAGCAAAATTACAGCATGATGGTAGTGATTTGACAGTAGCACAGAAGATGAATCAGTAAACTCCTAGTGACTCTGGTCAGCCTGACCTGAGGAAATAATCCTTCTTCATCTCAAACTACGTCGTATCAGTAACCCTGAACAGATGGAGAAGACAACCCTATAGGTACCCGAGAGATTTCCCATATAGCACCAGGAGCATCAGCACACATACCCACTCCCTCAGCTGCATCCAGTTCATTCAATCACTCTTAAATCCATCCAAGGCCAAACCTGAGGAGGCTGCACCAAAGAAAGGGTTCACATTGACTTCAGCTTCCTCCAGAACAGCCCTTCGTCTTCTAGCCCTGGCCCGTCCCACTGTACAGTTCCTTAGCCAGGCCACAACATACTGGGTAGGCGTTAAAGTGCTCCCATCAGTTCTAGATTCCTAAAAGGGGCTGCAGTTTTAATTATATGAATGGTTAATTAGTAGGAATCCTTGTTTTCTTGCTGTTAACTGGGAGAGCAGGAGGGCAGGTCAGGCAGCAGCTCCCCTGACAAGGATTAGCAGTGGCTTCTGTGGTTATAGTCTCTACAGCCACGACCCACCTTTCTCCATTGCCCCACCGCATGGTGACCACCCCAAAGGACAGGATATCGAGGTCTCAGCTGCTGCTCAGACCAAGTACTTAGAGCCTGTCATCAGTATCTGCCAGTGTCTGGCCTCATGCTGGTACCATACCAATCCCAGATACCCACCAACAGCAGCCACTTCACTTACTTGCTGGTCTGACTGGTTGCTTTCCTCTGAGCCTCAGCAGGTTTTCAGCAGCCTGAATCCCACATTCCTTGCACAAGACCTCATTAAAACCCACGGGAACACTCACATGTGGAAAAGGAAGACACTACTCCAAACCACGGGGGAAAGTGGAGCATCACTCCATGCATGGTGAGACAGTGCTGAACCCCTGGGCTTGTCCCAAACTCCCTGCACTCCCTCCAGCCAGGCAGGACCTGCCAGCCACTGCTGGTGGCTCCAACACTACTCTGTGGGAGATGCACAAAGAGAAAACAAGAGCACTAGCCAGCCTGGCTGGATCACAGGAGGGCCAGGAAGGTGCCATGAGTTGGAAGGTAAGCTCAGCAGCAAAGCTTCTTGAGGTATCCTCCTCCTCTCCTGTGGGAAAGTGATGCCCAGCCCTTGCCAATCCCTTTGCAAAGCTTCCTACAGGAAGTTTCTGGCACTGGGAATGGTTGCCAGCACAGGATTAGCAGCCTGTTGATTTAAATGGCTTATTACAGGAGCTTAATTCTATTTTGACACATGAAAGTAAGTCAATTACCGCTAGAAATAGATCAGAATTTGGGTTGTGGGGTTTTTTCTTCCTCTCCTACCTTTCTGTGAGTTGTGGTGTCATTTCCTTCCTTTTCTTTACCTCAAAGCCAGCATTTTCTGCAAGATGCTTCTCTGGCCCAGGGAAGCCTCAAACACCCTCACCTGTTACTGGTGCCTGCAGTGCACCACAACACCAGTGCCTCTGCTTCCCCCACCCCACCCAGGCTGCCTGCAGAGCTGCCTTTTACACCCCTCTCCCCAGAGCACCCCCTGGGCTTGCTCCTGTGGGAAAGGACCTTAAAATCTGTCCTGTGCCCACCCCCTGCACTGACATGCAGTCTGAACTGGGACAAAACAACATCCAGCATGGACCAAGCCACCAGAAGACCTCAGGCTTAGAGGCATGCAGGGGGGGAAGTGCTCAAAGCGATCAAGAGACATTAGTGCTGATGCTTAGAGGTGGAAGCACCAGCTACACAAGTGAATTCCCACCCCAGGGGATCAACAGGGTCTAGTCAGGATCAGAGAGGACAATTACAGCCACTAAGCCATCTCCCTCATAAGCTTCACCACCTGTCTAGACTCCCTAAACACCTCATGAATCATGACTCTCCCTAGAGAAATAAAACAAGAAAGCAAGAGCCTACCCCATCCCCAAGCCATTTACATGGAAGTCTCACCCCTGGGGCTCTCTTTCTTTTATAACCTTCCCATCCCCACCACACCCATCTCTCACACACCTCAAGTTGCAAGGAGAGAGCAGACAACCCCCTTCTTTTCCTCCCCATGGACCAGCCCATTCACCATCACCTGGCCTGATTTATCTTATCAGCAGGATCAGCCCGTGTCAGTCCCCAGCCTGCCTTGGCTGGTTCTTTAAGATGAGCAGTGCATCAAGCACCATTACAGGAGGGCACAAGCTACTCATGAACAGCCCTTGGGTTTCTGCCACCACCGAGCCCATCCAGGCTGCCATGAGCTCCCTGACCTGAGGAGCTGGGCACGGCTTGTGTGTATCACTCAAGCACAAGGTGACCAACCTAGACGCTAGCTCAGCACACAAACATTTCTCCAAGGAAAGCTCTAGCCACAGGTTGGGGAGTTATGGTGATGTCTGGGTTTAAACCCAGGAAGGCACTGGAAGACTTAGGCTCACTGTATTGCATGGCTAAAAGCCCTCGCACTCAAAAAGCACAGCAGGGAGCCCCTGCTTGCTGGGCTGGCGGTCTCCAGTTCTCATGTAAGGACCAGCCACTGCCCACGGAGTCCTCCTTTTGATCTGCAGGAACAGCTTCTGCTGTTTGCCTCCAGCACCAACCCATCGATCGCTTTCCAGCTCCGGAAGCTCATGAAATCCTGGCGCTGAGCACACCAGAGAGGCTCTCACCCTCGGACAGCGTGCAGCAGGCGCAGCGAGGGGTAGGCAGTCCTCACGTTGATGTGATGCTTCAGGATGAGCTCGTTCACCCATTCCACTCGCTCCTTGCCCCCCTTGGCCATGAATGCTGGGATCCAGAGGATGCTTCCGTTGAGGCTGTGGAGGCGTTGCAGCAGCTTCTCCCTCCACGTCTCGTTCACCAGATCCTCGAAGGCCCGCTGGATGACTGAGGGGTTCATAGTCACCAGGTCTGTCTTCATGCCCACGTCCTGCGAGTACTCCTGGACAGGGGCCAGATTGCACCTGCGAGGGGAAACATTGACCAGCCTTTTACAGCAGACATCAGAGAGGGCAGCGACAAACATGAGGGGTGTTTGATGCCAAAAGCTGGGGCCAGTGACAGATGTGCCCATTCACCCTTGCTTTTGGGGAGAGGAGGAGGGAGAACGAGTCTGTGCAGTAAATTAGAGAGGGTCTGACCTCTACAGTAATGAGAAGCCATCCTAATATAAAGTCATCACTGCTCAACACACCGACATGTGTGTGTGTATTCCTCTGGGGCAATGCTAATAACAGACACAACTTTGGTGTCTGGTGGGTGGGTTTGTACAGATCAGTATCTCTTCTGGTGTGGTTTAAAAATAACATGTAGCAACAAACCCCCAATTTTTGCTGCCACGGCAGATTTGAAATGAAACAGCTTTTCCCACACAAGAAAAGCATCTGCCTCTTATTTCAAGCTCTGCTGGGGTAATATTATTTCAAGTCCCTTTTCCCTTCCTGATGAAACTCTGCTAACAGCAGACCCGGTGGCACCGGCAGCAATAACGACACCAGCAGGCAGTGGATGCCAGGACATGGTCTCCACCGGGTTTGTCTGCCTGGAGCCTGTGACCTTCAAAACCCATCTTCTTCTGTAGTATTAACTGGTGCCTCCTCTCAGGCTGTGCACACGGATATGGGCACTCACACTTCCCTGGGTGCTCCTGTGCCACGACCTCCGGCATCACACCAGGGGAGAGGGCTGTGGGACAAATTGCCACCAAATCACCCTCATTATACGGTGTTTTTCTACAGCTCCTCAAGGGGGGATCTGCAGCTGCTAAGCCCTGGCTGTGCCAGGCACATGTTGCTGGGTAAATGGCACTGGTGACCAGCTGATGGGGGTGGGGATGCAGAGAGACGTTCCCCCAGCATGGTGAAAACCAGAAGGTACCAGTGTGTTCACGTGCTGCCTGCTCTCCTGTGGAGCTTCACAGTGAAGTTACAGTACTTAACAAGCAGGAATTGCATCCTAACCATCTGCCTTGATAATCACCCATTACTATTGTCTTCACCGCTTTACAGATGGGGAAACTAAGGGAACAGTGTAAAGAAAATCCAGCAACTGGCATATGGGGCCCTTCTGATCCACTCGTCACAGAAGTAAAATCACTGAAAATAAACTCTGGATCCGAAGAGTGAAGCTGTATCCTGGACACAGAGCTCATCGCTGGTCACTGCCAGCCCTGCTGAAAAGGCTGCCTGGATGGAGCAAACCATCCTCAGGAAGATGCAGATTCAAGTGGTGCTCAGATAACTTACGGTGGGAAGAGCACATCCACGCCACAGCTGCACTAGCATACCTGGCTCAAAATCCCCATCTTTATACCCAGAATTGCTTCTCTCTTGCTACTTTGCTGCCTGAAGTGAAAGCCCCTCCTTAAACTTTGCCAGAACTGCAATGAGCGTTTTCCCCTTTGCTCACTCTGGTTACACTCAAGGATGTGAATGATAACTCCCCGTTCCCTGTGGACAGGACGGAGCTGCTAGCAGCCAGGCAGGATGGAGCAGCCGGGCTTGAGCAGGGGGCAGAGGTGACGTTATCCTCAGTCCCACGTCACACCGGGGACCGCCTCTGTGAGCTGCTGATGGATTGTGCTGTCTTCATAATAGACTCACCAGAAAGCAAATATCTCCACAACCATAAATCATCAGTGGACTCCTACAGCCCCTCAGCTAACAGATGTACACGGGTGTTGGGGATGGAAAGGGTAGGTGTGCTCCTCCTCTCCACTTCAAACACCTTCTGTAGTGAATTTGGTTCATGTCCCAGATATGGGGTCAGGATCTGCTGCTGCAGGTCCACGAAGCAGTGCATCCACGGAGACATCGGTGCTGGGAACGGAGTGGTCACAGAGGAGTGTCAGACCTGGCCGTGCACGAGTCTGATGGCAGACATCACGTGGTGCCAGGTACTGTGCGGTGCACCCGGTGCTTGAGGGCAGAAGCGACTTGGGAAGAATTGAGCTTGTGCCCATGGGAGAGTCCAGGACAGGGTTTGTTTGCAAAAGGGCAAGCGTGTGGGAAAAGAGGATGGAGCGTGTGGGACTGAGGGTGCTGGGGGTTAACGGTGCACCACGAGAAGACACAGGGCGCATCTGCCAAGAACACAGGAGGTGCAAGAGCACTTGGTGGCGAGCAGGAGAGTTGACAGCAGGACGTTTGCCCCCGTGAATTCTCCAAGCGCATGGGGAACTGCAAGGCCACGCTGCACCGCACACCCAGGACTCCAGCCCCTCTCCACTGCCCCGAAACCCCTCGCAGGCCCCTACCTTATCACGAAGCTGTGCGCGTCAATCTCGGGGCCGCAGCCGCTGCTGAGCAGGACCCCCGAGTTGCCCACGATGGCGCAGGTGGGGAACTGCTTGCCCTTGAGGGGAGAGGTGCGGGGCAGCAGCTCGTACAGGTTCTGCGATACGTTCATGGTGCTGTCCCTGTCAAAGACGTAGTGGATGATGTCCCCCGGCTTCAGCGTCCCCTTCAGCACCGAAATATCCTTCTCTGCATCCAGGAACTTCAAGATCTGTTTCCTGAGGACAGGGAAGAAAACAGCCCCATCAGGTGAGGTAGAGAGAGAATGTGGGTCATACATAAGACAAACTCTTGCCTCCTGGCTGCCCTCACTCTGCAGCTGGTCCATCTGACTGATGCTCTCCAGGAACAGCTTACAAACCAATATCTCCATCTTAACTTCTGCTCCTTCTCCACCCATCCCTTCTTGGGGCACGCTAACACAGTCAGCCCACCATTAGTGGGGAGTCCCTGCATCTACCCCTGGAAGAGGGTCTCCTTCTCCCCTCCATCACCCACTGCCAGCGCTCACTAATTCCACTTGGCCTGGAAAATGGGGGCTCAAGTGCTCCTTGTTTCATCATTGCAAGGCCAGCTGGTTCAGTCAGGAATTCATTTCCAAGCGATCGCTTACAGATATGAAGCCTAGCTCAGCAGGAGATAAGCCTTTTATTTCTTCCTCCACTTCTTTAGATGATATACAGAGGCAATTTGCCAGCTTGCACTGGAGAGGACCAAATCTGTCTCTTGTCCTATAGGTAATTACCAGTACCTGATCTTCAACGAAAGTGTCTGGTTGTGTCTCCATTTGGATGAGGCTGGCTTAATGTTGTGCTTAATGCTTTCATTACTTCTGTCAACAACAGCTGGAGACGAAGAGTCATTTATTATTACTTCAGCTCTAGAGAAAAGAAAAACGGGGAGAGGGAGAGAGACAGGATCCGTTAGCATCCCAGTGGCATTTCTAATCACTGTCTTCAGCTCTGGCTGCTGGAATTCAAACTTCATCAGAGAAGCAAAATTGTAGTTATGAGCTTAAACAAGAACTGAAAGCCTGTTTGTATTCTGCTACACTCAAGCAGACAGACACAAATCCTTAAATACCTGCTTGCTTACACAAACACAGACTTATAGCCAGGCACAGCTCTACAGAACACACAATTTTACACATCCAGCTGTAGAAAGGCATGCACACAAAAACATAAGCAGGCTCTGCAAAGACAGGCTGGCAGACAGACACTTGCAGACAAGATGCCCCAGGGAGCCCCTAGAATTTACTGAGACATTTCCTACATGGGCAGCCGAGGTTGCTTCCCTGGTGCCTCGTGGTCACCCCAAAGTGGGGCCAACTCAGCTCCTGGAGAGGGTTAAAATCCTTGTCAGAGAAGTGCAACCTTCACTTCATCCAAAGGAGAAATTAATTTAGCTGAGCTGCTGGGTGCTGCTTGTGAGATTGGGCTACGAGCATCCCGTACTGAACAGGCTCACTGGTAACTTTTTCCCCTGTTACAAGAGAGCACAAGGATTTCAGTATCCTTATCACCTACTCCAGACCTAGAAATGAGCATAGGGATGGGCAACAGCCAGATGCTGTTGTTTGGAGATGATCACTGGGAGACCCCAGCTCTTAATCCCTGCTCTAAGAAGCACATCAGCCCTAGCACTTCAGTGCCATTTACACCAAATGGCATGATTAAGGGAGCCTCTGAATATTTAATTCCAGCCAGCCGCCCTCCAAAGAGAATACCCAAGCATCTCATCAAGAAGCTGCTCGTGTATCCGCAGCCCAGAAAAAACCTTCACACTTCAGAGCGCTCTGAAAAATATACAGACAAAGCACTTGTGATCAGCTAACGGAATCTCCCTCTCCAGTGCAAAGGGCTTTTTCCAGCTGGGAAACGGTTTGTCAATAAATACATTTACAAAAAGCACGTAAACTCCAAGGGGAGAGAAGAGTAAGAGCTGGGGCAGAGCTGGCGGCCCAGGCTGATGGGCAGCACCCAGGTCCCGGGAGCACACCTCCAGTCTGAGGAAGGAGCTCCTGAGAACACTCTGTGGCTCACGCTATGTAATGCTTCAGAAAGGCAAGGAGATGTGTTCATAAATGCTGGCTGTCAGTGTCCTTGCATGTGTTTGCACCGTACCTCTCCAGAAGCTGCCAGTCGAGGCTGTTGGATTTGTTTGCATCTTGCATTTTGCCATATCACCTCCTGTCTTGAAAAGGTTACTTAGAAGGTGTCAAAAATCACAGAGAAAACAGAGCAATCTTGGAAATAAGCGCAGTTTTTTTTTGGTTTTGTCCAATTTCTGTGTTTTGATCATGGGTCTGTGATGACATCACCAAAGATATCACTCTTTCTTTCTCGCGTGGTGTCACTAAGCTTTGCAACTGCTGGGCTGACACGAAATCATTGTGAAAATAACACAGAGAGACACTGAATGAAGCTGGGACGCCACGGAATGACTCTGCAACGGAGCGACATTACGAATGTGCATTACGAGGAGACCGAATGAGGTTCTGATGTCAAAGACAGCGGGCTCTCTTCTAATAGCACGCAGTAAAACTATGAAAATGGCAACTCTATCACTGACTTATTTTCACAATAAGTAACTCTCTCTTTCTCATTCTCTCAATCACCGCAACTTGCAGATCCTTGGTTATTTGCAAATGATGATTGCACTGAGCTGGGGGAAGGAGGGGGGGGGGAAACGATTAAGAAAATGCAAAGCAGAAGTGAAAAGAAACAGATACATTTGCTAAATAAGAGCAGCACTATCCAGCAAAGAGGAGAAGCAGATTAATAGCTGCCTTACAGCAAAAACAAATGAACACAAAATCTAATTTACAAACCTATTAGATTTGCTATGTAAGCTGTTCACAGCTGATCTGATTGTACCTCTGCCTCCAGAACTCCTGCAAGACAAAGGAAATGCATTATTTATAAACCCAGCTCCTCTTTGCCAAGCATTGTTCAACAGTCAAGAGATCCTGCTCTGAAGGGCTCTGAACTGAAAGGAGATGCTGCTGCACTGTTCACACCCCAGCCCATCCGGAAGGGAGATGTCCTGATGCCTGTGAAGGGCTTTTCACATCCATCGTCGCTGCTGCCCTACTGAGACCATAAAATCATCCTGGTAAAAAAGCTCCTACCCAACCCAATTAATAATACCTGAGCAAACTAACCAGCCATCAAAAGCATCTGGTCTCCACCATCAAAACACCATGAAGTCTACAAGTTGCATTAAGTACACCTCTACTTCTTTTACGAGTCAGGTGCTAGCAGTGTATAGAGAAGGTCTCCTCCATCTCCAGGCTGCCAAGGCACTTTCCCTGTCCTCTTCAGGTGGGGACCCAGCTGAATGATCTAGACAAGATTTCCACCACTGTCTTCAACTTGGCCTTTCAGGCGAGCCCACCCCACATCTCCATTATATCCAGACCAAGTCACCAGCCTCCTGCATGACTTATGGAGACCTCATCCTCACAGTTTGCCTGCTCCCAGGGACGCAAGACAGAACAAGAGCCCCATTCCAGCCCCCTCTGATCCCATGAGTGCCCTGAAGCCACTTGTCCCCATCTTTGGTGTAACCTTGCTGAAGCTACGAGGCCATCACAGTCATTCACATTCTGAAGCTGAGACCTGAAGTGACAGCCTTGTCACTTCCATGGCCTGACATCACTGCACAAGGATGGGTGCCAGACTTGCCCGCGCAAGAACTGAGGGAAGGGACAGCACCTATATGATGTTACAATGAAGAACAGATAGGACCACCTCCCTTCAGAAATGAACGCCACTCATACAACCTATGAATACTCACTTAAAAATAAACATATGCAAGTACTGGTCTGCAGAGCCCTTTCTTGCTTTATCTTGCTGTTTTTTCAAAGTGGTCACAAAGAACTACTCGCCCACTTTGTGAGGCTTAGTGGGAACTGAGCTCCTAGTCAGACACATTTTAACTTCCACGTGCTCATTGTTTTATTGTTTCCAGTGCACAGATATCCAAATGAATGCACTCATAAAGAGAAACAAATTATCTTCCAGCAGAAATATTGTTACCTGGAAATATATATCTTAATAAAAATGTATCTCAGGAGCAGGTATTTCTACCAGTCCTGAAAAAAAATCCCAAATGCGTTTGACATAAATGAAAAAGAAACAGACTGTGTGAAGGTTTGGTGCCATCTTTCAGACTTCCAGGATGAGATGCAAGTCCCTCTGTCAGGCTGAGCACAACCCTCAGCACCACATAACATCAAACCCTTGCAAATGCCGTGGGGTTACCCCTTCCCTCCCTTCTGATGGATGCCATCTACAGCCAAGTCCCAGTGATTCCTGCTCCTCTTATGCTCTTCTCTTTCCTTTGACAAACCTGAGAGTCAGTGAGCTGCTTCATTTTTTGGTGCATCAAGGGAAAAGCAGGACTAGCTTATTCCAAGAGCCTACTGGCATTTAACAAGCCTCCCTTTTAACGGGGTTCACCGCAGGGTGTGGGAGCAGGCTGGATTAGTGTGCAAACCACGCATCCTTTCAGAGACATCTCCTCTGAAGAAGCCTTCCAAATGGGATTCACACTCCTTCACACTTGCCCTAAGAGAGATAGGGACTGGATTATAAAGGCTTAGGAAAAAAATAAAACCAAAATGCTGCTCCTGGAGTAAGTGCTGGTTCACAATCTCTGTGAAAGAAATTAGGAAGTGGAGAAGACCTGTTGGCTCCCATCTCATCCATGTTTTTGTGGCTATGGCAGGAACGATCCAAAGCATCACAATGTATTATTCAAATGCATTTATCCATCCCAGCTTTACATGCCCCTAGTGACAGGTCTGTGCATATCTCCTCCTAAATTAAGGCAGGAATTGAGGCTGGAGATACTGGACATTGAGAGCAGATCTCGCAACTCACTGTGCTCAGCAGCAGTGGGAAAGGAGATCAGCTGCCCTGATCCCCTGCTGAGCAGCTCCTCAAGCACAGTTTCAGGGGTTACTCTTTTTCCCTTACACACTGTGAAAAGCAAAAGTTTTCAAAATATTGTAATGCAAATGGAGAATTAAGTGTTCTGCTGTCACATGAGCATTGAGGTGGTGGCTCATCAGCGGAGGACAGAGCAGGGCTCTGCTAGACATCTTTCCATGACTTGCTCCATGGCACTGGTCTCATGGTTTTGCTGGCCAGCAGCAGCCAGGATTCTCTTGGTGGACACCTGAGATGCTGGCAAAGACACTGCTCCCTGTATCAGGCTTGGTTTCTCTCTGAGCCACAAAGAATGCCCGAGGTTGGGATATGATACTTGGCTGAAGGTCTCAGCTGGTTTAGTGAATCCTAAAATGCTCCTGTGGCTTCAAAACCATCAGCCTTTTGGCCCTTCATATCCTACACTGCAGCTTCTGGACATTTTCCCTACAATCTCCCTTCGTATAGTTGAAGACAATGCACATTATGAATATGATACTGTGGGGTGTATCGCCCCATCCAGCCATCCTGCTCAGTTCAGCCCATTAGTGGGTACCAGCCAGGCAAACCAGCTGCTCAGATGACCTGTAGTTCAGCCAAGCATGCTATTTTCCAAGGTCTGCCATACTTCACTACCAGCACAGGCAAGCCTGTATCACTGTCCAGCTCCACATCTCCCACCTGGGAAGAAGAAAACACTAAGAAAGGGAGGGCACTAATTAAGAGGCACACATTGAGAACAAAAAAAAAAGACCAAACAAAAAAACCTCAGCCCATTGTATTATACCTTGCTGACCTGGAGTTTCAAATCTCTTGGTTTCAAAAGCTGAAGACCAACCTCTATTAAAATTGCACAGACAGGCATTGATTTTGAAAAGCTTTCTAGCGCTACACTGTGTTTAGATTGAATTGCCTTATTAATCTAGTTGTTATCAGTTTGATTGTATAGCCAGCTCCACAAAGTACCAACCTGCTTCTTAATCCTATTATTTACAAAACGCTCTTCTTTTGACTTCTGTTGGGATGTTTTCCAGCGATAAAGTCGCATCTGTATGTGCTAATACCACATTACTGGCTTATGCCATCCTTTCTCATCTTTGCTTTGAGATTTTCAAGCTGAATTTCCCCTATCTAAGATATTATATAGGTCAAAACATTCTGTGCTCAGATGTAAAGTGACACTGATTCATATATCAGAGGATAAAAAAGAAAAATTGTCTTATGGTTCAGGTCCAAATTTTGTTGGATGAATAATTTCTGACAAATCAGATATGTGAAGACTTTTCTATTCACCCACTATGAATGGGCTGTTTAGGGTTTTTGCTTCCCTTTTCATCGTCTCCCACTTCTTAAATGATTCTCTTAATTGTTGCTAGGTACAGTTCGGTCTTGCTTCGAGCAGTTTCGATACGTGAAATCAAAGCTGCTTTGACTGAACAAGTAGGTCACACAGCCTCTTTGGGTGAGTGGATCTCCAGGAGCAGGCTTTACGCATTCATATTCTCAGGCTTACAAATTAAAAAAAAACGTGTTTTCCATGGATATTTTGCAATGCCCACCTCCAAGTCTTGCTTCGCCCCCAGCACCGGTGGCAGGCAATACACATGGGAAGCAAGAGAAGCATAAACTATCTGGAAATTACAGCCGTAACCAGCCACCCATTAAGCCACATTTGAGGAGCCCATTCCTGGTGGAATAAAACCTTGGCCTCTTCCTGACCTTGGGCAACCCAAGCCCTCCTCTTCTTCCTCCTCCACATAAATGAGAGATAATAATCCCTTAGGGGATTGAGAAGCAGAATTTATCCACCCAAATTCCTCAGAAACAGATTTCAGTATGCCACAATTTTTTATCTGAGGGGTTCAAATGATTGACACCTACTAATTAAGTTTTCACAACCTGCTTTTGCGTTAGGTGCATTTTATGTTCCTTGGTTTACATCTGGGATGCTGGGGGTGAAGTGGTTTGGCCTGTAACACCAAAAAATGACAGTACCACAAGCCAGGACAAGAGCAGGCACTATGGGCTCACAGCAAACCTCCTGAAAAAGCTGCTCTTTAATTGCTGAGAGTGGGTACGGCTCTTGATGGATGTAAGGGTAGGACACAGCACCCAAAGGGCCACGGGAATTGATCTGACAAGGTGTCACTGGCCTGAGAAGCACATGCAGCTGTTGGTCTCCTGAAATGGCTGCAGGCTGTACTCATAAGGCAGTCTCTATCTATTAGAAAAATACAATCACCACCCATATTTACTTTGCTTTTTAAGTATTGTTCATCCTCAAGACAAGAATTGCCGTTGTCTATCTGAAGAGCACATGAGGGTGATGCCAGGCCTGGTCAGGGACCACTCTCCCAAAATCAGTGCCCTCCCAACCCCCAGGTTCTCCCCGAGGCAGCTGGGTGGGGAGAGGATGGGAGCAGGATGCTCACAGACCCTCTGCAGAGTGCTGCTTTGAGGCCAGGTGGACCCAGACCTAACTAGCAGTTTTGGGGGAAGAAGATGCTGCCTAGCCCCTGAAAATAAAGTACAAACACATGCATCACCCTCCCCCCTAACCTGATTCAGATTTTGCTCCTGCAGACGCTCACAGGGATATATAATGCCATGTGCACTCATGGGCATAAGCCAGCCCTTGCAGTGTCAGGGACTAGCTGGCACCTGCACATCGCCTCGTTAGAGATGGGCTTCGATGCATCGACTGCCCTGTGAAGTGAGTGAATTCATTCTGCTAAGAGCAGCACAAACATTAAGATAAGCCACGTGCTCCCCGAGTGCAGATGGGGCAGGATTTGCTGAGGCCAGTGCTGTGGAAAGTGCATCATGACACAGGTTTCAACCCTCCTTCCTCTTGCCTGAAATTCAGGGTTTGGGTTGAGACTGGCAGAGCAGTCAACACAACTCCAAGGCGCTGGGGGAAAATTGCCACATTTCCAAGTTGTCTATGGAAGGGGAATAATTGGCTTCCAAGTGCCAACCTGTCCAGCCTGTCCCACAGGGTGGAGAAGCAAAGGTGTCCTGAGAGCCCAACCCGAGCAGGAACTGAGCCCTGAGGCTGGAAATGAGGAGTCCTCAAGGAACACATCCTGACTTTCCATCTGCACAACAAGGTCTCACCAAAAAGACAGAAAAAGGCCACGTTCATTGGCAAGTCCTCTTGTGGGCTTCTCACTAGAC
Source organism: Todiramphus chloris collaris (assembly GCA_025345505.1). Classification (NCBI taxonomy): domain Eukaryota; kingdom Metazoa; phylum Chordata; class Aves; order Coraciiformes; family Alcedinidae; genus Todiramphus; species Todiramphus chloris. The sequence goes on from JANVCC010000036.1 coordinate 11,286,043, forward strand.
ACTCAAGTGGTTTCTGTGGAGTTTAGGTCAAAGCCCACCCATATCCATAAAATGCTTGTTTATCACAGGAGAGACAAATTTGGAGAGGAAAGGCTTCACTGCTGGTTAGCCCCACATGTAAACCAACTTGCAAATCAGAATCAAAAACCAAAGGTGGGCAAGCAGCGATGGGATCGGAGATGCATTTTTGAACCTGGAGATCATGTACTCAAAGGCAGCATCGTGCACTCTCCCAAACACCGGTCCTCCCCTACCCAGAAACGCAGCTTTCACAGGCTCCTTCCTCATCTTACCTTCCCGAGTCACATTTCATAACAGACTGGGAGGAGCCAGGACATCTGACACTTGCAGGTCATTCCCTGTGACATGTCACTAGGTGCTTTTGAGGCTTTCATCCCAGGGCGTGGAGGAGATTGAGATTAAGAGAAGCAGTGGCCACTGGATAGCCCTGTGCACCAGCACTCTCTTGGCAAAGCAAGGTTCCCTCTGTAGGGATTAATTTGGAAGACATTTCTAAAGCATTTGTCTGCTAGGATGAAAGATCCTGCAATACATCTTGATGAGACATTTGAAATCGCACTTCGATGTGTTTAAAATCTCACTTGTTCATATTGTCACAGCTTGGCAGCCCCAGTGTTGAAAACTTCCTAAATATCAGGTCCTATTTTTACTGCTCCAAGTTTCATTCTTTCTATCAAGTCATACGACTGCATTTGAGAGAGTGTGGCCATATGATGGCTTTTGGGAAAAACCACCTTGCCCCGCTGGAGTTCCAGCACGGCTCTGGTACGTGAGCCACGGGGGCAATGCTTGTGTAGGCAGGCTGGTGGGAAAGCATCTTCCAGCAAGCCAAGGAGATGTGGTGTCAAAGTGACAGTCGGTGGCCTCACAGCACTTGCTGTTATCTGCCACAGGAAACGCAGATCTGTCAGTCTCATGCAAACCAGCCTTGCTAATTTGGTCACCTCCTCCCATGCCCCAGCCCCAACTCCATCGCATCATTCATCACGCAGGCTCCTTCCCAGGGACCACAACAAGGTGGGAGGGTTGGAGGCACTCAGCATCCCGACCTGTCAGGTGGTAACTGTGATTCCACATCAGCTCCCGCATAAATGAGAGCAGGGTTTGGCCCTGAGATTTCTGCCTGGCTGCAAATCACTGCGTGTAGTCCCTGCACAAGCATACGCTGAGGACGCAGGAATCAAGGCACATGAGTTTGCAAAACAGAGACACCTATTGCTTAATAGGGAATAAGTCAATTAGGCTGAAATGCTTATGTGACAAAACCGGTGAAGAATCAGTGGGAACAGCACAGCTCCGACAACTGAAGGACACGAGGGAAGAGAGGGATGCCCGTGGCAGCCTGCCACCAGGACACTGCCTGGGCAGCCAGGCTAACCAGAGCACCACAGCTAAATCCCTGTCCCCGCCTTGACCCACCTGCCCTGAAGGACCTGTGAGAGGCAGGAGGATGCTCAGAGCAGCCTGACGGTTACTGCTGCCTGTGAGGAAGCAGGACCTTCAGGCTCTGCCCCCAAGCCAGCACGTGTTTTCCCTGAGCCAGGAAAGTCTCTCTGGCACCCGTAGTGTGTCAAGTCTCACATCCACATGCATTCACCATGACATCAGCGTGGCCTGACTCAATCACCCCGTGATGCTCTTGTTTTATCGCTGCTCTAAAGACAAAACACTCAGGCACTCGCAGGCCTCAAATGTCACATACTTCACCTCTCCCCATCCCGCATGCCGGCAGGACCTTATTCCCTCCTTCATCTCAGGTTCTCCACTAGAAATTTATTCCTGGCATTGGTTTAGTTTCTTTGGCTGCATTGATGAAAGAGACAGCACAGAAAAAGACATTGAAGCAGGGAAAAAGGATCAGCGAGGGGCTTGAGATTGTGGGGGGCGTGTGTGTGTGTTTGTATATTTATCTTCCTCCTCCTGGAAGGAAAAAGAAAAAACCCAAGAGCCCAGCTAAGACCGAGAAAGGAGCAGAGACAAAAGCCTCGCTGCTTAAAAAAACATGTCTACACTATACATTTTTCCTGAGATAATTTTTTCAGCCAACAGAGCAGAGCGCTCAGGAAGCACAAACAGCAGAGCATCAGTCTTGCAGCAGATTCTGTCACCCTGAGCATTTGCATCCCCAAAGACATGAATCCCAGTGGCTCCTGCAGCATCTTGGATGCCACATACCTTGGGAAATGGGAATAGTGCAATATGAAAAGAGATAGTGTCTGAGGGTCTGCGGGTCCTTGGGCTCATCCTCCTACACTCATCTCTTGCTGACTTTTCCTGCTGCTCTGCAGAACCCCTTGGAATACTCCAGGTCTCGTGTGGTTTCTTCTTTCACTGTTGAAATGGATGCTGAGGACCTCTCCCAGGCAGTGTCACCCGCCTGGGGTGGTTCTTCTGTATAAGCATCTTTAAAATAACATCTGGTACCTACACAGTGTTAGGAGTACCTAGATGACAGCTACACCCCACAACCAGCAACTGCCCAAGCTATTTACCCACCATTACAGGCACCCACCAGGAATGAAGCCATCCTAGCACCTTTGCAGGAACTTAGTCCCCAGATGACAATGTCCAGATGCCAAATATTAAAAAGCCAATAGTGATTTCAGAGCTTGGCCTCCTCTCGCCTCCCCTAGCTCATAAAACCACACTGTGAAAATCCAGGTGGCAGTAAGAAGGAGAAGTTTAATTACCAACTGAGCAGCTGCTGGCTGACAGTTGAGTGTGCTTCTGGGCATCTGAAAAGGCACTGGAGATGCCTTATGATGATGCTTAACCTTCATGGGGGAAACATGTCCCCCAGTTTAGCCACTGGATGAGAGCTGAATTATATTCCTGAAAGCGTCCGTAAAGCCTGGGCTAGGAGGTGACAGGTCACGGAGGAACAGTCCTTCAGTTTGGAGCTGCCAGAGACACAGGTGATACCTGGAGCCCACCGTGATGCTGTTTGACTGAGGGAGGCCTTGAGAGAGCACTCCAAAACAGTGTTGTGACCGTGACAATGTGTGCTTTTAAAAGCAGCCCTGCCTGTGGAGAGCACTGGACGGGGAGGGACAGCACGCTCGGCAAGCAGATGGCCAGCCTGGGGTGCTTTTTCTGTGCATCTCTGATACTGTGATATTCCCAGCGGATTTCTGGATGCAGTAACAAGGGCTTTATTTGCAGTAGCAATAAGAAAGAGTCTAGCACTTAAATTTGGAAAGAGCTGACCCCGGTGCACGAGCAGCCAGCTCAATGAATCAAACTCTGTGCAAACAAGGAACCTCAGAAGGGTCAGTAGTGAGGCCAACAAAGTTAGCAGGATCACGGCAATGAAGCTGCTGACCTCCTGGCAAAGGGGAGTGTCCCTAAAGCTGATCGTGTTTCTGCATACAGCGTCACCCCTGAGAGCAACAATTACCCCTGGGCTGGTGCAAGGCCTCCTAATGGGGTTACCTGAGGGCAAGACACAGTATTTGTGCTGTCGCATCACTCACCGCTTCAGGAGGACCATTTTGGTCCCACCACCCATCCACTGAGAGCACCGCCCAGCACTGAGAGCACTGCCTTCCCAGCTCACGTTCCTTCCAGCTCCCAGACTGCCCTCTCACCCCGCACCATCACCGCTGTGCCAGCAGGTTTTGGCAGTGCCACATCCATCTCCGTGGATCAGCCCCTTGGCTGAGCCGGCGAGAAGCCAGCGAGAAGCCAGCGCTGCTGCTGTTGATGAGGATGCATCTCCCAAGGCCACCACCCTGGCCTTCAGGGCTGACACTCAGGCAAGACAATGAGTTGTTTAGATTTACAGAGGGAACACGAAGAAAAAGGAGCTGTAAAGAAGCTTTTTTTTTTTTCCTTTCCCATTTTTCTTCCATCCCCTATTGCATTGCAAGGGGCGGAGCTGCTGACACCAGCCTGCTCTGCCATGGTGTTTGCTGAAGGACACCTGCAACTCTGTTCCTACAGTGAATTGACTGTGCTAGCGAACTCCCTTGTTTCCAGAGGCAACTGGAGATGGAAACCAGAGAAATGGCAAAACAATTATTATCTAATATTGTAGTTTGGGCTTATTTCTTGCTGCTGAGGATGACCCGGGTCCAGGGAAAACAAAAGATAGAGGTAATTAGAAGAAGTCTGTCTTTGAAACAGCTGGTTTTTTTTATAGCAACCCTGCCTGTAGATGTATTGAAGTAGTGCTGGTCTCAGGGACAAAAAATTATAATTCCTGTAGCCTGAAAGCCCAAGGAAAGATAAGGGAGCTCCTGCTAAATGCTTTCCTGGAAGATCAAAAGCACATCTGGCACACAAGTAGGCACCGATGGACAGATGCCCAAGCAGAATAACCATGGCTGCTGCAGAGAATACAAGAGAAAACTGACCCCTTCATCCATGCCTGGGAGAGGCCAGGTGGGCTCAGGGATCTGCTGCATCACTGCTGGCCACGCTCCCAGGGCTTCACTCTCTGCCCACGAGTACAGCAGTAGCACTGCTGAGCAGGCACCGTACTGCTGACGGCTGAATCACTTAACCTCGCCGTTAGCTGCTCAACAAGCCTTCGCTAAATGAGCCAACATTTGCAACTCCTTGTTCTCTGCAGGGAGAGAAAGGTTTCCTTTGCTATCCAGACCAGAATTGTGCATTTGCAGGATGAGAGATGGGAGGCAAAAAGCCCACCTGGGCAACAGAGAAACTTGGAGCTCTTGTGGGAACTGCTTTGCTGTCTTCTTTGCTCTGGTCACTGGGGATGGGGCTGGTCATGGCTTCAGCAACTCTGCAGCAAAGGAGCACCGGGTGGTGATGGGCATCCTCCTGCCACAGCTACTGCCCTGCTCCCAGTAAAGCACTCCACCTCCTGCTGCCCTAAGAAGCCGTATCCAAAACCCCTGTGCTCCTGCATAGGCCAAGTTGAAGGAGAGGAATCTCCATAGCTTGTTAAGCTGAGCTCCAAGGGAATGGCAGGAGCCCTGGTACCAGCAGGAAAAGTGTCCAGCAGCAGGGTTGGGAGCAGCAGGATGGGAAGCACCAGCAACCCCCTTTTTGTTCCACTGAATGGCTCGGGGGGTTGCTAGCTCAAGTTATCGTCAGAAGAGTTGCAAGCAAAGCCTACACTGAATATTTTCTTACTCAAACCACTGCTCCGACATTTCTGTTATTCTCCAGCCTGATGTGTCATGGGGCTTTTGTTAGAGCCCTGTCATACCCAACAAGTACAAAGGTCTCTCCAATGGCTCCAGTTACATGAATAGCTACAGGGTGTCTGTGGGCTTCTGTCCTGCAGAGGTATTACTCCTCCAGACCAATCTGGATAATTATTGGCCTGTGTGCACCCACTGTGCGAGTGCACAAAAGTGTATGTTGGCAGAATATAGCACTTTTTTCAACAAAACACCCTGGTAGAGAGTAAGTCTTACACTAACTCTGGGTCAGGAGTAGTAAATCACAGCCTGAAAGATCTAAGTAAGACATTTATACTCCATGGACCAACCTTGACAAGAAGTGTTACAACTACAGCACGCCACAGACCACTCAGAGCAAGCACATCAGCCACCATAAAGGACTCAAAATCTCTTTGTGGCATTCCCGAGCCTTTGAAAGGCAGGCGTTAGAAAAGGGCACATGAGGAAAAAGTGGCAATTTACTGACAAGCTTCCAGGCAAGCCAGCAATAGACACCCCAATTCATCACTTAAAAAGAGCAGAATATAATTCCTCTCGTAATCAGGATGGAAAGGCATGTGGTCTGGGCTAGCAGAGAAAAGGTTGACTCATATTAAGACCAACCCATTACCAACTGTCAAGGGCTCCCTAAGATGGCTCATAGACTAATTTCAGAAGTCACCTGGTGGCAGCAGGTCACCAGCTCCCTCTACAGACAATCAGGACACAGCCGGACCCCTGCAGAACTGCTACAACAGATGCATAATAACAAAGAGTCTCTTCGAACTGCCACCAAGGACCAGAATTTTCCTCCTTGTCACCGGGAATAATTATTCCACTCGATGCCAAGTCCTTTGTCTTCTTCTGTGGCAAAAGGTCTGGCCCGCTCCTCTGTGCTGGGGTAGATGAAGAAATGGCTGCGATTGCCTTAGTGCTCCCCAACACCGACGTGAATGTGTCTTTTGTTCCCTTCCAGGGAAACAAAGAGCCGAAGCCAGAGCGATGGAGGGAAACGTTAACTGCCACCAGGCTGCAGGAAAAGTTCAGCAGCCCGGAACCGGGCGGTTGTTGGGAAACAAAGTGCCAGGACCTTGCGCAAGGGCGATACTTCAGCGCGGCGGCACACGCCAGCGAGCGCCCGGAGCAAGCCAAGGCGAGCGGGACGAGCGCGCCCGCCGACACCCCGCAGCCCCGCCGAGCGCGCGGGTCCAGCGACGTGTCTATAGGTGATACACACGTACAACAACAGGGATGTGGCAGCATGCAAACCTGCGCGCAGCGGTGGCTGCAGGGTGGGAGGGACAGGCTAAAGAGAGCGATACAGCATCGGGAGCAAGAAACTGATGAATTTTTATCCTGGCCCTGACACCTCTTTGTTTCAGTATCTCCCGGCTGCAGGAGGTGGTACAAGAATATCTAGAGGAGCAAGATGGGACTGCTCAAGGAGCAAACATCTTTCTCAGAAGCCTCTGGCAGGGAGAGCAGCTTCAGTGACCCTCGGCTCCTACCCCCCCATCACCTGTGGTGCCGAGAACTTACTGTCCAGGGAGGCAGCATGATTTGTATTTTTGTCCTTTTACCGGTAATATTTTATTCTTACTTTGTACCTAACAAACGTTTTGGTTTTCTTTCTGCTTTTTCTCAGTATTTGTAGGTGAGAGAAATACGTTGTTGTCCCCCTCCCCCTTGCACCCACCCGCATGAGGCATATTCTTCCAAAGACAATCCAAATCACAGGCAGGGGGCAGGGTATGTGTAAAAGTGGGCAAGCTGTTCGCTCCTCACAGTAATTAGAGAGTGTTTCAATGCCAAGGAAAAAGAAGAAAAGAGTTGCACCTGCCTGCGTTGCCCAGCACCACCCCCTTAGTGCTGTGAGCCTGCTGGGGACACCTGGCCAGCTTTGCTTCCCTTAATTCTGGGGCTGCACTGCCCAAAGCAAAGGTGATCCATGGGTGTGTGGAGGAGGCTGCTGAGCCACACAATCCATCAGACAAATATTTGTGACATAGGGGAGAACAGCATAAATACCAGGTGCTTCCCGTATCTCTCACAGAGAGAAGCTGTTCCCACCTGGACACCTGGAGAGCACTTGGAAAACTTTGGAAGGGTTTCTTTCTCTACACTGTTGCGCACTTTTGCTGTCACACAATCCCCTTCAACTACAGGACCCGTTTGCAAAAGGCGCTGCTATCACGCAGCCTGCAAAGTTGACAGCCCTTCATCATCCCCTGACCTCTTGCAGGTCAGGCACTCAGCTTTTCCACGTCTCCCCAGCGATATACTGCAGCCAGGTCAGAGCATGATACTGACCATTCCCGGTACCACAGCAGCACACCGGGACAAAGGCCTCTTTGTGCCAGGCTCCTGAGCTAAGAGCTTGTGGTGTAAGATGAGCAGCGTTTGGGATGAAGCACCTCATCAAGGCTGAAACTTTGGAGGTGCAATGGGGGGAAAAAAAAACTGGACGGGAGAGGGCAAAGCAACAGAAAGGGTCAGTTTGCCCTGCTTCACGATTATTTCTTAATATAGCAGAGTCCTTTGCTCTTTGCACCCCTGTATCAGAAGCACAGCTGTCATGGGAACTTATTTAGGAACAGTCTGGGACAAAGGCACATCAGAGGGCATGAGAATGCAGGAGCCCTCCTTTGCTCCCTGGGGCATAGGGTGTGCTTCTCCTTTGCTAGTTACCTTGTGCACTACAGTTTCCGAAACGCTGTATGAAACAAAGCTGCTCACTGTTTCTACAGAACTTGTCTGACCCTGCTGCCATCTCTGCCACCGCACTGCTTGGCAGTACTTCCTTGGAGGAACTACAGCAACAAACTCCGATGCCAGAGCTTGGAGATAAGCAGCCAGCAGGCATCCAATTTCCATACAATGTTCAGAAAGGAGGAGGGGGGAAAAAGACAAACAACAAACCACAACAATGGGAATCTCTAATGAACCAGGGCGAGAAACAGGACGAGGAAGTAACAAAACAGAATAGATTTTTCAATAACGGCACAGCAAGTCCTAGCGGACAGATCTAGCAGATAGACAAGGAGAAAGAAGAAAGAACTGAAGCCGGAAAAGAAGATGGGAGGAAAGCAAGAGGATCAGAGCAGCCTGTCCGATGGGGAGGATGCTTCAGAACCTTTTAATTTCCTTTATTATTATACAGATAGTGCCAGCTCATTGCAGAGCAACGATTCATCTAGCCTGGTAACCTCCAGTCTGCTGCTGGATGTTTCTGGACAAGGCTACTGACCTTTAAGCACTTGCCTCTGGCACCCAATATAATATAACAATGAAACAATGACAAACGTCACTGCATTTCATTTCTAATATCAGGCAGGTGTTTGCTTTGATGTAACACAGTGGACAATGCCATCTGGTCCCAAACAAAAAGACTGTGTCGTTTGGGCGCTACGAGTGCAGCCCACATTACTAGAATTATTTGATTTGTTTTCCCACGCTGCTGCAGTCAGTTCCTCAAGTTAATGCAAACCCTCATCTTTGCCTTTGTTCCTCTCACCCCCTAAGTTTCCAAGCAGCCCTGAGAGATGGGGTTTATGGGTTGGGTAGCATGTTGCTCCTCTCCTCAGACTTAGGGGCTGATTTAGCCCCTGCCATACAGGGCACTTGGAGGTAAACACATGGAAGCTCTAGGGAAGAAAGAGGTGGTCACAAAGCCCCTGATGCAGCCCATGGGGGAAGACAGATGGGTTGAGCTCTCACACCTGCTCCATCACCCCCACCCATCAGATCCCTGCCCAATCTTTCCTACCACACAGACTGCTCCTTGTTCCAGCACTCTGCAGACCAGTCACCCATCACCCCCATGGGCTGGAGCCCTCTTCAGCATGCCTATCCAGACCAGCACCAGTACCCAAGCCCCCTAGACTGCAACTTGCCTCATCATCTCCGGTCAGCAGACTGTCTGCACCAATATCCCACTTAGGGACCTGCACCATCAGTCCATCAACCCCTGAGTGCTGCCCGAGCGCAAACTGCTCTCCCTAAACCAGTATCCGCTCAAAACATCTCTAATCTGACAGGTAACCCCTCCAGTATCCCTACCCAGACCTCCACCTGAATGAGCATGCCTACCTGGACTGGTACCTCGATGTGTCTAACGGGACAGGTGCCTGCTCCACCATCCCTACCTGACCGGTTCCTGAACATCCCTAACGGAACCAGTACCTGCTCCAGCATCCCTAGCCATTCCGGAACCTCAGCATCTCTAACAGGACCGTACGGTACCTCAGCATCTCTAACGGGACCTGTACCAGTCCCCGCACCCTTGCCCGGACCGGCGTGACGGTCCCCCAGCCCCGTGCTCCGGCGAGCCCGGTCCTGCCCGGCGGCGGGGCGGTCCCGCCTGGGGCTGCCGCCGGCTCCGCGGCGCTGCGCGGGAGCGGAGCGAGCTCCCTTCCCACTTCGGCACGGCAAGAAACCGGGAGAGCCGGAGACAAAGAAACTGTCCTGGCGCCCGCCCCCC